>CANSZD010003040.1:217500-870000 GCA_947648045.1 Beta corolliflora | reverse complement strand
TCCTAAACCTCATAGAATCATGCATAGTCTCCTCAAACACATCTCATTATAATAGCCATACTGCAACTGTTCTTCCATACCTAAAACATAAAACAAAACGTCATGAGCCGAGGCTCAGTAACATACTACCCTAACATCGAAAAGCATTTCAATTCATTTTGTTAGCAAACAGGGAGGAGAGAATAGTAAAACCATTTCGTAAACATATCAGATCATTTCATAAAAATGTCATGAGCTTCATCATTATCTTTCCATCTTACATAACCATTAAATCATAATCATAAAACATTATCATCATTATTTATCGTGTTCATCATCATATATCTTTTACTTTTGTAACTTGGCTAGTACAATAAAAGGGACGTCTCCCCAAAAATATACAGAAAGGCGGCCACAACATAGGTGACACTTTCGGTGCCCACATTTTTAACAGAAGGGCGGTCACAACAAAGGTGACACTTGCGATGCCCACAGAAAGGCGGTCACAACAATGATGACACTTGCGGTGCCCACGGGATACTGCCAAGAACCATCTTTCACTTAACTTTATCATGTTTCATTTCTTTTACGTATCATAATTACATAACATCATCGTACTCTTAATCATAAAACGTAATCTTAATCATTAAACGTAATCATAACCATATTTTCATATCATCAAAATCGTCATACTTCATTAAATCATTTAATAAACATCATTTACATAGCAAACATTTCATATCCCGCACACCATAAATAACATCGCATAAACATCGGATAAAGCATCATAAAACATAGTTGGAAGGGGAGTGCGAGTGCTAGCAGTAGACGTTACTTGAATCCTGCTTACCAACTTTGATAGCCGGGGGAGGCTTGTAATATCCTTTATCCTTTAATCTAATTAAGAATTGAATAACGAGATCCATTACCATTTAACTAAGACTTGGGGTTTTCTAAAATAAATATTCTTTCATAGGTAGGTGGTGTTTTAGGAAGCGTTAAAACTTTATATTCGTTCTAATTAATGATTAGTCAATGCTTACACTCCTATATTAATTCATTATAGTACTTATGTCATTACTTATAGGTCTTTTTAAACAGAATGTCATACTTAGGCGTAAATGATAATCATAGTCTTTGACTTACAACTCAAGTTTAATGACTTATGAATGCGGTTTTCATTATTCCAAACTATAAGTACGTGTTACCAAATGAATATACTTTAACTAAACCAACAATACAACCATATTATTATTTCTAACTTTTAATATGGTTCATAATTTTTAACTAAAGAGTGAAATTATTATTATTAATCCAATTACTTAAAACATTATCTCTAATATACTATAATAGTTGTTATTAACTTAAAAATTTAGATTACCTAAAATAAGGATTCATTAACTTAACATAACTAAAACCAATTTTAGCCCAAAATACAAAGTTAACCCAACTAGTTAACTAAGTAGCTTAATTAAATCAATTTAAAGGGTTTGTGATTAATTAACAACTAGGCTAACATGGTTTAACAAATTAGCACTAACTCAGATTATTAAGACCCAAATACTTGGACTAATTTCCAATTTCCAATTTACAATTTGGGCTTGAATTATTAACCAAGATTGGAAACAAAAGCAAAGGTATGTATGAACTTCATACCTCTGCTTACAAGAGCAGCGAAGAACAGGGGAGCACGTAGCTCCGGCGAGGCGGCTGAGCACCGACACAGGTGTGATGGGGCGGCCTGAAGTCGGGCAGAGGCTGCGGCGGCAAAGCTGGTGGTGCGTCGCGGTGGTGTTGGGCGGCAAACGGGCGGCAGCGGCGCGCGAGAGAAATCGAGAGCGGGGGTGCGCTGCGGGTCTGGGTCAGCCGGCGGCGTGGCGCGGTGGATGGTGCGGCAGCAGGTTGTGTGGTGGTGGTTGTTGCCCAAAAACAGAGGAGAAGGAGGGGTGATGTTTAAAGGTGGTTTGTTGGAGTTTCTAGAAAACTTGAATGTTATCCTCTTACTTTAATCATTGAGTTGAAGAGAATTTGAGCATGAATTGTTCTCTTGGTATGATGGTGACAGCATTTTAGTGGGTTGGAGAGAAGCAAAATTTCACTTAGAGTTGCCATGTATGAGGAGGAAGAAGATAGAAGAAGGTAGAAGAAGAAGGAAGGAGAATGGAGGGAAAAAGTCAAATTTGAGTTTCTCTTTTATACTACTTCCTTCTTTTCTATTTCTTCTTTTTTGTTCTATTTTCTTTTATTATTATTATTATTAAACCCAAAAATAACTACTCCTAATTCATACTTTATATTAAAAGAGAAGTTTGTAAATGCTTTTCATTGTGATTTTTAATTATTCACTTGTTAAGCTAATCATAATTCATAAGCACCTAATTAAAGTTATATTAGGCTAGACTGCCTAATTATAACATTAAAATTAGGCAGCTCAAGCCCAATAATTTGTTCTGCCCCAACCCATAATCAAAGCCTGAAAAAAACATTTGCCACGTCAGGCTATTTAAGCCATGAAATTCAGCCATATTTATTATGTTCCTAAACCAAAAAACTAGAAAACGAAATTCCATTTTCTCTCTCTACAGAAAACGGCGGAAGTTCTTCGCAATTAATTCCATGAATCTTCTTCGTTTTCTTCGCAATTACTTCTTCGCAATCAATTCTCGATCTTCTTCATTTTCTTCTTCAATTCTCGATGAAAACAATGAGTAATCAATTGTTCCTAAATTTTCTTATTTTTTCACTGAATTTTTTAGCTAATAGTTGCTGCATGTAATTTCGAATTTCTTCACAAATAGCTGCTGCTACAATTTTCAGCTCGATTAAGGTACTTTCTTCGTAATTTCGCTTGTATTATGTTCAATTTGGAGAAGATTTTGTTCAATTTCGTCTACACTTTGTTTTTGTTTGCTTTGTAATTATTGATTGCAATCAAACTTATTTATATGCTTCAATCAAGTCTCTGTCCAAAATCAGTAATTTGTTTGAATTATTTGTTAGATTTTCGAATTCAATTTCAGTTCATGAATTTTCGAATTCAATTTCGAATTCAAATCGCTGACTTCTTTTTTTTGTAGAATGGATTATGAAATGTATGAAGGTTTTGAAGAATTTTTATTGGCGGATGCAGCACATAATGAAAATGAACCAGCAGATCCAATCATTCATAATCAATTACAAGTAGTTGATACAACACATAATGAAAATGAACCATTAGTGATTCATAATCAACTACAAGTAGTTGATTCAATTGTTGAAGAATGCACTGGTAACACAAATTTTTGTATTTGTGTTCATTTTCTAGTACATTTTTTTAGATATGTGTTGATTCAATTGTGCATAATGAACCAGTATATTTTGATTCAATTGTTATGATAGTGACTTTATGGCATAAATTGGTCAATAGTTAAGCTTTTTTGGTGTCTTTTGTGTTTTGTGGCAGAAAATGTTGTTACATGATTTTTGGATATGACATTATGTATTTTGTTATAATAGTGACTTTATGGCTTAAAGTGGTCACTGATTAAGGTTTTCTGGTGTCTTTTTGTGTTTTGTGGTAGAAAATGATCTTGATGTTAGTGGTAGTCTTATTGGTGTGCAAAAGAAAACAATTGAGGAATTGTATCAATTGTATCGTCTGCATTCTGGAGCATTGGGTTTTAGCATTAGGAAGTATACATCTAGGATTGGTAGGGTTGAAGGAAATGTGTATTTAACGAAGGAAAAGTATTTTGTTTGCTCGTGTCATGGAAAACCGGATGGTCGAAGTGATTTTGTTTCTATTCCCGATGTTGTTGTTGATGAGGATGGCAATGAGTGGAAGCGGAAGCAACAGAGGGTTATTGTTACAAAGACGGGGTGTAATGCATTGATGAGAGTGAAGTTAAATGATTCTGGAATGTATGAAGTGATAGGATAATCATGAGCTTACCCGTACTAAGTGGCAACATTATCACCGTTCGGAGAGGGCCATTGGGGATGGCAAAGCGAAAGAAATTACTGTTATGACAGAAGCATCAATGCGGCCTGCTGTGCAATATCGATATGAATGTCACCAATATGGTGGTGCGGAGGCCCTTGGTCACACTTCTCGTGACCACTACAAGTTTGTGAATAGGCTTAAGATGAAGGCAATTGAGGGAGGTGATGCACAAGCTGTCATCGATAAGCTTAGCCAAAGGGCTGCTGATGAGGATGACTTTTTTTATAGGGTGAAATTGGATAGCATCGGTAGGTTGTGTAATCTGTTTTGGCGTGATTCTATGATGAAGGATGATTATGAATTGTATGGAGATGTTACTGTTTTTTGATACCACATATCGTACGAATAGGTATAATTTGATATGTGGTGCATTTGTGGGTATAAACAATCATTGGAAAAATGTAATGTTTGGGTGTTGCTTTTTGTCGGACGAGACAATTGATTCATTTGTTTGGCTCTTTGAGGTTTTCAAGAAATATATGGGTGGAGTTTCTCCTGTGTCAATATTTACAGACCAGGATCAGGCCATCAGCAATGCTTTGTCTCAGGTATTTTTGTTGAAATTTTTGACTCTTTTTATCTTATAGGTAAAAGTGGTCACAGAATGAATTAAACTGGTAACTTTTAAAGGTATATTGGGTACTGAATGGAAAACTGACATTAAATGACTTTAAATTATTATGTAATGTTTAGGGATTATGTTGGTCACTAAATGCCATAAAATGGTTACTTAATGGCTTTATCTGGGTACGAAATTGTTAAATGTGTTTATAACAGAATTGTGGTATGTAGGTGTTTCTTAACACAAGGTTGAGGCTATGCCAGTGGCATTTTTATCAGAATGCAGTTAGTCACTTTGGGACTTTGAAGAGTGATGACACATTTTCCGATGCTTTTAAGAAATGCCTTCGTGGTTGTTATGATAGCGTTGAGTTTGAGGTAAGTTGGGATTATATGATGGAGAAGTATGGCCTAGTAGGAGACAAGTGGTTTGCTCGTTTGTATGAGTTGAAGGACAAGTGGTCCACAGCATTGAGCAAGGACTTCTTCTCAGCTGGAATTTTGTCTTCCCAGCGTAGTGAAAGTACTAATAATGCTATAGGCTTTCAAGCTTCCAAGACAACAAGTTTGTATGAATTTTTTAGTATGTTCCAGAGCACTATTTTACGATGGAGACAAAATGAAACCAATGATGAATTTGTGGATTCTAAATCTGTCCCTAAGTCTTATTTACCTATGGCGGGTATGTTAAGACATGCTAGTCAAATTTACACAGCTACAATGTTTAGGGAATTTGAGCAAGAATTTGGGTATTCGTTGGGTACTATTCGTGAGTTGTTGACTATGGATGACACGATATTAGTTTATAAAGTGTGGCCCGAGAAGCATCCACAACGAACACACCAAGTCACTTTTGATTGTGTCAACAAGTTTGTTAGTTGTTCTTGTAGGAATTTTGAGGAGGCGGGGATGTTATGTTATCATTGCCTTAGGGTACTTCACATGCACTCGGTTAGTGAGATTCCTTCATCTTATATTTTAAGGCGGTGGACAAAGTTTGCCAAAACAGAAGTTTGGGACCGTTTGAAGCAGCAGCGGGTGTACATGTCATCATTAAAGAAAGATTGCATTCCTTGGCGATTCCAAATGTGTAGGGTGTATAACAATCTCATCATAAGAAGTCACGACAATGAAGAGGCAAGGAAGATAATGGAGAATGGTTATATGCGTGATCTTCTTGATGTCTTTGTTTTTTTTGCTAATATTAACTTAGCTGATTCAGAATCAGGTGTTGGAGAATCAACTGCATCAGATTCCTCTACCATTACTGTTTTTGATCCTCCTTGGGTTAAAACGAAAGGAAGAAGTGTGAGGCCGAAAAGTGGAATTGAGAAGAGCAAAAGGGGCAGAGGTCGTGGGAAATCTGTTTCCAATGCTGTAAAGGAGTTTGGCTCTTACACTCCTCCTGCAAGATTATTTTGACTTTCTTACAGTGAGTTAAAAGGGTGACTAATAGGCTTTAAGTGGTCACTAATAGGATTAAAGTAGTTAATAATATGTTTAGTTAATAATATGTTTTTGTTTTGACTCATTTCAAGTGGTCACTAATTCGAAGTTTTTCTTCATTACAATTGAATAATATTTTTGTTTTGGTCCTCAGTCACTTATGATTTTCAAGGAGTTCCACAGTTGGTAACTAAATAAAATAAACTGGTGACTATATGGCTTATAGTGGTTACAATTAAGAATATTGACTAATGACTATATGGCTTATATGGCTTATATTAAAAATAGTTATGCATACTAGGTTATATATGGCTAATATCTTAATTAAGAATACGCATAATACAATACTGATTTCTTTTAAAATTACTTATGAATACTAGGTGACTAATTAAGTTGAAATGTTTCGAAACACTTCTCCATATATGGTTACTAATTAACATAAACTGGTGACTAAAAGGCTTATAGTGGTCACAAAATAGAACTTTGCCTACTGCATACTGCCTACTATGCCCATAGTTTTTTTCATATTTACATTTCAAAATATAACCTAATATACTGAAGACAACTATAAGAATACTAGGTGACTAATTAAGATAAACTGGTGACTAATAGTATTATAGTGGTCACAATTAAGAATATTGGTTTTCTTTTAATTATTTAAAACTACCCACATTAGAATACTGATGACATAAAGTTGAAATGTTAGTGACATAAACTTGTGAGCCAAACAAACAAAATATTTCGAAACACTTCTCCATATATGGTTACTAATTAACATAAACTGGTGACTAAAAGGCTTATAGTTGTCACAAAATAGAACTTTGCCTACTGCCTACGATGCCCATAGTTTTCATATTTGCATTTCAAAATATAACCTAATATACCCTATTAAAGTTGTTGTCATGTCAAAATATAACCTAATATACCCTATCAACATTTGTGCAAAAAATCAATATACCCTATCAACATTTGTGCAAAAAACCATATGATCAGAATATAGCTTCCTAGGAGACATTCTTTGATTTTCTAGGAGAAATTCTTCTGGTGGGAGATCCTTTTGGTGGTGCTTCAGTTGCTGCTTCATGTGCTTCTTGGTGTCTCTTTGATCGTCTGGTAAAGACTTGGGGAACAGGTTTGCTTTGATCTTCTTTTTGTTTGTGTTTTTTGGGTTGCCTTTGTTCCTTCAATTCGGGTATATCCAAGTCAAATGATGGCATGTTTGCAACTGCTTGCCTTGTTGTTGTTAGGAGCTTCTCAATGTCATCAATCTGTTTAAGAACTTCAGGGTTCTCTAATAGTTGAGTCAATGTGGGTGATCCATCCCGTGGAACATCTTCCTTCCTTTGTTTAAGATCCTCCAACCTTCGCATGTGCATACTATAGCAAACCTCTAGGTCACGTCCCAATTTTAGGCGAGCTTGATCAATAGGCTGTGAAATTTACAAGTATCATCATTGCAAATAATTGAAATAATAATATATTAATGCAATTAATCTAGTAATATTATGATAATACTTTGTAATTTAACTAGTGACAAAAGTAATTAAACTGGTGACTAAAGTAATTAAAATGGTAACAAAAATAATGTACTGTATGTTAAGAGCAAATTTAATTTTAGTTGTAATAATTTAAACTTACATCTTTTGTAGTTTGTTCAATTTCTTCATCAGTCATCGTGCCTTTGGGAAGCTTAATTATTATCACCCTCTCTGCAGAATTTGTGATCACCATTAGTTGTGACTTTGGCACCGTCATTGTAGGGTTTTCATCATGATGCAATGGAGGATCTTCATTCATGTCTTCATGCTCAGTTTCATACCTGTTTCCATTGAGGCAGAATTAGGAAAGTAGTAAGTAATTGAATTTGAAAATGCTGGGGGAATTATGACTGTTTTACAACAGGGTAATGGTTTTTAGCATAACTTACTAGAGCAAGTTTAGTTTTGATCTCCTGGACAATCTGGCCTAACTTATTAAGTAACAATACTAATGCTAGAATTCTATCTAATGACCTAACTAACAATAATAACGAAACTCTAACAACCTAGAACAATAGTCAAGCTCTATACTCCAACACCATTACCCTGATTGAACTTATTCATGAGTACAAACTTATTAATGGAAGCATTTCTAGTGTAAATATGAGTATAAACATTTGAATTTCATGAAGTGTAGCTGACAGAGGATGGAGCAGGCAGATTCACAAATACATTGATGGCAGGCATCTAATGAAGGTACCCTGTCATGCACACCATCAACAACACGTTTTGGGAGCTGCACCCAACTATCCATGATAAGACTACCAAACATCACATGAGCAGAAATCCCATAAACCTTTACCAACCACCAATACACCAATACAACAACTGAACCAAAAACGAGCAATTGCCTATCCTCCAAACACACCATTTGAACCAACCACCCACCAATCACACAAATTGAGAAAGAAATGTGGATTCAGATGACTTAAAGTGGTCACCAATCAAGTTATAGTAGCTACTAATGTATGTAAATGATTCTCAAATGATTGAAATTAGTTAAATCAGATTTGTAGTATGTAATTTTCATATATGACAAAGAAGTACTTAAAATGTAACTAGCTTAGTATTAAATCAGTAATGATATAATGAATTACAGTGAATAGGAATTTAAAACATAAAACCACACATAAAACAGCACCCAAAAAAACATAATAGTCTGCCATTTCATTTAAGAGCAAAGTTCAATATTTACAAAATTTCTTCCACAACAAACACCAGAGTCAAATATTCCAACAGTATTTCATAGTACATGATTAGGTCAAACATAAACAAAAGATATCTAAAATTCTTATGGAACCGAGTTTCATACTGTTTTTATTGAGGCGGATTGGGAACATTGCGGTTTCCCACTCACCCATACCAAATCTGCCTCCTTTCTTTGTTCTTTCTTTGCGCAACCTCTTCTAGCACACGCTCACGGACCATTTCGTATGTCCAATGCTGAATTAGTGGAAGTGATGTTGGTGGTTGCATTCCCTTCCAAAGTAAACGGTAGAAGTAAACAAGTTGTAGTATGATGATGCATCCACCTACACTCTTTGATCCTTTCTTGTTGCAACTTGTTACAGCTTTGTCCAACCTCTCCAACACATAACTGCACCAATTCATTCTTTGGATTTGCGCGGGATCCAGAAGTGCTTTTGTTATATCCATATCAATGTTGTTGTGTGGTGTAGGAGTGAGAAATGTCGAGAGTGCATACATAGCATAGCAGCTTTGGAATCTGCGACCTCCATTTGGTAGTTTCAAAATCTCTTCAACCAGTTTGGATGCCTTTACTACTGCATTGCTTGTACATCCTAATTCTTCACGCCAATGATTTTGCGCCCAAAGATCTGGATTGTCTCTTTTCGCAAGAGAGTTTTGGACAACATGATCTCCTTCTTTTGGCAGTTGAAAGATGTCATAAACATCATCTTCAGTTATATTGCATCCCCTAGTTGCATCAACCGTAAACCAGTGGATGTTCCCATTATACTGTTGTACAAGCCAGTCCACCATCCCTTGATAATATGCATTCATGTTGAGCATAAGCAATCCTCCAAATCCCATATATTCCACATGCACTCTTTGATCTGTAGTGAGTTGCTCATTCAACTTGAACAGTCCACTAGGGGAACAATATGTTGAAATCAGAACTTCTTTTGCCCTGTAAAAGAATTTGGAACAATAACTTAAAATCACAACCACAATGATCATCAGACATTAAACTGGTCACTTATTGAGATAAAATGGATACAAAATGACCAATATCGGCAACAGAATGACATAATCTAGTGATAACCCTATTTATGTTTTGCAACTGATTTTTTCTAATAGGTTGATGTTTTAGAGTTGAATAATGGACACAAAAACATAATTTAAACATAAAAGTTGAATGAGCCATGAGTACCATATAATTACAAACTAGTGCCATAAGTGGTGACTAATAGAATTAAACTAGTTACTAAATGACATAAAATGTCAACTAATACTGTATTATAAAATATGAATGAAATATTTGTGCAAAGGGACAATAAACAGGAATGACATAATTTAAAAATGAATGAAATGTCAACCTGGGTTTACGGATTTTTTTTGGAGAACCATCGTGGTCAATCTCTTTGACAAGTTGTTTTCCTTTTTTCTTTGCTTTCGCACGAGCAGATTGTGGTGTATTAACTTTTTCAGCAGTGTTAGCAGGTTGTTTCTTTCTTTTGCCTCCCTTTCCATCATGTGACTCTGCTGAACCCTTTGGAGAAATGCTTATCTCGTGCTCTGGAGGAGTTTGCTCTCGAGTTTCCCTTTCATTCTCTGGAGGAGTCTGCATTCCCCTTGTTATGATTCTTCTTTGAGGTGACTGTGGTGAATCCTTTGGAGTACTTTGTTTTCCTTGTTTCATCCTTTTTCCATGAGGTAAATCTTTTGGATCTTTTTCTTCCTTTATTAGAGGTTGTTTGCGTCTTTTCCCTCCCTTTCCTTGAGGTTGTTCTGTTGGACTTCCTTCATCTGGCCCCTTGTTTGGCTCACCATCAGCTTGTTCTTCTTCAGTTACGGGAGGAGATGTTCTTGCCTCTTTTCTTTGGTGTTTTAGGTGGTTGTCGTCTCTTTTCCTTTGCTGTAGCTCTCCTATCATTAGTTGCCTTTTTCTTCATCTCAGCTAGAGTTTCTGCCACAGTCTTGTATGGTTTTGCCTTTTTTGTGTCTTCATTTTGTGTGTCTGTAAAAAGTGGTGATAATTTAAATTAGTCACTAAATGACATAAACTGGTTACATATACAAATGTAATGGGTACTAAATGAAACAAAGTATAATTTAGAATCATCTGGATATAATACATAAACTATTCAGCTATTTGTAAATTCCCAAAGGTAAAATACTAACATTAATAAACAAACCCACAAATACCAGCAAATCTCCAAAATGGCTCAAAAACTATTCAACCATTCATAAATTCCCAAAGGTCAAAGCTGCTATAAAGATCACCCTGCATCGCTGAGTCGTTCAACTGGAATGAAATAATACAACTACCAACAATGAATTCTTACACTCCTACGACTTTGTTCACCAAACTACCTCTTCCACAGAGAAGTACTAGTGAAGTGCTTCACTGGCATAGTCCCCATTAACCTCTCAACCCCGCACCATTGCTACATTCTCAGACTCCACTATGTTATCAAAACTGTATATCTAGGCTACTTCACAATTTTCAGCACAAACACACGCCTTGCACTCAGCTACAAGAGGAGACTAAGATGTTAAAAACATTGAAATTAACCACCAATGACCTCACACAACAAGTCTAGCAATTCAACAATCAAACAATAAAATAAATGGTGTATAATCAACAATAATGTTCATTACCTATGAATACAACACAACAAGATAAACAAATGTTGAAAAACACAAAATGCATCAGAAATAGTGCTTACGAAGGGAAACTATCAATCAAAAGCTCGATCGAATCATCCAAAGGAACTAAATGACATAAACTGGTTACTTATACAGGTTTATTGGTCACTAAATTCAATGACGTAGAAAATGAATGTTCAATTGTAGGACCTAAACATTATGCAGATCTACACGATTCACATCAAAAAAATCATCATATCACTAGAAAGAAGATTCAGAACGCTAAACCTAAATTCAAAAATGAAAAACAAACATCTAATATCTAAATTTTGAAATCTGAAATTAAAATGCAAAATGCGAATGCATGAGCTCATAGAATCACTGAAAGGCTGTAATTAAGATCAAATAAGGACGAAATTACACAAAAATTAAAGCAAGCAAAATCTTATAGAAAATTAATCTATAATTTGGCGTGTTTATACTGAAATTCAGGAGATTAGGTCAATTGAGTGTTCTAAATTCAGGAGGAAATTAAGCAAAATCTTATTCAGAAAATTGGTTCAATTGAGTGCTCTAAATAACACATGCATAACCTAATACTCAATTTTACACTGAAATTTAGTAAAATCGTTTTGTAAATACCTTCATTTGTTGGCGCTTTTGACGATTTTTTCTTTCGTCTTGCCATATTTTGCTATTGAACAGCAAATTTGTGTGAAAGTGTGACGACACCAGATTAATTGTATGAAAATGCCTAAGAAAATCGCAGATAAAAAAAATTCATTAAATTAGTAGAAATTTACATTTAAACGAAATAGAAATTGAAGAAATTATGATTCGAAATCACATACCTAAGTTGATGTTGTATGAAAATTGATCATTTTCCTTCGATTTTTGATTTTTTTTCGGTTGAAAATTGGAAG
This sequence comes from Beta corolliflora, assembly GCA_947648045.1. Lineage (NCBI taxonomy): Eukaryota > Viridiplantae > Streptophyta > Magnoliopsida > Caryophyllales > Amaranthaceae > Beta > Beta corolliflora. The sequence goes on along the minus strand of CANSZD010003040.1, from coordinate 857,737 downwards.
ATTTTCAGTGTTTGTTCGAGAGAGAGAAGTGAAGAAACTGTCAGGGGAAAAGCAATTAATTCAAATGAACGAGCGCGTCTGTTTTTGTGTTTTGGGTTTCACTTTTTGTGTTTTGGGTTTGTCGGGGTGGGTAATGGTATTTTGGGCCGTTTTGGGCCGGTTGGGACTCCGTCTAATTTTATTAGTAAAGTTAGGCCGTCTCTTGCAAGACGAGCTGTCTCTTTTATACTACTTCCTTCTTTTCCTTTTATTCTTTTTTTTTCTATTTTCTTTTATTATTATTATTATTAAACCCAAAAATAACTACTCCTAATTCATACTTTATATTAAAAGAGAAGTTTGTAAATGCTTTTCATTGTGATTTTTAATTATTCACTTGTTAAGCTAATCATAATTCATAAGCACCTAATTAAAGTTATATTCTTCCCCATTAAAAAGAAAAATACCTTAATAGTTTATACTTGTGATTTATAAATAGTTTATTCAATTCATGGCCTAATTAGTAAACATTAAAATAAATTTTAGTCTCTTATTATAATAAATTAGTTAACTAAGCATGTTTAGGTCTTCGGAATATTACAGGATGTTTGTTCATAATTTTGCAGGTATATTTGAGTCGTGATTATTTTATGTGTTGGCCGTGTGAGGGAAACTATATAGGATATCAAGACATTTTATTTTATTTCTTATTTATGTTTATTACATTGGGTTTATGAGGTTTTTTGCTTCTTTATGAATATTTTGGATTATTTAAATTGGGATTTTATTTTTTTAGTTTAATTTAACCTTTATTTAGAGCGACATTTCCGTCAGGTGATATTTCCGCTATTGTCATTTCTTTAATAAATGTTCTATTTTGTTTATATTATATTTTTTAAAGGACGGAGTGTTACATTTGGTATCAAAACAAATGATCCAAAAACACTCATTGAGTTGCTATATATTCCATAAGAAATGTGTAGTTTTCCATTTAGGATTATTAGTATCTTAGATTCAAGAAAAGTTCTTAGTGGAGTTATTTAATTTGGGTAGAAAGAAATCCATGGGAATACTTTAATTTTTCGTTTTTGCAGAATTAATGCCCTTTAGACACTTAGATGCTCGTAAGAAAGCTGCACTATGTCGTCCTATAGCATCTCTTTGTATCACTTCAAGGACAAGACTTTCTTAAGGGGGAGTGTGATTGTAAAACACGAATTGTCGCTCCTAAGTTCTTGCGTTATTTTCCCTTAATTATTTTTTTTTGATCAAAATTAGAATATTTTATTCTTTAAAATATTTTACCATATGTATTTTACCACTTTATAAATATTATATTTATATAAACTGATTTAATTAGTAATTATATCTATTCTAGTATTTAAAATGCACGTTTGAGATAGTATTTTTTATTTATTCGATTTAGCGCGTTTAGGACCGCACGATTTTTTAACACGAAGTTTTAAGCTCCTAAAATATGTCCACAAAATCAGAATATCTGAAGCATCGGAGAGGCTTTTTGACCACCTCGATTTTAGCGAGTTTTGGACACGACTTTTAACATGCATCTTCATTATAGCTCAATTTCGACGATTTATTTGCCGGTTTTTTATCCGTCTTTGTATCATAATCCATGATCACTTTTAGGTCATCTTCATTCAAAGATAAAATCTAATATTTTTCATGCATATCATCTAAGATTGAGTCTATCTTCAGAGTGCATTTAGATAAGTGGTTATCATGATAAAGTTTTGAGTCATCATGCATCTCATCCTATCATATCTTATCCCCTCTCTCTAACCTATCGTTTACAAGATGTCTGTCCTATCATATCCTATCTTTTCTTCAAAAAGAAAAAAAAATCTTTTTCAAAATTAATCCTACCTCATCGCTTCTATCTTTCTCAAGATATTTACTCCATCTGTTTCTTTTTAATAGTTACACTTTACCTTTTCACCCTTGCCAATGTAAATGTTTGAACATTAATATCTCTAAATTTGCATTTGTAGAAAATATAAAAAGTTGATATTTCAAAAGTACATGTCGAGACGAATTAAACAAGATATCACATGACTATATTTTTCCTTACCCACTAATCACAAATGATAGTCAAACATAAATTTGTGAATAGTATCAAAACTCAAAGTGTAACCATTGAAAAGAAAAGGAGCTAGTATTTCTTCATCATCATCCTTTCTTTTGTCTTCTAAAAAAAAATCTTTATCAAAATTAATCATTTTTATCATCATCAACTTAAAAATCTTTTTGAAAAGAATAATCCCTAACTCTAATCTTTTAATAAACTTCTCTTTTCAAAGAAAAATAAACAATAAAAAGAAAGGGTTCCGTTTCAAAAAACAAATGAATTGCATAATTTCTAAGCCCAATTCAATCAAGTAAATCCAAGAGTCCATGCATTCATCTGAGATCGTTTGCATTTTCAAGTAGGTTCTGTTATAATTTTATGCTTGCATTTACATGTGTACTCATGTTATATTCTAGGCTCATTTGCGTCTTCATGTAAACTCTAGTCTAATTCAAACTTACGCTTACATCTACATGTAGATGTAGGCATATTTTTATTGCCCACGCGGTGTGAGCGCCGATATGACTATCTCATTATAAATGTTTTAGTTTTGAAATTCGTTTTAGAAAAGTAGTCACCAACAAGTCTTTAAAGAAAGTTTCGTAAACCTAATTGGATTTTTGAGAAATCATAGGAACATCTTAGGGACTTATACAACGCAGATTTCCCCGTCATGACTTCATAATTGGTAAATGAACTAAATATTGAGTTCGTCGGTGAGGGTACGAATATGATCATGAATCAAATTCGCCTATTGTTGGATTCAACTTAATTCAATTCATGTTCTAGTTTTATGCAAATAAACAACCAAGCAATATTTTCAAGTATCCTAAAAACAATCCATGTTGGTTTATTAAACATGTAAAACACTAATTTTTGTGATATGTTCTTTAAGCAATCAAATTACTAGGAACCTAACCCAATTTTGTGGAAAGTACTTGGCTTGAATGTTGGAACATTTGTTTAGGTCTTTGATTAGCAAAGATAAATATATGAAGGGTCATGAAAGCAATAAACGCGTATACATGAATATATATAAATATGAAAATATAAAGAAAAGATTAGAGATTTAGAATATACAAAAAAATGAATTAATTAAGATCTACATCATGAAAAATGCATTAGTAACTTTAGATAATTAGATTGGAATTGAAAGATTAAAGTACCCTCAGGAATATACAGGTGTCGCCTAGGTCTTGAATAACGATCCTCGAGAGGAGCAATCTTAGAGCTTGAATTGAAATTAATGGAGATTGAAGGTTTTTTTTGAAGTATTTTTTAGGAGAATATATTTGAAGTATCCCAATTGGGTCATTATTGGAAATCGTGTGAAAATTAGTGTGGAAAATCCGTTCCCATAACCAGATGGAATGAGGTCTATTTACAGGGAAATCAGAAAAATAAGATAAGTTCCAAAGCTGCGCAGGACACACAGCTGATGCTCGGCATGCAAGCCTAATGCACTGGACGCACAGGTGATGCGCGGCAAACAACAACAAAGCATGTCGTTCGTAGGCGCATCTTGCTGCGCGTTTCTGGATTTTGCTAACTGTTTGATAGTTGCGTGTGCCCAACATGGTACGTTAGACGCAATATGGGGTGTGAAGCGCATCCGCAGATCTGACTGGGTTTTACCTTTTATCCAATATTAGAAGATTCTTTTGATCCTTTATTAAATATTACCATTTGAATCTGGAAATCACTTAACTAGAAGATAAAAACTGATTTCGATAATATCCTTTCATTTAGAAAATATTTATTAAAAACATAATTAATTATCAGGAATAGTTAATGTAACACCCTCCAAATTTAAATAAATATATAGTCAAAAAAATATAGTTTTCAAAAAAAAAAATCAATTTTTTAAACTTGGAGGATATTACCGCCCATTTACTCTTTAAGAGTAAACGAAGGCTAACAAAAATTAATTAACCCAAGTACCTTAGAAAAGATAATTTGAAGTTAAGAATACTATTACAACCAAAATTTTAAACCATACTAAAATAAATAATTCCATGGTATATCAACTAAATAAGTCATCTAGGTGAAATATCTAAGTCTCCTCACATGAGATCCCATCACCAAGTCCAACCTGCAAAATAACAAAAAATAAGAAAATAAGAGAGACAACTCCCAAAAATCAGAAAAATTGAGTAATTCGACTTCATCCCGTAAAAATAATAATTTTAAAAATAAGCTTTGAGTTTAGAAGGAAAGGTGAACAATTAATAATAATATTAATGTTTGGGTTCTAAAATGTTTATATTAATAACTCCAGACATAAGTCACATCATCATATAACATTTAATCACACAATTAACAACAATAATTTTTAATTAAGAGAGGGAATGTGAACGCCAGTAGGCCGGGACTAATCCCTAATATTTGCCTACTTCAACAAGAGGTCGTCACCCCAATACCACCATGGCCAATATCATAGAGTCCCTAGTGTGCACACCCCTTCTACTTGGATCACAACAAATAGAAGGAAGACAACAGTTCTGTATCGTATATAATAATTAACCTATAGATAGCTATACTATCATATAGGGCAACCTATTCAACACCCTTTCGGGCTTCATTATCCTCCTTAGTTTTGTTTAAAAGGATCATAAAGTACACAAGTTCTCAATTTAATAACCATACAATTTCACAAGTCTTCTCAATATAGTAACATATTCAAGTCAAAAGTTCATTACAAGAATAAGCACATAATAATACTTATTACTAATCATTGTTCCAAAATAATTACATAATAATAAAAAGATTCATATTACTATCAATATTATAATAACATACTCAAGTTTCATAGTAATACGAAAATCATACTCTTATACTAGTAAATACTAACTCATAACTTAGTAATTCTCATATATTAGTCCATAATTACTTATCATATACATAACCACATAATCACACATTCACATAGGTAACCGTCTTACAACGAGAATTAGAGTACAATGGAAATCGAAATTACCTCGAGTAGCACATATACGAATAATAAAGTCACCACTAGAAAGCTCCTTCTACCAAATTTCCGTACAAGAGGAAGAGTTGAGCAAAAAGTGATATGGTGGAAGAGAGTTGTGGGTTTTTATAGTGTAATTATCCAGAGTAATTTAGGGTAGATGGATCTTTGATTGCTTGATTTTCTCAATCAATGAGATTGATTGGAGGCTAATTGATTATTATCAAGTCATCTCTAATTGTAATCTTTGATTGAAGGTAAAAAAATGGAAGGAAATGTTAAGTTTGGCATATGTGTGAAAGATGTTCTATGACAGAAGAATTTCTCTCCCATTTTCCCTTTTTTTTGAATACTAAATGTAAGGGGAAAGATGAAATCAAACATTGGTTTGCAAATATCATATGTAACTCAAATTTGAGTCATAAGGAAAGGTAAATAATGTATTATTTTGTAAAACACAATGTTATAACAAATTTTGTGAAAATGTAAATAATGTATTATTTTGTAAAACAGAATGTTATAACGAAATTTGTGAAAATAATTTCGGAATATTACAGTTAATTGGGCATTTTATAAAAAAAATTGGGATTAAAACACAATTAATTATAAAAAATAATTAACCAGGCTTCTAAAACTAGGCTTGGAACATTTTAATTAATAAAAAAACTTTGCGTTCTTAAAATGATTTTGGGCTTAACTCTTTGGACTGGTCTCCTTCGGACCTGACCAATTAGGATGACATTATAAATCATCACCGGGTACTAAGTTAGGGAGACACAACTTTGTGTACTACGGAAGACCTACTTATTTGAAACTGAATAACTAAAAGTCAACGTAATTCATGTCGCGATGGAGAACAATTTTACATGCTCTGCAATATGGAACCGGTCAATCTATCGCCAATTTCTGAAAAACAAAGTTAGTCTGCAAGAAGATAAACATAAGTTATTTGATTAGCCTCCAAAAGAAGACGTTAGCCGATATGTGCAAACAACTGAGGTAATAATGCAATGACGATGCAAACTTAGACTTTCTAAGGATGCATGAGATGCTATGCAAGGTCGAGGCTATGCAAAGTTGAGAGAGATAGATTGATGAAATGCTATGCAAGATCAGGGTTATGCAAAGCTACGAGAACTAGATTGATGGTGTTAGATTGATTTTTTAAAATTGATTTGATGAAAAATCAGGGTCTGCAAGTGAGATTCGCAAGATTACAACTCTTTAGGAGTTTCATTTGGAGGAATGCGTACACCACCACAATATATAAGGAGCCCCCACTTTGTAAAAACTGGACTTGAATTAGGCAGTCCGAGCCTAGATGAGAAGATACTTGACTTGAATTGACTATACGGAGCTTAGATTGAGAGACACATGACCTGACTTGAGGCAAAGTCTGATATCGCCAAAGATCATGAAAGCATCGGAGAGTCCTGCAGGGACAATGAAAGTTTGGATTAAAAAATAAAAGGTTTAATTTGTGACTCACATAGATATAGGTGGTAAAAGGCTGCGGAATTCTAGAAAGTCAAGTCATGAGACGTTGATTAAATTTTTTTATTTAAGCGGTCGAACATCGAGATGATAATTCCTACGTTTCCTTGCGAAATCAGACCATTTATAGTTCTTGATCTGATTTTTTTCCCCTAACTTTCGCCTAGTTCGCGCTTTCGGGATTTCAACATAGCAGGCTTGGATATACCTCGAAAAAGGAGTTAGGATTGATATGAAAGGTTTGGGGTTTGGATATTTGATGGTTGAATGGGATGGGTCAAAATAAGGATTATGATTTTGGATTGTATTGGCCAAGTTAAGGGTTATGGCTTCTTTTTTTCAATGTCAAGGTAAGGTTTATGACTTTTATGGGTTTTAAGGTATTTTGATGTATTGAAGGGTTTTGAAATGAGGGGTAGAATTTGTGTGCAAGCCCCCTAGATCGACTCTGACTTTTTGCCTTTGGCTCTTCTTTTTTTCTTTTTCCTTTGATTTTAGCATTGCTTTTTCTTTTGCTCTTGCTTTTGCTTTTTCTTTGAATTTTTTCACTCTTTTTTTTGGTTAAATTTTACGTGGTGACCTTTTGTTTTAAAATTTTCTTCATGGTGGAAAGAAAAATTATGGATTCTCTATAGTGACCCTTTGTTATTGTTTTAACACAAAAAGTGACATTAATGAGCTCCGTTCAATATTCCGTTAACTTGTTAAAAAAATAAAAGAAAATAAACTAAATTAAATTAATATATTTTGAAAACCACTCACAACCCCTTACACCACATGTGTAATGATACGCTCAAGTTATACGATGTTTATATTATATTTTGGGTGCTTTTTGCTAAGAGTCTTGATCATAATTGTTAACGTTTGCGTTTTATTTAGCTCTTAGCGGAAGTTCGGAATTTTGTATATTAATTATAGTTAAAGTTGTAAGTTCCGAGCTCCTAGAAGCATTAGTGTTTGGAACGACTCAACATCGTTATACTTGCCAAGCGTCGCCACATGTTCCAATCAAGCATCGCCGCAAGCCGTAGCCGAGCATAGCACCAAGCCTACCGAGCAGCCACCATCATCGCAAGCCCGGCAAAGCAAGCTCGCCCGGCTCTCGTGCGCGCTCATCGCCAAGCAGCACCTAGCCCATCACAGCTGCACCAAGCGCTCATCGCCCAGCGGCATCATCGCCCAGCTCTCGCGTGCGCGCTCGAAGCAGCACCTGCCCAGCACAGCAGCTCGCACCTCGCGAGCTAGGTCGCACCTCGCGACCTGCTTGCTCGCACCTCGCGAGTTCCTTCGCACCTCGCGACCTCTTGGCCTGCCCAGCTCTTCAGCTCGTGTTGGAGGCAGTAGCTCATCGCACCTCGCGACCTGTACCGCACCTCGCGACCCCTAGGTCGGTGTAATTGTCGGCTGATATTTATGCTTTAGTATAAATACCAAACTTGTTTTTGGACCTAAGGGGGCAGCAGCCACAAGGAGAGGGAGTTTCCAAAACTCCACTCTTCTCTTGTTGTCTTCTCTTTTTAGTTTTCATTTTCTAGTTTAGTTTTAGGAGATTTCAATTATGGGATTGGCTTATGCTATGCCGATTGTAGCTTGAACTGTTCTTGAACGAGATTAACATGAAGTTTCAAGCATTATTGTGAGATCTTTCCTCTCTATTTAGTTTCTTTGATTATGGTTTAATTTCTATGATTGTTTTCTATGGTTTTTGCATAATTATGCTAGGAACGTTACTAGTTTGATTGTGTAATTAATCTAATGCTAGATTTAAGAATAGAATCAGATTGTTTTATTCTTTTATCAATTTGTAGCAAACTAGGGAGTAACTTAGATGCAGATCGTCTTGGTTATTTCTTAGGGAAATTGAATCAACTGTTGAATGTTTATCGCGTGTATGACATTAGCAGGTCTATTGGTTCTCTGTGTTTATTGCTGCTATTGGATTGAACTTAGACGCTGATCGGACTAGGTTATCCTTTAGTTAGGGTTTTATAGTCACGCTGATCGTGCTATTCAACTAAGAATAAGGAGAATGCGAGATTAATTCTCAACAATAGATAATTATGGAAATAATTAGAGTGGATGTTCAATGATCGATAATGAATTGAAGTGGATGTTAATCGGATTCAAGATCTTTCCATATTGATTTCTCATTTTATTTAATTATGCTAGTTAATTTTAGTTTGTTTATAATCTACTTGAAACCCCCCTTGTTATTAGGTTTCTCGGCCCTTAGCTTAATCTAGGTATTGGATCCCGCTAAATATTAAACTCGTCCCTGTTTCCCTGTGGATACGACCCCTACTTCCATTATACTTGCTTAGTGTAAAAGAGAGTAGGAGAAATTTTATCTTTGGTTGGGTGGCGTACACGACAAACGCCGCCCGCCAAATTTTGGCGCCGTTGCCGGGGAAACGGTGTTACTTGTTTGTATTTAGTGTGATTTTTGGATGGTATTGCTTGTGCTCTTTGTTTTTGGTTGGCCACTCATATAAAGAATTCCCTTTTTGTTTTAGTTTCTAGTTTTCATCTTCCATTGAGCTCTATGTATTTCACTTTTGTATTTTGGACAAGAAGCATGGAACTTGTTGCTTAAACTCTCTTGGAAATGGTTGATTGAAGCTTTTGACGGTTTATTGTAAGATTTACTCTATATCTTGGTTATTGTCTAGCTTTAAATACTTATATTAATGGTCATGACTTGGATTAGCTAGGAGTACTACTAGTTGATGTTTGTTGTTGACTTAATGCTAGGTTTTGGATATAATCTGATGTTATATGCTCAACCATGTTGTAGTAAGCTAGGTATTAACGATGCATTGCAAGAGTTCTTCTCAATCAATCTTGCAGGTACTTGAAGTGGAGATTGACATGGAACCACCATTGTCACACATGGAGCACAACCCAATGATTAAGCTTAAGGTACTAAGTCGAGCTGACGACTTTAACCAACATCGCTTCTCGGGAGGCAACCCGAGATCCCTTTTATTTTCTTTCTTTTCCTTTATTTCTCATCAAATTTCCACCACCACAACAAATTTTCTTTCACCCACCGCCCACCCACTAAAAAGATCCACAACCAATCTTAATCCACTTGGAACCAAAATCCACAAAAGAAAACCCGTTGGGAGGAGTTCAATAGCTAGGAGTTGGTACAACTAGAGGGTTGAGATTGTTAATGAATCTTTTCGATCTCTTAAGCTAGGTGCAAATCTCAAAAATTTAAAAATTTGAATTTGTCATTTGTTTGAGTGATTCGAGGGAGAGGGTTGTGAGTTGATTTATGAGATTTGAGTTGGTGTTGTTAAGAAGTTTGAGTTTGACGGATTGTTTGCCATGAGTTTTGAGCATTCGATCTTTGATTTACCCGATTTTCAAATTTCCCCCCCTTTTTCAGTTTACTTTTTCTTTTAATTGTCGACACATTGAGGACAATGTGTAGTTTAAGTAGGGGGGAGGGTATTCTCATTCTCATGTATCTATGTTGTATTTATTACTTTCAATTTGAAAAAATGAAAAAAAAAATGAAAAAAAATATAAAAAAAAGTGATGAAGTGAATCCCGCCGAGTTGAAAACCCGCAAGGGCGGGCGACTCGGGCAAAATTGGGGGGCTCGGATAGGTCGAAAACCCGAAAGGGCGGCCTATGCAAAAAAGAGCTAGTTGAGCGGGTGAGTTTTGTGAGCCGGAAAAAGAAGAGAGATGAAAAAAATGTGAGAAGCTAGGTTGAAAACCCGAAAAGGCTCCTAGGCAAAATGAGAGATTAAGAGAGAATTATATACTTTGAAAACTCATTTACCGGAGATGGTGTCATAAGGTGGAAAGCGTTTTCGGGTAAGGTTGGTGAATTCATCCTTGATTTTGTGAAGATTTATTTTGGCTTTCACATTCTTTTGGTTAATTGTTTGTTTTTGGGAGTAAGCATGGAATTTATCCCTTTTTGTCTTTGTTCCATGGCTTGCTATTCTAAGTTGGTTGTACTAGTAGTATAGTAGTAGTAGGTCATCTTTTGGAGGTTTGGGAGAGCTGATAGTTTAATGTGTCGTGAGCTAACATTCTGATTTTTGTTGGTGTTGCTGGTTAAACTTGTTGGTGTTGCTGGTTATTATTGTTGTTACGTCTTTATATATTTCAGGTGAGCTTGAATCTAAGTGTGGGGGAATCATCGTCCCTTACGTTTAGGTTTTGAGCGGATGTTGTTAAGATGTGATGATGATGATGTAGTTGATGGAGAGTGTAGGTTGGTGTCGATAGCTTGGGTGATGATTTATTTGGTGATTCTCATTTTTGAGTTTACTCGAGGTCGAGTAAAGTTCAAGTGTGGGGGTATTTGATACGCTCAAGTTATACGGTGTTTATATTATATTTTGGGTGCTTTTTGCTAAGGGTCTTGATCATAATTGTTAACGTTTGCGTTTTATTTAGCTCTTAGCGGGAGTTCGAAATTTTGTATATTAATTATAGTTAAAGTTGTAAGTTCCGAGCTCCTAGAAGCATTAGTGTTTGGAACGACTCAACATCGTTATACTTGCCAAGCGTCGCCACATGTTCCAATCAAGCATCACCGCAAGCCGTAGCCGAGCATAGCACCAAGCCTACCGAGCAGCCACCATCATCGCAAGCCCAGCAAGCAAGCCTGCCCAGCTCTCGTGCGCGCTCATCGCCAAGCAGCACCTAGCCCATCACAGCCGCACCAAGCGCTCATCGCCCATCGGCATCATCGCCCAGCTCTCGCGTGCGCGCTCGAAGCAGCACCTGCCTAGCACAGCAGCTCGCACCTCGCGAGCTAGGTCGCACCTCGCGACCTGCTCGCACCTCGCGAGTTCCTTCGCACCTCGCGACCTCTTGGCCTGCCCAGCTCTTCAGCTCGTGTTGGAGGCAGTAGCTCATCGCACCTCGCGACCTGTACCGCACCTCGCGACCCCTAGGTCGGTGTAATTGTCGGCTGATATTTATGCTTTAGTATAAATACCAAACTTGTTTTTGGACCTAAGGGGGCAGCAACCACAAGGAGAGGGAGTTTCCAAAACTCCACTCTTCTCTTGTTGTCTTCTCTTTTTAGTTTTCATTTTCTAGTTTAGTTTTAGGAGATTTCAATTATGGGATTGACTTATGCTATGCCGATTGTAGCTTGAACTGTTCTTGAACGAGATTAACATGAAGTTTCAAGCATTATTGTGAGATATTTCCTCTCTATTTAGTTTCTTTGATTATGGTTTAATTTCTATGATTGTTTTCTATGATTTTTGCATAATTATGCTAGGAACGTTACTAGTTTGATTGTGTAATTAATCTAATGCTAGATTTAAGAATAGAATCGGATTGTTTTATTCTTTTATCAATTTGTAGCAAACTAGGGAGTAACTTAGATGCAGATCGTCTTGGTTATTTCTTAGGGAAATTGAATCAACTGTTGAATGTTTATCGCGTGTATGACATTAGCAGGTCTATTGGTTCTCTGTGTTTATTGCTGCTATTGGATTGAACTTAGACGCTGATCGGACTAGGTTATCCTTTAGTTAGGGTTTTATAGTCACGCTGATCGTGCTATTCAACTAAGAATAAGGAGAATGTGAGATTAATTCTCAACAATAGATAATTATGGAAATAATTAGAGTGGATGTTCAATGATCGATAATGAATTGAAGTGGATGTTAATCGGATTCAAGATCTTTCCATATTGATTTCTCATTTTATTTAATTATGCTAGTTAATTTTAGTTTGTTTATAATCTACTTGAAACCCCCCTTGTTATTAGGTTTCTCGGCCCTTAGCTTAATCTAGGTATTGGATTTCGCTAAATATTAAACTCGTCCCTGTTTCCCTGTGGATACGACCCCTACTTCCATTATACTTGCTTAGTGTAAAAGAGAGTAGGAGAAATTTTATCTTTGGTTGGGTGGCGTACACGACAAACGCCGCCCGCCATGTAACCTGTAAACCACTCAGAGCCACCTTCAAACCACAAGAAAATCGAACCCATCTCCCTCATCCTCCATCGCTCTCTCGCTATTGCTCCCAGCTTCTTGTCCTCTGGAAACCCACGTACCGCCACCACCTAAAGCCACCTACAAACCACCAAAATTGAACCCACCTCCCTCATTCTCTATCGCATTATCTCATTACTGCACCCTCTCTCTTGCCCTTCGTAAACCCACGTACCACTTATTCCCATTCCTCACTCCCTCCTTTCTTGTTTTATCTTTTTGTCTTGCCTAGAACCATTGCTGCCCTCCATGTTTTCCTCTCAAGTGGTTGATGCTGCAGGCGAAGGGGAATAGTTGGAGGTTGGTCGTTGGTTAATGCTGGAGTCTGGTCGGTTCTGGAGTTTGGTGGCATGGGATTGGGTGGAAGAGGGATTAAGATGGGGTTATGGAAGAAGGAGAAGATGAGATAGATTATGGTGGCTGGTATATGGTTAGGGATGGGTGGTATTCAATAAAATAATTAATTACTTAACGGTTTTTTTACAGAATTTGGCTCATTAATGTCACTTTTTGTGTTAAAACAATAACAGAGGGTCACTATAGAGAATCCATAATTTTTCTTTCCACCACGTAGAAAATTCCAAAACAAAGGATCACCACGTAGAATTTCCCTTTTATTTTCGCCTGGCATTAATTTAATATATGTTGAGGATTGCACACAAGTTTTGTGGTTTAGGCTTGAAGGCTATTTTGTGGAGCTTTGTTTTGAAGATTTATTTGTTATGAGGATCATGGAGGTGATGGCTTAAGGTTTTTTTGGCTTTTCTAAATGATGGAGGGAAGAGGGAAAGTACTCGTAATCCAAAGTATGTCAATTTTTTTATATTTTATAATTTTTTTTTATTAATTATAGTTCATTTATTTTTTTGAAAAATCGACTAGAGTTTCATTATCGAATTCGAAACATAAATAATGGTGGATGGCTAATGAAAATAAAAATTCACTAATTTTAATTATTAAAAGTAAATAGAAGGCAGATAAAAAAATAAAATCCTGGAGTGGTATAGACTCGACAAGGATTCAAAGAAATGGCTAGGGGAGGGACTCTCTGACTCAAATTAGAGACAAATGACTAAGCCCCCTGCAATGTTGAGATACTGCCCAAGGGGTTATTGTTGTTGCTAACTTTTTCTGCTGGAGGCACTGAAAGTCTACCATCATCAACCATATCTTGCAGGTCGTGCTTTAAGTTCCAACACTCAGATGTTAAATGCCCATTTACTTGGTGGTATTTGCAGTAGGAGTTGGGATTCCATTTTCTAGATCTCTTTTCAAGAGCAAGGTCCAGAGTAGGGCCAAGAGAAAGGAGCACTCCTCTTGCGTCAAGCCTATTGAAAGCTTCTTCCAGTGATATGCCTAGGGGAGTGAAGGTTCTTTGGGGCATTTTTGCCTTATCTTCAATGTTTAAGGCAATGATCTCATTGCTCTTGAAGCTACAAGGGTTGTTATTATCCTGCTTGGAGAAGTTGTTGTTGTTGTTGTAACGCTTATTCTTAGAGGCTTGAACCTCTTCCTTGATCAGTACACCAACCTTGTAGAGCTTGGAGAAACATTCTATAGGATGGAATTTGATGTAATCTCCATACTTGGATTGCAATTTACGGATCACTAGTCGGACTTGATCCTCTTCAAAAGGCCTATTAGTCATTGGGGTGGCCTTTTGCCTCCATCTAGTAAGGAATAAGGTGACAAAGTCTTCATTGTGGTTTTGCTTAGTTAATTCGAATTCTTCAAAGGCCAATTGGAAGTTGAGCATTATAGCGGTGTTGTTTATGGAACTCTTCTTTGATGTAGTCCCAATCGTGCATCTTTGTCTTGTTCAATGATCTATACCACTTGGACGGATATGCATCCAAATTTAAGGGATACACATAAGTAAACAAGTCCTTGCTCATGCTTTCAAGGGATATAGAGATGGAGAAATCTCTTAGATGATCGTCTTGATCTTCGACCCCCTTAAATTTTGGGAGGTCATCCAATGCTACCTTTTTAGGAAGGTTTCCCTTTGGTTCATGATCAATGATGTCATGGCTTGGAGCCTGACTTTCGAGTGTAGGAATTGACCGGATCAATTGCTCGAGTCAGTTTCAGATTTCTCAGGAGGTGGTGGTGGTGGAGTCTTATCCCACTCTTCTTCATGAGGTTCCAGTCGTTCCCTTAGTGTTTTAAGCTCCTTGTCTTGTTCCTTAAGACGAGGGTTCATCAGTTGTGAAGATTTACAAGGTACTCAAGAGGGGTTGGGGTGAATTGAGTACTTAGGAGAGTTGGTGCTAAATTCAAATTCTTTCGATTTAAGGAGGAACCAGCTGGGCTGGTTCCTGATAGCGGAAACAACGTAACTTAAATGCAATAAAGAACACACTAAATTTAACGAGCTTAAGCCAAACAAGGGCCTACGTCAACCTATCCTAGTTATCTTATTAATCAACTTAGAGTAACAAGAAAAACTCTTACACACCTGTTCTCTTATTCCTCCTAGTGGAAAAAACGCCAAATAACACAGCTTAACTAATCTGGATCAGTTAAAGTCAACTGATTCTGTTGAGTCCCATGCCCGGATCAGTTGACTTATTGGCTGGCCCATTTTATAATATCCCATCCTAACCTCTCTCTCAACTGATCTGGTTTGTGCATGCCCGGATCAGTTGGGCTGGCCCATGATATCCTTAACCCCTTGCCCTCTCCTGTCTCTTTTCCTATCCCTCCTTTTAGCGCTGGGCTAGCCCATTTAATATCTTTAACCCCATTTCCTCTCCTCTCTCACAAGGAAGGGGGGGGGGTAGAGTTTCCTCTCACAAACCTCACGCCTCTCCTCTCTCTCATTTGCTCTCTCCTCACCACCACAACCCCTCTCTCTCTCTTTTCTCCTCTCGCCTTTACTCACCACCACCATCACAAACCTCACGCCTCTCCTATCCTTAACGACCCACCCACTGCATCTCCAGTACCACGACAGAAGCAAGAAGAAGAAGACGAAGCGCACGACGAACCGCTTGTCCTCAACCAATATACGTCGCTGCCAACCACTCGTCGCAGTCACCCACAACCGCTCAGCCTCATCCTTGCTCGTCGCTCGATTCACCAACGCCGCCGTTGCTCACTATCCTCATCCTTGTTCACTCTTCGTCTTTGGCTCGTGTCTCAGGCACGTTAGAGTTAGGGTTTTCTTTTAATTTTTTTTGTAATTTATTTTTATTTTTAAAAATCTGATGTTAGGGTTTCTTATTTAATTTCGTCTTTTCATATTTTAGGTTTATTTCATTTTATATAATTTCGTCTATAGACTGTAAATTTAGTTTAATTTATATTCATATCATGTAATTTAAATTTTGTATAAGTATGTTAAATTTCATTTCTTGGCTGGTCTGTTTAAATTTTTAATTTTGTTTCGTTCGTTAATTTCGTTTCGTGGCTGGTTAATTTTGATGGATTGAGTCTGTTTCGTGGCTCGTTTATGTTTCTTGGCCTATTCATTTTAGGGTTCTTGACAGCTGTATGTGGATGGAAGTGTTTTTATAGATTAATCATTTTTTTGGTTACATATTACTTTTAACCGATCTGGTCCAGTTCTAGTAATGTTGATCATTTATTTCGTGTCATAGACATTGGGAATTTCATCTTTGATGATACTTTTTACACGTCTTGCTTATCGAGAGTTACTCCACGTATTGCTTGACGTATAACAGATAGTTGATTTGTTTCTGTCTTTTATTGAATAATTTTCACTGCTCGATAGAGAATTTGATAAAGGAAGAAGAGTTAAATACTTAATGTCAATAAGGGGACGATTACTTGGATCTTGACATGTCGGTGCTTTTTAACCATAGGCATCTTGCCAGGAAGTTGGTGGGCTCATCATGAATTAGGTCGGGGTGGCTGGTGGTTTCGGGATCCCGTTGAAAATGCAACTATGAGAAATCCACCTATCCACATGTGATGTGTAAACAATGAAAGTTGGATACCATAATCAGTAGCTAGATATGGATAAGGGGGCATCAAATACATATGGTGAGCTACAACAATGGTTAAAGAACCTAACATAGCTAGGTTCAGCGATAATTGAGCATGCCATGACGTTGTGCTGCCCCATACCTAAACCGAAGTGGATAGAACATAGTACTAAACTGCAAAGCCGTGCCAAACCTCCGATCTACGAATGTGCAAGATGTACAACCATTCCTTTACCTAACCCAACCGTAAATCGAATTTCGCCAAATTCAAGATTTCGTTTATGTTCATGTTGGCGATTTCTGATGTGAATTCGGCCTCACGTAGCTCGCCTTCCTACGGGTTCCCTTACCAATCTAGTGACACACCAACCACTCCCCTTCCCTTTCTCCAATCATTATTCATTATTCTTTATTTATTAAGATTTTATTTAAATTATTATATATTAGAATTCGATTTTCTTATAAAAAAAGAAAAAAAAATGCTATTTTTGAGGGTCAACTGCTCCGAGGCCAACTGATCAGGTCCAATTTCGAGTCAGTTAAGCCCGATTTGACCAGATCAGTTGGGCTTTTTTCCACTAGTGTCCAGAGAAACAGCTCACCCCACACTTACTAAAGTGTGCTATTTCGCACTTGATATCACAAGCACTCGCGAATGAACTCACAAATGCTACCCAATCTCTAACCCCTCTGTTGGAGATTTAATTCAATGAGTTTTTCTTAAACACGCTTTCTTACAAAGCAAATAAAGAGTGTTTTTTTAGCTAAAAGGAATGCGCATTCTATGTTAGGAAACTGCTCAGTTGTTCTCTGTGTAAAAGTTCTAAAAAATGCTTAATGAATTCCGAGAGAGTGTCAAGAGTGATGTAGAAAACTTACTCAGTGTCTATAAGCTAAAGCCCAACCTTGAACCGTGCCCTAAATCAAGCTAACTAAGATATAGGATAATCTTGAGTTAAGGAAAGTATATCTTGAATAATATCTTACTTGAAAGGAAGATATTATCCAAGATATCCTCACACTTTAAGGTAATAAAATACTGAATGAAAATCTCTAAAAGCTGGCAAACTTTTTGATGGAAAATATCTCTAAAAATATTTTTTTGAAAATATTTTTCTAAAACAGCCAACCAATCACTCGACGAAGTAACTAGTACCCAAACCTGTTACCCTATTCAATAGTGTTGTGAATATATAACCAACTGGTTCCTATATTCAAAACTCAACTGTTTCACATGTAGAACAACACAAGCAATTCCACTAAAATATTACACGCAATCGTTACATGAAGACCTAATATGAACCAATAAAAGATCATATACTATCTTCATGTACTTCAATTCTTGAAGCTTCCCTTAAATCAACACTTGTCTTTTCCTCGAACATCTTCGAGAAGGCCTTCTAGCTTCAAGTATTGGAATGAACCTGTTTGCCACGCAAGTAACAACATAGCATAGCAAATAGTCCTTGGCTATTTCAGTATACAGTCAGGAACACTTAGTATCTCAGTTGATTCCTAACACCTCATAAACACTTGTAAAAACAACTGTTCCCTACAGCTGTTTGTCATCATTCAAAACTTAATGGACTCAACGAATTACCCCTTTTTGATGATGACAACCCTTTTGAAGTTTCCTACAACCAACAAGTTAGTATAATCAGATAACTTCATTTAAAGCTCATATAACTCATTAGGTGAGGCTTCTTGACATAGGACACAAAAGAAATAAACAGTCAACTATTTCAATTGTTTCCTAAAACAGAATAAATAAAGGCTCTTGATATTAAAACTAAGACAAACAATCTAAACTAAGACAAATTAACTAAACTAAGACAGACTCAATCTAAACTAGACATAGGCGCTTCAACTTCAACCATCCCCCCCCCTTTTGGCATCATTAAAAAGTACTCAAAGGTTGAATAATTGCCAATAAATGATTAATGTAATCCAGAAACAATAGCATCAACTACCATTCAAGTGATTCTGCTGCAAGAAATCAAGTTAGGCATGCAACTCACAATCCATAAACCAAAGTGCAAATATCCAAATACAAACCAACAAGAGTCAAACGAGAACCCAAATTACATGCAAATTATTTTGTAATAAGGGAGGGAAAACAATCATGAAAAAAAGAGTTATCAGAATGGGGAGGGGGAAACAGCTAGAAGGTGCAATCACTCCTTATCATCTTCATCATCCTCTCCATCCCCTTCTTCATTAGAAGCGGCATCATCATCATCTTCTCCTCTGTTGGAGGACGATTGTGAGGAACCATCACCTTCTTCTTCTTCCTCATCATCAGCTATTTCCTCTTCCATAGGATCAGTAGAAAGACGAGGATCAAGATGAGCCATACCAACATCAGGAAGTTGAGCTTTTACCTCTGGAATGGAGTGAACCAACAACTGAGTCTTGGCCAACTTCTTCTCAAGTTTGGTAACCTTTGACTTGTAGGATTTGGACACACCCTTAATCAACATATACATCTTATCCAAAGTCTTCTCCTAGTTTTCCAACCTTTCAATTACAACATAATCACTACTGGTTCCTCCTATCTTTCTCTTCTTCTTCTCAGGCTTCTTCCTCTCAGCTGGTACCAGAAACTCCTTGAACCTTAGTTTACCCAAGGACATATCTAACCCCTTTTACCCCAAAATTTTCTTTGTAAAAACTTGAACATGCATTATTTCCCCATTAAGAGGCATCTTATTGTAGGCGTGGATTTTTCATTCCTTTAATGCCTACACGCCGTGTGAGCGCGTTTATTTGACTACCCCATTGTTAAGGTTTTATTAAAAATATGTTTTTGAAGTCGCCAACAATTCTTTAAAGGAAGAATCATAAACCTAATTGGAATTTGAAATGGAAGGGACATCTTAGAGACTTATCCAATGTAGATTTCCCCGTCTAGACTCTATAGATGGTCAAAATGAACCAAAGATTGAGTTCGGGGGTGAGGGTACAATACAGTCATGAACTATATTGCCCATTGTTGGCCTCGACTAAATATCGATTCATTACCGATTTTATGCAAAAGAATAATCATATAACGTTTTAATACACTCTAAAAATATTTAGTCAAGTTGGTTTAGGAAACACATAAAAAGACTATATTTTTAGTGACAAGTTATTAGACAATCAATATTAATGGGTTCCTAGCAGGTTGTCCATGTTATCTGAATGAGTTAGAACATTTATTTTGGTCTTGATTAACAATAAATACAAGGTGATAAATATTGCAATCAGGCATGAAAAATAATATGTTCATAAAAATAAATAAAAATTTGAAAATAAAATACTGCAGGGGGTTAGTATAATATATACAATACTTACAGCGCAGGAATATATTAATAACCTACATCATGAATAGAATGTTAGTAACATGAAGAATATAATAAAAATATATAAATAAATAAAATAAAGTTTGTTAATTTAGTTGACCCTCAGAAATTATACCACCGTCCGGGGTCGTTGATTTGTACGGATCTTGGAAAATTGAATATTATTCGAGTCGTTAAAAAGATTTGTGACTGATCAAATAGTTGCGTCTAATAAAGAAAGAAAAAGATCGATTTATATTGCTGTGTGATATTTGTGATTTGATCTCGTTATGTATTAGGCGCAAGTATTAGATGTGGTGTAGTAAGATTAGGAAATTAGGATGATGATGATGCGCATATGATGATGATGTGGCGGCAAGGAGTAGTGAGGTGATGATTGTTATTTCACTAGGAACAATACAAGAGGGGGGGGGGTGAATTGTATGTGTAGAAATAAACGTAACTTTTTGCGGAATTTTAAACTTGAACAAAGAAACAAGCTAAAGGAACACAAGGGATTTTTACGAGGAAAAACTTCTTGGGCCCAACAAGAAGAAACAACCTCGACCACTAGGGATTTTAAACTCAACTCTATCACTAATTAGGCCAAACAACTTTGTTACAACCTAATTCTACTCACGGGCCACACCTTGAGTTCCTAAACTCAAGTTCCTGAACAACTGTTCCCTTAACAGTTGTTCCTCTCAACTTCACTTGAAGTTTTCTCACTTTAACTTACTTTACTCAAAGCTTCTCTCTTACAGAACTTCACTCAAAGTCCCCTTACCCCAAAAATCAAAATACAATTGATCAAAATAAACTCAGTGGAATTAGAGTAAGAAGGCAAAGAACAAATGGCTTTTATGAGAGAATGAAGGCACTGACACTTTACTTAGTTAAACTCACTAATTTCACTTGGTCAGACACAAATTGGAACTTAATTAGACATTAATATTTATAGTGGTAATAACTTAGAACGTGGGATTAAAACATGTGTTAGTGGTAAAATCATTATCCCATGATGTTCCTTATCCGGAGGAACACGTTCCTCAATCAACCCATGATCTCCATGATCACTGTTAAACGTGGGAGAGAATTATGTTACTGCTCCCTTAATTTTAGCAACCACTTAAAGCATTATTTCGAAAATCTGATTTAATTAAAAAGCATTTTAATTATTAAAACCAAAATAAAATCCTTTAACCAAAAATATTATCTTTTAAAATATTTTCCATAAAACCGAAAAGGATTTTTATTATCTTTATAAAAATAAAATCTTTTCCTTAAAAAGATTTTCCTTAAAATCAGATTTTTCCTTAAATAAAACGGTTACCTAGAATCTAGGCATAATTTACTCAACTGACATAAATAAACCGTTGTAATGCTTCATCCTAAATCTAGTTCCTTTAACTTATTAGTTCAGCGCCAGTGCGTCTGTTCCTTACAAAGGAACACACGCTCATTCTCATTCTAAAATTGCCATAGTTCCTTACCATTCTTACTCGTTCCTTTACATTGGAACTAGAAACAAAAAGCCTCGCTTTAGTATTCTTGCTCCAATGCTGCTCCAGTACCAAATTATGAAACATCTTCACTTAGTCTTCAAAATCCAAACTTGATTTCTTCCTTGACTTAGTATTCTCTTTGTTCCTTTCATTGATACCTTGAAATTCATTCACTTAAACAACTTGTTAGTCCAATACTTAGTTTGCATCTTTGTTCCTTTGTCATCATCAAAACTAGGGTTCAACAATTTCCCCCTTTTTGATGATGACAACAAAGTTACTAACTAAAGAAAACAACAAATAACATAAGAGAATGAAAAAGATAAAATAATATTTTATATAATTTAATTAAGACAGATTAAGGATTTAAATTTTTCATTTTTTCATGTTTTTCAATTTTTTCATTTTTCAACTTAGTTTGTTCCTTATCTTTTCCCCCTTTGTCATCGTCAAAAAGATCAAACACTTGGTGATTTTAGGAAGACTGATATGTACAAGACCTTGAGACCATTAACAAGCACCAAAAAATGGTTAAGTTAGGAATTTCAAAGGTTAGACTTGCTCAAACATCAATCACATAAGACTAGCCATTCCAAGTAAGAAATTATGCACATAAATCATAAACGAAGACAAATATAGCAAAAGTCATCTATTTATAGCACTTGTTCCATTAAATTACAAAAGAGAAAACGAAGAAAAGGAATAGAAACAAAAGCTAATAAGTCTTGTTCCTTGAAGAGAAACAAGAACTAGACATTAGGAAGGGAAGGGGAATGGTGTTCCTCGACGACTTCTTCCTCAACCACTTCTTCCAACTTCTTCATTACCTCTCCATGTTGCCCATCAAGTTGCTGCTTCAAACTGTTAATGGCTTGGGCCATCATCTCCATGTTCTTTTGTTGTTCAATCACGGTATCACTAAGGACTTTCATTAAACCCATCATTTTATCAGTTTTAGCATCTAAAGTCCAGTGAAGATGATTGTAAAACTTTATCATATGTTGAGCAGGGAGACACACTTCATTAACCCAACCAAACTCATCCGAAGGAACTTGTTCCTTTCCCTTAGAACCAGAGACAGAGGATGGTTTAGGTGGAGGAACTGGGGTGTTGTCTTGTGAAGGACCTGCTGTTTCTGGGAGAGAAACAGAAGGTGAGGTGGTGGTGTAAATGGAAGGAAGAAAAGGTGGTTGTGGTGGAAGGTCAGTAGATGTAGAGGAGAAAGGTTTTGGTTCTTTCATCTCAACTTTCAACTGTTCATAACTGGAAGGAACAGAGAAGGATGAGGGAGAGATGGAAGGAATAGTGATGAGGGTTACTGGTATTTTTGGAGAGGATGTAGGAGTAGGTTCCTTAGGTAAATTTTGATCCTGTTCCTCTGCATCAGAGAGGACTAAAGGTGAGTCCTTATTTGAAGGAACATGAACAGTTTTAGCAATTTTCAACCTAGTGCTTTGTCTAACATTTTTAGGAACAAGAGAGGAAGGCTTTTTGGCAACAGTTTTGCGCCTCTTGGGTTTCTGTTCCTTTGGTTCTGTAGGGGCAGGAACTCGTTCCTCCAGTATGACTTCCACTGGTTCCTCTTCTACTGCCTTAGGCAGTTTTCTCTTGTGAGAGAAACTAGGAGCAATCCTCCCTTGAGTTAATACTCCCTCTTGGACAGAGAGGTCCAAACCATACAAAGTCTTTTCGTTGAGAATATTTCCTTGTTTTATTCCCAAGGTAGGCCAACCAATAGTCTTCACTTTAAAGTGAGAAAGAAGAGAGGTGATCAATGCACCATAGGCAACAACACAATGATTTTCAATGCAATGAGTTAGATGTTGGATAAAGAGAAGGGAAGTTTATTTGAATGTGGTGGTCAAGGCAAAACATATAACACATATCCAAGAGACCCACCTCATTCCTCTTTTCTGTTCGAGGAATGAGTGCTCTCCAAACAAGATTAAACAGAATTTTGTGGACAGGAGAAAGAAGATTGTGATTTATTTTGTTTTGGCCAGCAGTTCCCCCAAAAGATTCAACAATTTCATCTTGGGAGAAATTAGGAAAGGTGACAGTTCCTTTCCTCTTAAAATACAGATCAGTTCCTTTGCAAGGAACTTCCCATATTTTTGCTAAAGTTTCTTGGGAAAATTTTATTTTCTTCCCCCTAACTTCTGTAGTACATACTCCATCTGTGTTGATGAAGTTTGCACAAAATTCATCCATAGCTAAAGGAACTAGGGCATTGTTAGAAGCGGTTTCAAATAAGTATTCCATACCTTGTTCCTTTAGTATGTCGGTTAATTCATTGAACCTAACTTTCTTGGCCCACTCCAAATCAACACAAAATCCTAAGACATACCATGAATCACTTCTTTCCACTCGTTTCTTGGAGGAAGAAGCAACAGTTCCTTTGGAAGGAACAGGTGTAGCTTCTTCTTCCCTCTTAACTTATTCCGGGGATTCTTCTTCATCATCTTCCCCAATTAGTTTTCTTCTTCTCACACTTCTCCTAGGTGACTCCAATTTTTGCTCTTCTACCGCCATTGTCATTTCTTGAGTTTTTTCGATTTCTAGGGTTTTGGATGGAGAAGAGGGGTTTTCCATTTGAGAGGTTTTGAGAGTTTTTGTTTTTGGAAAAGGTGAATTGAGTGAGGTTTTTGCCATTTGGTGAAAAGAATTTGAGGTTTTATATCGTGCGAAGAGGTGTGAAGAAGATGAATAATGGTGAAGTTGAAGCGTTTAAGGAACATGGTTTGGGATGGAAGAAAGAAGAAGATGCATGTAACAGTGAATGAGGAGTTACACGCGTAAAAATTAAAAGGATAAAAATAAAAATAAAAGATAAAAATAAAAGAAAAGATAAAAAGGGAATCATGACTTGATTAAATCTGATTCCTATATTTTTGGGATTTTCGGATTTTTGATTTTTATGGACTTTTTAATTTATGGAAAGAAAATAAATTCTAAGGAACTTGTGCTATAGGAACAACTTATGCTAAATGTCAACATTCTTCATATCATGCATGTTTCTTTAACTTAGGAGCAATAAGGGGAGTATTATGTGACATTTGTGAGTTGCTTTATTCCTTTGAATCCATGTACATGTTTTTAACATCTTAATTTGCAATGGTCTTAGGCAATCAATCACAGTCACTTAATATCACATAGAGTAAGACAAATCAATTCAGACATGGGGGATTGGAATAGGAACAATTACTTAAGTTTTATTAAACCTAACTCAAGCCTTAATTTTTCATATCTATCTCTTTGTAGAGGCTTAGTTAGTATATCAGCAATCTGATTTTCAGTTTGACAAAACACAAGTTTAATCAAACCTTTTTCCACATTTTCTTTTAAAAAGTGATGTCTGATATGTATATGCTTAACTCTTGAATGATGCACTGGATCTTTTGAAATACTAATGGCACTAGTATTATCACAATAAATAGGAACACAATTAAAAATTATTCCATAGTCACAAAGTTGTTGTTTTATCCAAAGCATTTGAGAACAACATGCAGCAGCAGCTACATATTCTGCTTCAGCAGTGGATAAAGCAACTGTGTTTTGTTTCTTGGTGCTCCAAGAAACTAAACTATGACTAAGAAATTGAACCATACATGAAGTACTTTTCCTATTTACAAGATCCCCAGCATAATCAGCATCAGCATATCCTCTTAACTCAAATGTATCACTTCTTGGATAGAAAGGTCCAAGATCATCAGTTCCTTTAAGATATCTAAGAATTCTCTTCACGGTAGTTAGATGAGACTCCTTGGGATTAGCTTGAAATCTAGCACACAAACCAACACTAAAAGCTATGTCTGGACGACTAGCAGTTAGATACAAAAGTGAACCAATCATGCCTCTATATTTTGTTTGATCAACACTTGTTCCTATTGAATCTTCATCTAATCTAGTTGAAGTTCCCACAGGAGTGTGATTTATCTTTGAATTTTCGAGGCCATATTTCTTTAGCAGTTCCTTTATGTATTTTTGTTGGTGAATAATTATTCCTTTTTTAGTTTGCTTAATTTGTAACCCAAGAAAGAAATTTAACTCACCCATCATACTCATATCAAATTCATTACTCATAAGTTTTGAGAATTCTTTGCACAATGATTCATTAGTTGCTCCGAAAATAATGTCATCAACATTTATTTGAACAAGTAGTATGTCAGTTCCTTTCGATTTTAGAAACAAAGTTTTATCCACTTTTCCTCTTTTAAAGTTGTTTTGTAAAAGAAACTTTGATAATCTCTCATACCATGACCTAGGCGCTTGCTTTAACCTATAAAGAGCCTTGTCAAGCTTGTAGACATGGTTTGGGAGATCATTGCTTTCAAATCAGGGGGTTGTTCAACATATACATCTTCATTTAAATAGCCATTTAGAAATGCACACTTAACATCCATTTGATATAGTTTAAATCCCATATAAGCAGCAAATGCAATTAGTATTCTAATGGCTTCAAGTCTAGCAACAGGAGCAAAGGTTTCCTCATAGTCAATCCCTTCTTGTTGATTATAACCTTTTACTACAAGTCTAGCTTTGTTCCTTACAATTGTTTCATACTCATCTAGTTTATTTCTATACACCCATTTTAAGCCAATCACTTTTTGTTGTTTAGAAGAGGGAACTAGATGCCATACCTTGTTTCTTTCGAACTCATTTAATTCAGCTTGCATAGCAATGATCCAATCAGAATCAGTTAGGGCTTCTTCATGATTTCTTGGTTTTATCATTGATAAGAACGCATGAAATGCACAAAAATTCCTTAACTGAGATCTAGTTTGCGTACCTTTGCATATGTCACTTATTATGAGTTCCACTGAATGTGATTTTTGATGTCTCCAAGGTTTTGGTTGAAACTCCCTTATAGGAACAAGTTGTTCCTCTTGAGTTTCATGAGAGGATGAGGAGCTTTGTTCATTTGTTCCTTTTCAGCAATTGTTGAATCAGTTCCTTCAACATTCTCGTTCTTAGTAGGAACAGGAACAACTCCATCATCTTGAGGAACAGGAACATCATTGTTATGAATGTTTTGATCTCCTTCATTCCTTTCCTCTTTTATTTCTTCTTCCTCAATTGAATCTGCATCTTTCTCATTTGGTCGTACCAAGCCAATCTCAAAGTCATCAACCTGTTTACTTGGATTAAAGTTGTCAGATTCATCAAAGATTATGTGGACACTTTCTTCAACACACATAGTTCTTTTATTGTAAACTCTATAGGCCTTACTATGTGATGAATATCCTAAGAATATTGTTTCATCACTCCTAGCATCAAATTTTCCAAGATTATCTTTCCCATTGTTATGAACAAAACATTTGCAACCAAATGTTCTGAAATGAGTAATATTGGGTTTCTTTCCAAAATAAAGCTCATAAGGAGTTTTATTAATGATAGGTCTCATCATGGCACGATTTATTATGTGACAAGCAGTATTAACAGCCTCTGCCCAAAAGTTCCTTGGAAGTTCACTAGCAATTAGCATGGTCCTAGCCATATCTTCCAAAGTTCTATTTTTCCTTTCTACAACCCCATTTTGTTGTGGTGTCCTAGGGGCAGAAAAATTATGATCTAGGCCATGGTTTCTGCTTAAGTCATCAAATTTATAATTTTCAAATTCTTTACCATGATCAGATCTAATATGCATTGATTTGTGACCACTCAAATTTTGAACTCTTTTAGCAAAGACAAGGAACTCATCATAAGTCTCATCCTTACTAGAGAGAAAAATAACCCAAGTATACCTAGAGTAGTCATCAACAATAACTAACACATATCTCTTTCCACTTCTACTTTGAATTCTCATAGGGCCACACAAATCCATATGAATTAATTCTAAAGGTTTTGTGGTGCTTACAACAGTTTTAGATTTGAAAGAGGATCTAATATGCTTTCCTTTGGCACATGCATCACAAACTTGATCAATATGAAATTTTATAGATGGTAATCCCAAAACAAGATCTTTTGATCGAAGTTTGTCAAGTAATGAAAAGCTAGCATGTCCTAGACTCTTATGCCATAAGAGTGGATCATCTTCAATAACACTAAGGCATGTCAATTTGTTTTTAGGAACAAGATCAAGATCCACAATATATGTGTTCCCTTTCCTTGTTCCTTCCAAGATGATACTCTTAGAGTTAATATTAATGATAAAACATTTTTCACTATTAAATTTAACAACATTTCCCTTGTCATAAAATTGGAAAATACTCAACAGATTATGCTTTAAACCTTCAACTAAAAATACATTATCAATGGAATGTGATGGTGACTTACCGACCTTACCCATGGCAACTATGTTACCTTTCTTATTGTCACCAAAAGTCACACTTCCACCTTCAAAGGTTGAGAGTGAGAGAAACTTAGATTTGTCTCCTGTCATATACTTAGAACAACCACTATCAAGATACCAAGTGTTGTTCCCCCTCACTCCAACCTGCAAAAATCAACTAGTTGTTAGTTGTAGGAACCCCTTGTTTCGTGGGTTCCTGTTCTTGACTAGCACTTGTTTTGGCAACCCATTTCATGTTGCACAATTTCACATTTTTCCCAATCATTCCAGTTCTTAGTTGACATTTAGTTATGTAATGACCTATCTTACCACAATACATGCATATTTTATCACTAGGTAGGTCAACATATTTCTTAGGCTTGTTCCTCTTCTTGTAGTTTTCTAAACCAAGTCCTTCATTTCTTTTAGTCTGTGGTCTTTCAATCCACTTAGGAACATCCATCACTTTGCCTCTGTTCCTTGCAACAACCAGTTCCTTCTTGAGATTACAGATTTGTTCCTTTAAAACATTTTTCTCTTTATTCAAAGTTTCGATCTCAGATCTGTAACCTTTCAAAGGAGTTGATCTAATATCAAAGGAACTTAGAACAGTGACAAATTCCTTTAAGTGTGAAATTTCTAAATTGATTAGATAATTTTCATTCTTCACACTCTCATATGATTCCTTGATTTTTAAATTTTTATCAAATAAATCAAAGAACCTAGTTTCTACATCCGTTCTCATTTTCTTAAGCCATTCTATATGTTCTTTACAAACTTTAACAGCTTGTTCACTTTGCTCACGTTTTTCACGTTCATCTCTACATTCAAGAATTGCATCATAAAGAAGATCATAAATTTCAGGCCTAGTTTTGCCATCTAAGTCTGATTCAAGTCCATGTTGGCTTACCTCAACATTTTCTTCATCTTCTTTTTCGTCAGTGTTTTCCATGAGGCATAGATTTGCAGTTTCTTCAGTTTGTTGTTCTTCTTCCTCTTCAGTCTCTGAATCTCCCCAAGCTGCTATCATAGCCTTTCGAACGTTCGCTTTAGAGAAAGGTGCTTTGGATTCCTTGTTCCTTTCAGCGAAGCGTTCCTTGTTCCTTTCTTTGGTCTTATCATTTTCCCAAAGTGGACATTCCTTGATTAAGTGTTCTGTACTACCACATTTATGACAAGCACCTTTGTTAGAGAACCTTTTAGTTTTACCTTTGAAGTTTCCATTCTTCATGTTCCTATACATCTTTCGAAATTTTCGGACCATGAGTGCTGCTTCCTCTTCTTCTGAGTCAGAGTCATCTTCATCATCTGCTTTGAGGGCAATGGATTTTGATTTAGAGCTTTCACCATACTTAGTATCAAGGTGAAGCTCATGAGTCATAAGTGATCCAGCAAGTTGTTCTAAGTTGAACTTAGTGAAGTCTTTTGTTTCTTGTAAAGCAGTGACCTTAGCCATCCATCTATTCTTAGGAAGACTCCTAAGAACTTTTCGAACCTGTTCTTCTGATGAAATAAACTTACCAAGAGAAGCTAACTCATTAATAATGTTAGTAAAACGAGTAAACATCTCTTGTATGCTTTCCTTAGTCTTCATGGAGAACAGTTCATATTGATTCACTAGTAAATCAATTTTAGATCTCTTGACTTCATTAGTTCCTTCATGGGTTACTTCTAGTAAGTCCCATATTTGCTTTGCGGATTTGCATCCCATGATCCTATTGTGTTCATGGGGTCAAAGTCCACAATGCAACAGTTTAACAGCCATTGCATTTACTTCTACTTTTTCGAAATCAGCTTTGTCATATTCAGAGAAGGGTTTAGGAATTACCTCATTTTTGTCATTAGTAGTTGTGACCTCAAAATCACCAACCTCAATGACTCTCCATACCTGGTAGTTTTCGGCCTTGATGAATATCTCCATTCTGTTCTTCCAGTAGGAATAAAACTTTCCATTGAACATGGGAGGCCTTTGTGTAGAGTAACCTTCCTCAAGTTTCTCGGTGGTATTCATTGTTCCTTGGATCTTTTTCTCAATAGGGTTTCCTATTTTTCGTGAGTTCTGGCTCTGATACCAATTGTTATTTCACTAGGAACAATACAAGAGGGGGGGTGAATTGTATGTGTAGAAATAAACGTAACTTTTTGCGGAATTTTAAACTTGAACAAAGAAACAAGCTAAAGGAACACAAGGGATTTTTACGAGGAAAAACTTCTTGGGCCCAACAAGAAGAAACAACCTCGACCACTAGGGATTTTAAACTCAACTCTATCACTAATTAGGCCAAACAACTTTGTTACAACCTAATTCTACTCACGGGCCACACCTTGAGTTCCTAAACTCAAGTTCCTGAACAACTGTTCCCTTAACAGTTGTTCCTCTGAACTTCACTTGAAGTTTTCTCACTTTAACTTACTTTACTCAAAGCTTCTCTCTTACAGAACTTCACTCAAAGTCCCCTTACCCCAAAAACCAAAATACAATTGATCAAAATAAACTCAGTGGAATTAGAGTAAGAAGGCAAAGAACAAATGGCTTTTATGAGAGAATGAAGGCACTGGCACTTTACTTAGTTAAACTCACTAATTTCACTTGGTCAGACACAAATTGGAACTTAATTAGACATTAGTATTTATAGTGGTAATAACTTAGAACGTGGGATTAAAACATGTGTTAGTGGTAAAATCATTATCCCATGATGTTCCTTATCCGGAGGAACACGTTCCTCAATCAACCCATGATCTCCATGATCACTGTTAAACGTGGGAGAGAATTATGTTACTGCTCCCTTAATTTTAGCAACCACTTAAAGCATTATTTCGAAAATCTGATTTAATTAAAAAGCATTTTAATTATTAAAACCAAAATAAAATCCTTTTACCAAAAATATTATTCCCTCCGTCCCAGAATACTCTTAACACTTATCAAGGCACGTAGTTTTAGATGATAAATTGTTGTTTGGTTATCAATTGTTATTTTATTGAAAAAGTAGATGTGATAGGTGTTAGTAGATAGTAAAAGTAGTATTATTTTATTTGGTGGAGAGAGTGTGTGGGCCAATAGTTAGAGTTGGTAGGTAGTAGGAGTGGTAGTATTTTATTTGGAGGAGAGAGAGTATGGGCCAATGGTTAAAAGGTAGAAAGATTAAAATAATAGTGGGTCATATCCAAAAATAGAAGTGTAAAGAGTATTTTGGGACAGATGAAAAAGGAAAGTGTAAAGAGTATTTTGGGACAGAGGGAGTATCTTTTAAAATATTTTCCATAAAACCGAAAAGGATTTTTATTATCTTTATAAAAATAAAATCTTTTCCTTAAAATCATATTTTTTCTTAAATAAAACGATTACCTAGAATCTAGGCATAATTTACTCAACTGACATAAATAAACCGTTGTAATGCTTCATCCTAAATCTAGTTCCTTTTAATAGTTAGTTCCTTTAACTTATTAGTTCAGCGCCAGTGCGCCTGTTCCTTACAAAGGAACACACGCTCATTCTCATTCTAAAATTGCCATAGTTCCTTACCATTCTTACTTGTTCCTTTACATTGGAACTAGAAACAAAAAGCCTCGCTTTAGTCTTCTTGCTCCAATGCTGCTCCAGTACCAAATTATGAAACATCTTCACTTAGTCTTCAAAATCCAAACTTGATTTCTTCCTTGACTTAGTATTCTCTTTGTTCCTTTCATTGATACCTTGAAATTCATTCACTTAAACAACTTGTTAGTCCAATACTTAGTTTGCATCTTTGTTCCTTTGTCATCATCAAAACTAGGGTTCAACAATGATGATGATGTGTGTGATGAGAAGATTACAAGGGGACTTAGTGATGAATCAGGTGGAGAGGGATTGGTTGTGTGTTTTTGGCGTAGGTTTAGGAAGATGGATTATGAGGAGTGTCGTATGGTATTAGACGGTGGGTTATGTGCCGAGGGAGATTGGTAAGGACGAGTAATGTGTTTTTGGCGTCGAGTGATTTTGGTTTGTGGGAGATGTCGAGTGAGATTTTTGTAGGTATGAGAGCTGTGTTGTGTCGTGTCATGTGAGTTGAGTGCCGAGGGAATATGGAAGTGAGTGTTCGTCGTGTAAAATATGAGATGGAGGATATATATAGGTTTAGGGAGATTAAGATAGTTGAGATGCAATAGGTTTTTAAAAGATAATTGGTTTCTAAAAGATTTTTATTAAAAAAGATTTTAGAAAAGAATTAGATAAAAGATATTTAAAAACAGTTTGGGAAAAGATTATTTTTGTAAAAGATATTTTTATTAATAAAACTAATCAATAAAATTAATTAATTCTATTTATTAAATTGGGTTTAGAAAATGGTTTTTATAAAATTGTGCTTTCATAAAACTATTTTTAAAAGGTTTTCAAAGGTGGGCTTTTAAAAAGTCATTTTAAAACGTTTTAGGAAGTGGGCTTAGTAAAACTAGTTATAAAAATGGTTTTTGGAAATGCGTTAATAAAATGAGTTAGAAAATGGTTTTGTGCTTAAAACATTTTATTTTAGACTCGTTCTTTGTTATTTGCTCGATCCGGACCAATTGGAGCAGGGTATTGGTCATCATAGGGTACTAAATGGGGAGACACGATTATGTGTCTACACTTATGTTTCTAGAGCATGAGGGTAATGATAGATCCATAAGCTAGGGCATGATGAGAGGAGGAGAAACAGTTCATGGTATGATCAATGATGAAAGCGGGGAGATTGATCTTTATCTTTTTCATCATAAGATGTATCAAGACCATCTCCATAATTCGAACTGTTGCCCTGCCCTTAGCCCAAGGATTAAGAATATTGTTGCATATGGAGTGTAGGACTCGCATAATAGGTTCACGGAGATTGGCAGATTGATAACCACTTTTCTTATTATAGGGAACAAGAAACAACAACTTGTAAATTTCGTCAATTGTTACTCTTACAATAATAGGCCAACCATCCCCAGCATATTTATTAAACCCATCCCTAGGAACTTTGATCAGAGATGCCAAAGAAGAAATGGATATAGAGACTTCACTTCCAAACACTGTAGAACTCAAAGACATATCAGGAAAATGCTTCAAATTCACATAAAATTCCCTAACAACATCAAAAAACGCATTCTTAACACCCTTAAACAGTGGCATCCAACCTTGAAATTCTAACAACTGCCATACCTCAGATATAACAGACATATCAAAATATCCATTCTCAACAGTACATCCAGACAACACACTTCTTTCATCAAAGGAGTAGAACTGGTGGGAAGATTAGGTTCTACAGATTTTCCTTTAGATGCGTGAGGAAGTCTGGTTGGTGCCTTTTTCTTATGGTGCCCCTAGTAGAACCAGCAGACTGTTCCTCTGAGATCTCCTATGTTTCCCCTCTCATAGCAGATCTAGTAACCCTTATTCCCCTTGCATGAGTTGAGGCACTTGGAGAACCTTCTTTGTGACGAGTAACGACCAGATCTTCTTCCTCCTTTTGTTCTGTATCAAATGAAACCTCCATAGACAGATCTTCCAACACTTTCTCAATAGAACCAGCAGCAGAGTCTTTCTGATGTTCCCCTTCAGGCGCAACACCACCCTTATCAATAGGGAAGAGGTTTTGGGAAACAGATGTAGACACATAACCGTGTCTCCCCATTTAAGGGCCCAATAATGAAACATACCACGGTCTTAATTGGTCCGACCCAAGGGCAGAGCAGTCTGAAGAGCCAAAACTATTTTAAAAGTGATAAAGCGTATTTTAATGATCCGAAGTCCTATTTTAATGCCCAAGTAATTATTCTTGATAATTAATTGTATTTTGAGCCCAACTCTTTGAAAAAGCCCAATTAATTGTTTAATGGTAATTAATTATTTTATTTAAATAAAATAAATATTTTTAAAGATATTTTTATAATTAAAATCGGATTTTATCCCGTAAAATCAGATTTTCGGAGTTGAAAGATAAAACAAAATATTTAAAACGCGTTTTATAAAAAAGGTTGTCAAAACGTGTCAAAAGCAAGGCGGTGTGCTTAGCGCACCAATGTGCGCCTAGCACCCCAGCGTGCGCTGAGCGCGCAGACGTCCGTCAAGCGCACAAGCTTGACACGCGGATCTGTGTGTCACACGGAGTCCTGCGCTTAGCGCACACTCTGTGCGACACGCAACCTGTCTTTTCTATCTTTTTCAAAAGCGCGTACCACGTGTACGCATTTTATTGGTCATGCCGCATCAGGCGCGCCAATGTGCGCCTGACATATGTGATTGTGCGTCACACATCCACTTGCGCCTGGCGCAGCTGGCGCGTGAAGCGCAATTTCCTTTTCCCTATAAATACTATTCGATTTTCCGAATCAAAATACGATTTTTTCCACACAACACTTCGACTTTCACACTTTTACATTACTAATATACACTTTACGAACCTCTCTACAAAACTTGTCTACAAAACTTCTCTACAAAACTCATACAAACGAATACTTTCATACATACAACTTCAAATCTTCAGGCTTCACGATTGCTCGTCCCGAAGGTTGTCAGTCTCTCAGATCTAAGCCACGGTATAATCCTGAGGGCCCTTGAATACATTTATTATTTTTATATTGAAGCTACTAACTATTTCTTTCTTGATGTGGATCATTGTTTAGGGTAAATTTCACACTAAGGCTAATTTGCTTGGAGAGGGGGTTGACAATTAACTTGCAAACAAAATTAAATTGCAGAGTTGAAGTTGCGTAAAGTAAAGGAAAGAACACAATAAGTTTTACGTGGAAAGCCCTTTGGAAATGAGGGAAAAACCATGGGAGGATTGGTATCCTGCCAATTCACTAAGTTGCTCGGGTTTTGAGAGAGTACAAGTGTTTTAGCTAGAGAGAGAGTAGAGAGAATAGTGAGTGATGAATTACAAAGTGTGAGCTAGTAGGCTATTTATACTGGTTTACAATATTAACGTTGTGATGTAGCCGTTTTCTACCTTAGTCTTCATTGGCCAAGATCCTATTTTATTTGGGGAGAATGAGAATATCTCTTGAAGCAGTTAGACCTTTGTTCCACGTTCCCATCTGTACCGCGCACATCTTCCTAACAAGTAGGGATCCTGACCTACCTTGTCACATCATCAATCCTTGCATTCTTTAGATATCCGCTTAAATGCTGCCACTTCAGTATGCAAACTAACACAATATAATCTTGTAATCTGTCGCCACAACAGATGAAAAACCACCCCTAATAATAGCCCCTAATTTTTTCTGCTTGGGCGGCAAACCGAAGAAAGAAAAAATTTAAAGTTTGAAAAGAAACTGCCTTGGTTAACGTGTGCAATTATGACGGTTATTGCACAATTTTATTAGACATCTAACTTCTCCCTTCTTCTATAAATGCAGTGCCTTGGTTCAAGATAAAGTTTCTTCAGTGTTCTTGCTCAACTCAACTTCCTTCTGTACCCAGGTAAATTCTTCTTCCTTGCTGATTTTCTTTGCGTTTTTCTTCAAGTTGTTTTCCGATTTTGCAAGAATTTGCCTTTGCTTCCTTTTTCTCTTTCTTTTACCATGACTAGAGCAAACCCTATATCTTCTTTAAGAAACAGTTCCTCCCTTGAAGGGGCAAATGTTTTTCGATCTTTGCAAATTTTGGAAGACAAGAATGTTTATCCTAGTGTACTAACTGCATCAGACTTACAAATCGTTAGGAAAACTATGGCTTCCCCCTGAAGCCGTAATTAGGCTGCCTTTGAATTAAGAAAGAATGGATTGGGTTTTCCCAGGTTGGTTAGTTTTTTATGACTACCCTTTTGCCAAATTAGGACAGTAATTTCCCTTCTCACCCTTCATCCGTCAATTTTTTGCTGCGACTGACATTGCGCCTTGTCAACTTGTCCCTGGGGCGTGGAGGATTTTGACAAGTGTGGAAACCTTGGGCAAAAATTTGGGTATTGATTTCACTGTAGATGACTTGGCGTTTACCTACCAAATCAAGCCCTTTGGGAAAGGGAGGTTCACCCTTAAGACCAATGAAGGTCGGGATGCTCTGGTGGAGAAAATCGATAAAGGCCGTGACAGGGGATGGGCCACCAGATATTTTTTTGTAAGAGCAGATTATGTGGGTGATTTTGGCGGTTTCTTCAAAGATACTTGGAAATCCGAAGGTATTTTGCTCAATTTGCTGTGAATTTTGCATACTGAATGTTGACAATTTGCTTACATTTTCTGTTTGACAGGCGTTTCCTTGCATTCCTCTAGACACGAACAATCCGCGAGCTTTACAGACTTGATCTTGGCGCTTAGCACTGAAGATAGAACTTTCCCCATTATTCCTTCACATCCTGGTGCTAACTTGCCGGCACAGGCAAATTCGTCCAACTCTCCTAGGAGAAGAAGTACTAGAACTCGCTCCACCTCCAATATGTCTTCTGGTAAGCATGCAAATTCCTACCGCTTCTCAGGTTGTCTCTGTACAATTTCTTTTTATAGGTTGCTTATCTTCTACTTCTTTCTTGGCGGAAACTTCCGCATCTCAGCGTACTACTTCAATTTTGAACTCTGAATTAATTTCAAGGATCCGCAATAGGAGCGGATTTTTTGCTACCCCTCTTGCATCTTTCGCGATAATTCGCCCTCCTTCTTCTCAGATCCATCGTCCTGCTGCGGTGCCTGCAATCATCACTCCTCTGGCTGGGCAGGAGAGAAAGAGTGGAGATTGAAGTTCCATAGGATTTCTGCTATATCTCTGCTGAAGCGACTCCAATATGGTCAAGTGCCAAGAGCTTATGGTTTCCTGCTGCCAAGGTGCGGCATGAGACTATGACACCTATTGCGATTGCTTCTGAAGGCGTCAGATTGTCCGTCCAGTTTTGTCTTACTTCTATCTTTAATCATCTACTTGCCTTGCTACTTGTTGATTTTTGACGCATCTTATTTTCAGTGTTTGCAAGCTTTTATTGCTACGCACCAGAATATGTCTGAGTTGACAACCAAGGTCACCACTCTTACTAAGGGGGAGGAAGATGCTGAGGGAAGATGCCAGCACTGGTTGGACCAACTGAAGGTGGAGCAAGAAGAGGTGCAACGTTTGAAGGGAGAGGTGGAGAAAGCTGCTGAGGAAGCGGAGAAGAAGTTTAATGAGCATCTTGACAACATTGGTATGCAGCTGTGGTTGGCCAGGATTGAGGCTATAGAGGAGTATGCTGCGGGCAAGCATTTGGAATGGAACCCTGCTGCAGAGAGATTGGCCTATGAGGAGGCCAAGAAACTCCAAAGCGCCAAGAAGGACACCACTGCTGCTGCTGCCATGCTCGAAGAAGTTGCTGATGATGCATCTACTCATGTGGCGACTTTTGTTGTTGGTGCGCATTCTCATCCTATCGATGTTGATGCCGATAAGCCCCAAGATGACGTTGCTTAGTTTTTCCTGCTCTTACTTAGGATTAAAACATATTTGTGTGTTTTTGTATCTGCTCATAGGAGCAGATTTCAGACTTTAATTTGTGTGTTTTTCTGCTTGCTAGAAGCAGAATATAAGAACTAACCCTTTGCCTTCCCTATGGATGGCAACTTTTATAATATTTGCGTATTTTAGTTATTTGCGTATTACCAATCTACTTTTTAGAATAGCTGGTGTTTATGTGTTTTTGTCTCATGCATGCATGTTGTAGCAAACTAAAACATCGACCTGTTTTGAAGCTGCTTTTCGTAATAATTGGCTTTGCAACTGCTGTGTTATGTCCTTTTAAACAATTGGCATAACTCGCAAAAATACGATAATTTGTAGTTGGACAATTTGAATGAATTGCACGTTTTATTATTGGAATTTGAAGATTACAAGTAATAAACGAGAGGAGTAACTTGCTTACAAAAATGTTCCTCAAAGGTAATGGCAAAGTGCCTTTCTTAGAGGTCGCAATCTTGTCAAACTAGCATTCTGCTCCTTAAGTTGCCATTCTGAAGTCGCTTGACAATTTGCATGATTCTTGATTACACACGCTTGACTTTGGTCTAATCCAAACTGCTTCCTGAGTTGCTGCATCTATATTTGCCCAAGGGGTTGCTGGAAAATTTGCCAAGGAGGTTGCTGTAGAAGTTGCCTAGGAAGTTGCTGGAGAAGTTGTTGTAGGAGTTACCTAGGAAGTTGCTCCTGATGTGCTAGCCCCTTGCAAAATGGTTTGTCAGACCTAGACCGTTGGCATATCGCCAACGGCCCTCCGATGCTTAAGTCAGTATGTGTACTTGTAAATAAAATGGAAAGTAGAAGCGACAAAGGAATGGTATAAGGAGACATTACTAGAAGTATTTTGCCAAGCACTTTGCGTTTGGGTATTACCTGGGGAACTGCCAAGTTGCGTTTTGGCAGGTTGCAGCCCCTTGTGAGGTGATCTGGCAAACCTAGACCGTTGACATTTCGCCAACGACCCTCCGATGCTTATGTCAGTAAACGTTTATGGAGGAAGAGAAATAAAAAGCAGAAAAATAAAATGACAAGTAGAGTTTAGAAGTGATACTGTTTGAGATGAGCTGCGTTCCAACTGCGTGGAATTTGCACACCATTTCTGGTGACCAACCTGTATGCTCCGTTGCCTATTACCTTTTCAATTAGGTATGTCTCTTCCCAGTTTGCAGCAAGTTTGCCTACCTTTGGATCTTTGGTATTCAGGAACGTCTTTCTGAGGACCCAATCTCCAACTTGGAATTGCTTGACTTTGATGTGCTTGTTGTAACTTCTGGCAACTGCTTGTTGGTAAGCTGCCATTCTTACCTTGGCGCAATCTCTGACTTCGTCAATGGTGTCCAAGTCATGTGCCAGCTCTGCGTCATTCCTATCTTCTGTCATGAGCCCATATCTTGCAGTTGCCATGTATACTTCAGCTGGGATAATTGCTTCACAACCAAAAACTAAAGAATAAGGAGTTTGATTAGTTGCATTCTTAGGAGTTGTCCTATCTGCCCAGAGGATTAGGGGCAGTTCGTCAGCCCATCTCCGGTCTGCTTCGTCGATTCGCTTCTTGATGTTGTTGACGACGATTTTATTGCTAGATTCAGTTTACCCATTAGTTTGCGGGTACCTTAGCGTTGAAGTGTCTAACCTGATGTTCCATTTTTGGCAGAACTTGCGTGTCTTGCCACTTATGAATTGTGATCCATTGTCGCAAATTATTTCTGAAGGGATGCCAAACCTGCATAGTATGTTGCGTTTAATAAAAGATATCACCTCAGAGTCGGTGATTTATCGATATGCCTCTGCCTCAATCCATTTGGAGAAGTAATCAGTCATGGCCAGCATGAATACTCGTTGCCCTGGGGCTTGCGGGAGTTTGCCAACAATATCCATTCCCCACTTCATGAATGGCCAAGGTGCCAAGATCGGGTGAAGTTGTTCAGCATGTTGGTGTGAGACCGCAACATGTCTTTGGCAAGCATGGCATTTTCGAGCATACTCAATGGCATCTTTTCTCATGGTGGGCCATAAATAGCCCATTATGAGTGCCTTATTGGATAGGCTTCTTCCTCCAGTATGGTTGCCACATTCGCCATCATAAAGTTCGCGCAAGACAATGGGTACATCTTGCTTTTTAAGGCATCTTCGGTAGGGACCTGCAACTGACTTGCGAAACAGTATGTTGTCAATTAAGATAAAGTGGGACGCTTTTACCTTGAAAGTTCATGGATCTCCAAGTTGCTGGGTGGTATGTCACATTTATATATTGTTTTTAGATGCATTTTGATTGCATTTAGAACTCCTTTTAGAGCATTTAGGTGCATAATGGCACTAGTAGAAAAAACCTCTTTTGCTACATTACAAATGCTTGGGTTGTTAAAACAACCCGAGCATTTGATAACATTTTTGATAATTTTAAAAAGAAATTTCAGAAATGCTTGGGTTTTTAAAAACAACCCGAGCATTTGACTAATTTAATATTTTTAAAAAGAAATTTATTGCTTGGAAGTTGCCAAGTTAGAACGCACTCTAAAACCTCTTCCCCTCTAATCTCTGTTCCCTCTCCCTCTTTCTGTATCTTCCCCAATTCACTCACTATCGCCACTTCTTCGAATGCAAACCCTAACTCTACACTCTTTCTCTCAAAACAAAAATAAAAATATTTCTTCATCAATCCACCTTCATCTTCGATCTCTCGCACTATCGTCGGCGACATGCCTCGGGTATTCTCTCTCTTTTTCTTTTTTCCAGATTTCTGATCAATGCTGATTTTCGCGCTTATTTTTTTTCATCAATTGTGACTCCATTTCACTATTTGGGCAGATTTCTGATCAATGCTTATTTTCGAGCCTTTTTTTTATCAATTGTGACTCCATTTCACTATTTGAGCATTTTTTTTCATTTTCGACAAAAATTAGGGTTTCTTTGTTTTTTTTTCCTCGGTGAATTGTTGTCTGCTCAAGTAGTGTGTCGTTTGAGTTTGTTCTATAATTTGTAAATTCCAATCGAGTTCTTCTGTCATTAATACTATAAAAGATTCTTGATGTTCTTTGAGGTGCTAATTGCTAATCTCGCTCGAATTTTATTGCTCTATTTAGTTTTATTGTTGTATTTTAGGTTCATTCTATTTGGTTTTTCAGATTTGGGGATTTTTTTAGGGTTTCCTTTGACTTTTTAGGGTGTTTTGTTTGATTCACAAACTTTCACTCTTATCTCGATTGAGTCACTCCCTAGCCTTTAGATCCAGTCACTCCCTTTCCAATTTTCTCCTCTCCTAGTTTGTAACTGCAAATGCAATTTCTGATTTTTTTTTTTTAGGATTTCATGTGATTTGTTGATTTCTTTGGTTACTTGTTTGTTTATGACGATTTCGTGTGTTTATTTGTTGAGTTATTGTGGTTTTTCGGCGTTTCTTAGATCTAATTTGATGGGAAGCTCCAACTCCTGTGGAAAAGCCCGGTAACACAGGTGGAACTCGCATCTATGAAGCCAAGGTTTATATTTTTCTCTTTATTCGTGATTTACACCTTTTTTTTGTGTGTTGCCACATTCTATATGTTATCTATCATGAAATGTATATTATTGTGAGTGGAGTATGTTCTTTTATTCTAAACGGTATATTCTTTCACTCTGAACTGTTTGTGGTTTCGAGAGCATGATACAATTTCATTAAGCAACCTAACACGGTAGATATATATTTCTGTTTTAGTAGTATATCTGTTGTTAACAAAAGAGAATTTTCTACATTTATGTTTTTTTCATAGTTTAACAAGGACTCGGGGAACCTTATTGACGAGTGGAAATTGAAAGTCTCCTACATTTCACCACCACAACCTCCATCAGCTGTGTCAGATGAAGGTTCTGTGTCAGATAATGGGATCTTTGATACTTATGCAGCTGTGAGTTTTATCCATTTAACTTTTTCTTTATGGTATTAAGTAGTTTAATCAAAAGTTCTCTACATTTCAAGTTTAAAACTATTATACAATGCATTATTGCAGGCTCCAAGAACCCAAGTTGAACCAAAAGATGATTCGAGCCAGGTAATTTTCCATCCTTGCCAACATTTGATTGGACTGCAGTACAAACTTATCTGATCATCAACATCACCTATGGTCCTATGCTTATGATTAGACTACGTATAACTTGTCTTTGTTTGAAATATTCAGTTTACTGTACTATTTTTCCATGCTTCTCAACATCTTTTGCAAAGTTTGGGCACTTATGTGAGAATTACCAGATTTGGTTTTGATATTGTGTAGCACAAAGGAAGTTGTAAGATGTTTGTGCTTCAGTACATGATTTATTTTACCAAAGATATGTATCTTTTATCGACTATGTGAACGCATAGTGTAATACTCCGTATTTTTTAGTAGTTAATATTTGTATTTTTTAGAAAAGTTTTGGTTATTAAAAAGGTTTTATTTACTAAAAAGGCTTATTATTTATTCAAAAGGTTTTTAAATAGGCTTTTATAAAAGGTTATGAGTATTTAAAACAAATTCTAGCCCAAATTGAATTTTGGGCCTAGGTTTAAATCCAAGTAAAATCCAAGTAGTTTGTTTAAAACAAAATTTAAAATGTTTTAAAGGAAATCCAAAAAAAAAAAAAAAAAAAATTTTACGGCGGCAAAGTCACGCCAGTGATATGCTTATTAGCAAAGTTTTTGGTTACTTTTCCTTTTTGTTTATCTTTTTAATTATTTTAGCTTCTAGAATTATGTATTATGGGATAATTTATATCTTTTCCGAATTTTAGTTGGATGATCGTAAAAATTTGTTAGATCTTAGCAAGATTTGTTTATCTTTTATCTTAAATCCATCTTTTAGTTTCCTAGTCCTACTTCGACTCTACTTGTCCAACTAGTATAAATAGG
This sequence comes from Beta corolliflora, assembly GCA_947648045.1. Taxonomy (NCBI): domain Eukaryota; kingdom Viridiplantae; phylum Streptophyta; class Magnoliopsida; order Caryophyllales; family Amaranthaceae; genus Beta; species Beta corolliflora. Next base: position 815,905 of record CANSZD010003040.1, on the reverse strand, counting down.
GGTCTCCACCCATCATATTCTTCGCACCAAATTTGAGGAATACATCTCTTTTCTCAAGTTTAAACTCTCTCTCCCTCTTAGCCTACCTTTTCTGTTCTCCCTAGTAGTTATTAATTTTAAGGTGCGTGTATGTGTAGATCTTTAATAATTGTTATGCAAACGTATTATGATGTTTTTAGAAAGATAATTTAGATTGAAGTGCATGTTATTTTTTGAGTTTAATATGAACAACATGATTTTTTACATATAGTCGAATATCTATGTTTTATAATATGTTTGAAAGTAATCTTGGCATAGATGTTATTAGCGGTATTATAGTTTTAACAAGCCTTATCACATACTTTGTTTAATGTTTCATATCATACATTGGCATGAGAATTGTATGAAGTTTTATATCATACACTAGCATGAGAATACTGATGAGCAATTTGATTAGCAAAACCAACTTTATAATGGTTTTATGTTTATTATTAAGAGTTTTCAAAATTATTTTATGAACAAGTTATTGATTATGCCTTTATATGGCTAAATTTATAAGTAGTACTATTTTTTTTTTAAAGGAGGATTATTTCAGAAGGATTTTTATTAGATATATGATCTTTTATGATCACAATTATAAAGAGGCAACGACTTGTTATTTATTAACAAGAACGGTAGCTATTATTATTTACCCAGGCAACGGCTTGTTATTTATTAGCAAGAACGGTAGCCATTATATTATTTACCCATGTACTTTTTGTATAAGTCATGTGGACAAGGTAGTTCCCCTCGTAATAGACTCAGTAAGGAATACTAAACTGTGGGGGTGTGCACACTTTAGGAAGGGTACCTAGGCAAGGAAAAGGAGTTTTTATTAAAGTTAAATACTTTATGTTATATAATTATCAAGTATTCAAGGAAGGCTTTTCGAAATTAAATATTTCAAATGTTTAATTAAATGAAGTGTTTAATATTCCGCATATACATGTACTCAGTATTTTTACTGACACGCTTTTATTTGTTTTGTTTTATGGCTTTGTCCCTGTGATGACCCTATTTTGGCGTGCAGAATTTACAGGTTGATATGATGCATACTTCATACGGGGGAGCTAGTGAGGAATCATAATTAGTCAAGGAGTTGTTATTTTATTTTCTATATTTCCATTGTTATAGTTGTACAATAAAGTTTATTTCAATAAAGAGTTAGTTATTTCAGTTATTCCGCTGCATTAGTTTAAAGTTCAGTTAGTAGTTAGTATTAAAGCCTTTAACGTTATCACGTGGCGGTAATACTCTCAAGTTTCTCAAGAGTTTTATATTAAAATATGTTTTTAGAAAGAGAGAAATTTGGGGGTGTTACAAAGTGGTATCAGTTTAAAAGCCTAGGGATATGAAACTGGAATCTAAAATTAATGGGTAGACTTAAGGATGGGCATATAGGTTAGAGAGTTTCGCATTCTTTTCATATTTATATTAAATATGCATAAAAATCTATTTTATTATTTGAGGAAAAACGATTGATTTGGATAAGTTGGGTTGGCAATGTTTCTGGCAAGGAAAGGCTTGGGCTCTCACCAACGTTGCGCGTAACCAACTCTTTCCTGGGAAATTCATTGGCCCGACTATTCTTTGTCATGAATCAAGTACTCATTATAAAACATATTTGGAAAAACAAAAGGTTGAAAAAAATAATTTTGGCAAGAAAAGTTTTAGCATTTTATGTGCATAAGTAGAATAAGATGATAGACGTATTTTTCGAAAATTTGAAAAAAAATATTTGTTTTTTTAGAAATTCTGAATCTTTTTCGATTTATTTCAAATTACAGTTCAGATTTATTTTTATTTTAACTATTTTGTCAACGTGTAATTCATATTTTACTTATATATCTATATTTTTTTTCGAATTATAAAGCTGAATTTTTTTTTATGAAGTATTGAAATTTTTATATGAATTATTAGTTATTTATTGTTATATTAGCAATATGATTATTATTAATATATTTCAAGGAAGTGTGACTTATTGTCAAGTTAATATGAAAATCTTTGTATTTTTCATAAGCAAAAGAAAGAGTTTATTGTTGATTATAAGAATTGAGTTATTATTCTATCTTTCATGACATATTATTATGAAGCTACTTGCAAGTTGTGATATTACTAACTCTTATGGCATTTTTTTTAGCACAAATATTTTCTATGAGATGAACTTGGTTATTATTTAGCGTCTTATATGACATGTATGCATGTGATCTAATTCATGCAAAGTGATTTATATGTTTGTTTTGTTGATTTATAAGTGTTACAAGAACCTATGACTTCAAAGTAAGCCTAGTTGTTTTAGATTCATTAAAGGTGAATACTGTTTTGGTTTATTCCTTTGAAGGAAATAAGTTTAGTAGTTATTTTTTTTTTTGGAATGAAGAAGACAATACATTATGTTATGTGCTAAGAACTGGGAAATTAGTCATTTGAAATTTTATTCAGTTGGATGATCTTTAATATTTAGTGACATGAGTAAGAAAGGGAAATTTTATGATTTGTGGAAAGTACAAGTAGGAGATCAATGATTTATACTCGTTCGGGTGAATTATCATGATTTAGATAAGTTATATATTTTGTTTATGGATATAGTCAACACCATTTTAGCTATGATATAGATATAACCTTAAAAAGGTGACAAAATAAGGGATATTATGAGGACCTTATAAGTATATGAGATACCATATTGAAGTTTGATTTAATTAAGGAATTTTACTCTATGCTGAAAGCAAATATCTATAAAGGATTTATCGTTATTATAGTTAAGCAAAGAAAGTACGAAAGACCATATTTGAATTTTTAGTAGGTTCCTTTAGATCCTTTTTGTTTTAAAAGGTGGAAGTAAGATATTAGAACTCTCTAAATGTATGATAAGTTGATTTTGGGGAATTATTGAGTGTCAAATGGAGTATTATTTTTGGAAGTAGTCTTGAACTCTTGATTGAATAGTAGTGTATTATTGTTGTTACAATGAGTTATAAGGATTGGGTATATCACTTATTGAAATAAATAAGTGACTCTAATAATAGAAGAAATATATTCCTTTGGGAGAAATTTGGAGCTTAATAAAAGAGAAAAGGGAAGAAACTAGTCATTCAAGGTAATTGATTTTCGAAAGAATAGTCGTATTTTTATATTATGGACTTAAACATTGAGTTTATATTATGTGAAGGAGTTAATTTTATTGAAATGAAGATTGTATGAATTTTTAGGAAAAGATTATTTATTTACAATCTCAAGGCCTAGTTGACTACTGTCTATTTTGAGAGAGTATTAATTATGGTACTTTAAGGAAAAAAAAATTGAAGATGAATTTCGAGGAGTTTTAGTTTTGAGGACCTAAGTAAGGAAGTTTATTTTTCTTCAAGTATATGTTGTGTTAGTATATATATACTAACAAATTTTGCTTATAAATGATGATTTGATTTGATTTGTAATATAGTATGATCAAGGGTTGTTTTTGATGATATTTATTGTGAGACCTTCATGAGTTATGTGAAGCTGATTAAATTTTGAGAGAAAGTAAAGGTATTTTTTTTAAAGGGGCATGTTTGAATATTGCATTTTCGAGAAAAGCTTGCGAAAGGTTTTGTAAAATTCATTTGTTATGACTATATTATAGCATTTTCATAATATATCGCATTTGCTTCAAGTCTTTTTCCAAATTATTTCGCCTTTATTATCAATTTGTAATTATTTATTATTTCAAGAATTTGGAAAATTTTCCTAATCAAATTTATAAACTTTTCAGTTTGTCATAAACTATACCCTTTTAGACTTATTTAAATATTTTCTTTATTATGTTGATCTATTATTAAAGGCAAATACTTCTATTATTAATATATACCTTGAAAAAGAGATTAAATTCTCAAAGCTCAAAAGATATTTTATAAAGTATTATCTCTTTAGTGATTTTGTTATTCCTTTTCAACCAATGATTCTTTATTTTTATTTTTTATTTTTGTATTACAAAGATTGGTAGCTAAGATTTTAAGTCAAGTTTTCAGTCTTAGCGAGTTACGAGGGCGTAACTCCTTTAAGGGGGGTAGAATGCGATAGAGTTTCGCGCCTTTAACTTAAAATGCTATTTTTTTTTACCTAATTTTGACTTATTTTATGAGTTATTAAATGAGCCAACTTACTTTGATATAAAATTGTGTGATATATGTGAATTACATGCTTTATTTTTGTTTGCTTGCTTCAAGTTTGGAGGATGAAACTTCTTTTAAGGGGGGTAGTCTGTAATACTCCGTATTTTTTAGTAGTTAATATTTGTATTTTTTAGAAAAGTTTTGGTTATTAAAAAGGTTTTATTTACTAAAAAGGCTTATTATTTATTCAAAAGGTTTTTAAATAGGCTTTTATAAAAGGTTATGAGTATTTAAAACAAATTCTAGCCCAAATTGAATTTTGGGCCTAGGTTTAAATCCAAGTAAAATCCAAGTAGTTTGTTTAAAACAAAATTTAAAATGTTTTAAAGGAAATCCAAAAAAAAAAAACAAAAAAAAAAAATTTGCGGCGGCAAAGTCACGCCAGTGATATGCTTATTAGCAAAGTTTTTGGTTACTTTTCCTTTTTGTTTATCTTTTTAATTATTTTAGCTTCTAGAATTATGTATTATGGGATAATTTATATCTTTTCCGAATTTTAGTTGGATGATCGTAAAAATCTGTTAGATCTTAGCAAGATTTGTTTATCTTTTATCTTAAATCCATCTTTTAGTTTCCTAGTCCTACTTCGACTCTACTTGTCCAACTAGTATAAATAGGGGTCTCCACCCATCATATTCTTCGCACCAAATTTGAGGAATACATCTCTTTTCTCAAGTTTAAACTCTCTCTCCCTCTTAGCCTACCTTTTCTGTTCTCCCTAGTAGTTATTAATTTTAAGGTGCGTGTATGTGTAGATCTTTAATAATTGTTATGCAAACGTAGTATGATGTTTTTAGAAAGATAATTTAGATTGAAGTGCATGTTATTTTTTGAGTTTAATATGAACAACATGATTTTTTACATATAGTCGAATATCTATGTTTTATAATATGTTTGAAAGTAATCTTGGCATAGATGTTATTAGCGGTATTATAGTTTTAACAAGCCTTATCACATACTTTGTTTAATGTTTCATATCATACACTGGCATGAGAATTGTATGAAGTTTTATATCATACACTAGCATGAGAATACTGATGAGCAATTTGATTAGCAAAACCAACTTTATAATGGTTTTATATTTATTATTAAGAGTTTTCAAAATTATTTTATGAACAAGTTATTGATTATGCCTTTATATGGCTAAATTTATAAGTAGTACTATTTTTTTTTAAAGGAGGATTATTTCAGAAGGATTTTTATTAGATATATGATCTTTTATGATCACAATTATAAAGAGGCAACGACTTGTTATTTATTAACAAGAACGGTAGCTATTATTATTTACCCAGGCAACGGCTTGTTATTTATTAGCAAGAACGGTAGCCATTATATTATTTACCCATGTACTTTTTGTATAAGTCATGTGGACAAGGTAGTTCCCCTCGTAATAGACTCAGTAAGGAATACTAAACTTGGGGGGTGTGCACACTTTAGGAAAGGTACCTAGGCAAGGAAAATGAGTTTTTATTAAAGTTAAATAATTTATGTTATATAATTATCAAGTATTCAAGGAAGGCTTTTCGAAATTAAATATTTCAAATGTTTAATTAAATGAAGTGTTTAATATTCCGCATATACATGTACTCAGTATTTTTACTGACACGCTTTTATTTGTTTTGTTTTATGGCTTTGTCCCTGTGATGACCCTATTTTGGCGAGCAGAATTTACAGGTTGATATGATGCATACTTCATATGGGGGAGCTAGTGAGGGATCATAATTAGTCAAGGAGTTGTTATTTTATTTTCTATATTTCCATTGTTATAGTTGTACAATAAAGTTTATTTCAATAAAGAGTTAGTTATTTCAGTTATTCCGCTGCATTAGTTTAAAGTTCAGTTAGTAGTTAGTATTAAAGCCTTTAACGTTATCACGTGGCGGTAATACTCTCAAGTTTCTCAAGAGTTTTATATTAAAATATGTTTTTAGAAAGAGAGAAATTTGGGGGTGTTACACATAGAGTGTATGTGTGGCACATTCACGCATCAATTTGACCACTACGTATCTAATACTATGTGGTTCACTTTCCACAAGTCTGCTAATATATCTATAGGGTGATCTTTTCTGCTCTGATTTCTATAAATTGCCTTATTCTCATGATCAATTTCATATATCAGGTGAACGATATGATTTCTAGGCTAATGGAAGAGAAAAACTCTGCCATTCAATGAAACAACAAGCTTCATTAGGAAATGGAATGGTTTCGTTCTTGTAAATTATTTTAAGCATACTTTCTATAGCTTAACAACTAGAATATCTTTCAGCATTATGTGCTAAGATAATAGTAGTGGATGATACTTTGACCATATTGGTGGTATGTATGTCACTTAAATTAGATGTCTCCTCAATGTCTTCTGATGATCTTCGATCTCGTTTTCTGGTTTGATTCTTTTTTTTCCTCCTCTTTTGTTATTATTTCGTTGATGTTGGAATTGAAAATCTGGTTTATATAGCTTAAAGTTGGGGTACAAATATTGTTTATATCTGCAAGATTATGATCTGCTCAATTTTTGAAGTGAAGTTGAGGCTTTGAATTGAATTAATATGGAATTAAATTGTGTGAACCTGAAGAAAAAATCTCAGTTATTGATAGTGTTAGGGGTTTTTGGTTAGAGAAAGGGTTCTATTGGAAAATTTGATTAATAATTTAATCTCTCTTTTATATGTGTTCTTGTAAATTGATCATATTGAATGGTGTAGGAGCTCTCTCAAGTTTCTCCATCGTATGGTCGATTAATACTCATGGTAATGTCCTTTACTTATTCTCTTTTTAGCACTTATATAAGCAATCTCCGTCTTTGTGGCGCCAATAGTTGAAATATATTATGCTATTCACAATATACAAGCATTGTGGTTTAGGTCGTTGTCGGTCTTCCAGCAGAATTTGTGCTCGAGAAGGACAAAAGTCCGCCTATTGAAGCTTTTGTAAATGATATGCACTACACACATTCGTTGCTTGCAAACAGAATGGCAGTTGGGTATCATGCCAGCGCTGCACCACCGACTGTGACTATGCCTCGCTTGAAGGTCAATGGTATTTTTAATACGGCTTGAGTTTGAACGGTTTTTCGGTCTAGGTTGGTTCTATTTTACAGGATATGGTTTCTGGTGCTATTGGGGGATTCTTGGATGTAGCTTTCAACTTTGATACACAAGCTTTTTTTAGATGACAATCTTCTAGGTTTAGCTTGCATGACCTTGTGTGTTTTGTTTAATGACGACTAGCTTTATATGCACGCTATGCGTGCGAAGTCGGAGGATGAGTAGTAAGTGCTTTGCAGTTTGTTTGATCAGTTTTCTTCGTTTTTATTTCTATTTTTGAACTAATAGAGTGGTAGGTTTTCTTTTCTAGTTAGAGGTACTAGCTTTATATGCACGCTATGCGTGCGAAGTCGGAGGATGAGTAGTAAGTGCTTTGCAGTTTGTTTGATCAGTTTTCTTCGTTTTTATTTCTATTTTTGAACTAATAGAGTGGTAGGTTTTCTTTTCTAGTTAGAGGTATATTAAACAAAAAAAGTGGACACCAAAACACCCATGAGGAGTTGATATATAGAATAGAAATACTTTAAAATATACGCAATCCGTTTATGTCTATCTTTAATTTTTTCAAATCTCTATTAACTATGTGCATATCAAATCAAAGTCAAAAATCACCATGAGCAATAAATCAAAATAATTTAAAAGTTAGTAACAAATTAGAACAAAAAATTTAAATTTTTTATAAGTGCATATCAAGGAAAAAGTAAAAAAAAAAAAATTACAATTAACAACAAAGAATATTATAGCTACAAAGCCCAGAATACCTGAAGACAGTGGGTCAATACCGTCGATATATTGGCACCTTTTGCACCTGCTGGATTGATATATTCAGCTTTTACATATAATTAACAAAAATCATGAAATAGTGGGTCAATAAATTATTATCAACACTTGCTAATCCTCTCCTTAGCATTCCCATTTTCTCTCTCTAATAAATCATTTAACTCTCTGTCCTCCCTTCCACCACCACAACAAACCACCTCCCAACTTGTCATAATTTTTCCTCAAGATCTCTCAACACCACCAGTCAACCGTCCTCTTCCACCCCCACAGTCCACAGATTATCCACTATCGGCATCCCCACCACTCCACGCCCTCAAGAACTCAAGTTTAGCTGCTGCATGTAGGGGGTGGGTCCCACAACAAACTTGTAGTGGTGAGGTAGTTCTTGGGGGTTATTGAATGTGAGTATTTAATCAAGTAAATTAGTCTTTCTCTTGCTATTACTCTTAGTTTTGGTTTCTGTCTAGCAAAAGCTTTTTTTTAAGTAAGATGATATTTCTTTTTTTAATAATTGATTTTTAAGTTCTCGAGATAATAATTTAAGAATTGAATCTTTTGAGAAAAAAATTTATCAATGTAATCTCAAAATTTTGAAATCTATATGAAATTAGAATTCATATTGCTTCTTCTTTTTTTTTCCGAATATTTCTTTTAAAATGATTTTAAAGAAATCCAATGATAATTTTTAGAAATGTATGAGAAAAGTTTGAGTCTCAGAGTTTATAGCGACTGGTAGGGGGTTAAAGTATGTGGTTGTGGCTATCTTCTTCTACGTTTGCTAATAGGAATTCGCTCCGCTTACTTGCAGATCAGTTGGCTGGCATTGTCTTGTCTTAATTGTGTTTCTCATTTAAAGTCATTTGCTACTACTATTAAACTCTTACACCTATTCTGTATGACCATGATTGAATTTTTGGTGATATTTATGATTCGTTAATTGGTTTTTTCCTTGTTCTCCAAACAAAGGATTTGCATTTTAATATTAATAAGACATAACTTTTTACGATTTTCCTTATTGAACTTGCCATTGCAGTGTTTGTTGCTCTTGATTGCCAATGGTATTTCACTTCTCTTTAATTAAAATTACACAAAAAGAGAATGTGAGACCTTAGAACTGTATGAGGAACAAATCAATTTTTAAATGCTTTAGAATTACCTGTTCTTGGCTCTCTTTTAATAGTTGAGGGGCTTGTGTTATTCCTGTAGAATTATGTTCTCTAATAACATATATACACTGCTTGTTCTAAATTGTCGATTGTGTTTTGGTTGTTTTATTGTGGTTTGGAGGTAATTGAAGGGAGAAGAGGAAGAAGATGAGGCAGAATAACTGTCATGGAGTTGTGTGTGATTTTGAGAGGAAGAAGATGAGGCAACTGTCATGGAGTTGTGCGTGGTTTTGAGAGGAAGTGGAGGAGTAGATAAACTGTCTTGGTTTCAAGAATTTTTTTTAAAGGTTAACTGGTGCAATTAACTGTCGTACAAATTTTTTTTTTTTCTAAATTTACTAATTGATTGAGTTTGTAATATTTGGTGGTAGTTGGGGGTATTTAAGTAACTTTGGGTGGACACCAAATCCTCAGGTGTTCACATATAGAATAGAGATGAGATGGAGCAGGATGATGGGATGATCTTTGCTTGCATGTCTTTTTTATTGCAGGTCAGTTTTTTAGAATTGGCTGGAACATGACTATGTTTGGTTATGAAACGTGACTGAAGTTGTTCCAAAAGTTATTTACTAGGTAAGATGGAGTTAGTAGCTTCTTTGTGAGTCTCTTCCTTGACTTTATGTGGTTGATTTATGTGAGATATTGTCAAGCATTTGTGACGATGTCAACCCAATTCTCAAAATCATCGTTCGTTGCTATCAATATATAACATCTGATGTGAAGGGCTGGGTTTGACTATCTTAATCTCTTATCATCTAAAAACAGAAAAGAAAAGAAAATAATGAAACGATTATTTTTTTCTTTATCATGTTCATCCACTTTCTTCTGTTCTTAGACACTCTCACAATCTAAAATTAACTGATGTGCTGCTTCTTATCACTTTTGATGCTCTATGCGTCTGTTTAATCTGTTTTTAATCAGTCACATTCTTTTGTGTTTCTTGTTTATAATAAATGGCAACATTCTTATTCCAGGTTATTGATGTCGGTTTTGGAGACTTTAATTTCAAGATAAAGGTGCTCTCTAAAGAGTATCAACACACTTGCAAATCAACGGGATTGATGTTGTGGAAATTTTGAGGTTCTCGTGTGCTGGAGGATTCAGGTCGTCCTTGCTATTTTTTTTTTTTGAATAAAATCTTGCATGATATCTACATATTAGGCTCATCCTGGTTTGAGAGTTTTGAGTAGTTTTAGTATTTTACATTTAGTCATCTCGGTTTTTTGGTCTGGATCTCTTTAGTGACTCTGCATTTAGTCATTTGAAGTGGCTATGTGTTGTGTGTCACAACGCATAGTTGTTGCTCTCCACTCTGTGTTAATAACTTGGTGTGGCTCATTTATTAGTTTGTGTTGATTTTTAGTGCTCTAATAGCAGCTTAGTATATGACTTTTCATTTTATGGCTACATTCATGCAGTTTCGGCTACTTAGCATGCTTTTGCTCTGATATTGATGTGATTCTGGACTTCTAACTCCTGATTGGATATTAAACTTGTTGGAAAAGCTGAAGGAAAGCTCTGGATCTATGTCCATGGTACCTACAAAATCTCTGGGTCGGGAAATTAGTCTTCTGAAGACACAGTTGCATATTGGCATCACCTATAAGCTCCCTGATGCTGGTTTGTTTTCTTTTTTCGGCCTAGTTCAAGCATTTATTTCTCTCCATATTTGTGTTCCTCCATATACTTATCACACCAAATCACATAATGTCAAGCATATATTAGATTTGGTGAGTGCAGAGTGCTGTTGCTGGTCTACTGCCCCATTGTAATAGTGTAAGCACGCTAGCTGCACGCATGCTGGCAGTAGGTGGAATTTTTTTTGCTATATGAAATATACAAATGCTCCGGTTATTTAAGAAAACCGAAGCATTTGTGGGCATAAATGCTCCGGTTTGCCCTAAAAACCGGAGCATTTGTGTTAATTTACTCATGTAAAAAGATCAAATGCTCCGGTTTTGACCACAACCGGAGCATTTGAGAAACCAAATGCTCCGGTTAAGAACCGGAGCATTTGTGAAATGCTCAAATGCTCGTATGACGTCTGCTACGGGTCAAATACGGAGCATTTGAGGGGTATTTAACCAGAGCAATTGAGCTTTTTTCTACTAGTGTGGCATGAATTACGTAAGTTGTGCTCTACTACTCCCCGTTTGCGTATTTCGATGATTTTCAGGTTATTTTGATGCAAATTGATTATGATTATCCAAGATCAAGCCTATAAATCATTGAGGATGAAGATAGTTTGCACATGGATCACAATGCATCCGTTTGGGACAATTTCAAGTTAGAATGAAGCAAAGAGTTAGTGAAAGAAGTGCCAAAACTGACACCTGTTCACTATTGTGAACATAACTTTTGATAGAAAATTCATAATTAAGAAATTATAATTGGGTTGGAAAATAGACTTCTAGGGCTTTCCAATGATAGGTCACACACCCCAAACGGACTTCTGGTTTGAGAGATACAGCATTCGCAAGTTGACGCAAAATCGTAGTTTTCCCGCCCGGTCGACCGGGCGGTTTCGCCCGACCGGGCGAGATGAAATCTTCATCAAAGTCCAAGGCATGTTAGCCCGGTCAACCGGGTGAGAAAGGAACCAAAACTGCTTAAGCGCCAGACCGGGCGGCTTCACCCGGTTGACCGGGCGGAATCTCCCTTTTGGCGTAATTTCATATCACCGTCGCCCGACCGGGCGGTTTTTCGGGAAGGTTAATTTTTGCCTTTTTTAGCCGGATTTGTAAAAACTATAAATAGGCTTTTAGTATTTTCGATTAGACCATCTTATTTTCTGCGTTTTTAGGTTTAGTCTTCTTCTCTTTCTTTCTAGTTTTAGTTGTAAACCCTAGTTTTTATTCTTCTTCATTAATTCATGAGTTTCATTAGTTTCTTTCCTTGATTTCTTTAATTATGTTCTCCTTGGTAGATGTAGTTTTTATTCTTTATTTCATGATTGAGTAGTCTTATTTTCTAGGGTTTGGTAATCCATGTTTATATAATATGATTATTGACTGATATTTATTCATGGTTTGATTAGTTATTGATTTCTCTAATTGATTAGTGTTTTTATTGTTAATCTTGCAATCTGATCAATTGTCTGATTAAATATTGCTAATATCGAGTCATAGATCGAGAGATAGTACTCTTTAGAGGCTTACCTACAATTAGCAAATCTGATTATGTTGAGCGACCGTACTAGCATATGTTGATTTGAAAGCGTTAAGACCCGACCGTAGGATTAACCTGTGCTCTAGATATCTGATTAATTGAACTATTGATGATATTTTAATAGATTATAAGTATAAACATGGTGAACCATTGCCCTAGATCTTTTTACTTTGATTTTCTTTATTTATTTGTTTAGATACTTAATTATAATTTCTCTGATCTTGTTTAGTTTCTCCATACCTTATAAGCTAGATTAGAACGACCATCTCTCTGTGAATTCGACCCTACTTACCCTACTACATTGTTAGAAGGTTTTGCAGGAATTATTTTTGATAGGTATACGACAGCCTATCACTGGGGTAAAATGCCTTATTTTAACCATTGAATGTACTCTTCCGTCCAATCTGTGCCTTCAGAGGTAACTTCAGTGCTGATTTCATTTATTTGATGCCTGATGTGCACAATAGGGATGTTTCTCAAGTTGAGTGCTGCTGAAACCGAGCCTAGGTTGGCAAAGGCATCTGCTTCGACGTTTTGCTCCCTTGGGATTTGCTTTATAGTAAACTCATCGAATCTGTTGGCAACACTCTTGGCTATGTCCAAGTATTTCGCCATCTTCTGATCTTTTGCTGCATAGGACCCATTAAATTGATTGACAATTAATAAAGAATCGCAACTTACCTCGATACTCTTTACTTTGAGTTCTGCCGCAACATTGAGGGCAACAATCAAAGCTTCATATTCTGCCTCGTTGTTAGTTGCCTTGAATTCGCAATGTATAGATTGGGCTATTATGTCCCCTTGTGGTGATTTTAGTACAAATCTAAATCCTGCTCCATTTGTGTTTGACGCTCCGTCAGTGCATAGTGTCCATTTGGGACTTGCAGTTTGCTCCAATAGTTGCAAAAGTTCTTCGTCGACTTCAGTTTGCAAATTTGGACTGAAATTAGCCACAAAGTCTGCCAAAGCTTGCGCCTTAATGGCCGTCCTTGGCTCGTACCTGATTTCGTAGCCACTAAGGTGCACTAGCCATTTGGCCATTCTACCTGACAACTCAGGTTTGTTCATTTAAAGCAAGTATAATTAGTTTTGTTCACTAGCCATAGGATAATTAGTTTTAACGCAAATAGAATGACATTCAAAGTATGGGCGCAACTTAGTAGAGGCCATAACTAAAGCAAGTATAAGTTTTTCTAATGAAGTATACCTTATTTCAGCGTCTACAATAGTTATACTTACATAGTATATGGGTGACTGAGTTCCATCTTCTTCTCTTACCAAAACGACACTTACAGTTGCATGTGCTACGACTAATTAAAGTTGCAGTTCTTCTTTGTCTTTTGGCTTTGCGAGGAGAGGTGGCGTCATCATGTAAGTCTTCAAGTTTTGAAATGCTTCTTCATGCTTGCTGGTCCAATCGAATGATTTGTTCTTCCTTAGCACATCATAGAATAGTTTGCATCTGTCAGACGACTGGGATATAAATCTGTTAAGAGCTGGAACTCGTCCGGTTAGTTTCTGCACATCCTTGACGCATCTTGGGGATTGCAAGTTGACAATGGCCTTAATCTGCTCTGGACTTGCTTCGATGCCTCTTTGGGTTACAACATACCCAAGGAATTTACCGGAAGTGACGCCGAATGAACATTTGTTGGGATTTAGCTTCATTTGGTAGCGCCTTAGGACTTCAAATGCTTCTTCAAGGTGTTGGATGTGATCGTCGGCTTTTTTGGATTTGACCAGCATGTCATCAATGTACACCTCCATGGTGTCCCCAATCTGTTTTTCAAACATTTTATTTACTAACCTTTGATAAGTTGCAATAGATGCCTCGGTCTGTGATAAATACCGGTCTGTGATAAATACCTCGGTCTGTGATAAATGCCGGCGTTCTTCAAGCCAAAGGGCATCACTTTGTAGCAGTAGATGCCTCGGTCTGTGATAAATACCGTTTTTTCTTGATCTTCGGGGTGCACGAGGATTTGGTTGTACCCGCTAAATGCATCCATAAAGGTGAGCATCTCGTGGCCAGCAGTTGCGTCCACCATGGCGTCAATGTGAGGCAGTGGCGATGGATCCTTTGGGCAAGCTTTGCTGAGATCTGTGAAGTCAATGCAAACTCGCCATTTTCCATTCTTCTTTGGCACTACTACCACGTTTGCAAGCCAGTCGGGGTACTTTGCTTCTCGTATCTTGCCTGTTTCTAAGAGGTTTTGCACTTCTTCGTTGATAACTTGGTTGCGCTCAGGTGCAAATTTCCTGCGTTTCTGCTTGACAGGAAAGTGATTAGGATTAACATTTAATTTATGTGTTATTACCTCAGGGTTGATGCCAACCATGTCTTCATGGGACCAAGCGAAGCAGTTGACGTTTTTTTCTCAAGAATTCAATCAAGCGCTCTCGCAATTCGCCTTGCAAGTCTGCTCCAATCCTGACAGTTTGCTTAGGTTTGGACGGATCAAGGATGATTTCATCGATTGGTTCAGCTTCTGGCTCGGCATATTCTTCGATGGTCCGTCGTTGATGTAGTTGCTATGCAGGCATCTTGCTAATTGCGGAAGGTTTCAAGGCTGTCTTGTAACACTCTTTTGCCAACTTCTGGTCACCCTTTATCTCTCGTACTCCCCATTTGGTTGGGAATTTGATAGTTTTGTGGTAAGTGGATGGCACCGCCTTCATGTCATGAATCCAGGGCCTGCCAACAATGACATTGTAAGATGACAGACAGTCAATAGCTAGGAATTTTACCTGGATGTTGACGCCTTGCGCATAAGTGGGCAAAGTGATTTCGCCAAGTGTATGTTTGGCCTCGCCACTGAATCCTATGAGCACTGTAGACTTTTTGGTGATGTCGTTTTCACTTATCCCCATATCTTTGAGGGCATCTAACATGATGATATTTGCCGAGCTGCCATTGTCTACGAGCACTCTTCTAGGTAGCAATTTCCAATTGTGAGCGAGATGACAAGTCCATCATGGTGCGGATCTGCTAAATTTGCGGCATCTTCTTCGTCGAAGGATATGGGCATGCAATCTGCCTTTGCTTTTCTGCACATGCTGACGGGTTTCTCCATAGCGCTCTCCTTGGCATGACGCTTTGCAGCTGAATATGTTAAGCCGCACACGTCCGATCAACCTGAAATAAGATTAACAATTCTAGAGGGTTGCGGGGGGAGCTGGCGGCCTTTCTAAAGTTGATGCTTCGCGCTGCATAGTTGCTTTGGCTTTATTGGTCATGAGGTCCTTCAAGAATCCTTTTCTAAGCAGGTGGGCAACTTGTCTTTTGAGGCCAATGCATTCGTCTGTTGTATGGCCAATATCGGCATGAAAGTCGCACCACCTTGATGAATCTTTTTTGTCCGACGGCTTGTCTGATTTCTTGGGCCATCTGACTGCGTCTCCCAACTTGCCAAGGCTGCTCACTAGTCGTGCGGGACTGCCATTGAAGTTGTATTCTCGGATTGCAGTAGGATGGTTTGAACTTGCGACGTTGACATTTTGCACAACATCTCTGTGATATGGTTGATATCGGTTGTCTCGACGATTGTTGTTGCTTGGGGCCTTTCTGCCTCCTCGATCCAATTCTGCTGCGCCTTTTCTGGTATCGACATCTTCCTCGAACCTGATTTGCGCGAGAGCTTTTGCCTGAGCATCTTCGAAAGTTAGACAGGGATATTTCGTCAGCTCCTTGTATAGTTCTAACTCTTCTAGCAAGCCTCGTCGGAAAGCTTCGATGACAGTGGGGGCGTCGCATCTTAGGATGGAGACCTTTTCGCGGTTGAACCTGTTGAGGTAGCCCCGCAGCGGTTCGCCATATCTTTGCACGACCCGGTAAGAATCGCTGGTTTGCTTTTCCAGGCGTATACTGTTGGCGAACTGGAGATTGAAATGTCTACCAAACTTGCAAAAGTAAGAATTGCACCATTAGGTAGATTAATGAACCATTGAAGAGCGGGACCTGATAAAGTTGATCCAAAGCCCTTGCACATGCAAGCTTCACGCATCTCGCGTGGGACTAGGATGGTGATCATTCTCTGCTTGTATTGGGCGATATGCTCGCTGGGATCCGTCGTTCCGTCGTACAACTTCATGGCAGGAACAGTGAAGCGCTTCGGGATCTCGACCTAGGCAATGGCATCTGCAAATGGCGAGTCGGCGTAGCTGGTCAGGGCAGCTTTCTCCACGGGTCTTGGCACTCCAGGGATTTTGAGGATCATCTCTTCGACCTGCCTGAGGCGCTCATACAATGGATCCGCGGTGACAGCTGAGGGCACAACTCAAGGCTTGTTTGGCATGGGCGGCTTGCTCTGGATGCCTGGCGTTCGCTAGGACTGCTCCGCTACTGCTTTGGGCGACGACTCCTTCTGGACGGGTTGGTCTGTGAACTTGCCAGCATCTTCCTCAAAGGGGGAGACCCACTCATAGGCAGTTTGGCGGTTCAAGCTAGGATATTTGCCGACAGTTGGCGCTCCCTGCTCTGGCATGTCATCCTCGTCATCTTCATGGATGGGATCTTCCATATCAAGTTGCTTGGCTATACTGCCAATATCACTTTGGCGCTGCTTGCGAGAATTGTAACGCGTGGGACGCGTTGGACAACATTTGGGACCGGTGTTCCTCAGTCTCTTTCTTGAATTGGGCGCCTTGCGCAGCGATCTCGTCTCTGAGAGACTGTTTCATCTTGTCAATGGCTCCCATGATTTAGTCCATGGCTTCTTGCCTGGCACCTCAATGGACGACTTGGGAGTTACGGGTGACTCATCTGCATTGATTCCAGACATGTTGCGTGACAAATTGATAAAGGGTTAAGATTGCTTTTTAATTATCAGCCCCACGGTGGGCGCCAAATTGTTTAGGGCAAATTTCACAATAAGGCTAATTTACTTGGAGAGGGGGTTGAGAATTAACTTGCGAACAAAATTAAATTGCAGAAATGAAGTTGCATAAAGTAATGGAAAGAACACAACAAGTTTTACGTGGAAAACCCTTTTGAAATGAGGGAAAAACCACGGGAGGATTGGTATCTTGCCAATTCACCAAGTTGCTTGAGTTTTGAGAGAGTACAAGTGTTTTAGCTAGAGAGAGTAGAGAGAATAGTGAGTGATGAATTACAAAGTGTGAGCTAGTAGGCTATTTATACTGGTTTACAATATTAACGTTGTGATGTAGCCGTTTTCTTGCTTAGTCTTCATTGGCCAAGATCCTATTTTGTTGGGGGAGAATGAGAATATCTCTTGAAGCAGTTAGACCTTTGTTCCACGTTCCCATCTGTACCGCGCACATCTTCCTAACAAGTAGGGATCTTGAACTACCTTGCCACATCATCAATCCTTGCACTCTTTAGATATCCGCATAAACGCTGCCACTTCAGTATGCAAACTAACACAATATAATCTTGTACTCTGCCGCCACGTCAGATGAAAAACCACCCCTAACAATCATATAAAAAGCGCTCTTTTGTACATTCTAATCCTCTTTCCTTTATTTTTATATATTATTATATGCTTTCCTGATTGTCCTGTTTATGCTTTCATCACCTCAGATGTTATTTTTGCTAATCAAAGACCTAAAGAATTGTTCTAATATTAATCAGATAATTTGGACAACCTGTTAAGTTCCCTATAATTTGATTGCTTAATAACATATCACTAAAAAAATAGTCTTTTATGTGTTTACTGAACCAAACTAGACTAAATATTTTTAGGGTGCATGAAAATATTATTTGGTTATTCTATTGCATAAAAATTGACATGAATCGATATTTAGTAGAGGCCAACAATGGGCGAATATGGTTTATTATGACCATATTCGTACCCTCACCCCCGAACTCAATCTATGGTTAGTTGACCATCTATGGAGTCAGGACGGGAAAATCTACATTGGATAAGTCCCTAATTTGTCCCTATAGTTTCCCAATATCCAATTAGGTTTATGAGTCTTCCTTTAAAGACTTGTTGGCGACTTCAAAATATTTTTCAGTAAAACCTTAACAATGGGGTAGTTAAATACGCGCTCACACCGCGTAGGCGAAATAAAAACACGCCTACAGTTTGGCGACTCCACTGGGGAGGATTTAAAAACAATTAATTTTTTTAAATGAGTGGGTGAAACTCGAAAAATACGATTCATACTCTTTTTATGCTTTAGAATGACATTACTGTTTTGAATATGCATGGCTATTGTTTAAGCCACCATAAGGACAATCTCCCTTGCCTCATTAACGCATGTTCTATACGTGAGGTCACCCCCGGGGGGGGTTTGCGCTTTGCCCTTCCAAAAAGCTTTCTGAGCGATAGTGTTGGATCTTAGTTATAAGCAAACCTACCCCACCATGGCATTGTTCTCTTGTTCCCGACTTGAGAACTTGAGTGCGTCTTACACGTGGCCACCTCTTTTTAAGCAGAGGTACGAAGTGTGGGATCAATCTCTTAGTCATGGACCCTTTCATACTTAACCTAACCCTCACCATAGTTTCAAACATAGAACTGAACTTCAGGTTGGAACTTTTGCATTCATGTTACATGACATTTGCTTGTGATTGCAATTTTGCTGTTATTAAATTGTCGAGTTGTCATTATTATGCGTCGTACCTAAAAATCGCGTCTAAATAATAAATAAAAGATATTCAATTGGCCAAAACCTCGCCTAAATCCCCGAAAACATGTAGGGGAGTAGTGCACCAAGCGCATTAAGTTGCGGCTGGCGCACCACTCCCGCGCCAGACGCACAGCCGTGCGCCGCGCGCAGCAGGTACGCAGTCTGTGCATCGTATGTTTTTGTCGATTTAGTCGTCGTGGTGGTTGATCCTATGTTCGGTCCGTCTGCATTCGCGTAAAAGCATTGTCATTCTAGGGGTCTCACCTAATTCAAACATAAAAATCAGTCTTTTCATGCAAGGTCGAGTCTGTCCTAAAATGGTGCATCGAGAAAAGTGGTCATGGTAGAGTTAGAATTGTCATGCATGTCTACATTCTCCATGCTATCCAATTAATCTTCCCTATCAATCTTACCTTACCATATTCAATCCATTTCAAAAATACATACATCTTTCAAAATCAATCCTACACCCATGTCTATTCTACCTTTTTTTCAAAAAGCATTTACTAATCATCATCATACAAACATTTATAATTTTTTTTTCAAAATTAATCCATCATCTTGCCTAGCAAAAGATAAAAAAAAACAAGGGGTTCCTTTCAAAAACGAACTTCGAAAATTCTAAGTCTAGTCCAAACACCTTCAGTCAATACAATCCAATCAACCCAACCCAATCCGTTTGCATTCATTTTTAGGCCCATATGCATTAGAGTCCATTTTGCATTAAATATTAGGTCCATCTAAATTTGAGTCCATACGTTCACTAGCATTAGAGTCGATCTTAGGCCCATATAATTCTAGTTCATGTCAAAATCTAAGCCTATTTACATATATATGTCAAACCTAGTCCAAGTCTATTCAATCCAATCTAAGTCCAATTCTAATCCAATTCAAAGCACAGGTCCATTTAGGCCCAATTCATTTCCTAGGTCTAGTTTGCATTTTTATGTAAACCCTAGTCAAGTCTTCAGACTATAAAAGTTAAGTCTTATACATCTTTCAAAATTAATTCTACACCCATGTGTATTCTACCTTTTTTTCAAAAAGCATTTACTAATCATCGTCATACAAACATTTACAAAAAAAAATTCAAAATTAATCCATCATCTTTTCCTAACAAAAGATAAAAAAAAACAAGGGGTTCCTTTCAAAAACGAATTTCGAAAATTCTAAGCTCAGTCCAAACACCTTCAGTCAATACAATCCAATCAATCCAACCCAATACGTTTGCATTCATTTTTAGGCCCATATGCATTAGAGTCCATTCTGCATTAAATTTGAGTCCATATGTTCACTAGCATTAGAGTCGATCTTAGGCCCATTTAATTCTAGTTCATGCCAAAATCTAAGCCCATTTGCATCTTTATGTCAAACCTAGTCCAAGTCTATTAAATCCAATCTAAGTCTAATTCTAATCCAATTCAAAGCATAGGTCAATTTAGGCCCAATTCATTCACTAGGTCTAGTTTGCATTTTTATGTAAACCCTAGTCAAGTCTTAGGAATATAAAAGTTCATTCCCTAGGTCTAGTTTGCATTTCTATGTAAACCCTAGTCAAGTCTTCGGACTATGAAAGTTAAGTCTTAGGACTATAAAAGTTCCCTAGGTCTAGTTTGCATTTCTATGTAAACCCTAGTTAAGTCTTAGGACTATAAAAAGTTCATTCCCTAGGTCTCGTTTGCATTTCTATGTAAATCCTAGTCAAGTCTTTGGACTATAAAAGCTAAGTCTTAGGACTATAAAAGTTCCCTAGGTCTAGTTTGCATTTCTATGTAAACCCTAGTTAAGTCTTCAGACTATAAAAGTTCATTCCCTAGGTCTAGTTTGCATCTCTATGTGAACCCTAGTCAAGACTTCGGACTATAAAAACCCAATCATAGGTCTAGTTTGCATCTCCATGTAAGCCCTAGTCAAATCCTCAGACTATAAAAGATCAGTTCATACCCTTAGGCCTAGCCTGCTTGCTCTCCTTTAAGTTCAAAGTCTAGTCCAGTCTGCTTGCATAGTCCAGTCCAGTCCATATCTGCATATGCATATAGTTAAGCCCATGTCTGCATCATGGTCAAGCTCATACTAGTCCAAAACCCATAATCATTTCTAATCCTCCATTTCAAATACATTTCCCATTTCCATTCCCCATTTCCATTTCCATTTCTCATCTCCCATTTCTCCATCCCTCATTTCCATTTCTTATTCCGAACATCATTTCTTAAAACATACAAGCGAGGTCCACTAGATTATGTTCATGACCAGTCGATAGATTATAACTTTGGAGCGCCCAATGGAGGAACAAACTATGAGCCTACTCTAAAGCTCATCAAGCGCACTATCACCATCCCGTCTTCATTTAGAGTCACGAAGATTACTTTCGACCGCCTTCACAATAGAGGCGCGATCATTTCCATAGATTCTACCGCCTTCACATTAGAGGCGCCATCGCTTCTATAGGGTCTACACTGAATCCTGCACCTAAAAGAAAATTCAAAAGGTACAACCTACACCTCTACTGCGAATTCCAACAGAATAATGAACATTTGACATCTAGTGTTGGATCTTATAAATGTGCTGCGAAACATGGTCGAT
Source organism: Beta corolliflora (assembly GCA_947648045.1). Taxonomy (NCBI): domain Eukaryota; kingdom Viridiplantae; phylum Streptophyta; class Magnoliopsida; order Caryophyllales; family Amaranthaceae; genus Beta; species Beta corolliflora. Next base: position 794,401 of record CANSZD010003040.1, on the reverse strand, counting down.
GACAATAGACTACTAATACTTGCTACAACGAGAATCAACATCACCAACAACCCTTTTGGCGTAGTGTATCAACAATTCAAAGGCTTAGTCTTTTATTTCTGGTTTCCTAGGATGAGTCAGAGTCCTTACTCTAAGCCATTTATGTCCTTTTCCATCGACTCTATGTCACTATAGGACTTCATTTATCATAGCCTTTCCATTTTCATTTCATTTAATTTTTTTTTTCATTGGCCTTTCACCATTATATATGCTTTTAATTTAATGATGAATTTTAAATCATCTAATGATCTTGATTAATTAAAAAAAATCTGAAAAAAGAGAAAAATAAAAAAGGACATACTTTGGATTATGAGTTATTTCCCCCTCTTCCCTCCATCATCCATAAACCATCTCATGCAACCAAAAAATAAATATATAATCCCTTAAACCATCATCGTCATTAGCCAAATAATCCCGTCAAAGTCAAAGCTCCACATATAGCCTTCAAACCTTCCAATACCCTAAACCAAAAAAAAAACTTGTGTGTAAGCCTCACTACACATAAGAAAATAAATGTCAGGCAAAATAAGAAAAGTGAAAAAAAATTCAAAGTGCAAAAAAAAAACGCACAGGATAAAAAGAGAAAAATGCAAAAAAAAAGAAAAAGCCAAAGGCAAATAGAAAAAGTCAAGCTAGGGGGCTTGCACACAAGTTCTACCCCTCATTCAAATCCTTCAGAACTTTAATCCATATAATCCAAATCCATAATCCTTACCTTAGCCCAACCAATTGAATCTTCATCAAAACCTCAAGCCTCAACCTTTCAACCTTCCATATTCAACCATAACTCATTCTCCAAGGTATGTCCAAGCCTGCTAGGTTGAAAACCCGAAAGGGCGGCCTAGGCAAAAGTTAGGGCACAAAAAAAAAAAAAAAAGAAATCAGAACCAGAACTACGAATGGTATGATTTCGCAAGGATACGTAGGAATCCTCATCTCGAGGTTCGACCGCTTCAATAAAATAAATTAATCAAAGTCTAATGATTTGACTTTTTAGAATTCAGGAGCATACTCTTTCTAGATCCCAACATAGACTCGAGTCTGAACCTAGCTACGTCAAAGCCTTTTCCCACCTTCATTTATTTAAGTCATAAAATTAAACTTTTTACTTTTCAAATCCAAGCTCTCTTTGTCACTGAAGGACTCTCCGATAATTCCATGGTTTCTGGTGATATCTGACTTTGCCTGTAATAACTCCTCAAAGAAGAATCCCCAATGAAGAACTCTGAATGTTCAAGACAGATCAAGTACATTTCAATCAAGGCTCATAGTGCCTAATTCAAGACAAGCTTACCCAAAGTGGGGGCATCCTATATATGTGGTGGTTCCTCCAAATCAAATCAAACTTCCGAAAAGTTGTAATCCCCGGACCTCGTTTACGAACCTCAATTATTTACTAAAAACCGTTTTGGATAATCATTCTATTCATTTCTAATAATTCTATGTCTCTCTACATATCCAGATCTCCTAACCTTTCAAAACCCTAACATTGCATTGCATTTCATACATTCTAGTCTTGCATAACCCTGACCTTGCATGACGTGTCTTCTTCCTTAGCTTTGCATAACCTTAATCCTTGCATAGCGTCTCATGCATCCTTAAAGAGTCTAAGTTTGCATTATTTGCATCATTATGTGCCTTATCTGAGTTGTTTGCACCTATCTGTTAACATCTTCTTCTGCAGGTAATCAGATTGGTTGTAGTTATTAACATGCATACTAACTTTATTTTGTAGAGAACGGCGTATATAGATCAGTTCTAAACTGCAGAGCGTTTAGAATCATTCTCTGTCCCGACACCGTATACTTTGACTTTCGGTATCCTGAACCTCAGTCAAAGTGGGGGCTTCTATAGACACATAATCGTGTCTCCTCATTTAAGGGCCCAATGATGAAACCTACCGCGATCTTTATTGGTCCGACCGAAGGGCAGAGCAGTTCGAAGAGCCCAAACTATTTTAAAAGTGTTAAAGCGTATTTTAATGATCCGAACTCCTATTTTAAAGCCTACTTAATTATTCATGATAATTCACTAGAGGAAAAAAGTTCAAATGCTGCTTAAAAAGGGTTGTGGTTTTTGCGCTAACCGCAGCCCTTAAGTGATAAAAGGGCTGCGGTTAATTCAAAAACCGCAGCCCTTAAATTAAGGGGTGTAGTTAGCGCAAAAACCGCAGCCCTTTAGTGATAAAAGAGCTGCCGTTAAAGGGCTGCGATTTTTGGGCTAACCGCAGCCCTTGAACAACCCAAAAATGAAATAAACTCCCCCTTCCATTCCCGCGTTACTCCCTTAAGCAGCCACCTCCGCTGAACCCTATTTATCTCTCCTCCTAATTCCCATTAACCCATCTCCCCTCTTCTCACCGCAACATTTCTCTTCTCTCACACTTCTTTGCCGGCGAGGGTTCACGACGTTTGGTGGTTCGCCGGCAAGGGTTCACGACGTTTGGTGGTTCGCTGGCGAGGGATCTTCTTCATTCTCTCTCTTCGTGGTTGTTCAAGAAGTTTTCTCTCTCCTGTTCTGTCGGTGATGCGCCGCTGTTGTTGCTACTGCCTCAGCCTCTGCTTGGCGCTGCTCCGCCGTCGCGGTTCTGTTGGTGCTCATCTCGCTGCTGCACATTGTGCTAATGTTGGTGCTCGCGCACCCAAATTAATTTGAGGCATTATTATCAAGGTTTAAGCTCCATAATCTCTCTCTTTTCATTTCTGAATTTGTTTGGATACTTGCTTGAATTCTCAAACCCATTTCCGAATCTTGGTATAATAGCAAAATCAGATTATGGAACTGAAATTGGTAACGTTTAGGTTATTGAGATTAAAGATTGGAACTTTTGCTCAATTATTAGATTGAAACTCATCTTTGAACTCTATAATCTTAATTTTATTTTCTATTTAGTTAAGTTAAATTATAAAATCAGTTTGTTGAGTTGTTCTACGTAACTAAATTGTTTTTGAACTTGGTCTTGTTTTGAAAACCCTTATGTCGAACTAGAGTTTGGAATGGAGAATTGAACTTGCGAATTGTATTAAAAAATAATTTGCTTCTTAGTTGCAATTAGTTATTATGAACATTTTGATACTCATTTTAGCTAAATGTGGAGGAACTCATACTAGAAAGGATATCTGACACTGGTTCTCTTTTCATTATAGCTAATCTGCTTTTAATTTTGTTACTACTACTTTTCCTCATTTCATGTAGATCTTCATAAACGAACTTATGTCAAATTTTCACATGTAGGAACCTTATATTATATGCACTCATTCAAAATGTGCTCAATATAAGTAGGTCCCTTTATTTGCTTTGGTTAACTTTCTGTCTCTTTTCTCTTTTTGAGAGGTTGTATTCATTGGATTTATCACTGGAACAACTTACATACGAATCAGGCCACATCCTATAGATGTGACTTATGCAAATCTCTATCTTAACTTTGATGTTTTCTCATTCTATTGTTGTTGTTCGGTTGTTATTGTCGTTCTTTTGTAGATGATGTTGCTATTGTGATATGAAGCATATGAAGTTAAAAACACTTGAATATGTGACTTCTAATGAGTCCTGAAATCTTTTTGTTAAGTAGTCGCTTGATTGAATTAATAGAATTAGAAATAGAGTCCCTTAAATAGTGATAAGAGATGATGAGGATAATATTGAGAAAACACACATTAATTCTTCATCTTGTACCTCTCTTTCATGTTTAGATATTAGGTCATTTATATGTATATCCCCGTGATATTTGTGATCTTAATCTTGGTGAGTGGATACGTTATGATAGTGGATGTAATTAGTACTGTACGAGAGAAGGAGATGACCTTTGTTAGTACAAGTAATAACAAGAATAAATAGAGAAAATTAGAAAAGGTAAGATCAAGATGAGGAAAGGTAAAAAAAACATTGACACATATGATAACCAAAGTTGCTCAATTCATTGACATACACATAGTAGACTGAGAGTGAGAAAAAAGTAGATTAGTGAAGTAATCAGGAGAGTTTAGGAGATGGAAATAGAAGATGCATGCTCAAATTTCTTAGCTAAGGATTTTAGATTGTATTTTTTGCATTATTGAAATAGCATGGTTGGTCTGATGATACAATCATTTATAATTTATTGAGTAATGAACATCTCAAAACCCAGAAAAAGAATCCAACTTTCTGTATTAGTATCCTTCACAAGTACTTCACTTAAAATTTACAACCTGATTCTCTTCATCCAATGTTATATTTGGTATAAATTGTGACATGTATTATTAGATCATAACAATTCAAATATAGTTTTTCTCATAAATTTCAATTATAGCTACTAGTCTGTAGTTTCTACTTGCTTAACAGTATTTTTCTACCATCTACTCTTCTACTTAGGATGTTAAAGGTAACAGTTGGAGAACTTTAACTCTGTTTTGTGATTTATATGTACTTACATAGTTACATCATTACATGAGAAATTGTTAGAATTGTTTCGATATGTACAGTTGAAATAGCGCTTTCATAATTTCACTGATACGTAAAAAATGATATTAGTTATCAAGAAGTAATTAAACTTGCAACTGATTCAAAGAGTTAACAGATAAGTGTAAAAAAAATAGAGTATAGTAGTACCTGAGCAGAGATCTCTTCAGGAGCAAATTGTTTAGATATAGCAGGGCACTCAAGCTTAACATTTCCATTCTCATCTTTCATAGCTTAACAAGTAGGCTTTTTTAGCTATAGTGGTCTACATATTATTATCTTTTTCCATACTTCATCCAAGCCTTATTATTCTAAAGTGTTCATGCGTTCCAATCTGAAAAATTCCATCCTTTTCAATTTCTACTTTTTGTATTTCTGTTATCATTTTTTTGATAGTCTGGTGTTATAGCTTCCTCACTATCTTTTTTCTTAGTCAAAGTGCATTTTGCAGAAGGAGATGAGAATACACCTTAAAAGGCATTGGCGAGCCTGCTGGTGGAACTTAATTTGGGAAAACTGCCCCTCCCCTTATAACAAATGATCAAACCCCTATGTATTGCTTCTTAGATACTGCACAACATCTCCTTCATATTTGCTCCGCTTACTTCATTTAGGAGTCATTGTATTGTCAAGAGTCTTTGGACTTGCTGGATTAAATGGAAATGAGATGTTTGACGTGGTTCTGATGCATGATAACGTGCAAAGAGTACTTCATCAACTATCTTAATTCATTTGCTTTCTAGGTTGTTGCATGGTTTTACTTTACTCTTAAAGTTAAGGTTTTACATGTAACCAAAAATATGTCTTTTATTATCACGTTAGTTAAGGTAGTTGAGTGGTTTTTAGTTATGTTAGTTGCATTGGGGTCCTAAAATTGAGTTGTAATAAGGAAAGTCTTAGGCGTGTGGTATTTGTAAGATTTATGGAAAGTTTTGCAAAGCTTTCCTAAATCAAGTGTTTCCTTAAGTTCTAGCTAGATTCTAGGCTTAAATTTAGGGGAAACTTTCCTTAATTACTTGATGCTTGGCCGTGGCTTATGTAGACTTGGAGAGCAAGGTTTTTATTGCTGCTCCTATTATAAATAAAGGCGCCTAACCAGATTAAAGGTTAGAGTGAGTTTTGATTAAAAATAATTTGAGTACTTGTTGCATTGAATGTTGGTGGTCGTACCAAAAACACATAAATTGAGGTTTGTGTGCATCTCCTAATTGAGGTTAGTGAGAGATCCTCTAGTTCTCGAGGGAACAATAGAGCCTATCCTTGTTACTTTGCCCAAAGTCACGATTTTTTCATAGTTTAATTCACATAACTTTCGATCTTTGTTAACTTGGATGTACATTAGCAACCAACATTCATATCACGTGGTATTAGAGCAAAGGAATCTAAGTCTCCTTGGTACTTATACGTTCTTGGAGAAGAATAAAGAAGAAGAAAATCGCCCGTAACAGATAGATTTTTGAGGTAACTTTGAACAACTCGTTCTCCCATCTTCGATCGAATCTTTGGGTGATTGTTGAGCCTATAATGGATTAATATTTGTCTACTTTATTATCCTAAAATTTCATAAGATTTGAAGTTGTTTTGATATATGCTCAAGACTGATCTTTAGAATTGGTCTAAAACCGGGTAAATCTGGAACAGTTTTGGGATAAAATAAACTGCGAATTGCTGGCTTCGAATTTTTGCATGAAATTTTGGTCGAGTGTTTAATACATATAGGTCTATGTCCTGTTAAAAGTTTGTGTGATTTGGAGACATAATAACGACTTCACAGCAAGCAGAAACTTTTGACGAAAGATCCAGTCTTTTGTGCGAGGATGGTGAATGAATCTTCAAAGAATTTGGAGGACGATGTGGACTTCTTTGGGAACAAGATGGTGCAGTTGGGGGCTAGCCTAGATACAGTGGTTAGTGCTATTAAGGAGATGCAAATGGAGCTAATGGAGTTGAGAAACAAAAGTGGTGAACGTTCCTACAACTCATATGAACGACCACCATGCAAGGATAAGGACATCAAACTTGGAGACCTTCCTGAGGTTAATGGCCTAAAGGGTCCATAATCGTTTTTAAATTGGGAGAGGCGCAAGACTCGTCTCTTTGATCATAAGAACATGGGTGATGATAAGCGTTTTGATCATGCTATCTTGAGGTTGACGGAGTACGCAAGTGATTGGCTTGATAGCTATCAAAACAGGCGTAGGAGAGAAGGGAAGGAGGAGTTAGCAACTTGGACAGATTTGCGTGCCAAAATGAAGAAACGATTTGTCCCTAGGACTTACAAGCAAGAACTCTTCATCAAACTGAATTCCTTGCAACAAAATCAGTTGAGTGTTGAAGCCTATATTTCGGAGTTTGAGAGGTTGTGGCTGGCGTGTGGTTGCAAGGATGAAGATGAGCAAAAATCCACCAAGTTCCTAATTGGTCTCAAGAAGAAAATTGCTGATTTTGTGGAACTCCATCCCTATGAAACACTTGATGACTTATGCTTGCTAGCAAAGAAGGTTGAGAGACAACAAGAACCAAAGCCTAAGGAGACTAGTAGTGGTTTGACGCCAAGGTTTGAAGGGGCTAAAGTAGGAGATGCAGCAGCTAAGGCCAACAATGAGAATGCATCTTCATCTAGCTATGGGGCTAATGCACAAAAGAAGACTCCATCTTTGACACAAGGACAACAAACCATGAAAGAGAGGATGTGTTTTAAGTGTAGGGGTTTTGGTCACCTTCAACGTGAGTGTCCTAACAAACTCTTGGTTTCACTAGATGATCACCAAGTCCTTCTTGCATCACTTGAACATGACAAAGAGGTGGATTCTATGAAGAGCATGGTTAATGAAGCTTTTTGGCAATCAACTCCAATGTTTGAACCAGAGCAAGAGCATCACAACTTGATCCTATGCAAGACTTTAATGGCTACACCACAAGCTTCACACGAGCAAGAGCAAAGGGAAAATCTATTTCAAACACGTTGCCTCATCAATGGTAAGACATTTTTTATTATTGTTGATAGTGGTTCATGTACTAATGTGTGTGCTGTTTATATGGTGAATGAGGCACGCTTGCCTACTCTACCACACCCTAAACCATATAAGTGGAGTTGGTTGGATGCTGCTAGTGGTGTATGGGTTAATAAACAAGCACTTGTGTCTTTTCGTATTAGAGGATACATGGACATATTATGGTGTGATGTGGTGCCAATGACCGCTTGTTCTTTACTTCTTGGGCGTCCATGGCAGTGGGATAGGAGTGTGATTCACCATGGGAGGGATAACATATGTTCGGTCCTCATGGATGGGGAAAGAATTGGCATGAAACTGCTACCACCTAAACATGTTCCTGTGGCCAATAACGAGACTCTTGGGGATATTTTACCTACGTCCTTAGATGCTGCTCCTAAGGGTGCTCATACTTGCTTAAGTTCATGTAGGAATGAAGTACTAGAAGTGCCTATAATAAAGAAGGAAAGGCGTACACGACATTCTCAAAGCTTGCATGTTGGGGATTATGTTTGGCTCTCGTTGGCTGCACAAAAACTCCACATTGATCACAAGCATGGTGAACCAATGGATGAAGGGCCATTTGAAGTCGTCCACAAGCTGGGTTATGACACGTATAAGGTGCTGCTAGGACATGGTATATGTGCTACATTGGGTGCAAGTGACCTTGTTCCTTGCTTAGACAAAACTTGAGGTCAAGTTTTTTTTCAAGAAGGGGAGTATGATGCATGATAACGTGCAAAGAGCACTTCATCAACTATCTTCACTTGCTTTCTACGTTGTTGCATGGTTTCACTTTACTCTTAAAGTGAAGGCTTTACATGTAAGTAAAAATATGTCTTTTATTGTTATGTTAGTTAAAGTAGTTGAGTTGTTTTTAGTTATGTTAGTTGCATTGGGGTCCGAAAATTGAGTTGTAATAAGGAAAGTCTTAGGCGTGTGGTTTTTGTAAGATTTATGGAAAGTTTTGCAAAGCTTTCCTAAATCAAGTGTTTCCTTAAGTTCTAGCTAGATTCTAGGCTTAAATTTAGGGGAGACTTTCCTTAATTACTTGATGCTTGGTCGTGGCTTATTGTAGACTTGGAGAGCAAGGGTTTTCTTGCTGCTCCTATTATAAATAAAGGCGCCTAATTAACCAGATTAAAGGTTAGAGTGAGTTTTGATTAAAAAGAATTCGAGTACTTGTTGCATTGAATGTTGGTGGTCGTACCAAAAACACATAAATTGAGGTTTGTGTGCATCCCCTAATTGAGGTTAGTGAGAGATCCTCTAGTTCTCGAGGGAACAATAGAGCCTATCCTTGTTACTTTGCCCAAAATCACGATTTTTCATAGTTTAATTCACATAACTTTCGATCTTTGTTAACTTGGACGTACATTAGCAACCAACATTCATATCATTTTCTTATATATGCAGATGGTTCCGAAGGCTTGACTTATTATAGTGTGGACTCAGGAAGTGTGTTTGGTGGTTTTACTAAGCATCTAGTTTTTATGGTTGTAGATGACTTTTATGAGAATTTTAGGAAGACTTTCACTCTTATAGGTGTGACGTAGTTGGATTTATGGGTGGTTGTTTTGCCACATGAGTTTATAGGATGTTTTGGATGTTTTTATTTGTGTTTTGGGATTCTAGTGGTTTTTGATATGAAATGTTGAACTGATTTTGAGGTTGTTTAGTTATGTATTTATGTTATCTTCTTTATAGTAATGTTTAGTTGAACTGTAGAGTGACATTATCCGTGTGGGCGATATTTCCGCTATTGTCTACATTGCTCATTTATAGTTGTACTTTCTTTAGTATTTTGTGTAAAAAGACAGAGTGTTACACTTTGAACTTGAGATTATTTTTGACAATTTCTATCTGTTATTTACGAAAGTTGTTACGCTGCTATCATTGAATTTGTTCTGTAAATATCACTATATATGTTAGGTTTATTAATTGTTACCAAATGCAAGGGTGAAGCTAGGAATTTATAGTTGCCTGTTTAAAAAAATAAAAGGACTTTATAGTTGCGGGGGGGCTGGTGGCCCTTACTATTTGAATAAAACAAACAGAGAAATGAAAAAAAGAAGAAACTGAGTAGAATTTTTGTTGTCAAGAGAACTCAACCTCCTAATAACTTGATTTTTCACTATGTCATTGACCACCATGCTAACAGTGTATTTCATGTCTATGGAGGCCTTATTAACATACAAACAAAATATCTGCAGGGGCATAGCTAAAAAATTTGGGCCGCGCGGGTGAGCTACATGGGCCTGACCCCTCCCAGCCCTCCAAGTGGCTTCACCTTTAGGTTGGGTTATTTTCATGTTTGTTAACAAGACATAAGTTTACTTGTTTGATTTAAGCAAGTTGTATTAGTTTGGACTCATTGTTGGAATAAGGATTAAATTTATAATTTATTTTCTACACGTCTTAGGCTGAGAAACATATTTTGTATATTAAGAGAATGAGTTTTTCATTAGAATTAACGTTGCTTAAAGCCTTAAGGTGAAGGGAGCATGGGTTTGGAGAGAGAAGAATGATGAGTTTTTCCGTTGCTTTCACTTTCAGTCATCTTCAAGCATTATCTTCTCTTGTATTGCAATTTTCCAATTTTTCGTCGTCTCGAAGACCTTCTTAAAATTTTGGTTGAGTTATTTCTCGACCTTCATATTTCAAGCCTGGGAAGTATCCATTTGGGTGATAAGATATGTTCTCTATGTTATAATATTTGAGGGTTTAGTTTGCTCTTTATGTTGTTCTTTAGTTTTGTGATCCTGAAATATTATACTTAATGCGCTCTTTATTAATTACTATATTACCCTTATTTAGAAGTTTCATATTAATTGCTATAAATCCATTTGTGGTAATATGGTTTATCTATGTCTCTCCTCAACACATACATGTAGCAATAAATAGAGATCGTAGGAAGTATGTAATTATGTTTAAAAGATTCTATATGATTCACGTTTTTGATTCGATCATGGTCTCTTTCATAAATGGCGTTCTAATGTTTTTATTTAAGAACATATACTCGTTGCTCAACAAGGTCGGTGAGCATAATGAACCCCACTTTTCTTTTCTAAATTGAGGTAACAATTTTAAGCAGGAATTTAGTTCTATGTTTCCTGCTTAGGCATTAATTGAGGATTAGTTGCTTACCTTTTGCAAGTTATTATGAATAAGCAAATTATTGTACGCACGTTTATGAATTTTTTATCAAAGTGGTGTCTATTTGGCAGAATTAGTTTTTTTGGCAATTAGAATGTCATATATTACTAAAAGCAATGTGATTATACTTAAGCTAATCACATGGGAATAAGAAAGCAAGGCAACAACCACAAAGCCAAACAAACAAAACTGAACCTGAAGCACAAGAAACTAACAGACCATTACTTCACAAGACTGACTATATCAATCTCATTACATCTAGTAGCCACTCTAAAATAAACATCCCTAACCACCTGTCTAGGCTCCATGATGCAGTTGCTGAAGATTTTGCTATTCCTCTATCTGCAAACATCACAGATGGCTTCTAAAAACAACATAACATACAATCTAGCCTTGGCGTTTTTCTTCCTGGCCATTTTACTAGCTTTTTCAACCTCTTGTTGAAACCTAGCTACCCTGTGCTCCTTTATAGTTTAGTCTGATGCATAACTCATTCCAAAAGGCATCAACATAGTAACAACTAAAGAACAAGTGCTGCACTGACTCAAGTTCAGTAGTGCATATATTGCATCTTGTATCACAGGTCACTGCCCACAAACTATATCTATCTACTGTAGGTAATCTATTGTGAAGAGCTAACCATACAATGAATTTGCTTTTGGGGGAGACATTATTATTACACATAATCCTCTTCCAACTCACTCTCTGCTAAGGTGCCGGTGATGAGTTAGGTTTTAATGATTGTGTCGTTGTCTTGATGTGTGAATAACAGTAAGTATATATACATCCCTAATTGTTACAACCCAAAAATGCTAAAAGGGGTCAGCCAACTATAAGATATAAAGGGCCCAAGATAATACAAATATATACATAATCCAAGACCCCCCCCCCCTCAAGTTGGAGCATGAGGATCGCAAGTGCCCAACTTTCCACATAAGAAAAGAAACATACGAATGCCTAAAGCTTTGGTAAAAATATCCGCAAGCTGATTGGCAGTGGAGACATGGGAGGTGATAATAAGACCAGCTTGGATAGCATCGCGAATATAATGGCAATCAACCTTAATATGCTTCGTACACTCGTGGAAAACAGGATTTTGAGCAATATATAATGCTGGCTTGCTGTCACAGAAAAGAGAAATAGCACGAGAGTGAGACACACCAAGACTACGAAGAAGAGCACGCAGCCATTTAAGTTCAGCAGTCACATCAGCCATCGATCGATATTAAGCCTCAGCAGAAGAACAGGAAACGATATGTTGTTTCCGAGTCTTCCAAGAGATAGGAGAAGAATCAAGGAACACAATCCATCCGGTGACTGAACGACGAGTCAAGGGGCAACTAGCCCAATCAGAACCACACCAAGCAGTCAAATGCAAGTGTAATACCCCGAATTTTAATCTCTTTTTATTAGCTACTAATTACGTCAATTAGCTTAATTGCGTCCTAATTTTCGAAATGATCATGGTCAAAGTTATTCTCTAAAAATAAAACATATTTACTTTAGTTATTTCAAAAGTGATATTTATGTTAATAATGTAGCTCATGGTACAAATGTTTTGAAAAGAAAAACATATGTACTTTTCCTCTATTACTTTTGGGTTAATGACACTAGCTAAGGTGCAAAATCCAAGTCTCAAGCCCAAACTTAATGCAACCCAAAATATAAAATTTCCAGCCAAAAAGAAAAAGGGAAAAGGAGCCCAAATTCCCCTTCTCCTACCTCCCTTCTTACGTGGGAAACTAACCATGGAAACCATGGTTTTTATTTGCTTCATTTTCCAAAACAATCAACTCCATCCACTGTTTATTGCACCCACTGAAATCGCTCATTGTTTTTGCCATTGGTTTTACCTCTTTTGAGCTCTATAAATAGAGGAGAAGAGCTCACAATTGCCATCCAAAACTCAGTAACAATACCCATTTTCTCTCTCTCTCTCTCTCTCTCTCTCTCCGCTACCGTACTGTAATTGCTAAAAATTCCATTTTTACACTCGGAATTTGCTCATACTTCCTGCATGAAAGTTGTAGATCTTGAAAAGTTATTGAATTTAGACCTAAAAATCACTCAATTCGGATTTCGGAGCAAGGAGTCAACTGTTTGTGCAAAGGGACCCAAGAAAGTTTGAGTTCTTAAATCTAATCTTTGACTGTTTCTTGCAGGCTAAAGTGAGAGGTATGACCTTTTGGTATTTGAACAGTGGATGCTCAAGACACACGTCCGGGGATATGAAGCAATTTCTCTCACTCACATCCTATGATGGTGGAAATGTTACCTCTGGAGACAACAACAAAGGTAGCATAGTTGGTATAGGCAAAGTTGGTAAACTACTTTCACAAGCTATGATGATGTATATTATGTTGATGGCTTGCAAAATAATTAGTTGAGCATTTCGCAGCTATGTGATAAAGGCAATCGAGTTGAGTTTCAAGCTGACATTTGTCCCATAACTAATTCACAAACAGGTGAACTTGTCTGTGAAGGAACCAGGAAAGATGATATTTATATCACCTTGCTGCATAGAACTCCGATGAACAAGTCCATTTGTTTGAGAGCTGTTTCCGAGTCAAATCAATGGGTTTGGCATAAGAGGGTTGGTCATGCTAGCTTGTTACTCTTGAATAAACTTAGATCTCGTGACTTAGTGATTGGACTTCCAAAGATTAAGTACGAGATTGACAAAGTTTATTCGGAATATGCCAAAGGAAAACATGTAAAATACTCTTTAAATGCAAAAAGTGTCATGAGTACCGGCAGAACTTTCGAACTTATGCATATTGATTTGTGTGGTCCTATGCGTGTGCAAAGTCGAAAAAGTCACATGTTTGTTTGTGTTATGACTGATGATTTTTCTAGATTTACCGGGGTTATCTTTTAACATTCAAAGGATGAGACATTTTGATGAGTTTGTTGCACTAGTGAAACAGGTACATAACCAGTTAATCATCAGCTGGTTGCGGTAAGACTTGACCATGACACTGAGTTTGATAATTCGAGCTTTATTGATTTTTGTAGAGAGCATGGAGTAAGTCACAACTTTGCTGCCCCAGAACACCACAACAAAATGTTGTAGTTGAAAGAAAGAATAGAACTTTAGAGGAGATGGCGAGGACAATGCTTATTAAAAGTGGTCTCCCTAAGATTTTTTTAGGGAGAAGTTGTGAATGTTGAATGCTACATTTTAAATCGTGCTCTCATTAGACTTAAATTTAGAAAGACCTCACATAAAATCCTAAAGGGTAGAAAGCTACAAAATGCGCACTTTCGTATCTTTGGATGCAAGTGTTTTGTGCATAATAAAAGGAAGAACCAGCTTTATAAGTTTGACTCTAGGACTAATGAGGCAATCTTTCTTGGATATTCTTCTCAAAGTAAAGCATACAAGGTATTCAATAAGTGTAACACCCCGTATTTTTATACCGTTTAGTAATTATTTGCATTAATTTATTTTAGGAATATAATTTCAGATTTCTTTTATTAAAAATATTTTTTTACTAGATTTGACTTTACCTTAGAAGTGGTCAAAATAAATTCCTAGATTTACTAGGTTAAGTACCCTACCTATCATATAGTATTTTAGTATTTTAGGAGAGTGAAAGTACAAAGAAAAGAAACAAAGGAAAAGAAGGAAAGGAGAGTTGTACTGCATTCTTATACCCTCCAAAACCCACGACACCATCTTATTCAACTTCTTCCATCAACATTAAACCTTCAAAAAAAATAAAAATTACCAACCATCATTACATCAACCTCGATCCATCATCTCCATCTTCATATTCGACTTGTTAGTTTTCAAAGAGGAGGATTGGTTCTTGGGCTTGCGGTTTTCGGGTCGGAAAAGTCGGGTCAAGGAAAACAAATTCGGGTCTTTTTCTGAGTAATTTTACTCTCATTACTTTCCCTAACCAAGTAAGTTCTAACCTTATGTTTTTAATTTTTAACTTAGTTTGATTTTTGAATTTGCGGATTTGTTAAATTAGGGTTCTTGAAAATTGAATTGGGGGGAAATTTATTGTATACGAAATCTACATGATTGGTTCATGCTTGATGGTTAATGTGACTTAGTTAATATATTTTAGAATTTAATTTGCAATACCATTAGTTTCTAAACTTAGTCTAAAATTCTTGTTATGAGTAATTAGCATGAAAATTTGGATGTCTGATTCTTTGTTATGTATGTGAACTAAGCTGCGTAAGTACATATACCTTTCCAAAAAGGAATTTAGTTTTCAAGTGTTTGTATTCATATGCTTTAATAGATGTGCAGGGTGTTTTCTTCTCAAATTGGTTATTGTTTTTCCACTTGATACTGTAGGTTGTAATGGCATTTGACCTTTGACAATTGGTAATAATTAAGATGGTCTTGTTAGAGAAAGTTAATCACTACATACGTATATAATACGTCATATTTCTACGGTTTTGTTTTATATTGGCTATTGTGGAACTTTACTTTCTTCAATCCAATAACCTTAAGATATGGGCAGTGTATATGGTTACACAAGAGTTGTATTATTTTTCTATAAGTTACATAGTGGGTAAAATGCTTGCTAGCAAAATAGAATACAGTTAATGAATCGCGAGATGTCGTTATTGTTATATGTGTGGTGCTCTTTTGAATTTAGTTAAGTTAAGTCATTTTAGAAATAAAATCACTCAAAGCTCATTAACTTGGTTATGTTATTTATAGGTTAATTATGTGAAGTATAGTCAAGTGACTTATACTATATTATTATATTGTAGATTGCGGGTCCGTAGAGGAACCTTTTTGACTTGAGATTGAGATTTACAAACTGTGGTTGCTGATAAGGTAAGATTTCTTACTATGCTTGTACAGATGAGTTCAGAATTTATTTATATTATGTTGGAAATACATTTTGAAATTGAGATCATTTTTATAACGTTATATATTGAAACTCATATTTTGTTTCTCGATATTTATAGTGAAAGAGTTGAGATTATTTATTAGATTTATATTGGAAAGGAGGAAGTTTCTCAATGTTACCAAGTTTTAATTAAATGTGGGGTTGCCGGTAAGCGGTATTCCTCGAGTATGGAAGTATGTTGAGTTAACAGTGTCTCAACAATTTATTTTAGTAGTTGGGAGTATATTGATCAATACTCTTGCCATTCGTCTTCCTTCTTGATACGTTATCAAGTTAGGGGTATGCATACTAGGGACTTTGGTGTTTACCTTATCTAGTGAGCCTAGCTAGCTCATTGGATTTTTATTACTTTCTACTCACATATAACAAAAGGTTATATTTGAAAATTTTACAGAATGGTTCAGAAAGAAAGAAATATTGAATTTGAGGTTGTTAGAAAGTTAATATATTATATATATAATTTGTACAACTTTTAAATGAATTTGTAAGATATTCCTATATATCTTACCTGCACATTGAATAGTTTTGTTTTATTACAGTATTAAATCTTGCTCAACCTTTGGTTGATATTACAGTGTTTAATGTGTAGGTACCTGAAGATAGTTAGCTTTTGGTTGGGTTAAAGAGTGCGTTGGATCTCTTTTGGCTTAATAGACATTAATAAGACTTCCGTTGTTATTTATATGATTTAGAACTTATATCGATTTATAATAATTATTTACATTCTATTTAGTTGGTCTGTAATAATTATTTAAAACTTATTGTTATTATTTCTAGTTAGAACCATTAGCCTTGCGGTTATTATTATTAATTATCGCGGCGTAGCACCTTTGGATTTCCAAGTTTATTTATTATAAGTTGTTTTTAGAAGTATTGGAAATTCAGGGTTGTTAAAATAAGAGAACCTTGTGTGTGGAGGAGAGTGTCCATGTGATTTTTGATGAATTTAACAGGTCTTCTGAAATTGCACAGGTGGACTAAGGAGATAACATTGGAATGCTCAAGTTTACTAGAGAACAACTAGCTGGTTCCTCTCAGGATCCGAAAGAGGAAACAGGTCAACTTACTGATCCACCAAATGCTGATGGTGGAGGACCTGATCAAGAACGAGAAGAGAATCATGAGAATGTTTCAGAGGGGGAACCCGAAGCTGATGGTCCCCAAGGAGAGACACAGGTAAACACCTCAAGGGGAACCATTGTGCAAGATTGTGGTAATCCTATTGAGGAACATGTAAGTATAATGAACAAGGATTGACTTTGCAACCTAGCACATCTGAGAGATTTAACTTGGATGCTACTGTAGGCGTAGGATTTTTGAATTCCTTTAATGCCTACACGTGGTGTGAGCGCGTTTATTTGACTACCCCATTGTTAAGGTTTTATTAAAAATACGTTTTGAAGTCGCCAACAATTCTTTAGAGGAAGAATCATAAACATAATTGGATTGAAACGGAGGGGACATCTTAGGGACTTATCCAATGTAGATTTTCCCGTCATGACTCCATAGATGGTCAGGAACCAAAAAGTGAGTTCCCCAGTGAAGTCGCCAAATTGTAGGCGTAGGATTTTTGAATTCCTTTAATGCCTACACGCGGTGTGAGCGCGTTTATTTGACTATCCCATTGTTAAGGTTTTATTAAAAATACGTTTTGAAGTCGCCAACAATTCTTTAGTGGAAGAATCATAAACCTAATTGGATTGAAACGGAAGGGACATCTTAGGGACTTATCCAATGTAGATTTCCCCGTCATGACTCCATAGATGGTCAGGAACCAAAAAGTTGAGTTCGGGGGTGAGGGTACAATATAGTCAGGAACTATATTGCACATTGCTGGCCTCTACTAAATTCCGATTCACAATAGATCTTATGCAAAAGAATAACCATATAACATTTTAAGCACCCTAAAAATAATTAATCTAGATGGGTTCAGGAAACACACAAAAAGACTAATTATTTAGTGATCAGTTATTAGGCAATCAAATTACTGGGTTCCTAGCAGGTTGTCCATGTTATCTGAATTAGTTAGAATATTTATTTAGGTCTTGATTAACAATAAATACAAGGTGATAAATATTGCAATCAGGCATGAAAAATAATATATTCATAAAAATAAATAAAAATATGAAAATAAAATACTGCAGAGTTAGTATAATATATACAATACTTACAGCGCATGAATATATTAATAACCTACATCACGAATAGAATGTTAGTAACTTCAAGAAAGTAATAAATAATAAATAAATAAAGAAAGAAAATAAAGTTAGTTAATTTAGTTGACCCTCAGAAATTATACCACCGTCCGGGGTCGTTGATTTGTACGGATCTTGGAAAATTGAATGTTGAACTAGTATTTTAAAAAGATTGTTTTGCGTCGAACAAAATCAAGTTTGCATCAAGCGAATGATTTACTTTCAATTTTCTATTGATTAGTGTGATATAGGATATTTGGTGATGTCGTTGACTTTGTACTAGGGAGTTATATGTTGCTGCTGTGGGTTTTTATGTGTTAGATGATGAATCATGGGAGTATGATAATCAGGAGTGGGAATTGTTGTGCGTGGGTTTGAGGTGTTGATTTGATGATGATAATCAATGATGATGAGTCGGTGATGGATACAGGTGTAGTATGATGATGATGAATTGATGAGTGATGAGGGCTGGCTCTGGGTGAGACGAGTGACGATAGATTTTGTTTGGCTGTCGAGTGATTATGAAGGTGAGGAGACGAGTTTTTTGTGAGATGAGTCGTGAGTGTTTTTTTTAGGGGTTGTGAGTGTTAATTGTTAGCCGTGGAATCTGTTATGAGGTAGAGATTGAGAGAATTATATAGTGGAGGTAGTTAAGTTGTAATAGGTTTTCGAAAACAACTAGGTTTCTAAAAAGATTTTAATAATATAGTTAGATAAAGATTTTAGAAAAGAGTGAGATAAAAGATAGTTAAAAACAGTTTGGGAAAAGATTATTTTTGTAAAAGATATTCTTTATTAATAAAACTAATCAATATAATTAATTAATTCTATTAATTAAATTGGGCTAGAAAAAGGGGTTTTATAAATTGGGCTTTCATAAAAACTATTTTTAAAAGGTTTTCGAAGATGGGCTTTAAAAAGTTATTTTAAAAACGTTTTAGCAAGTGGGCTTAGTAAAACTAGTTATAAAAAAGGTTTTCGGAAATGGGTTAATAAAAAGGGTTAGAAAATGATTTTGGGCTTAAAATATTTTAGTTTAGACTCGTTCTTTATTCTTTCCTTGATCCGGACCAAATGGAGCAGGGTATTGGTCATCATAGGGTGTTAAATGAGGAGACACAATTATGTGTCTACAGAAGCCCCCACTTTGACTGAGGTTTGTAAAACCGAAAGTCAAAGTATACGTGTCGGGACGGAGAATGATTCTAGATGCTCTGCAATCCAAAATCACTCTTTTACGCCTGTACTTGCAAAACAAGCAAAAGCTTCAGGAATAGGCATGGGTGAAACATATTTGCAAAGTAATTGTAAATTTGCAAAAATGAAATGATATATGGGAAAAAGAATCATGAGGTATTGTCCCGCTCCAAGGCGATTGTAATGAGCTATTGTCCCGCTACAAGGCTGTTTTAATGAGCTATTGTCCCGCTCCAAGGCTGTTGTAATGAGCTATTGTCCCGCTCCAAGGCTGATTGTAATGAGCTATTGTCCCGCTCCAAGGCTGATTGTAATGAGCTATTGTCCCGCTCCAAGGCTGTTGTAATGAGCTATTGTCCCGCTCCAAGGCTGATTGTAATGAGCTATTGTCCCGCTCCAAGGCTGTTGTAATGAGCTATTGTCCCGCTCCAAGGCTGTTGTAATGAGCTATTGTCCCGCTCCAAGGCTAATTGTAATGAGCTATTGTCCCGCTCCAAGGCTGTTGTAATGAGCTATTGTCCCGCTCCAAGACTGTATGTGTAGTTGATTGAAAGTGGTCTGCAGACCTAACGTGTTGTGTGCCGTTATTGACGGTTTGATACCTGTTAAATGCAATAAACACAAGCATGCAAACAGAAAGGAGTAACTTCCGAAAAGTTCACTCGCTTAAAAGCGAGAAAAAATTGTATAACTTACGAAAAAGTTCATTCGCTTAAAGCGAGGAAGAAAAGCATAACTTACGAAAAGTTCATTCGCTTAAAGCGAGGAAGAAAAGAACAACTTACAAAAAGTTTATTCGCATGAAAGGGATTATTCGAGGTAGATTGATTTGGGTTAAAAGCAATTGGAATAAGAAGAACTTGCGAAAAGTTCATTCGCTCATAGCGAGAAGGAATAACTTGCGAAAAGTTCATTCGCTCAACAGCGAGAAATATAACTTACGAAAAGTTCATTCGCTAAAAAGTGAGAGATATAACTTGCGAAAAGTTCATTCGCTAAAAAGCGAGAAATATAACTTGCGAAAAGTTCATTCGATAAAGAGCGAGAAATAATAACTTGCGAAAAGTTCATTCGCTAAAAAGCGAGAAATATAACTTGCGAAAAGTTCATTCGCTCAAAGCGAGAAGGAATAACTTGCGAAAAGTTCATTCGCTCAACAGCGAGAAATATAACTTACGAAAAGTTCATTCGCTAAAAAGCGAGAAATATAACTTACGAAAAGTTCATTCGCTAAAAAGCGAGAAGGGATAGGACATACTGATGACCTAAACTATGAGGATATAGTGTAAGTGTGCAACTGTGTGACACTAGACTGCAGAATGTGTATAATATGTGTGTATATGT
This sequence comes from Beta corolliflora, assembly GCA_947648045.1. NCBI lineage: Eukaryota > Viridiplantae > Streptophyta > Magnoliopsida > Caryophyllales > Amaranthaceae > Beta > Beta corolliflora. The sequence goes on along the minus strand of CANSZD010003040.1, from coordinate 774,157 downwards.
GTGATTCGATGATTGATGCTACGATCCTATGGCTGAGGACGAAGGATGCCATGTTTGACACAACGTCTAGATGATGCAGATATGCAATGCAAATGCAGATGTGTGACACTAATGCAAAGATATGATTTGATGATTTGATCGTTCCATTAGAAGCTCAAATTTTCGTTTTAGAAAACTGTTTTCGAAAGAGAAGAAAGGGGAAGCCCCCAAGGATGATCCATGTAAGTTATGTTTGATGCGATATGTGTTGTAGTTGTTACGGGCCCAAGTGAGCCCATAAAACAGTTAGGATCTTGTATGGGTCTGGAGCCCACAATATTTTGTATGGACTCGTAACGAAGTCCTTATCAAGGTACACATGGAGCCTATGAAGGATGATCTTTTGGATTTGAAATGCATTGTAGTCCTCGTAATGCTTGAATTGTATGCGCTTCGAGTTTCGTATGTCAAGGCCTAAGTGAGCCCATACAGTCAGTTCAATCTTGCATCAGTGTGGGTTTTTAAACCGCCGATATTTCATGTATGGACTCGTAATGAAGTCCTTATAGGCCTATACTCGGAGCCTATGATTTTTTGCGTGGAACCATGATGAAGCCCCCCAGTAAGATGGAGTTTATGAAGTACTCAGCTTGATTGTTTGATTTTTGAAGATATCTCGTCGCGCTTAGCGGAAGTTTCGACCGAATATTCCATATAGGGTTCCTAAGGTGAGAAGACAAAAAGGGCCAAGATAAAGGAACACTCAAAAGATGAGGCACGGTCATAGCGCTGAGTGTTGAAAGGTTATGCTAAGGTTGGCTTAGAAGCGATAATGCGGCTTAGAAAAAGGAAGTGATTAGAATAAGAAAAGGCAGAGTCATAATGAATCGACTCACGCAATGAGGTAGGCTAATCATGCAGGTTGGAATCCCAGTCTAGTTCTAAGGGTAGGGATGAGCATTGGAAATTCAGGATTTGGGAGATCGCGCTTTTCACATGGGCCTAGACGAGCCTTAAAAAGAAAAAAAATGTTTTGAATTAAAATGGCCGAGCCTCAAAAGAGGTTGCCTACGTATCTTTGATGGAATCAGGCCAGTCATAGCTCTTAACATTTTAATTGGTGGCCTAGCATTTTGCTTTGGAGCCATTTACAATGAATTAAGCATTGAATTAATCATTGATTTGGAAGAGGTCTTTGGCAAGGGTGGATAGTGATGTTGATTTGGTTTGGTTTAAAGCGGTCGGACCTCAGGGTGAGGTTTCCTACGTATCTTTAGCAGAATCAGACCATTCGTAGTTCAGGCTGATGAATGAGAAGATGCCCTGACTTTTACCTAAGTCGCCCTTATGGGTTTTCGACCTAGCGGGCTTTGGTTTGTCTTTTATGGCTTATTGGGACGCAATGTGCATGGTTGTTAAGAAAGTTTATCACAGATATTTGAAGCTGGAGGTTTATAATCGAAGGTTGAAGGTTTTGAAAAGAAAGTACATTTGACAAAGCTATTGATGGGCTTATTTGCAACACATCTTTTCTTTTTTTTTCATATTTTGCTTCTTTTTTTTTCTTTGATTTTCGTTTTGTTGCTCTTTTTTTTTTTTTTTTGGTTCTTTGATTCTTGTTTTGTTGCTCTTCTTTTTTTTACTTGCCCTTTACATTGAATTGATGTCAAGTGTACCTCCACTAAGGTAGGTTAGAGGGAAACGGGTGTTATGCATTTGAGCTGAAATGGAGGAATAGTTGCGGGGAAGGGGAGGAATGCCTCTTTTATATATGCCAGTTGTTCGTTGCCTTTATTAGAATAGTCATGAGAGTTAGAAATTCATTTCTTTTAAGGCGACAATCGTGATTTTCATTGATGCTCATTAGTGCAAGGTTACAAAAGAGATACTCATTTATTAATTGAGAATTATGAGTACATGCAATACAAAGGAAAATCCTATATCAGACTGGGAAAAACAAAAGAGATGAACAGAAAATGAAATTCTAAGTCTAGACTCCTACGTCACGTGACGAGACAGCTTCGTTGCTTTGATCTTCATGAGGTCTCTTTCTAAATGAAAAGAGAAGAGGTGTATTTTCTTTTCGTGTTGATTGGACCTAAGCGAGTCCAAATGTCTTAATGAGTGATTGGGCTCAGAGATATGTCAACTTCTATGACATTGAGGTCATTATCTTCGGTATTTTTCAGCAAATCATTCTCAATCTGGATACCCACATCATATACTCTGGCGAAGCTATCAAGACCCAAGTATTTGAGGTGGTTTTTGTATTTAGGGAGGAGGTTAGAAACGAATATTCGTACCAAGTCTTTTTCTACAGGCCTTGATACCATATGGACTGATTTCTCTCCCCACCTATTCAGATAAGTGGTAAAACCTTCATTTTCACCTTGTTTAAGAACCTCGAGTTCTCTCAGGGAGGTTTGCATTTGTGCGTTCGACTAATATTGTTTCATGAAAGCAATAGTGATGTATTCCCAAGTTTTAGTTTGCTTGGGGTCTAGGGAATAGAACCAATTCTGACATATTGGGTCCAACGACATCAGGAATACCATTGGGTAAAGTTCAGGGTCAACCGATTTGATGATCATGGTTGCATGGAAATTCCTTAAATGATATTTTGGATTATCGGTTGGTTTAAATTTAGGAATTTGCATTAGTTACCATATGAATGACATTCTCCATTTTCTTGTTGAATCCAGGAGATTCACCATACTCGACCTTCTCAAGCCTTATTGTTATTTCTTCCATCATACTAGACATCTTGACTAAGGCTCTAGCCATTTGAGCGACTTGTTGTTTGGTATTCAATGGATTACCCATTTCAGTGTCTCTTGACTTCTGCATGGATCATCAATGGAGACTTAGAGATAGAGAGTGATGATGGAGAGAGAGAAATGAAATGAAAGAATATATGTTTGTTTAAAAGTTGAGCTCCTAGGAACAAATCTGAATATCCTATATGCATGATGATTTTTTTTTTTGAATGCACCTAGACCTAATGCATGTATGCATGACTCAATCTATGCGTTCGAACCTGTAAAGGCTGCCTACATATCCCGAAAGAGGGAATCAGATCGCTTGTAGTTCAGGACTACTAAATGCGGAATGCATGAGATGAAATAGAGAGTATGGATGCAATGAGACTCCTAAATGCCTAATAACTCTAGTTATGTATCAAGTGTATGAATGATGGACTATGCAATGCAAATGAATTCTAGTATGAATGCAGTTCTAATTAATATGAAATTCTAATGACTTCAGAATCCTAGACTTGATAGACTTCTAATGACGTTAGAATTCTAGATTCGACGAACTTTCGAGGATGCTAGACTCCTAATATGTATGAAACTCTAGTGGACCTAGACTCCTAAAATGGATGGAATTCTGATGGATTTAGACCCTTATATGAGCGGAACTCTAATGGATTCGAAACTAATGAGTTCTAATGGATTTAGACTCCTAAGATGGACAAAATTTTAATGGCTTTAGACTCCTATTATGGGCGAAACTCTAATGGATTCGAAACTCCTAAGACGAACAGAATTCTAACGGATTTAGACTCCTAAGATTGACAGAATTCTAATGGATTTTAGACTCCTATTACGCATGGATTTTCTATGGAGTATAGACTTCTAAGATGGCAAGAATTCTAACGACCCTAGACTTCTTTGATGGGTGAACCTAGACAGGGTTAAGACTCCTATCATGGATGGAGTTAGATGAGGTGAAGAATTCTAAATGGAGCGAAGCTGGATGAATCTAGACATTTGGATTAGACGGACTTCTAGTGCAGTTAGAATTCCTAAGCGGATGAGACTTTTCCAACAAGATGGACACTAAAAAAAAGAAATCCTAATTGATATACACATGAAAAGATGGATAATATACATGAAAGGATGGATAGAGAAAAAGGATGAAGTTTCGAAAAAAGATATTTGAAAGAAAAAAGATGGATATTTTTTTTTTTTAAAAAGATGGTGGGCGGGCGCGGGGTGTCGTTGTTGTGCACCGCACCCGGGCCAAAGATAAAATTTCTCCTACTCTCTTCTACACTAAGGTAGTATAGTGGAAGTAGGGGTCGTATCCACAGGGAAACAGGGACGAGTTTAGTACTTAGCGTGATTCGAAACCTAGATTAAGCTAAGGGCCGAGAAACCTACTAATAATTACAAAGGGGGGTTTCAAGTAGATTATAAACAAACTACAACTAACTAGCAAGTAAATAAAATGAGAAATCAATTATGGAAAGATCTTGAATCCGATTAACATCCACTTCAATTCATTATCGATCCTTGAACATCCATTCTAATTATTTCCATAATTATCTATTGTCGAGAATTAATCTCGTGTTCTCCTTATTCTTAGTTGAATAGCACGATCAGCGTGACTATAAAACCCTAACTAAAGGATAACCTAGTCCGATCTGCGTCTAAGTTCAATCCAATAGCAGCAATAAACACAGAGAACCAATAGACCTGCTAACGTCATACACGCGATAAACATTCAACAGTTGATTCAATTTCCCTAAGAAATAACCAAGATGATCAGCATCTAAATTACTCCCTAGTTTGCTACCAATTGATAAAAGAATAAAACAATCCGATTCTATTCTTAAATCTAGCATTAGATTAACTACACAATCAAACTAGTAACGTTCCTAGCATAATTATGCAACAATCATAAATCACAAGCATAGAAATTGAACCATAATCAAGGAAAAGAGAAAGAGAGGAAAGATCTCACAATAACGGTTGAAGCTTCATGTTAATTGATCCAAGAACAGTTCAAGCTACAATCCGATAGCAAAAACCAAATCCAACATTGAAATCCCTAAAAACTAAACTAAGAAATGAAAACTAAAACTAAGAAATGAAGAACAAAGACTAAGAAATGAAGAACAAAGAGGAACGAAGAAGGAAAGATGAAAAGAGAATCATGAAGAAGGAAGGATGAGGAGAGGAGTATCCTCTCTCTCCCCTCAAGCTTGCCACTCCAAGGTCTACATTTCAGCTCTCCTCTTCGTACTTCTCTTCGTCTCCCCCAAAAGTTAGGTTTTAGGAGGCTTTTAAACCCCGCACAAAATCGTGGCCCCAAGCCGACTTAAGCGTCGCGAGTCGCGCAACTGATCGCGAGTCGCGACGAGGACTCTGTCTCCCCGCAAGATTTGGCTGGGCAAGAGCATCGCGAGCCGCGACAGGCATCGCGAGTCGCGAGGGGCGGGGGTCGCGAGGTGCGACGATCCTCGCGAGTCGCGAGCCCGGGCCGGGCATGCGTCTTGGGCCGTGCGAGTGGCTGGGTCAGTGCGAGCTAGGCGCCGCTTTGATGAGCGAGGCCTGGGGGCGATGCTTGCGATGCGGCCGGATGGGCGAGGCTGCTGGGGTAGGCTTCGCGAGCTTGCGATGCTTGTCCGGCTTGGCGATGATGCTTGGGCTTGGCGATGATGCTTGCGGTGATGCATGGGCTTGCGGTGATGCTTGGGCTTTGCTCGGCTCAAATGCACTTCACCTTGGAAGCTCGGAATACATGACATTAACACAACTTATCTCGCAACACTCCGAACTTTCGCTAAGGATGATTTATATGCAAACCTTAACAATTACGAACAAATCCCTTAGCAATGTGCACCTAAAATGCCACAAGAACATCGTACAACATGAACGTATCAAATACCCCCACACTTGAACTTTACTCGACCTCGAGTAAACTCAAAATGAGGATCACCAAATAAATCATCACCCAAGCTAACGACACCAACCTACACTCCCCATCAACTACATCATCATCATCACATCTTAACAACATCCGCTCAAAAACCTAAACGTAAGGGACGATGATTCCCCCACACTTAGATTCGAGCTCACCTGAAAAGTACAAAGACGCGATAACAATAATCACCAAACGACAACCAAAATGTGAGCTCAAGTCCTGAAGGATCTCAAAGGAATTGAACTCACTCCAACGCCACAATCAAAATGACAACTCGCCTAAAACCTCAAAAGATAAACTACTACTACTATTACAACCAACCTATATAAGCAAGCCATGGAACAAAGACAAAAAGGGATAAATTCCATGCTTACTCCCAAAAACAATCAACCAAAAGAAAGTGAAAGCCAAAACAAATCTCCGGCAAATGAGTCTTCAAAATACATAATTCTCTCTTAGTCTCTCATTTTGCCTAGGAGCCCTTTCGGGTTTTCATCCTAGCTTCTCACATTTCTTTTTTCATCTCACCAACTTACCCGCTCAATATAAGCCACTTTTTTGCATAGGTTGCCCTTTCGGGTTTTCAACCTATCCGGGCCCCCAATTTTTGCCTGAGTCGCCCACCCTTGTGGGTTTTCAACTCAGCGGGTTTCATTTCATCACCTTTTTTTTTTATTCTTTTTCATTTTTTTTTTCATTTTCATTTTTTTTTCAAATTGAAAGTAATATATACAACATAGATACATGAGAATGAGAATACCCTCCCCCCTACTTAAACTACACATTGTCCTCAATGTGTCGACAATTAAAAGGAAAAGTATACTGAAAATAGGGGGGAAATTTGAAAATCGGGTAAATCGAAGATCGAATGCTCAAAACTCATGAAGAGCAATCCGTCAAACTCAAACTTCTTAACAACACCAACTCAAATCTCCTAACTCAACTCACAACCCTCTCCCTCAAATCACTCAAACAAATGGCAAATTCAAAAGTTTTAAATTTTTGAGATTGACACCTCGCTCAAGAGATCGAAAAGATACAACAATCTCACTCCTCTAGTGTTACCAACTCCTAGCTATTGAACTCCTCCCAACGGGTTTTCTTTTGTGGACTTGGGCTCAAAGTGGATTAAGATTTGTTGTGGTTCTTTTGAGTGGGTGGTGAGTGGGTGGAAGAAAATTTATTGTGGTGGTGGAAATTTGATAAGAAATAAAGGAAAAGAAAGAAAATAAGAAGGGTCTCGGGTTGCCTCCCGAGAAGCGCTGTTGTTTAAAGTCGTTAGCTCGACTTAGTACCTTAAGCTCAATCAGTGGGATTATGCTCCATGTGTGACAATGGTGGTTCCATGTCAATCTCCACTTCAAACACCTGCAAAATTGATTGAGAAGGACTCTTGCAATGCATTGTTAGTGCCTAGCTTACTACATCACGGTTGAGCATATAACATCAGATTATATCCAAAACCTAGCATTAAGTCAACAACAAACATCAACTAGTAGTACTCCAAGCTAATCCAAGTCATGACCATTAATATAAATGTTTAAAGCTAAACAATAACCAAGATATAAAGTATGAGTCAATCAACCATTCCCAAGAGAGTGGCCAACCAAAAACAAAGAGCACAAGCAATACCATCCAAAAATCACGCTAAATACAAACAAGTAACACCGTTTCCCCGGCAACGGCGCCAAAATTTGGGCGGGCACGGGGTGTCGTTGTTGTGCACCGCACCCGGGCCAAAGATAAAATTTCTCCTACTCTCTTCTACACTAAGGTAGTATAGTGGAAGTAGGGGTCGTATCCACAGGGAAACAAGTTTAGTACTTAGCGTGATTCGAAACCTAGATTAAGCTAAGGGCCGAGAAACCTACTAATAATTACAAAGGGGGGTTTCAAGTAGATTATAAACAAACTACAACTAACTAGCAAGTAAATAAAATGAGAAATCAATTATGGAAAGATCTTGAATCCGATTAACATCCACTTCAATTTATTATCGATCCTTGAACATCCATTCTAATTATTTCCATAATTATCTATTGTCGAGAATTAATCTCGTGTTCTCCTTATTCTTAGTTGAATAGCACGATCAGCGTGACTATAAAACCCTAACTAAAGGATAACCTAGTCCGATCTGCGTCTAAGTTCAATCCAATAGCAGCAATAAACACAGAGAACCAATAGACCTGCTAACGTCATACACGCGATAAACATTCAACAGTTGATTCAATTTCCCAAAGAAATAACCAAGATGATCAGCATCTAAATTACTCCCTAGTTTGCTACCAATTGATAAAAGAATAAAACAATCCGATTCTATTCTTAAATCTAGCATTAGATTAACTACACAATCAAACTAGTAACGTTCCTAGCATAATTATGCAACAATCATAAATCACAAGCATAGAAATTATAATCAAGGAAAAGAGAAAGAGAGGAAAGATCTCACAATAACGGTTGAAGCTTCATGTTAATTGATCCAAGAACAGTTCAAGCTACAATCCGATAGCAAAAACCAAATCCAACATTGAAATCCCTAAAAACTAAACTAAGAAATGAAAACTAAAACTAAGAAATGAAGAACAAAGACTAAGAAATGAAGAACAAAGAGGAACGAAGAAGGAAAGATGAAAAGAGAATCATGAAGAAGGAAGGATGAGGAGAGGAGTATCCTCTATCTCCCCTCAAGCTTGCCACTCCAAGGTCTACATTTCAGCTCTCCTCTTCGTACTTCTCTTCGTCTCCCCCAAAAGTTAGGTTTTAGGAGGCTTTTAAACCCCGCACAAAATCGTGGCCCCAAGCCGACTTAAGCGTCGCGAGTCGCGCAACTGATCGCGAGTCGCGACGAGGACTCTGTCTCCCCGCAAGATTTGGCTGGGCAAGAGCATCGCGAGCCGCGACAGGCATCGCGAGTCGCGAGGGGCAGGGGGTCGCGAGGTGCGACAGTCCTCGCGAGTCGCGAGCCTGGGCTGGGCATGCGTGCTGGCTGTGCGAGCGTTGGGCTGTGCGAGCTAGGCGCTGCTTTGATGAGCGAGGCTGCTGGGCGATGCTTGCGATGCGGCTGGATGGGCGAGGCTGCTGGGCAGGCTTCGCGAGCTTGCGATGCTTGTGCTGGCTTGGCGATGATGCTTGGGCTTGGCGATGATGCTTGCGGTGATGCATGGGCTTGCGGTGATGCTTGGGCTTTGCTCGGCTCAAATGCACTTCACCTTGGAAGCTCGGAATACATGACATTAACACAACTTATCTCGCAACACTCCGAACTTCCGCTAAGGATGATTTATATGCAAACCTTAACAATTACGAACAAATCCCTTAGCAATGTGCACCTAAAATGCCACAAGAACATCGTACAACATGAGCGTATCAGATGGAGATAGAATTTTTGAAGTAGATAGGAGATTAAAGATGGGATGAAATTTTTTAAAAAAAAGATAGGAGAATTATTTTTGAAAAAAAAAAGATGGGAAATATAGTTTGGTAAAGGATGGGGTTAGAATTTTCAAAATAGATAGGATATTAGAGATTGAAATTTTTTTTTTTTAAATGGATATTTTTTAATAAAAGAAAAATGATGGAGATTTTTTTGTTTTTTGGAGGAAAGAAGATTATAGGAAAAAAAAAATCTAATTATATATCCTATGTTTTGGTAAGAAAAGAGAAAAATGTGCTCGAGCCAAGGAAACTATGCAAAGTAAGGGACGCGACAAAGAGTACAGACCTACGTTTCACGCAACAAGGAAGCGCTACACGCAGGTCATATCGCTAGACGCCGACATGAAGTATAGAATGCGAGGACGGGATTGCGCTGGGCGCAGGGTACAGCGTGGGACGCATAGAAGATGCTCGGTGAGCAGCTTGGCACGCAGCGCGCAACACGCAGCTACCGATGGCACATTGATTCGTTCGACAATTTTGACTCGAAACTCGCGTAACACAAAACAATTAAAGGCACAAGCAAATATGCACAAGTAGGATAGTAATATGCAAAGTTCTCAACCTAAAAGTCCAGTTCTAAGTTTCAACTATGGTCAGGTTTAGGTTAAGGCTGAAAAGGGTTCATGACTAAGAGATTGATCCCACGCTTCGTACCCCTGCTTAAAGAGGTGGCCACGTGTAAGACGCACTCCAGTCTCAAGTCAGGAACAAGAGAACAATGCCATGGTTGGATAGGTTTACTTATGACTAAGATCCAACACTATCGCCCATGAAGCTTTTTGGAACGACAAAGCGAAAACCCCCCGGGGGTGACCTCACACAGAGATTATGTGCTAATGAGGCAAGGTAGATTGTTCTTATGGTGGCTGAACAATTGCCATGCACATGCAAAACAGTATATTATTCTAGGGCATAAAAATAAGAATGAACCGTATTTTTCAAGTTTCACCCACTCATTTAAAAAAAATTATTTTTTTTAAATCCTCCCCAGTGAAGTCGCCAAATTGTAGGCGTAGGAGTTTTGAATTCCTTTAATGCCTACACGCGGTGTGAGCGCGTTTATTTGACTACCCCATTGTTAAGGTTTTATTAAAAATACGTTTTGAAGTCGCCAACAATTCTTTAGAGGAAGAATCATAAACCTAATTGGATTGAAACGGAAGGGACATCTTAGGGACTTATCCAATGTAGATTTCCCCGTCGTGACTCCATAGATGGTCAGGAACCAAAAAGTTGAGTTCGGGGGTGAGGGTACAATATAGTCAGGAACTATATTGCCCATTGTTGGCCTCTACTAAATGCCGATTCACAACAGATTTTATGCAAAAGAATAATCATATAACGTTTTAAGCACCCTAAAAATAATTAATCTAGATGGGTTCAGGAAACACACAAAAAGACTAATTATTTAGTGATCAGTTATTAGGCAATCAAATTACTGGGTTCCTAGCAGGTTGTCCATGTTATCTGAATTAGTTAGAACATTTATTTAGGTCTTGATTAACAATAGATACAAGGTGATAAATATTGCAATCAGGGATGAAAAATAATATGTTCATAAAAATAAATAAAAATATAAAAATAAAATACTGCAGGGAGTTAGTATAATATATACAATACTTACAGCGCATGAATATATTAATAACCTACATCACGAATAGAATGTTAGTAACTTCAAGAAAGTAATATATAATAAATAAATAAAGAAAGAAAATAAAGTTAGTTAATTTAGTTGACCCTCAGAAATTATACCACCGTCCGGAGTCGTTGATTTGTACGGATCTTGGAAAATTGAATGTTGAACTAGTATTTTAAAAAGATTGTTTTGCGTCGAACAAAATCAAGTTTGCATCAAGCGAATGATTTACTTTCAATTTTCTATTGATTAGTGTTGTTTCGGTGTTGAAACGATGGCGGACACATAGATGTCCGTCAATAATTTAGGGGGGCGTCTGAGATTGGAAATCTGCAAGGAAGACAAACGTAAACTACCCTCGGGGGGGATGCGAGGAAACCCCCTCCGACGCTCAAGTCAGTAGGTGCCCAATCAGGATTTTAGAGAGAGAGAGAGATATATATATAGAGAGAAAGTCAGGCTTAGAATGTGAGTCTGGTTATTTATAGTAGTACTATTCATCTGGCAGGATGCGTAATCCTTTGACACGTGTACGACTATAGTGAGTCTGGCTAGAGGGAAGATTTCCTTGTTTTGTCCTTTAGTGTGGCCGCGAACACCATCTCGGCCTACTTATCAGGAATGGCTTGGATGCTTTTGGTGAGGTCGCGTCTCTAGTTGCCCATGTCGGCCATATAAATTCTGTCCGACACCAGGCTTAGATGTACCCATACAACTAGCCCCCCCAGCATCATTGGGGGCTGTGACCGGCATTGATGTTGCATTGTGGACGCGAGTGAACTTGTGCCTGCTGGAAACAATTTGCGTTGCCACGTGTTGCCCTGGGGAGAACTTCGAATTTCGAAAAAGTGTAATCATTACTTTTTCCTAGAATCCCGCCCATTGTTATTTTTTATTTAGGGTTTATTTAGAGATTGGCACTTGGCGCGCATCCAGCAGAGTAGTTGATGAGTCTTCTAATCCTGGCCACTGAATTTTGTCCTTATAAAGCCATTTTTCATTTTCTTTTTGTTTACTCTTCATCTTCAACCTTAAACTCTCTGGTTTGCACGGTTTCTTCAAGAACTTCAAACCTCCTTTTTCTTGCCAAAATCTTGCCTTTTTGCGACCGAATTTCCTTAAAATTATTTCAGGTAACTTTTCGTTTCTTATTTCTGAGGAATTTTAACGTTTTCGCCTCTCTTCGTCTGGGTTTATTCGAGGGTTTCTCTTCAAAGTTTCCAACTTTCTGGTAAATTTGCTTTCTCCGGCGTTTGTAGAACTTGAAGATTCTTCTGTTCGTGCTTTTGGGACACTTCACTGCGCTTTTTGGGAATCAGTGTGATTTTCTGGCCATTTTTCATCGGTCTTTCTCAGGTACCTTTTTCCAACTTCCCTTCAACTGTTTTTTGTTTCTTTCTTCTTGTAGAAACATGTCGGACTGCTCAGATAGCCAAAATACTTTGAGTGATAAGCTTATGTCCGAAAGTGAGCCTTCGTCTCCTGCTTCCCTTCATGGCGGACATAGTTCGTCTACTTCCAGCCCTAGGGAGGAGAGAACTCGTTTGTTAGCTGACCTGCCCCTTACTGCTGATAGAGATAGGGAACTTAGATCTAAGTTTCTTAATGACCGCTCTACCCCTGAGCAAGAAAATTTAACTTCCCAATATTTGTCCGCGAGGATGAGTGGTGATAGACAAACACTCCGGGAATTAAGACATAAAATTTTAGCTCGCCGTACTGCTAGAAACCCTCCCCCTGACGCTGTTCCCGGACTTGATGTTCCGCCTTTGAGGGAACATGCCTGGTTAGATAACTTAGCGGATGCTGGGGTTGTGGTGGCGGATGACTTTTATGATCGCCTTGCTCATGAAACCGGCCCTTCTCATCCACCTGTTATTGATTTAGGTTCCGACAACGACTCTATTGCTACAATGGACGAGACTGATGGTCCTTCTACTTCTGGCCGGGATGAGAATATTCGTCAAAACGAGATAGTTTTGGGGGAAAGTTCCAGCATGCCTCCCAATTCTCGGCCCGAGCCGATTCCTGACCGCGATGATGTCGAGCATTCTGGGATATGGTTGCCAATTGATTATAGCAGTGGTCCGAAATCCACAGTCATCTGTAAATCCTGGCGACAATGCGCCATAGATCTCAACTACTGCGATGTTGCGGAGAAGTTGTACGCTTTCCCATCGGAATATAAGTTGATAGTCCCCGACAAGGGATCAAAAGTGACTGATTGCCCGGCAGGGCACATTGCTGTTTACGCGCACCATTTTGAGTTTGGGTTGCGTTTTCCTCTAGATTTAACCTTGGTACGGATTTTGAAGGCTTTTAACATTTGCCTTGCTCAGCTGACACCCTTGGCCGTTAGGAACCTGATCGCTTATATTTGGACCTGTCATTATTTAGGGTTTCCTGAGGAACTCAACCTCTTCCGTCGCCTTCATTGGCTGCGACGGAACGGTTCCACTGAGAAAGGATGGTGGAGCTTGATGACGGCCAAAAATAAACTTACCGTCTACCCTAAGTTGACTGGGTTAGAAGGTTGGCAACCCGCTTTTTATTGGGTTAAGGTGCCGAATAATTTCCCTATTCGTCGTCACTTTACTAAGCCGGTTACTCGGATGGAAGACGTCCCCTCTTATGGTCTTTCAGCAGCCGAGCAGAAGGCCTTTGATTATTTTGAGTCCGAGGTCGGGACTATTACTGCTGCCGGTGAAGATACCGAGGGAAGGATCCCTTGCACCTGGCTTCCCCATGCAAAGTACATACTGGGAAATGAACCTTTGTCGGCTTTATTTCTCTGCCAGACCCACCCAGAAGGTTCGCCTCTTGACTTATGGTCCGACGTGGGACTTATGCCTCTGCTTTCTGTTATTTAATATGATATTAATCCTTCCGCTTTGCTGTTGCAGGTCCTGTCAGTTTAGATCTAGAGGAGTTAGGTCTCAACGAAGATTCAACGCCAATGTCTCGAACTCCCGAGGAGCCCGTCTTTGATTACGACACTGTTCATGGCCTCACTTGGGGTCTCAGAGGTGCAGATCGCGGCCGTGGTGGTCGCAACTTAGGTCGGGTAGGTGTACGCCGTGCCGGCCGCACTCCCGTCGGTCTGGCTGGGACGTGGGGATCGGGAGTCTCTTCGTCCTGTCGTACACGTTCCTGTCCGCCGTGGCGGGGGTGGTGTGACTATAGGTCAGAGGCGGCCTCGTGAGCTCTCTGACGATAGTCCCAGCAAGAGGCGAGCCTTGGATGTTGCTGCTGCTTCTGAGACCCAACCAACGGAAGCTGCCACTAGTATTCCGGACAATAGTCCCGTCCAGATATTATCCGCCACCAGGTTTTTTCTCCTTTGAACGCTGCTATTGACAGCATTGGGACGACACTGGGATCCGGCTCCTCCATGCGCCAGAAAATTTATGACATCTTAAGTTCTCCGAGCTTTTTGACAAATCTTGGTCCGGGAATATTTTCTCGGATACATGAATGGATCGAGCACAAAGAGATCGTCCTTGGTGCCGCTGTGAAGACTGCATTTTTTCGTCCCCCTTCTGTCCCTGGGAGAATTTATCAACCCAACTGGGACGTGAGGGAGGATGAATCTTTATATACTGATATTCCAGCTAATGGCGGTACTCTCGGATATCGTCTCCTGAAGGGCCTCCAGCTGCCCATTGATTGCCCCGCCGACAAGCTGGTAGCACCGGCCGCCCAACTTGCTCACGACCTTGCTGTGGTAAGGTTTATGATCTGATATTCATCATTCATTTTTTTTTTTTTTTTTTAATCTCGTCTTTCTGATGCAGACTAACAATTCCGCCATTGAGCTTATTGAACAATTTGTCCACTATCAATCTGAGTCTGATAGGCAGAAGCAATCCCTGGATGAGCTTCGAGGCCCGGCTTGATCTTTGCCGGGCTCACTCACTCGACGATGTACGACGACGGCTTGATGCCGAGAAGGCATCGCGGGCAGTTGTTGATGTTGAATTGGTGGATTTGCGAACCAAGGCTGCCAAGGTTGAGAAGGCTGAGAAAAATTCAGCGGAGCTTGAAGCTGCACTGGCGTCCCTTAAGGACGAGATGGCCACCGCCCTTTCTAAGGCCAAGGATGATGCCGGCGCTCAGGCTGTGGCAGCTTTTAGAAGATCTGAAGAGTTTGTTGGTATGTTAGGAGAGAGATATGATGGCGGCTGGGTAGCTGCTAAAAGATGTGTTTGCCATTCTCACCCCAACTTCAACTGGGAGGAGATGGAGACCGCTTTTGCAGGGGGTGTTCACACGCGTCCTCTTGAAGATGAGCCCTTCATCTGTGAGGAGCATGTTATTGCTAACGTTCTTCCCGTCGCTCAGGACGAAGAGGCGCTTCTCCCTTGATGTTTTTGGCGGTCATCTCCAGGCTCTTCTGTTGATTCTAATAGCTATTAGATTTTTTGTTCTTCCAATATTTTGTAAACGTTGAATTCGGCCCAATATGGCATGTACCTTTGATAAGCTTTACAATTACCATTACTGCTATGAATTTTTGATGCCTTTTTTGGTGGCTGCCCACATTTTTGCTTGTAGTTGGCCGTCATGCCAGTAATTAGTAATGAAGCTTGATTTTTGTGAGAATTTGTTCTCTTCTATTTTTACTTTGTATCGAAGTAGCATTGCTTTATGGATGTTTTCATACTTGGACCAGTTACATGGTCACTTCTGTACTTAGACCTGTTATATGGCCGTTTTTTGTACTTGGACCTGTTATATGGTCGTTTTTTGTACTTGGACCTGTTATATGGCCGTTTTTTGTATTTGGCCTGTTATGTGGCCGTTTTCATCTTTGACCTGTCATATGGTCGTTTTTGCGCATGGCCTGTTATGTGGCCGTTTTCATTTTTGACCTGTCATATGGTCGTTTTTGTACTTTGACCTGTAATATGGTCATTCTTGTACTTGGCCTGTTATGTGGCCGTTTTCATTTTTGACCTGTCATATGGTCGTTGTGGATTAATGGAACGTGGCGTACATAAGATAAGCATAGTCAAACAATTAATGGAATGCTCTCGGGCAGTTATATTATTAAAACGAGAAAGTAATGGCCCTTGGCCTTTTACATGAGATATCTACACATAGTACTTTTTTAAAACACTTGTGTTCCAGCAATTCTTTAGTTCAATGCCATCCATCGTCTTCAGCACAAAGGAGCCGGGACCAATTTCTTTAGATATTTGATATGGTCCTTCCCAGTTAGCTGTTAACTTTCCTTCAGCGTGAGCTTTTCCGGTGGCTGCCGTCCTTCGTAGTACTAGATCCCCCTTTGCTAATGGCCTTTCAAGCACTCTCTTGTAGTAAGCTTTACTGATACGATCTTTGTATGCAGCAGCTTTGAGTTCCGCTATCAACCTTGTTTCTGCTAGAAAATCTAGATTTTCTCTTAAGGCTTGATCATTGTTCTCTAAATCTTTGTATTTGATCCGGTAGGACGGTAAACCCACCTCTACTGGCAATACTACTTCTGTTCCAAAAGCTAGCTTGAATGGACTCTCTCCCGTTGCCTCCTTTTCCGTTGTTCTATTGGCCCATAATACTGCTGGAATCATATCGGCCCAAGCTCCCTTGAGTTCATCCAACTTTTTCTTCAGGGCTGCGAGAATCTGTTTGTTTGCGGCCTCAGCTTGGCCATTGCTCTGTGGGTGACATACGGCTGAAAATGCGAATTTTACCCTAAACTCGGACAGATTATTTTTGATTGGTCGGCAGTCAAATTGCGCGCCATGATCAAAGACTATTGCAGCCGGTATACCAAACCTTGTCATTATGTTTTGCCAAATGAACTTTCTAACTTGATTGGACTTTATCTTTGCTGTCGGCTCTGCTTCGATCCATTTTGTGAAATAGTCGATACCAACAATCAAGAATCTACGACCTAAGCGGTGGGCTGCTGTAAAAGGTCCGAGGATATCCAAACCCCACTGCGCAAATGGTATCGGACATATTATAGGCTGGAGGTCGTTCGCGGGCCTATTGATGATGGGAGCAAATTTTTGACATTTGTCACACTTCTTGACATAACTTTGCGCGTCTGCCAACATGCTCGGCCAGTAATATCCGGCTCTCAATGCTTTTAATGCTAATGCTTTGCCTCCAATGTGATTTCCACAAATTCCCTCGTGTATTTCTTCCAAAATCTTTTCGGATTCCCATGCCGTTGCACATTTTAACAGCGGTAAGCTAAACGATTTCTTGTATAGCTCATTCTGGTAAATGACATACCAACTTGCCTGCCCTTTTCAACTTCCCCGGCTTCCATTGCATTCGAAGGGAGTGAGCCTGTGAGTTTATAAGCCACTATTTCACTAAACCATTCGCCTTGCTGATTGACAGTATTTACAATCACAGTTTTTTCGGTGATGCTTTTCTCTCTCAAAACCTCCACCATAACAGATCTTTCGACGTTCAAAGAATCAGAGCTTGCCAGCTTGGAGAGTGCGTCCGCTTTAGTGTTGTCGGCCCTAGGAATGGCTTGAACGTCAAAATGAATCAACTGGGCTATCAATTCCTTGGCCTTCTCCACATATTTTTGCATATTTGCTTCTCGGACCTCAAACTCTCCTTTTAACTGGCCATTAACTAGCTGCGAGTCCGTTTTCAATGAGACACTTTTGGCCCCAGCAGATATGCACATCCTCAGTCCCGCGATTGCGGCCTCGTACTCTGCCTCATTGTTTGAAGCTGGGAAAGTGAACTTGATGGCGTATTCAAAAATATTTCCCTCTGGGCTGGTCATTACAATGCCGGCCCCTGAGCCACTTGCTGCTGACGAGCCATCTACTTCTAAAACCCAAGTGCTTTCTTCCACCAGCTCTTCTTCGTAAGATGCCTCCACGATAAAATCCGCTAATGCCTGGGCTTTTATCGCGGTCCTAGGTTTGTACTGGATATCATACTCGGACAACTCAACTGCCCATTTCAAGAGACGTCCTGAGCTGTCCATCCTCTGTAAAGCTTTCTCCAGCGGTTGATTAGTTAGGACTTGAATGGGATGACAATTGAAATATGGCCTGAGCTTTCTAGCGGCAATTATCACAGCCAACGCCATCTTCTCAACCAGTTGATAGCGGCTTTCAGGGCCGTTCAAGATGTGACTGACAAAGTATATCGGTCGCTGCCTCTTTTCCTTTTCAACCAATAGAACAGCCGCGACGGTTTTTGGAGAGGCCGAGATATATAATTGTAGTGTATCCCTCGTTTCTGGCTTGGTGATGGTGGGTAGGGTCTTCAGATGTTCCTTGACCGCGATGAAAGCTTGGCTTTGCTCCTCGCCCCACTCAAATTTCTTGTTTCCTCTCAATAGTGCAAAGAAAGGCAAGGCCTTGTCGGCCGACTTGGAGATGAAACGAGTTAACGCAGCCATTCTTCCAGTTAACCTTTGTACATCTTTTATTCCTTTCGGCTCTGGCAAATCCATAATAGCACGCACTTTGTCCGGGTTAGCATCAATTCCCCTCTTGCTGACCATAAACCCCATAAATTTTCCTGCTCTCACCCCAAATACACATTTTTTTGGGTTGAGTTTCATCTTGTATCTTCTCAGAGTATTGAAGGTCTCTTTTAAATCATCAATGTGCTCGCGGTCTGTTTTGCTCTTGACGATTGAATCGTCCACATAAACTTCGATGTTCCTTCCCTTCTGTTCGGCAAATACCTTGTCGACCAATTTCTGGTACGTGGCTCCCGCGTTTCTCAGGCCGAAAGGCATTGCTTTATAATTAAACACTCCACACTCTGTGATGAAAGCTGCTTTCTTCCTATCATCTTCCAGAAGACTAATCTGGTGGTAACCTGAAAACGCGTCCATGAAGCTCAAAAGTGCATGTCCGCTAGTAGAATTAACCAACTGGTCTATTCTTGGCAAAGGATAACAGTCTTTTGGGCATGCTCTATTAAGATCTGTGAAATCAACACACATCCGCCATTGACCATTCGCTTTTTTCACCATAACGACGTTTGCTAGCCACTCTGGGTAATCACAGACTTCAATAAAGTCAGCCGCTAATAACTTATTAACTTCTTCTCTGACGGCCTTGTTCTTTTCTATTGAAAAATTCCTTTTCTTACGCTGGATCGGGCGGACCGAGCTGTCGACATTCAGACGATGGACCATCACGGTCGGGTCTATTCCCGGCATCTCATCCGCCGAGAACGCGAATACATCAGCGTTTTCTCGAAGGAGAGTCACCAGGTTGATCCTGACCTCTGGATTCATGTCCGTTCCGACAGCCACGGTCCTTTCTGGATCATCCGCCAACATTTCTAACTTGGACTCTCCATCAGGCTTGGGCCTTGGCAAATCTTCTGGTCGGGCTTCTAGCTCCTCCATGGTCACCTCCATAGCATTTTCATTCTTTTTCTCAGATGGTTCTTCTGTCACGGCCTTTTTCTTAGCTCTCTTTTCCTTTCTTGATGGCGGACATGATTCTTCAACACGAACCCTTCTTGCTTAGATGCTGTTTGAGTCGTTAAATAACATGACTTTGATGTTTCTTGATTTCCTCTTATCCTTCTTTGTCGTACCCGAATTGGATACATACGGCATGGTTAAATGATAAGTAGATACCACTCCCCGAATATCATGGATTAGTGGTCTTCCTATGATTGCATTGTATGCTCCGAACGTCTACTACCGGGAATTCGGTCATCACATCTCTGGGCTTCACTTGTTCTCGCCAATCCCGACCGAGCAACTTTATAATCCCTTACGGTATCGGCGATGCTCCGGTGAATCCAATCACCGGGTACCGAACAGCCGTAAGTGCTCCCGGCCTATCATTAATTTTTCGAAAGTAGACAGGAACAGAATATTAGCGGAACTTCCTCCATCCACCAAAATTCTATGAATCAAACAGTTTGCAACTTTTAAGGTGACCACCAGTGGGTCATCATGAGGGTAAATCACGTGCTTTGCATCTTCTAATGAGAATGACATGGCTGGCATGGCTGGTGGCTTTCTCCATTGGCAACTCTCATTAAAGTTCACTTGATGCCGGAACTCCTTTAAACTGGCTTTCGCCCCACTGACACTTCCGCCATGGATTGGACCGCCACTAATCACATGAATCTCTCCTATCCGAGATTCAACATTCTGATCTCTGGGTTTCATCAAATCGCCCCCGCTTGTCTGAGCTTTATATTGGGTGAAGTACCCTCTGCGGATAAGATCCTCCAAATTATCCTTGAGGTGCCGACAGTCTTCAGTTACATGGTCGTGATCTCCATGAAAATCACACCACTTAGTCTTATCCCGGTTTTTATGAAACATCTTCTTTGGTCTCTGCCATTTGTCACTTTCCTTGTTCATGGTGAATATTTGTGCTCGGGAAGTAGTGAGCTGAGTATACGCATCAAATCTATCTTTGCGTTCACTTTTTTCCCGGCCATCCCGCTCTCGGTCATTTCCTTTTTTGACCATATTAGATTCTCTTCTTTCATCCCGGCCACGCTCAACTTCGCGACCTTTATCTTTCCGTGACTTATCCTCTTTCTTCTTGTCGGGCTCCCGATGCTGGCTGCTAGCTGCCTTGTCAAATTCTTCTCCTCTTATGAAATCATTTGCTTTGCCAAGCACTGGTCCTAATGACGTGAAAGATTTTCGGTCGAGATAACTCCTGAACGCAGTTCCTTCTCTTAACCCTGACATCAAGGCTAAGACCGCTACATCCTGCTGCAGTCTGGGAATAGATACGGCCTCTACATTGAAGCGCCCAATGTAATCCCGGAGAGATTCGGTTTCCCCTTGCCTGATTGACAATAATTCCCCAGTAGTGCACTCACGGCGTCGGTTGCTTACAAAGTGAGTACTGAACACATTGCCAGGTTTGAGACTCTTAAACCAAGTTTGAGCTATGCCAGTAAGAGTGGACGGGAAAACCTTGCACCAGATAGCGTCTATTTGTGTGTACAAATACATGTGTCCTTCATAGGCCGCGACATGATCGTCGGGATCTGAACTACCGTCAAATTTGCATGACGGCATTTTGATTCTCGGCATTGGGTAATTAAGAACCTCCGGAACAAATGGGGAGAGTTTTGGCTTGATTAACAGATGTCCGCCAACCGAATAGTTACTAGCACCATGTGTGATGTACTCTCGGTGCGAGCGACTTTGGTTCTCGTCTTCTGAATTATCAAGCTCTTCTGTTTCCATCTCCTCTTCATACTCGGGATCCTCCAGTTGTCTTTCCAACTGTCGGCCCTCTTGAGTGAAAGAACGCATTCTTCTTACTGGTGTACCATCAGCATTTCTTCCCCCTAATGGTGGCAATCGTTTACGGGGTGCTCTAGCATTGGGGGTTGGAGTATTACCATCAGGTTGAGGTGTGCCTGCTAGCATCTGGATGAAGGATGCTACTGTCTTCAACTGTTCCGGGGAGAATTGACTCAGCTGAGCCAGATTGATTGGAACTTCATTTGGATTAACCTGAGATACATTGTTCTCAGGAGTTTGATGTTCAGTGTTGTTCTCGGGCACCCTTGTATTGAACTGAGGTGCACCCAATGGTCCGGTAATGGCTGGCTGAGTAGATCCCTGCCCGATCTCAAACCCAGGTGGACCACGACTTGCATTGCTCATCTTATCCATGACTGCTTCACAAAGATGGGAGGTCCCCTCCTTCTAGCGCCAAGTTGTTTCGGTGTTGAAACGATGGCGGACACAGAGATGTCCGTCAATAATTTAGGGGGGCGTCCGAGATTGGAAATCTGCAAGGAAGACAAATGTAAACTACCCTCGGGGGGGATGCGAGGAAACCCCCTCCGACGCTCAAGTCAGTAGGTGCCCAATCAGGATTTTAGAGAGAGAGAGAGATATATATAGAGAGAGAAAGTCAGGCTTAGAATGTGAGAGAATGTACCTGCAGAATAGTACCATTTGGCTATTTATAGTAGTACTATTCATCTGGCAGGATGCGTAATCCTTTGACACGTGTACGACTATAGTGAGTCTGGTTAGAGGGAAGATTTCCTTGTTTTGTCCTTTAGTGTGGCCGCGAACACCATCTCGGCCTACTTATCAGGAATGGCTTGGATGCTTTTGGTGAGGTCGCGTCTCTAGTTGCCCATGTCGGCCATATAAATTCTGTCCGACACCAGGCTTAGATGTACCCATACAAGTGTGATATAGGATATTTGGTGATGTCGTTGACTTTGTACTAGGGAGTTATATGTTGCTGCTGTGGGTTTTTATGTGTTATTTGATGAATCATGGGAGTATGATAATCAGGAGTGGGAATTGTTGTGCGTGGGTTTGAGGTGTTGATTTGATGATGATAATCAATGATGATGAGTCGGTGATGGATACAGGTGTAGTATGATGATGATGAGTGATGAGGGTTGGCGCTGGGTGAGACGAGTGACGAGAGATTTTGTTTGGCTGTCGAGTGATTATGAAGGTGAGGAGATGAGTTTTTTGTGAGATGAGTCGTGAGTGTTTTTTTAGGGGTTGTGAGTGTTAATTGTTAGTCGTGGAATCTGTTATGAGGTAGAGATTGGGAGAATTATATAGTGGAGGTAGTTAAGTTGCAATAGGTTTTCGAAAACAACTAGGTTTCTAAAATGATTTTTATAAAATAGTTAGATAAAGATTTTAGAAAAGAGTGAGATAAAAGATAGTTAAAAACAATTTGGGAAAAGATTATTTTTGTAAAAGATATTTTTTATTAATAAAACTAATCAATATAATTAATTAATTCTATTAATTAAATTGGGCTAGAAAAAGGGGTTTTATAAATTGAGCTTTCATAAAAACTATTTTTAAAAGGTTTTCGAAGATGGGCTTTAAAAAGTTATTTTAAAAACGTTTTAACAAGTGGGCTTAGAAAAACTAGTTATAAAAAAGGTTTTCGGAAATGGGTTAATAAAAAGGGTTAGAAAATGAATTTGGGCTTAAAATATTTTAGTTTAGACTCGTTCTTTATTCTTTCCTTGATCCGGACCAAATGGAGCGGGGTATTGGTCATCATAGGGTGCTAAATGGGGAGACACGATTATGTATCTACAGCTACTAGAGTGAAAGCTTGTTACAGTCATACTGAGTCTAGAGCACAAAATGAATTATTTTAAAAAAGTTTTAGATATCAATCTTCTCATCCCTCTGATCAAATTGTAAGTGATATCAATAAGGGAATTCAAACGAGAAGAGCGGTTTATGAAAACTTTTGTGCTTTCTTTTCATTTTTGCCTATTATAGAACCAGTTGACTATAAGATGGCTTTGAACGATCCAGATTGGATTTTTGCCACGCAAGATGAGTTGAATCAATTTGAAAGGAACCAGATGTGACATCTTGAGCCAAGACCACTGGATAGGTTAGTCATTGGTACTATATGGGTATTTAGAAACAAATTGGATGACCTAGGTACAATAGTCTGAAATAAAGCAAGGCTTGTGGTGCAAGGTTACAGGCAAGAAGGCATTGACTACGATGAAACTTTTTCACCTGTTGCTAGATTAGAGGCTATTAGAATACTAATTGTTTTTGCTGCTTATATGAATATGAAATTGTTTCAGATGGATGTGAAGACAACTTTTCTTAACGGTTATTTGAAGGAAGAGGTATATGTTGAGCAACCACTGGTTTTGTTGATAAGCTGTTTTCCCATTATGTGTATAAAATTTGATAAGGCTTTTTACGGTCTTAAGCAAGCTCCAAGAGCTTGGTATGAGAGACTGTCAAAGTTTTTGATGGAAAACTGATTACAAGAGTGGAGCAGTTGACAAAACATTGTTTATCAAAACCAGGGGGAAACATCTGCTAGTAGTTCAAATTTATGTTGATGATATTATATTTGGAGCTACTAATCAGGTGCTATGTGATGAGTTTGCTAATCTTATGCAGAGTGAGTTTGAAATGAGCATAATGGGAGAACTTGGTTTCTTCCTTGGTCTACAGATTAGGCAAACAGCTAATGGGATCATGATCCACCAGCAGAAGTATCTTAAGGAACTTCTAATGATGTATGGAATGGAGAACAACAAAGCTTATGACACACTTGTTCCCACATCTTCAAAATTAGATGCAAATAATAAAGGGAAGGATGTGGAAGCTTCGTTGTATAGAGGGATGATTGGTTCCCTCTTGTACCTAACATCAAGTAGACCTTATATTGTATTCTCTGTGGGATTATGTGTTAGATTTCAGAGCAATCCCAAGGAGTTTCATTTAAAGGTTGTTAGAAGAATACTTAGGTTTTTGGTGGGAACAGATGATCTGTGCTTGTGGTACCAAAGGCCCATCAATTGAGCAAGTAGGGTACATAAATGCATATTATGCTAGTTTTCTTATTTACAGGAAAAGCACATTAGGCATGGCCCACTTATTAGGTCCATGTCTGATTTCATGGGGCTCGAAAACCCGAATTCAGTGGCCTTATCCACGATAGAATCCGAATACACAACAGCAGTAACTTGATGTTCCCAGTTATTCTGGATAAGGAACCAGCTGAAAGATTTTGGTGTTGCCTATGAAAATGTTCCTATCATGTGTGATAACACCAGTGCTATTAATATTTAAAAAAAATCATGTTCAGCACTCTAAAACCAAGGATATTGAGATCAGGCACCATTTCCTTAGGGAAAATGTTGAGAAAGGCTTGGTTGAATTGTTGTTTTGTAAAAGTTAAGATCATATTGCTGATATGTTCATAAAACCTTTGTTTAGAGAGTCTTTTTGCAAGTTAAGAGTCTTATTGGAGTTAATTAAGTTTAAGTAAGAGTTTTGTTAGGAGTAATTAGGTTTAGGTACTTTTTGCTTCAGTTGATTCCCCTAATAATTAGACTTGCACTCTTTGGTGTGGAATTGTATACATATATTTTTGCATAATCCTTCAGGTTATCATGTAGATGCTTTCTATATCCCACAAAGATTAGAAAGCATCGTTGCTTGAATAAAGGTGAAATCATGCTAAGTTTCCTGAACCAAGTGCAGGTGTTTCTTGTATGGAACAACTGATGAGAACAGCAGTCTTGCATATATATGTTTTTGGAAAGTTTATTCTTTCCAAAAAATTAAGCGAATATCCTTAACTTCTACAAGTTAAGATATTTTGTTACAGTTATCCTTCTTGCCAAAGGCACGCCCAATGTACACATCATGTACATGCCTTTATATTCGGTAGTTGAGGTAATTATGGAAAGTTATTACTTCCAAATTTTCAAATATATCCAATAAGATTCTCTCTCTCTCTCTCAATCTCTCTCTAAGGCGAATTTTTCGAAGTTCAAAGTTCAAAAGAGGGTCAGTTATGCAGAAGAAAGCAACCGCCGGTTCAAGAAAGAAAAGGGGAAAAACTAAGGGTTTCTTCGAGCTGCCTCCTTCTCCGACGAAACTAGTTGTCGGAGTTGAAACTGAAAAACCGCCTTCCTCCACCACTATTTTGAAAATCTCACCTCCACCACTCAAACCCTAACTGCCACAACTCCTCAAAATCAACCTCCTCCACCACTCAAACCCTAACTGCCACAACTCCTCAAAATCAACCTCCTCCACCACAAAATCAGCCACCACCACCACAACCACCCACTTTCGTCACTTCATCTCCCACAAGAACCAAACCCCAATCCATCAGCCACCAAACCACCAATTACCTCCTCCATCGAAAATCAAACTGCATCTGCTGTTGTAGGCGTGTTTTTATTTCGCCTACGCGGTGTGAGCGCGTATTTGACTACAGCATTGTTAAGGTTTTACTGAAAAATATTTTGAAGTCGCCAACAAGTCTTTAAAGGAAGACTCATAAACCTAATTGGATATTGGAAAATCGTAGGGACAAATTATGGACTTATCCAATGTAGATTTCCCCGTCCTAACTCCATAGATGGTCAATGAACCATTGATTGAGTTCGGGGGTGAGGGTACGAATATGGTCATAGATTGTTGGACTCCATAGATGATCAATGAACCATAGATAAGACAGGCTGCGTGTCGCACAGAGTGTGCGCTAGGCGCAGGATTCTGTGTGACACACAGATCAACGTGTCATGCTTGTGCGCTTGACGCACGTCTGTGCGCTCGGCGCACGCTGGTGCGCTAGCTGCACATTGGTGCGCTAAGTGCACCGCCTTGCTTTTGACACGTTTTGACAACCTTTTTTATAAAACGCATTTTAAAGATCTTCTTTATCTTTTAGTTCCAGAAATCTGATTTTACGGGATAAAATCCAATTTTAATTATAAACATATTTTTAAAAATATTTATTTTATTTAAATAAAATAATTAATTATTATTAAACAATTAATTGGGCTTCTTCAAAGAGTTGGGCTCAAAATACAATTAATCACTAGAGGAAAAAAGGCCAAGGGCTGCGGTCAAAAGTGGCCTAAGGGCTGCGGTTTTTGACCGCAACTCTTGGCATTTTGGAAGGGATGCAGTTGTTGATCGCAACCCTTATTAATTAAGGGCTGCGATTATCTCTTAAAACCGCAGCCCTTAATAATAAAACCGCAACACTTGTGAAGTTGTGACCCAAAAAAAAAAATTTTGTTTTTGCATTTTTTTGTCCCAAATAATCCCAAACAGTTATATATATATAAAAAACTATCATTTTTCATTACAAATTATGTTTTTAATACAAATATAGAACGACGTGACTGAGTACTAGATCCCAACAGCTTGGAGAGTCACTAGCAACATTTCCCAAAGCCCACACTGCCTGCACGTCAATTGAAAATAAAAAGTGTGTGAATTCTTACATCTCATAACACAATCTTCAAGAAATATAGGCACAACCATGATATGTAGGGAATACACATAATAAATCAAACTCAAATAGCCATAAAAACAAGTAATTTATCAAACAGGTATCTAAGAAACCACTAATCATTTAAGAAACTGATATGAATACTGGTTGCTAATGTACGTCCAAGTTAACAAAGATCGAAAGTTATCTGAATTAAACTATGAAAAAATCGTGACTTTGGGCAAAGTAACAAGGATATGCTCTATTGTTCCCTCGAGAACTAGAGGATCTCTCACTAACCTCAATTAGGAGATGCACACAAACCTCAATTTATGTGTTTTTAGTACGACCACCAACATTCAATGCAACAAGCACTCGAATTATTTTTAATCAAAACTCACTCTAACCTTTAATCTGGTTAGACGCCTTTAGTTATAATAGGAGCAGCAAGAAAAACCTTGCTCTCCAAGTCTACAATAAGCCACGGCCAAGCATCTAGTAATTTAGGAATGTTTCCCCTAAATTTAAGCCTAGAATCTAGCTAGAACTTAAGGAAACACTTGATTTAGGAAAGCTTTACAAAACTTTCCATAACTCTTACAAAAACCACACGCCTAAGACTTTTCTTATTACAACTCAATTTTCGGACCCCAATGCAACTAACATAACTAAAAACAACTCAACTACTTTAACTAACATAACAATAAAAGACATAATTTTGGTTACATGTAAAACCTTCACTTTCAGAGTAAAGTAAAACTATGCAACAACCTAGAAAGCAAATGAAGATAGTTGATGAAGTACTCTTTGCACGTTATTATGCATCAGAAAAACAACAAATATCCACAATCAGTGGGGAGTAACTAGCAGTTCTCCCAGAACAACTAGCATCAACATAGCATTAGTATATAAGCTTTAATCATATAGAATTGTCACAACATGCATCACTTAAGATCAAATCATCACAAAAGACCCCAACAACTAACTGACATGATAAAAACAACTCTAACATGAATTCTATACCAAAGAGAGAACATCATCATTCCATCACAATCATAAATCACCATAAGAAAATAGTGAAGTAAAACATAGAGAAAAAGTTTATGAGAAAGAGCGCTGAACACCAATGAATCGCAACCCACTTCCTAAGGTTTGTAAGATCGCAACCTCCAGACAGCCTATGGGCTTATGTTCCCTACTGCCTGTGTCTAAGAATGGCCAAACACCCGACCCAGGGTAGTACACGCAGCACTCGCTGACCTCTCGGACGATAATAATTAACCTAGGTTTACCCCTAGATTGCAACCTAGGTGGTTGGCATGTTCATCACCAGAGACTACATCTATCCCACCGAATTTCTTATATCTCAAGAATAAAACAAATTACCATAACAAATCTCATCTCAATTTTCTATCATCAAATCAATAACATTAGAGATGCCCAATGGTCTTACACCCAAAATTCAGCAGAAAAACTAGGATCGCAACCCTAAGTAATTCAAATTCCAAAAATCATCTCATTTCCATCTTCTCATCAAGAACAACAATACAAACTCAATAGTTCTCAAAATCAACAACCATGCTCAACAATATAACAAAGCATGAAATCAACAATCTCACAACAATACCAATAAATCATAACATAAAGAATAATCTTTTTAACGTTTCAAAACATAACAACAAATAACATAACAAACTCAACATTTCCAAGCAACATTATCCATTAATAATCTGTCCAAAATAAACGTCATGAAAACATTCGAAAACGTAATGGAAATTACATGAAAATTCATGCAGCAAGCAAACAGACCAGCAAGTCTGCCTTGACCATGTGTGCGCTCAGCGCAGGAGCATGCGCTCCGCGCGAGAGCATGCGCTCTGCGCGAGAGCGTGCGCTCGGCGCAGCTCTTGTGCGTCTAACGCACAGGCGACGCATCTGACGCATCTCGGTGCGTCCGACGCATCTGGACGAAAAATCCTAGACTAAACAGAACGTTCACAAAAACCGACTAATTCACAAACGATAACTAATCTTGATTTCGACTAAACTTCAGCAACAATGAATTCATAAATTCCATTACCAACAATTCCAGCAACACAATTAATCATAAACAAAGATGTAAAACTTAGTTCACAATAAAATCAGTCATAGGATAATTCATAAAATCACAAGAAAGTAACATCCTAACATATACTACTCATAGGAAATTATTAACAACAATTCAAATAACAAGATTAATCATTTCTACTAACTAATAAGCAAGTAACAACAATAAAACAATACTCCACAACAAAAGAAACACAGCAACATTAATCCATCAATTTCAAGACTTCAACATCAATTATCATCAAATCAAATCCTAAGAAATTATATAAACATAGTTTACATGTTGAACATTCATAGGAAATATATAATATCCCAAGTTTAAACATCATGGAACATAAACTAACCATAAGAAAATAATAACGACAGCTCTAATCAACATGAATAATTCATTAACCAATCTAACAACAAGTATCACAACACAAATCTATTTTTCCACAACACAAAAACACACGGCACACGCACTTACACAACATATTCATCAAAATTTCTAAGTTTAAAATATATATCAAACAAGCCTAAACATAATCCTAACAATTAAATCTTTTCCCTAAAACTACCGCGATTTCAAGCGGTCTAAGATAACTACTAGTTACCTTTGAATACCTGCAATTGCTTGCATTCTTCTTCTTGAACATGGCAAAATTCCTATACGCGCTGTTCTGTTCCAATAACGATTCCCGATGATCGAATACTCTGATTGAAAATATCTCCGGTCAAAGTGAAGACCCAGATGTCCTAAACGTACTGTCCAAATTTCAGAACGATCCAACGGTTAGATCTCCAGAGATGGGCATTTTCGTGAAGGTGTGACAGGAATAAGCGGAATGAACTTTTCTCTTCTTTTTCTCTTCTCTTCCTCTTCTCTCTTCTCCTTGAAAATGACGTGGGTTAATGAAGAATGATGCTGAATTTCTCTGATTAAAATCAGAATTTTTGCAAAGAAAATGGAAGGTTTAATAGAGTTTTAATGAGGATTAAATGGGGGTTACAAAGGAGTTCAAAGAGACACAAATGATCAATACAACTCTTCACTCTCCTCTCCAAACTTGCTGAATTTCGACCAGCATAACAGACGCCACACGTGATGCACTATTTCATCACTCAAGTCGGTCCAACAACGTTACAAAAATGCTACGCGATAAAACCGCATCCTTAACGCGCAATAATAAAAATAAACATAATACTATCAAAACAAATAACATAAATTAAAGTTATAAAATATAAACATTAAAATATACTACACACATTATAATAACACGGTCCAAAATAATTTAAATAATAAATTATCTAATTTTAACGGAAAAATATTATTTAAAGGCAAATAAACATGAAAACAATTGTTACAACATAAACATAAACTATAAAATAAATATAAACTTTATTCTAATATAATAACCAATAATATTAGTTCAAAATAAGATACCAAGGTATTTTATACGGTTTAAAGTAAAAGCTCACGTGAAAATAATTTATTTAAATCATAAACACAAATAAATAAATAACAAACGATAACAAAAGACATTAAGATAGATTTTAGAAGTATTAAAGTTTAAGAATATATTAACAACATCAAATTGACAAAGGAGTTGATGGAATCACCCATTACAACTTTAAATATATATCAACTTAATAAGATTTAATATTAAAATGTATCTAAATTTTATAAATAGTATAAACTTAACAAATTGATAAAGGAGTCAAGGAATCACCCATGATGACTCGTATCAATTCCAATAAGCTAAATAATGAAAATAAGTATAAATTTTGTAAGTATATACAAAACTTATCGAATTGACATTCGAGTCAAGGAATCACCCTTTATAACCTATATCAACTCAAACAACTCAAGTAGATTAAAATGATAAAACTCATAATAATATTTAATAAACACACAATATTCAAATACTAAGTAATAACAAATTTTTATATAAGTATTTAAAGTACACCAAAAAAATTTATAAATGAAGTAATACGCGGAATTACTAAATGTAAACCGGTTTTCACACGAACCATCTAAAAGCAGATCCTAAAATAAAACTCCAAAATTAAATAGGAATAATTTAAATAATAAAAAAAAGGTAAATAACCTTAAAGCTTTAAATAATAACAATAAAATAATTTTTAGGAATAAAAACTTGCCACTTTAACTAGAAAGATTAGTTTATGAGAAAATACACTAGAAAACTCTACCGCGTTTTCTGAGGTGTTACACGGAGCGTTTTCCACCATAAATCTTAAGTTTCGTTCTTCCCAAAATGATCCCAAAATTTGTATGACATCTTCTAATATCAGTCTCATATCAAGAGTGACCTCTTCAGTAGGTAAAAAAATCGGGGACCCCACATTTTTTCTAATTCTTATTAATAATTTTTTTTTCCTTTTTTTTCTTATTATTATTAATTATTCATGGCTAACAATAATCACCATCATCATCATTGATTTATTATCCCACTAACTTAAAAATAAAACTATTTCTCCTTTTTAATTAATCCAATATATCCAGCGACCATTCGCCCTTGCTCAACCACCTTCACCACCCACTTCTTCACATTCGTCGATACCACTAAGCACCAGCTACGGAGACAACCAATTTCCTTCCTCTCTCCCTCCTTGTCGTTTACTCAGCCAACAACCACCACCCAAATCCACCAATACCACCTCCAAGCTGCCACCCTTAACTCACTTCTTCCCTCATAAATCCCTGCTCCCTCCCTCCCTCTCGTTTTCTCTACCCCTAAAACCACCAACCGTTCGCCCACCCACCACCCTCACATCATCCTTTTCAAACTCCTGCTCCATCTCTGCCATCGAAAACCACCCAACCTCGAAAACCCAACCACCTAAGACATGCACTCGAAAACCCTAAACTCACCTACCTGAAAATCCTACAAACCCACCTACCCAAAAACCCAAAAACCCTAAAAAGAAAAGGAATGGAAAGGAAGGGAAGAAGGTGTTGGTTGTGGTTGTTATGGTTGTGGAGGGGAAGAAGGGGAGAGAAGAATAAAAGGGAGGTGATGTTGGTGTTGAGGGTGGATCAGGTGGTGGTGGTTATGGGTGTGGAGGGGAAGGAGGAGGAGAGAGAAAACGAAAAGGTGTGAGGGACTGAGGGTGGTTTTCATGTGGTGGGTGGGTGGTTTTAGGTACATGGTGGAGTGGTCATTTTTTAGGGTGGGTGAGTAATTTCGAGTGGTGGTTCTCCTGTGTTATATGGGGAAAATTGGGTGGTTGGGGTGGTGAGACTGGGATGTGCTGACATTCAATATCAAAAAACTTAATATAATTAGAATTTAAAAACTTTAATGAATAAAAAAAAGACATTAATTGTAAAAAAAGATGGGGCCCATGATTTTCACCTACTAAGTAGATCACCCTTGACTTGAGACCAATATAGGAATATGGCAAACAAACTTGGGATTATTATGGGAAAAACGAACTTCGGATTTATGGTGGAAGACGCTCCAAACTTGAAATTATTTATGACAATTTTTCCTAACATATATTAATATGATTGAAACCAAAATACCTGCTTCCGAAAACTGTCTAAATCAACCGAGCAAATTCATCTGAACCCAAAAAAAAAAAAACCGAAGAAGAGAGAAAACAACAGAGAAAATGATATGAAACATTTATGTCGTCCAACATAGAATCTGTAAATTACTCGCTACTTAACTCAAAATTTTCTTTATGAATAAATAAATGCATGCATCACATGAGGAAGCAACGGAATAACACAAACACCCTGGAATGATTAATACATGGCAAAGTTGAAGAAATATATCAACACAAAGATGCACCTCAATCTTAATATGGATAAGTGAAAACTTTTTCATTTCAGAAGGCAAGGTATACACAAAAATCATCCAATTCAAGTTTCCTACTATAGCAGGAAATCTGGGATTTGTGGTGTTTGTAAAGCAATCTTGGAGTCACCCTGTTTTTCTTGTTCTTTGTGTCTGCTATGGCGATGATGACTGCTCCTTTTCTTTTCCTTTTTACTCCTTTCTTCTAACCCTTTACTACGCTCACCATGGCTGAGATGTCGTCTCTCCTTGCTATGATTTTTATGCTTGCTTCTTCTCGAACTCGGATCACTAACCTCATAATCTAGAGCGACAGAATGCTCTAGCAGATCAGAAGGATCATCAATGACAAGAGTTTCCTTCCCTTTTCTTGTAGTAGATGGCTTACCAGTTTCACTATACTTTGACAAAGTAGACACTTCTGCGTTGGCTAACAGAACGTCCCTCACAGCACCAGAAAGCAAGTCCTCTTTATATTCTAACTTCTTCAGGGGTATAAAATTTTCACTTTCATCCAGTTTAACAACCACTGGCCGAGGCTTAACATGGTTTGGCTTTTTCTTAAGTGTAAGCGATTGCTCAGTCAATTTCACAAGATCATTCATCTCATTGCTCTGATTCTCCACATATTTACTATCATTGGCAGGAGGAAAATTATTTGATGCTGTATCATCTTTCTCTGAAGGAAGATAATATAATCCATGTCTCTTGCGGTGCTCAGAAAGAAGAGATACGGAAGTTGATGTTTCTAAATCTTCTTTACCTAGCCCATTGGAGAGGATATCATTATCTTTCTCTTTGCAATGAGAAATTCCAAGAGAAAATGAAGTCGGTGGACTTAGCTGAAGGTCGCTATAAATCATGTCCAAATCAGCAAGATTATCCATGAGTGTTAGATCATAAGGTATAGGAACTCTAGCTTGAGCATTTACAGAGACTGGACCAAGCTCTTCTGCAAAAAGATCATCAAAGAATGTGGTGACTCCAGAGACTTCAAGTTTGTTCTTCCCTGATCCATCGCCATGCTGGCCAGAACAAGAAAGAACATATTGCTTCACTAGCTGCACAACTCCAAGAACATTCCGTGCCCGCTCTTGTACTTCAACTTCGTGGCTCCATGACAACGGCCCAACTGCTTTTTCGATCAGATCTAACAACTTAACAACTGGGTCAATGGTTGGAGTTTCTTTTTCAGACATCAGTAAACAGGACTGATCTTGCAAAATGCCATCATCGCCATTATCTCCAAACGACCGATCAGAATCGTTGATAAGAGACTCAAACACTTGTCCAGTATTAGAAATAGTTCCACACATTGACAAATCACGGTTTTCAGGGCATTGCAGTCCACACTTAGAATTGAATCTCAAAGATGTCATATCATTGGCAAGGGAAGAAGCGTCAACTTCATCTCGCTGCCAGAGATAAGACTGAAGGCAAAACACCAAAACCTTAAATGTGGAGTGAATGTAGACAGCTCTTGCAGAAGGTGGCAGTAAACTAGTGCGTGGTTGCAATAAAGCCTCAATCAGTTCAATTGGGTTTTTTGAAAACTCAACAAACTCACCAGAAACCCAAGCAGCAGCCGACAGTATCCCGTGTAAGAAAGGGTTACCAAGTAAAGCGGGATCAGTTAATAGGTTGCAGCCAACCTTAAGCAGCTCCCGTCTGGCATCCTTTACTCTCATACCGATATCAACAAGCTGGCTCTCGATTTGCTCCCCTGTTTGACAGTGTGGAACTCTAGCCAATTCACCAAGTAGTGATACATACCAATCAAAATCGAAAACAATCTCATAATAGTTCCTAGAACAAGTGATCAGTATTGATCTGAGGATCTCATTACAAAATTCAGGGTCACACTTCAGGGCATAACTAACCAAAACTCTGGTAATTTCAGCCACATTATCCTCTGACACCATTGTCATGAGAAGTCGCAGAGAAGCAAGTTTGATATTAGGATCCACATCACTAAGAGACTTCAGCACGACATCCTTGTTGTCTGACACGGCCCACAAGTGCTTTGTAGCAAGATCAGAGAGTGCTTGTAAACCAAGGTACTTCAAATTGGGATCATCCTCGGCCAAGAATTCCCTAATCTTCGACGCAGCAAGTTTGACAGCAGATTGATGATCACTCAGACTATTAACTACAGTTCGAATACACTCAAACAACAACGACTTTGCCATGGTCCGCTGCATAATCTCACGAATCGGACCAACAATCTTCTTACCTAATCTAGGTTCTAAAACTGCCAACTTAGCAAATATCTTCAACACTTTAATCAGCACCCAATTGTTCTTACAATCAAGCAAAATATGATAGAACTCGGGCGCTAACGGCAAATAAGCTTTCGGGTCCCTCAAAGTAAGCTCACAAAACACCCCAACAACTGAAGAAACAGCCTGAGGGTGATCAGAACTTTCCAAATTATCAACTAATCTCTTAAAGCACACCTTAACAGCATCTGGGTACTTGCTAAAAAGTCTCAAACAAACCGCAATCGCCTTCTTCTTAACATAAATTCTAGTACTAGACAATAATGTAAAAACATCATTGCACAAATCACAACATAAATCGGGTGTACCAATAATTGAGAGACATTGAAGTGCAAGGCTCACCTCGAAATCGTTGTGACTCGAAAGATCCTTCTTGAATTGATTTGTAACAAGAAGAAGCACTTGAGTGGATTCGTTGAAAGAAGCAACGGCAGCTAAATACCCAATTTTTTTGAGGGAAAATTGCGGGTAACTGATGACTTCAACAACATGAAAAGCAGCCCAAGACATGTCAAATCCATAAAGAGAGTGAAGGTATGTGAGTTTAAGAAGAGCAGCGGATTTCGTATGTGAGTCTGTTGACTTGATTTCTCGACGAATCTCTTCCATGGCTTTTGAGAGGAAAGTTGAAATGGGTGTTGAAGATTCTGGGGAATGAAGCCGAATTCCCTTGATTAAATCTTCTAATGAGCGCTGGAAAAGTGACTCCATTATTGACGAGTTCGCCATTGTTGAAGTGTTTCAAGACCTCAATTTTGCTGTGCCTGTGTTGAATCTTTTGATTGAGAGAGCATTGGGACTTGGGAGTATACACAGCTAATTTGATCTGGTATCAACTATACCATTTTCGATGTAATATTTTATCTGGTTTCGGGGTTCAGTTATACCCATAAACCCAGACCCAATAAAACAGAAATCTATCTATGTAGTATTTATATTGAGTGATTTACCAAGCTTACAAGTGTCAATATGGCTCACCAGATGGGTTTGAGTTGGCCAAAATTGGGTCGGTTCAACATTTCCTTGTGTCAGATGCGGGTCGGGTTGGGTCAGGATGTAGTCTTGATCTGGTGAAGATCGGTTATGAGTCGGACCATTTATGTTCGGGTCTAATCGATTTCGAGTAAACCTATGTCCAATTCTGAACGGATTTGTGCGGGTCAAGTCGGATTTCGTGTGGGTTTGTGTCGGATCACGTTCGGTTCTAGGTACACTTGGGTTAGGTCAGTTTCGATTTTGGTAGACTTGGGTCGGATTATTATAGGTATGACGTCGATTTGGTTCTGGTCATTATCGATATCGATCAAAATTCGGGTTCCGCAAAAGCACTATAAAAAGACATATCTTCACACTTGAAAACTAGTTTGGACACAAACTTTCGAGCAAAGTGTTTTTTTCATTCTCTACCGCAATAGCATGTCTTAATCATGAAAAAAAGAAATTGGTTCATACATGTTGTGCCCAACACAAAAAAAAAAGCGCAAAAACTCGTTCCAAAAAACGCCTTATCTCGGGGCCGATAAAAAAATTTAGACTCCAAATTTTTAGAAAAAGTGGTTCCTTTTTCATACTCTAAAGTAATGTCGTGTCAGAATCAAGAAATGAAGAAGTTGGAATTTTCATAAATGTTTTGCCCAGCACAAAAATGCACAAAAACTCGATCGAAAAGGAACCTTATTTCCGCGCCTAGAAAATATTTTTGACTCGATCTTTTGAGCATAGTTATTTTTTCATTCTCTACGCCAATGTCCAGTCAAAATCAAGAAAAAAAAGTTGGAATTTTCATACATGTTGTTCCTAGCACAAAAATGCGCAAAAACTCGATCCAAAGGACGTCATATCTTCACCTCGAAAAATATTTTGGACTCAACATTCAAGCAAAGTGCATGGTTATTTTTTCATTCTCCGCAAAAATCTCAAGTCATAATAAAGAAAAAAAGTAGGTGGATTTTTCATACATATTGTGCTCAGCACAAAGAAAGTTATTTTTTTATTCTCTATATGAAGTTCATGTTAGAATTAAGAGGAAAAAAAGTTGGATTTTGCATATATGTTGTGCCCAAACATAAAAACTCCCTAAAACTCAATCTAAAAGACTACTTATCTCCTCTCCCGAAAAAACTTTGGAGTCAAACCTTCGAACAAAGTGGTTATTTTTTCATTCTCTTTATTTGAATGTCAATTTAGAAGGAAAGAAAAAAGAATTTGTATTTTTCATACATCTTGTGCCTAGCAAAAAGTTGTGAAAAAGCGCGATCAAAACGATAGCTCATCTCCGCGCTCGAAAAATATTTTGGACACAAAATTTCGAGCAAAGTGTTTTTTTATCATTCTCTACAGCAATGTCATTTCTTAATCATAAAAAGTATTTGTATTTTTCATACATGCTGCGCCCAGCACAAAAAACAAGCAAAAATTTGTTCCAAAAGGCCCCATATCTCAACGCTCAGAAAACATTTTGGACTCGAAATTTCGAGCAAATAGGTTATTTTTTCATACTATACAATAATGTCAAGTCAAAATCAATAAACGAAGTAATTGGATTTGTTATACATGTGTCCAGCACAATAATGCGCAAAATTTCGATAAAAAATTAACCTATGAAAAATATTTTGGACTCAAACATTCAAGCAAAGTGGTTATTTTTTTATTCTCTACGACAATGTCAAGTCAGAATCAATAAAAAGAAGGTGGATTTTTCACATATGTTGTTCCTACACACAAAAATAGGAAGTTGTATTTTTCATACATGTTGTACCGAGATATAAATTGCGCAAAACTCGATCGAAAATATGCATTATCTCCGCGTACGGAAAATGAAGTACTTTGTACTCAAACTTTTGAGCAAAGGGGTTATTTTCATTCTCTACCGCAATGTCATGTCAGAATCAAGAACAAGAGAAGTTGAATTTCTCATACATCATGTGCCCACCATAGAAACACGGAAAAACTCTATCAAAAATACACCTTATATCAGAGCCTAGAAAACATTTTGGACTCAAAATTTAGAGCAAAGTGGTTATTTTTTCATTCTCTACGAGAATGTATGTAAAGTCGGAATAAAAAAAAGTTGGATTTTTCATACATGTTGTTCCCAACACAAAAATGCGAAAAAGAACTCGATCGATAAGACGTCTTCGCTTCGTCCTAGAAAATAACTTGGATTCAAAAGTCCGAGAAAGTTGTTAGTTTTTCCTTCTCTACAACAATGTCAAGTCACATTAAAGAAAAATAGAAGTTGAATTTTCCATACAAGTTGTGTTCAACACAAAAAAGGCAAAAAGACTTTATTGAAAAAATCTCTTATCTATGCGGCTGAAGAAAAAAAATTAGTCAAAAATTCTGGCAAAGTGGTTATTTTTCAATCTCTATAGTGAGTTCAAGTTAGAGTTAAGAAAAAGTAGAAGTTGAATTTTTCATACATGTTGTGCCGAGGATAAAAACACGAAAAACTCTATCGAAAACTCAACTTCGCTCTGCGCCCGTAATTAAGAACAAGAGAAGTTGGGTTTTTCAATTTCTAGTGTGCATGTGGGTTGTGAAATGGCATTGGCCATGCAAGGCTCATGTGTCCCTGTGTGCGACAAGGGCAATGCGTGGCAATATTTGACTCGTGTGTGCTTTGTTGCGAGGTTGCGAGGCTTGCTTCGCACCCAAGCGACCGCACAAGCCACACGTGCTGGTCTGAGAGCTTAGCGCTAGTCCCAAGCTCCTAGGCTTGGAATAGACCATGCAGTTGGACGTTAGAACTTGGAAACGAGGCCGCGAATCGGTCTATTGGGCTTCGTGTGATTTTGACGTTAAAGCTAAATTTAGACTTATATGCTAGAAGTCTTATATTAGCCCAAATAAATAAAGGTTTAAGTGGGAGCTAAATGGAATTGGGTCTTTTTATTTATTTTGATCTTTTGCGCTTAGAGTCGTTCGATCACCTTTATTAACAACTTGATTAGATTTATTAAGGTTTAACAATTGGATAATAAACTTAATAATCTCGCTGCTTGATTTCTTGCTTGGCTTTTAAATCATGTCTTATGTGAATTTACATTGGCCACTCACTTTAGAAGTGATTTAATGAATGGATTAGATTTATAAAAATGTATAGATGCAGGTTCATAAGACAAGTGACTAGCTAGCATGACCCAAATAACATAGATTATACGGTCTATGAACCGTTTGTATTTTTGTAATTTAAATATGGTATGCATAGGATTAAGTATTTATGTAAAATTAAACAGATTAAATTAAACATCTGATGTAAAATTAAACAGCTTATGAGTCGAAGCTAATGAAGTGTTGGTTGAAAGATTGGAGGTTTCAAGGTTCAAGTCTCAAGAGGCCATGCAAGATCACTATACTATTTCTTATGCTTTATTTATTTATTGCATCAAAATTATGCATAAGATTAAATGTTTTTCAATATATTGCTTGATTAAGGATTCTAGTTCGCTTAATAATCCAATCAACATAGAAAATCTAAGTGCTAAAATAATATTGAGTCAAAATGTGCCCTTCCAAAATAATACTCACAAAATCTTCGAACAAATGTGATAGTTTTTGCTAAAAGCAAAGTGTCACTTTATTTCCTTGGTAAAATGAGGTATTCCTTAGAGTTTCATTGTTGATTTTGGTTCAGCTCAACAATATTCGTAAGGAGTCTTTAGATGTTGTGGCACATGCGATAAGTTCTAAAAACACTCACTACAAGAAAATTCGCCTATAGAGGCAACACCTTGAGGTAACCAATTTTTTTTAGCCTCTAAAAGTGCTTTTTAGCATTAGTTAAATTTGTGTTATTTCACTAGGAACACTACAATAGGGGGGTGAATTGATGTGTAGAAATAAACGTAACTTTTTGCGGAATTATAAAACTTAAACAAAGAAACAAGCTAAAGGAACACAAGGAATTTTTACGAGGAAAAACTTCTTGGGCCCAACAAGAAGAAAAAACCTCGACCACTAGGGATTTTAAACTCAACACTTTCACTAATTAGGCCAAACAACTTTGTTACAACCTAATTCTACTCACGGGCCACACCTTGAGTTCCTAAACTCATGTTCCTGAACAATTGTTCCCTTAACAGTTGTTCCTCTCAACTTCACTTGAAGTTTTCTCACTTTAACTCGCTTCACTCAAAGCTTTCTCTCTTACAGGACTTCACTCAAAATCCCCTTACCCCAAAACCAAAATACAATGATCAATAAACATAGTGGAATTAGAGTAAAAAGGCAAAGAACAAATGGCTTTTATGAGAGAATGAAGGCACTGACACTTTACTTAGTTAAACTCACTAAATCACTTAATCAGACACAAATTGGAACTTACTTAGACAAAATATTTATAGCAGTGATTAACTAGAACGTGCGATTAAATCATGTGTTAGTGATAAAAATATTTTCCATGATGTTCCTCAACTAGAGGAACACGTTCCTTTGACACCCATGATCTCCACGATCTAGTAAAAAGTGTGTTATGGAAATTCTACTCCTTTCTTATTTTTAGCAACCACTTATGCAGTAAACCAAAAATCTGATTTAATTAAAAAGTATTTTAATTAATAAAACCAAATTAAACCCTTTTATCAAAATATTATCTTTAAAAATATTTTCTTTAATACCGAAAAGGATTTTTATTTTCAAATAAAAATAAAATCTTTTCCTTAAAAAGATTTTTCTTAAAATTAGATTTTTACTTAATAAAAACGGTTTCCTATAATTTAGTCATTTAACACTCAAATGTCATAAATTAACCGTTGCACTTATTCAACATATGTCTAGTTCCTTTTAAATAGTTGGTTCCTTTAACTTAACATGCAGTGTCAGTTCGTATGTTCCTTTGAAAAGATTAGTCACTCATTCTCTTTTTAAATTACCAGTGTTCCTTACCATAAATTACTCGTTCCTTTACATTGGAACTAGAAACAAAAAACCTTGCTTAGGTTCTCTTGCTCCAACGCTTCTCCAATATCAGTTCCTTTAGCATCTTCACTTAGTCTTCAAAATCCAAACTTGATTTCTTCTTCTGACTTAGTATTCTCTTTGCTCTTTTCATTAATACCTTGTAAAATCCATTCACTTAACAACTTGTTAGTTCATTACTTAGTTTGTATCTTTGTTCCTTTGTCATCATCAAAACTAGGGTTCAACATTTTGGTTGCCTCTGAAAGTTGTTTTAAGCATTTAGTAAAATTTAGGTTGCCCCTAAAAGTACTTCTTAGCATCAATAAAATAATGGTTGCCTCTAAAACTGGTTGTTCCTCTTGGATTTCTTGAGAGGATGAGGAGCCTTGTTCGTTTGTTCCTCTTTCAGCAATTGTTGAACCAGTTCCTTCAACATTTTCGTTCTTAGTAGGAACAGGAACAACACCATCATCTTGAGGAACAGGTTCAACATTGTTATGAAAGTTTTCATCTTCTTCGTTCCTTTCCTCTTTTATAATATTCCTTCTTAGTAGGAACAGGAACAACACCATCATCTTGAGGAACAGGAATATTCCTTCTTCTTCTTCAATTGAATCTGAATCTTTTTCATTTGGTCGAATCAAGCCTATTTCAAAGTCATCAACCTGCTTGCTTGGATTAAAGTTGTCAAATTCATCAAAAATTATATGTACACTTTCTTCAACACACATAATTCTTTTATTGTAAACTCTATAAGCCTTACTATGTGATGAATATCCTAGAAATATTGCTTCATCACTCTTTGCATTATATTTTCCAAGATTATCTTTTCCATTATTATGAACAAAACATTTACAACCAAATGTTCTGAAATGTGTAATATTGGGTTTCTTACCAAAATAAAGCTTATAAGGAGTTTTGTTAATGATAGGTCTCATTATGGCACGATTTATTATGTAACAAGCAGTATTAACAACCTCAGCCCAAAAGTTCCTTGGAAGTTCAATAGCTATTAACATAGTCCTAGCCATTTCTACCAAAGTCCTATTTTTCCTTTCTACAACACCATTTTGTTGTGGTATCCTAGGTGTAGAAAAATTGTGATCTAGGCCATGATCTCTACTTAAGTCATCAAACTTATAATTTTCAAATTTTTTACCATGATCGGATCTAATATGCATTAATTTGTGACCACTCAAATTTTGAACTCTCTTTGCAAAGACAAGGAACTCATCATAAGTCTCATCCTTACAATTGAGAGAAAAATAACCCAAGTGTATCTTGAGTAGTCATCAACAGTAACTAGCACATACCTCTTATCACTTATGCTTTGAATCCTCATAGGGCTACACAAATCCATGTGAATTAATTCCAATGGCTTTGTGGTGCTCACAACAGTTTTAGATTTGAAAGAGGATATAATATGCTTCCCTTTGGCACACGCATCACAAACTTGATTAATATGAAATTTTATAAATGGTAATCCCAAAACAAGATCTTTTGATCGAAGTTTATCAAGTAATGATGAAAAGCTTGCATGACCAAGGCGTTTATGCCATAAGAGAGGATCATCATCAATAACACTAATGCATGTCAAGTTATTTTTAGGAACAAGATCAATATCCACAATATATGTCTACCATTTCCTTGTTCCTTCCAAGATGACATTCTTAGAGTTATTGTTAACAATCAAGCATTTTTCACTATTAAATTTAACATTTCCCTTGTCACAGAATTGGAAAATACTTAAGAGATTATGCTTTA
Organism: Beta corolliflora; assembly: GCA_947648045.1. Lineage (NCBI taxonomy): Eukaryota > Viridiplantae > Streptophyta > Magnoliopsida > Caryophyllales > Amaranthaceae > Beta > Beta corolliflora. The sequence continues at coordinate 731,841 of CANSZD010003040.1, read as the reverse complement.
AACCTTCAACTAGAAAAACATTATCAATGGAATGTGATGGTGACTTACCAACCTTACCCATGGCAACTATGTTACCTTTCTTGCTATCACCAAATGTCACACTTCCACCTTCATAGGTTGAGAGTGAGAGAAACTTAGATTTGTCTCCTGTCATATGCTTAGAACAACCACTATCAAGATACCAAGTGTTGTCCCCCCTCACTCCAACCTGCAAAAATCAACTAGTTTTTAGTTGTAGGAACCCATTCTTTCGTAGGTTCCTGTTCTTGACTAGCATTAGATTTTGCAACCCATTTCATGTTGCTTAATTTCACATTCTTGCCAATCATACTAGTTCTTAGTTGACATTTAGTTATGTAATGACCTATCTTTCCACAGTACATGCAAATTTTGTCACTAGGTAGGTCAACATATTTCTTAGGCTTAATTCCTTTTATTGTGGTTTTCAAAACCAAGACATTCTTTTCTTTTAGTCTGTGGTCTTTCAATCCACTTAGGAACATCCATCAATTTGCCTCTGTTCCTTACAACCGTAAGTTCCTTCTTGAGATTACAAATATGTTCCTTTAAAATAATTTTATCTTTATTCAAGTTTTCAATCTCAGATTTGTAACCTTTCAAAGGGGTTGATCTTATATCAAAAGAACTTAGAACAGGGACAAATTCTTCTAGGTGAGAGATTTCTAAATTGATTAGATAATTCTCATTTTTAACACTCTCATATAGTTCTTTGATTTTTAAGTTCTTATCAAATAAATCAAAGAACCTACTTTTAACATCTGTTCTCATTTTCTTAAGCTATTCTATATGTTCTTTACAAACTTTAACAGCTTGTTCAGTTTGTTCACATTTTTCACGTTCATCTCTACATTCAAGAATTGCATCATAAAGATCATAAATTTCAGTCCTAGTTTTTCCATCTAAGTCTGATTCAAGTATATGTTGGTTTACCTCAACATTTTCTTCATCTTCCTTTATGTCAGTGTTTGCCATGAGGCAAAGATTTGCAGTTTCTTCATTTTGTTCTTCCTCTTCCTCTTCAGTCTCTGAATCTCCCCAAGCTGTTATCATAGCCTTTCGAACATTCGCTTTTGAGAAAGGTGCTTTAGTTTCCTTGTTCCTTTAAGCAAAATGTTCCTTGTTCCTTTCTTTGGTCTTGTCGTTTTCCCAAAGTGGACATTCCTTGATGAAGTGATCTGTACTACCACATTTGTGACAAGCAGCTTTGTTAGAAAATTTTTTAGCTTTACCTTTGAAGTTCCCATTCTTCATGTTCCTAATTCGAAATTTTCGGACCATGAGAGCTGCTTCCTCTTCTTCTGAGTCAGAGTCATCTTCATCATCTACTTTTAGGACAATGGACTTAGACTTAGAGCTTTCACCATATTCAGTATCAAGGTGGAGCTCATGAGTCATAAGTGATTGAGCAAGCTGTTCCAAGTTGAACTTGGTGAAGTCTTTTGTTTCTTGTAAAGCAGCGACCTTAGCCATCCATCTATACTTAGGAAGACTCCTAAGAACTTTTCGAACCTGTTCCTCTAATGAAATAAACTTTCCAAGAGAAGCTAATTCATTAATAATGTTAGTAAAACGAGTAAACATCTCTTGTATGCTTTCCTTAGCCTTCATGGAGAACAGTTCATATTGATTCATTAGTAAAACAATTTTAGATCTCTTGACTTTATTAGTTCCTTCATCGGTTACTTCAAGTAAATCCCATATTTGCTTTGCGGATTTGCATCCCATGATTCTATTGTATCCATGGGATCCAAGTCCACAATGCAAGAGATTAACAGCCAAAGTATTCACTTCCATTTTTTCAAAGTCAACTTTGTCATATTCAGAGAATGGTTTAGGAATTACCTCATTTTTGTCATTAGTGGTTGTGACCTCAAAATCACCAACTTTAATGACTCTCCATACCTGGTAGTTTTCCGCCTTGATGAAAATCTCCATTCTATTCTTCCGGTAGGAATAGAACTTCCCATTGAACATAGGAGGCCTTTGCGTAGAGTAACCTTCCTTAAGTTTCTCGGTGGTGTTCATTATTCCTTGGATCTTTTTCTCAATAGGGTTTCCTACTTTGCATGAGTTCTAGCTCTGATACCAATTGTTATTTCACCAGGAACACTACAAGAGGGGGGGTGAGTTGTATGTGTAGAAATAAACTTAACTTTTTGCGAAATTATAAAACTTAAACAAAGAAACAAGCTAAAGGAACACAAGGGATTTTTACGAGGAAAAACTTATTGGGCCCAACAAGAAGAAACAACCTCGACCACTAGGGATTTTAAACTCAACACTTTCACTAATTAGGCCAAATAACTTTGTTACAACCTAATTCTACTCACGAGCCACACCTTGAGTTCCTAAACTCAAGTTCCTGAACAATTGTTCCCTTAACAGCTGTTCCTCTCAACTTCACTTGAAATTTTCTCACTTTAACTCGCTTCACTCAAAGCTTTCTCTCTTACAGGACTTCACTCAAAATTCCCTTACCCCAAAACCAAAAGGGATATTTCCTCAGGTACCCCTGAGGTTTGGCGTAATTCCCAAGATACCCCCCACATTTGGGGAATTCCTCAAATACCCCTGAGGTTTGTGTTTGGGCTCAAGATACCCTTACTATGGACGGAACTCTAACACCGTTAGGTTTCCCGTCCATAGTATCCCCAATTTTCTCTCTCCTCCCATTCCCCCACCCACTGCCAACTCCCCCCCCGGCCCGACGGCGGCGACCACCACCCCCAGCCGGCGCGGCGACTCTACCCCCTCCCTTCGCCGGCCGAACAACAAGACACCCCCGGCGTTGGAGCCGGCGACCCCACCCTCTCCCTTTCCCCCACCCTCGACACCCCACCCTAGCCCTCCCTTTCCCCATTCTCGATTCCCCCACCCCACCCCGACACCGCCACCTCCCCCCTTTCCCCCTATCGGAAATGGCCCCCCTTCCCTGTCCCCCATCGTGAGTCGACCCCCTCCTCTTCCCCACCCAGATACGCCGCCCCCAAAACCTTAAACCCACCCCCGAAACCACCCTAGGGTGCTGCTGTGCTGCTGTTTTGCTGTTCTGGCCAGCGCCAACGTCGGGGGTGAGGGAATCGGGAATGGGGAAGGGAGGGGGAAGGGTCGCCGGCGCCGGAGTGGGTGGTGGTCACCGGCCGTCGGCCGCTGACTGGGGGAGGGGGGTTGGCAGTGGGTGGGGGAATGGGAGGAGAGAGAAAATTGGGGATATTATGGACGGAAAACCTAACGGCGTTAGGGTTCCGTCCATAGTAAGGGTATCTTGAGCCCAAACACAAACCTGAGGGGTATCTGAGGAATTCCCCAAATGTGGGGGGTATCTTGGGAATTACGCCAAACCTCAGGGGTACCTGAGGAAATTTCCCAAACCAAAATACAATGATCAGTAAACATAGTGGAATTAGAGTAAGAAGGCAAAGAGCAAATGGCTTTTATGAGAAAATGATGGCACTGACACTTTACTTAGTTAAACTCACTAAATCACTTGGTCAGACACAAATTGGAACTTACTTAGACAAAAATATTTATAGCAGTGATTAACTAGAACGTGCGATTAAATCATGTGTTAGTGATAAAAACATTTTCCCATGATGTTCCTCAACTAGAGGAACACGTTCCTTTGACACCCATGATCTCCACGATCTAGTAAAACGTGTGTTATGGAATTTCTACTCCTTCCTTATTTTTAGCAACCACTTATGAAGTAAACCAAAAACCTAATTTGATTAAAAGATATTTTAATTAATAAAACCAAAATTAAATCCTTTTATCAAAATATTATCTTTAAAAATATTTTCTTTAATACTGAAATGGATTTTTGTTTTCAAATAAAAATAAGATCTTTTCCTTAAAAAGATTTTCCTTAAAATCAGATTAACTGTTGCACTTATTCAACATATGTCTAGTTCATTTTAAATAGTTAGTTCCTTTAACTTAACATGACAGTGCCATTTCGTTTGTTCCTTTCAAAAGAACAGACATTCATTCTCTTTTTAAATTGCTAGTGTTCCTTACCATAACTTACTCGTTCCTTTACATTGGAACTAGAAACAAAAAGTCTTGCTTAGGTTCTCTTGCTCCAACACTTCTCCATTATCAGTTCCTTGAGCATCTTCACTTAGTCTTCAAAATCCAAACTTGATTTCTTCATCTGACTTAGTATTCTCTTTGCTCTTTTCATTGATACCTTGTAAAATCCATTTACTTAACAACTTGTTACTTCATTACTTAGTTTGTATCTTTGTTCCTTTGTCATCATCAAAACTAGGGTTCAACATTTTGGTTGCCTCTAAAAGTTGTTTTAAGCATTAGTAAAATTTAGGTTGCCCCTCAAAGTACTTTTTAGCATCAATAAAGTAATGGTTGCCTCTAAAACTATTTTTTTAACATCACGAAAATTTATGTTGCGCCTAAAAGTAGTTTTCAGCATTAATAAATAATGGTTGCCTCTAAAACTTTTTTTTAGCATCAGGGAAATTTCTGCTGCCCCTAAAAGTAGCTTTAGCATTAATGAAATAATGGTTGTCTCTAAAACTTTTTTTTTAGCATCAGGGAAATTTATGTTGCCCCTAAAAGTAGCTAGCTAATGATTGCCTCTAAAACTTTTTTCTCACATCAGTGAAATTTAGGTTTCCCCTAATAGTATTTATGTAGTATTAATAAACTAACGGTTGCCTATAAAACATATTTTTAGCAATAGTAAAATCTAGGTTGCCCCTAAATGTAATTTTTAGAAGAGTTTTTTGTCAGAAACAACCTTTTAAAACCACTTTTTTGCGAAAAATAACCTTTTAAAAGTTTTTTTGCAACTTACAACCTTTTTTGAAACTTTTTTGCGAGATGAAACCTAAAACTAATTTTTTTTGCGAAATGAAACCTTTTCTGGAATTCCGTCATTGACCGTTAAATTTTGTGCATTGACCGTCAGTTGCACCCTCCAATCTCTCTCCTCACCCCATCTCCTTCCCTGAACACCAACCCCAGCCACCACTCTCCTTCATCCTCCTTGCAACCACCACGCAAACCACCACTCTCCTTCCCCCATTTCCCGAAATCACCACCCCAACCTCCACTTTCCTTCCTCCCCCCACCACCCCGCCGAAACCCCCCCTTCCCTAACCCCCGTCGATTTTCATCCCCTCTCTCTCTCTCCTCTTCATCATCTTCTCTCTCTTGCGTATCCCCTCGATTTTGTCTCGGAGAAAACCGTTTTGAATAACCCCCACCCCCGTCGGATTTTGGCAGCCCAGAAATAGATTCGCTCATCTGACAGAGAAAACGAGGGGGGCGCTCAGATCCGTCGATGAGAAGGAAAGTGGAGGTTGGGGTGGTGGGGGTGGTGATTTCGGGAAAGGGGGGAAGGAGAGTGGAGGTTGGGGTGGTGATTTCGGGAAATAATATTTTTAGAATAAAACTTTAAAATTATTTCAAATATATTATACTTTAAACTAAGGAAAAATTGATTTAATCAGTCCCAACTTTGGCCGTCCTGACAAAAACAGTCCCAACTATCGTTTTTTATTCTTCAGTCCCAACTTTAATCCCCCTTTTACATTGGTGGTCCTAGTGGACCGGTGACTTGCTAAACAGGTGAAAAATCGAATTAACCCTTATTTTCCCTTTTTATTTTTATTTTCACCTATTTCTTCTACATCCTCTTTCAGTCTCTCTCTCCTCCCTCTTCCCTCCTCCCTGCTTCCTCTCCTTCCCCTGCCACCCCATCACCATCCAGCCACCATTGCCGCCACTGCAGCCCCCATCCCCGTCCCGGCCCCACCACCAACCCAGTCCACCCTAAGCCTACCCCCCCCCCTCCCACCCACCCGTTGCCCCTATCCCCGGCCCTACGCCCCACACCTCACCCCCCCCCCGCACAACTTTCTCCCCACCCCCGCACAACCTTCTCCCAACCCCCCCCACCTCGCAGCCCTAGAAACCCCTCTCTACCGCCGCTCACTTTCCGACCCCCAATCCCAGTCCCCCCGCATCCTCCCCATTCGCTCTCCCCCTTCTCTTCTAAAATTTCGGGTTGGTTTCGAAGGCCGGTGGAGGTTTTTCAGGGTGAGGCGGGTGTGTCGATGGTGATTTCGAGGGTGGTGTGGAGGTGTTTCGGGGTGGGGGGGGAGGTGCTTCGAGGGTGGGGCGGTGGTAGCGGGAGACAAGTCCACGACATTAGCCATCAAAGGTATCGGTTTCGGCATCAAAGGGCGGGGAGTGGGTGGCTGAGGGGCGAGGGTGTGCTTTTGGAGGCGGGGGGTATCGGTGGCGGGGAGGGGGACGGGTTTTAGGGACGGGGGAGATGGTGGTGGGGGAGGTAAAGGAGTTTTGAGGACGGCGGAGAGGGTGGTGGGGGAGTGGTAATAATTAGGGGAGGTGGGTGAGGGGGGTAGTGTGGTGGAAGAGGAGGGGGTTGGGTGGCAGGGGAGAAGAGGAGGAGGGAGCAGTGAAGGAAGGAGGGAGGAAAGAGGAGGAAGAAGATAGAAAAAAAAATAATTTTTTTTTAGCAAGTTTACCTGCTGGGACTGCTATTGTAAAGGACCCCCAAAAGTTGGGACTGAACAATAAAAAATGAAAGTTGGGACTATTTTTGTCAAGGCGCCCATAATTGGGACTGATTAAATCAATTTTTCCTTAAACTAATTAAATTATCTCAATTACGGGAGATTACATGACCCCGATACAGTCTAATGCAACACATAATCTATCATTATTCTAAGGTTGGGGTGGTGGAGTAGTGATATCGCTTCCCACCTTGTATCCCTGAGGTCTAGGGATCAAACCTCATGGGACTCATTTGAGGAAATCTCCTTATCCCCGTCAAGTGAGTGTTACTACCATATTTAGATGCCCAATAATATTTATTATGGTACATTGTATTAGACCTCAAAAGGTTTAAATTTCGTCTTAACATGAAGGCCCAACAAGAACATGAAGCCCAGTGGACAAAGTCAACATAAGTCAAAGTCAATAAGAGAAGATTGCCAAGACCATCAGGAGATGAAAGTCAAGAATGATAAGCGTATAGATAGTTAAAGAAGCAATCATTAGACGGATCCACATAAGGAAGAACGTGCAAAGCTACAGTTATTCAGCGCCAGAAGACGGTTGAGATTTGAATCAAAGATGATTCAAATGTTTTCCCTCTAAGCAAGCACAGAAGTTACACATCATGCTTCTCTATAAATAGAAGAACGATCATCAAGCAATCGACAAAACACACAAAATAACTTGCAATTACTCTTTTCTTAGCGTAGCCTAGCTCTAGCCTAGCCAACCCCCTTCTGGCGACGAGTTCTGTAATTCTCCGATTGAAGCAAGGAATCATGGAGGTAACTCCCTTCGTGTCTTCCCTTTCGTTGTCCAACCTGGCTTATCCCCCTATGTGTTGTAAAATTCTTTCCTAAAAGTTTGTGGCATATATGGGAATGTTGTGCTTTAATTAATAGATTAATTATTGTTTGCTCTATTTATTGCATTTCGCCTGAATTTATTAGGCGTTGTGGTTTAATCCTCAATTAAATTGCAACAAAGTACGTTAGCAAGGTTTTATCTAATTAAAACCGGTAACTCCCAGGGGCTAAGTCTCCCGAGACATTCAGTACCAAACTACTGGGTGTGCATTGACTTGTTTGCAAAGTCAACCAACTAATTTTGCACCAACAAGTTTTTTGGCGACCACAGTGGGAGAAGAAGATTCATAAACACATTGTGACCTTTCTTCTTCATACTTTCGAAAAACCAACTGTAAAATAAAAACGGTTGCTTTTATGAAAATGTCGGATACACGTTCTAAAAAGAATAAGGAAGTTGCTCAGGAGGGAACAAGTTTCCAAAACATGGAAATAAGTTATTCAACTCCTCCGGAAAATAGGGCGTAGGGTAACAATGGTGAATCATTTCACCATACTCATGAAGAGTCAAATGGAGAAACCCCACAAAGGGAAAGCTCATCTCCAAATAATACTGGTCGTGGACTTATACAATAAATGTATGGAAAGTTTACATAAATAGTAAAGAATTTACTGTTAGAAGCCAGAGAGAGTCAGAGACAACAATTTGACTCCAACTATAGGACTCTAGCCCACGAATCTGCCAGGGTCTTCACAGATATCCTCCAAAGGATAAGTGAGGAGAATAGAGAGATCAACTCTAGGCAGATCGACAGAATACTTGTAGATATTAATGATACTATGAGTGTAACTTTCACGGCAATGTCGACATCTCTTGCCACTGAAGCAGTTACTCGTCTAGAACCACTAGTCGAAAAACACTATCAGTTAAATGAGAAACTAGTTAAGGCCTTAGAAGAGGTTCCATCGAATAGAGCAAGAGAAAATTCTGGTATAGAGCCAGACGTTCCTCCACTAGGTTACCCTCCGAGGGTACATTTCTCCCACCCTGACAATAGAGATATACTGATTTCAGGCGATCCACAAACTTCCTCTCATACACACCAAACAAGGGCCATATCCTTGAGTCATGGAGAGGGTAATCATGGGAATGTTAGGAGAAGTGGTGAAATGGCAGCGGGCGTGGAGTCAGGCTGGCACCAGGCGTCAGGACATCACCAACCTTCGTTTCCCATGGGTGGTGGACAAGTTGGTGACAACACACATCAATCTGGACCATCACATGGAGGACAGAGGCAAGATGCTTTTGTTACAAATAACAATAGTATACCGTATGCGTATGCACCTTTCAACCAGCCAAATGTGGCTGGAAGTCCTTCTTTACCCTATGGTTACACGCCTCAGAACCAACCAACTATGGCTGGTACGTCGTATTATGGGAATATACCGGGGTATAATCAACCCCAAGCTCCATTTGCCCAAGCAACCGGCGCTCTTCAACAGAGGATGCCCACAAATGGGCAAACATTCCCACCGCAAATGGCGCAAGGTGCAACCAATCCTGCTTTTATGCAACACCAGGAGATCCCTATGAGAGGTTATCAAAATCAACCTTTCAATCCTAACCCTAATCCTGTATATGATCACACGGGAAACATGGAAAACGGGAACATGGGATATCCAGGAATACAAATGCATCAGGATCAATTGGCAGCACAAGTTGAGGCGCTAGTCCAAAGACTAGTAGGGGATACTTCTAGGAAAAATCATAGGCAAATTGGTCAAAAACCTTACCCTGAATGGATTGATAAAGCCAATCCATTTCCTAGCTAGAATGTTTAAGATACCTGACTTTACCTTGTTCTCAGGCAATGATAGAGTTTCTGCTGAAGAACATTTAGTTAGGTTCAATTGTCAATGCAGGGAGGCAGCTGACAATGATTTCTTAAAACTTCGAATGTTTTCCATGTCTCTTACTGAGACTGCTTTTTGGTGGTATACTAATTTACCGCCAAATTCCATTCACTCATGGCAAGACATGCAGGTGCAATTTACAAATCATTTTGCACGCACTGAGCCCGGAGTGACTTTGAGTGATCTGGCTAGAATCCAATAAAAGTTAGGAGAGTCTATAGAAGACTACCTATCTAGATTCAAAATGGCCAAGATTAGGTGTCATGTTAGCATCCCAGAAAGAGAATTTGTACAAATGGCTCAAGAGGGAATGCTAATTCAGTTTCGAAAAAGGTTCGATGGTCATGCTTTTGGCAATTTTGTTGAATTAGCAGAATTGGCTGTGAGATATGAAAGGAACCTACAGGCTGAAAGCGCAGCAAGACACCATAACTTCTTTGCTCAGAATGACGAGCCCTTCCACTTTGAAACTGCACAGGAAGTGGACGTGGCAGAAATCATTCAAGGAGTACCATATAAGTGTGCTCCTCTAGAGAAGAAAGAATTTATGGCGCCAAAAGATATGAAGTCTGAACAAAAGAGGAAATATACTTTCGATGCTAAGAAATCTAATGCTCTTTTCGACTGGTTATTATCTAACAAAAAGATAAAACTGATAGGAAGGCATAAAATAAGAACTGCTGAGGAAGTTAAGGGTAAAAAATATTGTAAATGGCATGATGCAGTAACTCATGACACTTCTGAATGCATTGTTTTTAGAAATAAAATCCAGGATGAAATTGATAAGAAAAATATCATGTTTCCTGATGAAGAAGATGTTAATATAGTTGGGATGGATGAACCATTTGAACTATTCTGTGGCATGGTAGAGACTAATCATGTTTTTACTGTTACTTTGCAGTCATCTCAAGCTACCGAGATAGGTAACCAACTCTTCAACAGATTGCTTGACGAAGGCATCTTGGTTATGCCAAAGATAGCCAATGAAGAGGGATTAGAGGATATGTGCAGATGGCATATGAATGGATCGCATACCACAGATCAATGCCAAGTTTTCAGAGGGTTCCTAACTAGGCAGTTAAGTCTCAAAAGACTGGTTGTCTCAGAAGTGGAACATCATGCCATGGGGCTAGAAGCCTACAAGGCCAACTTAGCCAAAGCTAAGATGCCTGTTAATGCCAACCTAGCTCCAATGATGCTTGAGGAAAGAGCTAAAACCTACAAAGAGGCTGCTCAGAAATTCCCATTGCAGACTAGGGCAATAGAAGGGTTGAAGGCCCTAAGAAATGGTATGTGCTCACCATGTGCAGATAGACTAACCTTCGAAATGGTTAGAACTCAGATCATCCCAAATGATCCTACCTATGTGCCTGCATACCAGCGTCCATTCCAGAAAAGATCCAGAAGTCAAGGACCTAGAAAACAGGACAACCCTAGTTCAGGCCCTCTCTTAAAGGGGAAGGAAAGGGAGTCAAGTCAAACTCCTGTGCCTAAAATTCTTAAAAGAAGGGTGAATTCCCATGGGGACCAAGTGAAGCCAAAGATCAAGTCAGCAGTTAAGCCATGGCCATTATCAGACGTCCAAAACTTTCCTAAAAGTAGGACAATAAAGATGAAGGAGTTGAGTATGAAAGCTGCTGCAGCAAGGGCTCAAATCAGCACTCAAAATGTGCAAGAATCCCTTATAGCAAACATCATAATTGATGAGAAGGCGTTACAAGCTGGAATCACTAAGTTGTTACCTTTGGAAAAGGAACAACATGATTCACCACCTATAAAGAGTGGTGACCAGCAGCCTCAGGGAAGTGACTCTCTTATGAAAGAGAATCTGGGAAATGGCTTTATTGAGGACTATGATTCAGAGTTTGGATCTGAGGATTTGGACTTATTGGTTTCTGATAGTGACTTAATTCTGGATGGAGATCCACTGATGAGCGAACCTCAAACAGAAATGGGAGAGGACCAAGACGCGCAGTGCAACGTGGTCATGCTACCAACAGAGTTCAAGAAATCAGAAGACCAACCAGAATTCCAGACCAATACTGCATCATGGGCAGATGAAGTTGATAAGGAAGAAAGGGTAGGTAATTTTAAAATTACTTCTTCTAGATGCTTGTCATCTTATTTGAATGCACCTCATAAGAAAGTGTCTAACAAAACATCTCTAAAAGCCAACCTAGCGAAGTTAATCATCGATAAAATCTTTAGGTCAGTTGATGTCAATAATAAGCACACTAAAGCCTTATTCCTAAATGTTGATTTTGAGGGAGTCCGATTAGGCAAAGTATTGGTAGACAAATGAGCTACTGTTAATATTATGCCACGCTCTGTATTCAGAAAATTAGGGAAAACGAGAAAAGATTCGCATAACATACAAATCAACATAACTGGTTTTTCTGGTTTATCGGAAAAAGTGGAAGGAATGGCTATCTTAAAGATAAGAGTAGGAACTAAAACCACTTATACCGGTTTCTTCATAGTCGAAAATGGTACTCACTATAATGCCATACTAGGAAGAGATTGGTTACATCATAATTATGCTATTCCATCATCACTCCATCAATTTTAATTTTGTGGAATGGTGACACTTATGAGATGGTTCAAGCAGATGAGGAAGTTTGTCTAATTACATCTCCTGATTCTGTCTTTGTTAGGGACTCTCTAAAGTCAGTTCCTACCATCAAAATTGAGGTTGCTCTACAACTTGAGTCACAAACTCACCAAGAAGTAGAAAACTCAGGTGCAATTCTCATTGAAGAAGTTAATGACGCCCCAGAAGTTGAAGACATTCAATCAAAATGTGAATATATTCAACACGCGCCAGACTATGATCAACCCTTAGCTCTCATTAGTTTGTAGAGTTTAGGATGTATTTTCCTTATAAAAGTTTATTATATTTATAAACCAGGAAGAATGTTGTAATGGGTTTACCCCTATTGTTGATCAAGTAATGAAAGATTTAGTTTTTAGAAAATACCAAGAGGATTTTCTTATAAATTCTAATGCATGTTGCTCTACTTTACACGAAACTGAATCCTTAGAGGAGGAGGATAAGAAAGTATGGGCTAAAAGTGAGGATATTAAACAAGAGGTTCATGATCCACTAGAGGAAATAAATTTAGGGGATAATGAAAATCCACGAGTTACTTACATAAGTAAGCTCCTCACTAACCAATAAAAGCAGGAAATCATAAAAATTCTAAAAGAATTTAAGGATTGTTTTTGCTTGGGAACATCACGAAATGCCTGGGATTGATAGGAAAATAATAGAGCATAAACTACCTATCAAAGAAGGATTCAAGCCTGTGGCCCAAAGTCCTAGAAGACCGGCGCCTAAACTAACAGAGCCTATACAAGAGGAAATAAATAAACTCCTCAATGCAGAGTTCATAAGGCCTTGTCAATATGCTGACTGGATCTCCAATATAGTTCCAGTAGTTAGGAAAAATAGCAAGATACGAATCTGCATTGATTTTAGGGATTTAAACAAAGCTACCCCCAAAGATCAATACCCTATGCCAGTGGCTGATCTCCTAATAGATGCAGCATCAAGATATGAATACATATCTTCCATGGATGGGTATGCAGGGTATCACCAGTTAAGGATTGCACATGAAGACTGTAATAAAACGGCCTTCAGATGTCCGAAATCATTAGGCTTGTTTGAATATGTAGCCATGCCATTTGGATTGAAAAATGCTGGAGCCACATACCAACGAGCAATGGATGCTATTTTTAAAGACATGATTGGTAAAATCATGGAGGTATATGTGGATGACATCCTGGTAAAATCAAATGATTTCTTAAAGCATAAAGAACATTTGATTAAGTCATTCACTAGAATGAGAGAATATCACCTAAAAATGAATCCACTCAAATGTGCATTCGGAGTTAAAGCTAGTAACTTTTTGGGATTCCTCATTCATAAAAATGGAATGGAAATTGACCAAAACAAGGCAAAAGCAGTGTTGGCCGCTAAGCCACCCTCTAATAATAAGGAACTGCAAAGATTTCTTGGGCAGGTTAATTATGTTGGAAGATTCATGGCCAACTTAGCAGGAAAAACTAAAAAGTTTTCACCTTTGCTAAGATTAAAACATGAATCAGAGTTTAAATGGAATGAGGAGCATCAAATGGCCTTTGATCAAATCAAACAACATTTAGCAAACCCTCCCGTATTGATACCTCTAAGACAGAATGTGAAGCCATTAAGGTTATATCTGTCTGCTTGTGAAGATTCCATTGGTAGTCTCCTTACTCAAGAAAATGAGAAGGGACATGAGCAGGCCATATTCTATTTAAGTAGAATCCTGCATGACACTGAGAAAAGGTATACTATGGTGGAAAAATGGTGTTTGTGCTTGTATGATGTATCCATCAAGCTCATACATTATTTCATGGCCTTTACAGTGGAAGTAATATCTCCAACAGATGTCATAAAGTATATGATATCTCAGCCTTTTCTAAAAGGAAGGCTAAGTAAGTGGAGTTTACATTTATACAGTTCGACCTAATATATGTGCCACAAAAGGCAGTAAAAGGTCAAGCTTTAGCTGACTTATTGGCAACCCATCCGTGTTGTGACTCAGGAATCATTGATGAAGATATCCTTCCATGGGTTTTGTTCTTTGATGGATCCAACACCAGAGAAACGGCAGGAGCTGGAATATATATTTTATCTCCTGATGGGATTCCAACTAAACTAGCAGTAGCCCTAAAGGGTCCATGCACCAACAATAGAGCTGAATATGAAGCTTTATTAATTGGACTAGACATGTTGCTAGAATTGGGAGCTAAGAAAGCAAAGATATATGAAGATTCTCAATTAGTCATTTATCAAATAAATGAGGAATTCAAAAGTATATCGTTGGTATCTCCGGAATATGGTAAGAAAGTACAAAAGTTGTCTAAACAATTTAAGGAAATCACCTTCATACACATTCCTAGAGAAGAAAACAAGGTAGCAGACCAGCTGTCCCAAATAGCTTCTGCTAGAGAGGAGATACCTTCACAAAATGAAGATATCATTCTCCAAGAGAAAGTCCTAGTACCTCTCATTGAACTTGATCAAAAAAGTGCCAAATAGAGTCAAAATGGCAGCAACTAAGTTTTGCATGCAATTCGGTGAATTACATAAAAAGGATCCTGAAGGATTACTTTTGAAATGTGTGGATGCTGGAGAGGCTCTGACCCTTATGGCAGAAATTCACCAAGGGTTATGTGGTGCTCATCAAAACGGCCTAAAAATGAGATGGATGTTACACAAACATGGCTTCTATTGGCCTACAATGAGAAAGGATGTTACACAAACATCCTCTAAAAAGCATTCATACATCCTAGTGGTAACTGATTACTTCACCAAGTGGGTGGAAGCTCAGGCTTTCAACAGGCTCAATACTCAAGTTGTCATAAATTTCTTGGAAGAAAAAATCTTTACAAGGTTTGGAATTCCAGAAACTATAACCTTTGATCAAGCCACAGTTTTTAGAAATCCTGATCTACTGGAATATCTTAACCACTTTGGGGTTACTAAATTGCATTCAACGCCTTACTATGCTCAAGCTGAAGCTACCAATAAGATCATAGTAAAGGGGATCTCAAAACTCATAGATAATAACCCAAGAAAATGGGATGAGTTGCTGCTATACGCCCTATGGGCCTACATGACCTCTAAAAGGAAAGCAACAGGGGTTACGCCTTTTAACTTAGTTTATGAGCATACTCCAGTGATCCCAGCTGAAGTGAATGTAAGATCATCAAGGGTAGCCCAACAAATGGGATTATCAGGAGATGACTATTCACAGGCGATGAATATTGAAATTATGGATGCTCTTGAAGCTAAGGAAGAAGCCCTAACCAAAATGAGAATCCAAAAAGAAAAAGTTGACAAGGCCTACAACAAAAAAGTAGTGTGGAAAATGTTCTTGCCAGAAGCAGCTTACAAAGATCCACAGTTAGGGAAATGGTCACCTAAGTGGCAGGACCCTTTCATCGTTCATAAGAAAATGTCTGGAAACACATATCTATTAAAAGATATAGATGGCAACATAAAAGGTAGAGCCTTGAATGACAAATTTCTGAAGAAATATCACCCATCTATATGGGAACAACACGATCCTATGTTTCAACAGAAACATGCAGAATTGTTTCAAACAGCAAGGGATCATTAAAATTACACCATTAATAATAATGTTACTAAACATTCCAGCATTGTCTAACAGCTAAACTAAGGTGTTTTATGGCAGACCAAGCATTACAGAGTTTTTCCTTTTGGAGAATCAAGCTTTGTTGTACCGCCATATCTTTGAACATCTCTTGCCTCAAATGACCAAGGTTTGCTCGCCCTTGGTGTAGTTTTTTCTCTTCAGTTACAATGGAGCTTTGGAGGGAAGACTTTTCATTAACAATATCAACCTCCTCTTTATTTATCTCAGCCAGGCGATTTTGTAAAAATTGTCTCTCCTCAGAAAGAAGTTTCAGTTTCTGATCACAAGAACTCAAGGAATCTTGGATCTGCTTACTAAAATTTTTGAAGGATTTAGCCTGGACTTCCAAAGAAGTCTCCTCTTCCTGAAGTTTCTGAGCTGAGAATTTTGGTGGTTGGACTCTTGATTCAGCAGTACATTGTTGAAGAAGAAGAGTTTCCTTAACATAATCAAGACAAGGCATCCAGTATTCAAAGCCTTGAGAAATCAGGGATTCCAAAATTTGCTTAAGAGCCTGTGCAGAGATCCCAGATTTTATCTTCTTGTTTTATGTGCGCCGATGACTCATCACTGGAATGATCACTGTTGGCCAAAAAGGGTTGATCACTTACAGGTTGATCCCTTACAATGATAGATGTCTGCAGTCTAAATTCTTTCCTTCCATCAGACTCTTTCATCACACTTGCTTCTTGAATGCTTCCCTCTGCATCATAAAGAAGAGAAGCCAAGTTAGCAAGAGAGTGAAGTCTGGTATTATGAGGACATGGACTCATATAGAGGAAATCTAAAATGAATTCATGAGGAAAGAGAGGAAGACCAGTCCCTGAAGTAGATGCTGAAGTCGATGAAGAGCCTTTGCAAACAGAGGTAATTACAAGGTCAGTACTGCTCCGTAAAGGTGTAACCTCTAAAGGGACAGCATTCTTTGGAACTTCATCTTTAGTGATAGAAGGAATCGCTATAACAATATCTAAAGGACTTGATTCCAAGGGATTTTCGTCAAGATGATGAAATAATTCCTCTTCAGGAAATTCCACATAAAAGTGCTCAGTCTCTTCCAACTGGGGGGCAACACACCCTTCCAAAGAAAGGGTAGCCACATTTTCCAACTAGGGGGCAGCACCACTTGAGATGGGATGATTGATGATAAATTCATCAATAGAACCACCCTTTGAAACTAACTCTGGATCAGCTACTTGGGGAGCATCTCCTGGAGCATTGTTGATAGAGCCAAGAGGTGATGACTTCTTAAAAGAAGGGTCACTAATAATCGTAGTCTCAATGTCATCAGCACCAGAGGAACCTGGAATAAATTAATCAGTATGCTAGAAAAGTGAAACTTCTCATGAAAGGAGCAAAAGTCAGATTCATACTTGCTTTAACTCCTGATTTCCTTTTGAAAATCTGAGATATGGTCTTGTCATCATCTTCATCAGAGGAGATGATATACAGTGGTATCTCTGAATAAACCTCTAACTTATGACGTTTCCTGTAGGAATGCCTTAAAGGCCTGGAGGCAGAAATACAGCCATGATCTCTCTTCTTAGAAGCCTTTTTAAAAGGCTCAGGTGGCTCCACTGATCCTTCAGATTGGGTGTCCTTGGAAGCAGAGAGACAATTATAATCTCTTTTCCTTGCAGCTCTTTTGAAAGAATCAATCTGCTCTAGTGGTCCCATGGATTGAATGTCATCCACAGACTAAACATCTCCATAGGAGATTCCTTGTTCATAAGCAGCATCATCTTCATCCTCTGAAGAGGTATGAGGAGGAACCCTTTTGTCTATGGTATTCCAATAAAGTTTGTCATATCTAGACTCCGTCGTCATACCATCAGGCACCCTTAGCTTCTTCTTGCCAGCTTTTGCTAAAAATTCAGAAGTAGAGCATAAAGAAGGTTTAGAAATATTCACTCCTATAAAAAGTTATAAAATAACTAAGGAGAGAAAATTACTTACAGCCTAAGAAGAGCTGATCCTCAAAGTTCGCTAAAGCATCAGAACACATTGAGTCATTTGGGAAGACATGATCCCACCACAGATGCAAGCCTCTAACAGCTTTAGTAATCCATTTCCAAGGAGATATGGACATGGAAGTAAGGCCAAGAGTTTTGCTCTGAAGAGCTCTACCTTCTTCAAAACGACCCCTTGAAGTCCAAGGATCATTACGGGTCAAGAAGTAAGGAATAGCTAGTGTTTGGACCAATCCAAATTGCCTAGCTACCAGCTGTGGATTATAAGCTTCAAAGCCAAAATATTCAGGCTCAGCAGCTATTAAATCCCTAAACCTAAGAACACTACTCCAAAAGTTCCCACTCTCTAGGGAACCAGAGTGGATGTTCAGGGATTGTATCCAAGAAGGCACTGTTTGATGGCGCCAAGTTTCATCTGTAACAGAAACAACCATCTTATCCGGAAAAATATTCCAGATACCAGGATTGGACTTATAAACCAATAAGTATGAAAAGATCAAACTTGGATGCCAAACTTCGTCTGGAGATATAAGATTGAAGCTGACTTCACCATAACAGCTACAATCATCAAGACTTGAGAGGAACAAAAGGGGATCAAAAGAAAGATTTTCCTCCTCTGAACCCTTAGATGTTTTAAAAGTAGAAAATGGCTTGATAACCATTAGACAGGGTAGATACATATGGCCCCAACAAGTCAAGAGCCAAAGGGGTCCAAATCCCTTGTCAGTAGAGAATATGGGAGATTCAGAGGTATGAATTCCAAAACATCTGAAAGATTCTCTACTCCTGAAAAGACATCTATAAAGTTGTCCTAATAGAACAGGAGCCAAAGCTACTTCTTCAGAAGTAGAGGAGATGTTAACAGCTAAAGATAGCCATAATGTTACCACTCCTCCAGCTCTAGGCATCATCAATTTGGAGAAAGCAAAAGTGAGAAAAAGTACTTCCTCTTGAGAAGTAACTTCCTCACTAGTATCCTTATTGAGGAAGAAATCAATAAATTTCTGAAAGCCACACTTGCTAGCACTAGCAGAAGGACTAGCAATCTGGCGAAAAGTTGATAAGCATTGACTGTACAGTTGATTATGTTCTTTAACATGGTGAAAGATAGGAAGTTCAATTCCATATTTACCTGTTGGAGAAGTCCCAGTAATAAAGGCAATGTCAGCTAATGTCACAGTCATTGGTCCCCATCGGAACAAGAAGCAGTTGATGGCAGGGTCCCAACATGCCAACAAAGCAGTAGATATAGCTCCGTCAAAAGGAATGGCTTCATAAGAAGCTAGTCTTAAGATGGGCAATATTTTGTTTTTGGACCATTTGTCATGAAAAGGTTTCATTCTCAAAAACCATGCTCTTGCATCCACTCCTGAAATCCAACCCTTTAAAGGTTTGCTGGTCAAAGGCCAATGAAGATGTTGAAGGGATTTTGGGGCAAACAGAAGCATTCTAGGCTTATTATCTTCTAGAATAATATGGTCCAAGAATGGGTAGCACTGTTGCTCTAAGACAAGTTGGCGCTTTGGTTTTTGAATCTTGAAAGGAAAACAAGGACCAATAGTGGCAATCCTCTCCTCCAAAGGAGTATTAGAGTCCGAGCTTTTGTTCACATACCAGAACACTTGAGACTTATAAGTCCCAAGATTCACTCTAATGGCGTTGCATAATTGACGGACTGCCTCAGATTGCATGGCATCACGTTTCTTGGCAAGTGCTTCACGAATTTCATCCTCACGAATTCTTTCATTAGACATGGTGAATTGAAATTTGAATTGAAATTTGGTGATGGTTGTGAATTTTTTAGAAAGAGAATTAAATTTTTCTGAAACTCTCCGATCTTCCTAAAATCCTTGAAAAGGGTATTAATGGAGAAGACAACTAAAATAGAACAGTAAAAGAGAACACGTACACAATACGTGATACGTTTTATTTTGGATCATGTGTAATTGGGTCATGATAAGGCCCAGTTTTAATAAATAAAAACATAAGGTTCTGAAGTCATCCAAAAAGCCCATTTTTAAAGGGCGCGTGATTTAAAGGCCCATTTATAAAGGTCAGTCACTCTAAAAGTCCATTCCCAAAGGGCGTAACTTTCCATTTTTCAAGAGACGGTAAATCTCTTTATAAAAAGGGGCAAGTGTAAGGAAATCTTCACACTACTCATCTCTTGAAACATCATCTCCAAAAAAACCCTCTCATCTCCTAACCTTCCCAAAAAACTTCCTTCGCCAAACATGGATGCGCCTCAACCATCTACCGAGTCCTGCATCACAGGGACTCATGAGGTCAACCCCCAAGAGGTTGACCAACCGTTCGTTCCCCCTCCAGAAATTCTAGAGGAGAGGGAGAGAGAAGATGAAGAGGAAGAAGAAGAAGAAGAAGAATAAGAGGAAAATACCCCTCCACCATCAGACGAATCTGATGGTGATGATGTTGAGGATGAAGATGATGAACCCCCCTGCTCAAAGGAGGAGGGTTGATTATTTTTCAGAGGAGTTATCCAGCGGTGAAGACTTCCCTTACTCTCCTGGAGATGGCTCCGGGGAGGGTGCTGCTGGAGACGACGATGAGTTCTCAATGGACTCTGACGCCTTCAAGCCTCGATCTCCAAGGGACTAGTTTAGGCCTAGGATTTAGAATTTCAAAATTCTAAATAGGTTGTAATTTTTATTCTAAAAATAGAAATTTCAGCCCTAGGTTGTAAATTTTATTTTCATTAATGAAGTTTAAAATTTCCTCAAGTTGGTCTAGGTTATTTATTTATTTATTTGCATTATACATTTATTTTGATTCAATCCATATTTTGCAAAATAAATTATATTATGTTATTCAAAATAACTGTCAAATCAAATAATGCAAAATCCACGGTTAAGATTAAAAAGAAATAAAGCAACTCTTGGGATACTAACTCTGAAAATATTAATAACATGAAAGGAAGTTACTTCAAAAAGTAATTATTACCATCTTACTTCACACGCCACTAATGGCCAACCTCTAAGTAGTGACATGACACATTGGGAAGTTAATGGGTAAACTTATCCACTAAGGCCATGACTTGAAATCAGTTATCAAAATAACTTGAGGGGATTAAAAATCCGTTATTAAAATATAATGTGATGTGATTATCTAAAAGGATGATACTAATCGCCTCATATACCCCTAACAAATAGGAACAACGGTTATGATGATCATGTTATAAATATGTTACCTTAACTTGAAAAATTTTCCATCCACAATACCTTTACTCTACTTTCACAAAATCCCAAAGTCTGTGAACATGGTTCATCAGCAAGTTGCCCCCCTACCATTTCCTGGCGAATGTTGGAGGCACCGGTTCAATAAGGACATCAGAAAAGAGGACTGGGAAGATTTTATAGAAGAGGAGATGAAGAAATGGCAACTCAAAATCACAAGATTCTTTGGAAAGGACCCAAAGGTCCAATCTGGGGATCTCATGGAACAAAGGTCTAGTGCAACCATAATGGGAAGTGATATAGACCTCTTAGCACTAAATCTATGGCCGAAGATGGAAAAGGAAGATTTATTAAAACTCCTGAGCGTTTGCAAGGCATGGGGGAAAAGCATTATAAAACAATATTTTCCTCCTAAAATTGCATTGAAATATCACAGGTCCATAATCTGTGAAAGCAGTTTGGGTGTGTTCACCAGAAAGTATAGGGCAGTCCAAGTGGACGAGAATATGAGTTTCAAAAAACTCATACAATATAAATGTACATGTCTCTTATGGCAAGAGCTCCTATCTGGAGAAGGCATCCCTATGCTACTAGATGACGATTACTCAGATGATGATGATCCTGATGTGGATGAACATGAGGAACCACAAATCACCATCAGTTTCGCCCATCTTCGTGCTTGATAGATCAAGTAACAAGACAAAGGCTCAATAATCCTAGTCATAGCATTAAGTTTAAATCTTCTTTAACAAACTATGTACTTAGCTTTAATGTCATTGATAGTTATTTGTCATGATTTACTTCATTTATGAAATAAATCTTATTTTATGTCATTTCTTTCTACTTCCATATCATGTACCAATTATAGACTTGGTTGTTATTCATAAAATGAATAATGAATCTAAGGAAGTAAGCATAGGCCCAAATGCCTAAAAAGTGACATATTAATTTTAAGACTTATCAACAAATTGGTAATCTTAGAATAAATAATAGTCAATTAAAAATCCATAAACTTCTCGAAAAAAGAGGTCAATGTACTCAATTACTCACTGACCCTAGAATTATTATAAAAATAGCCGTTAAATAAAATGACTTGGTTATTTAAAGGGATTTGGCCATAGCACTCCACCATCACATTTTCATTTCAAAAATTAAAATGGATTACGAAGCATATGCAAACTTGGCAGCCGAGTTTGATGATGATTGTTTCAATCATCGCTTTGCCCTCAACATCATAGAGGAAGACAAAGAAGCCTTCATCACAAATGAGAGGGCTAGATGGGCAGAGCAAATGACGTGCATCTTTGGCGATGCACCTGTAATAGGGCCAGAAGACCCTGGGCTGGTGGAGTCAAGCGCTACAAAGATCGGTACATATATCGATATCTTGTCCACCCACATATGGACCAAATTAGATGATAAGTCACAGAACAAACTGCTAACAGTTTGTAAGAAGTGGGGCAAGGAGGTTTCCACTATATTAAACTTCCCAAGGCCTCAAAGGCTGAATTGGGCCTACGCCAAAAGTCTCTCTCTTTCTTGCACTCAAACCTCCCTCAAAGTGGTGAGGGTAGAAGAGGGCCAAGATGAAAATCAAGGGAGGATAGTACTTTTCAAGTGCGTTTGCCAACTGTGAGAGTTATTAGCCCAAGAATATTTCCTTCCTTTGATGTATATCGCACTGATCGACAGGAGGTACGCCTGGGACAACAACTATCACAAGATTATCTTCAAGGCAAGGTTCAACAACTCCCCTGGAGAAGATTACTACTTTACAGTTATGAGGAGTAGTGCAGGGCGCGAGTTGGAAATCAATGAATGTAATGCTATGATAAATATAGTGTGTAAAAATCACTTCCAAATGTTGTCTCTAGACCCAAGCGTTTTTAATTAAAATGTAACTAATGATTTTATCTTCATAAAGATAAGTCATTATGTCAATGTTATGAAGTTACCTCAAATGGTAATCTTATTAAATATATTTTCACATATTTACAATGATTTAATTGCTTTAACATCGGTTTTTGGTTTACCAAAGTGAAATAAAAACAAACACGTGTCCAGTTAAGACTCGCATCCCTTAAAAAACTGCTCTAATAAAGTTAAGTGGTTAGGGAGAATTATTGAACGGTTAAGGCATCAAAATGCTTTATATATATATATATATATATATATATATATATATATATATATATATATATATATATATATATATATGTGTGTGTGTGTGTGTGTGTGTGTGTGTGTGTGTGTGTGTGTGTGTGTGTGTGTGTGTGTGTGTGTGTGTGTGTGTGTGTAATCTCTAAAACTCAAAATTTTAATTAAAATGGATTGCACATATAACCACATCTTTCATCAACCTGCTCCAGAACATATGTCATATCCATCAAACTGCCCAAATCATCACAAGGCATTGAATGTCATATCTGGAGATAAAGATGTATTTATTAAGAATGAATCCACCAAATTGGTTTCTTCTATCCAAAAATATTTCGGGGATAATCCTGTCACACAACAGGATCTGGAGAATAAAAAGGGATCTAAGGCCTTCCAAATAGGGTCCAATTTAGATTTCATGAAAGAATTGATATTTCCTAAACTTGAAAGGAATGATCAGGTTGCATCTCTTCTGGTTTGCAAATCATGGGGCAAAGTCATTACGGAAGAAATGTGGAAACCTAACATGCCTTGGAGATATCTGAAGAGGCTCTTTGTCAAGGGAACAACAAAGAAAGTAAAAGTCTATAGATTGATGGATGGGTCATCATCAAGAGATTTGGTACAATACAAATGCGCATGTCAAATTTGGTATGATCTCATGATCTATGATGTAAGTCCTTGTTGGTTATCTCCAAATAATCCTACAAGCTCGCATCTTATAGAAAATTTCTTAATGGATTTCACAATGGCTAAAAAGAAGGGGGAAGGAATGCACGAAAGGTTATTCTTCTCAACCAAATTCAGTCATCCTAAAAGAAAGTTCATCGATCATCTTAGAACAATGGAAGAAGTCACATTCAGAATACTATTGGATGACATTGGCTATAACCATTGAAAGTCCTTCTCTGCTCATAATTTGTGGGTGCTGAGTACATCACTCCACAAATCAGGGGGGCAATTTGTTACTACCATTTTTAAATGCCCAATAACATTTATTATGGTACATTGTATTAGACCTCAAAAGGTTTAAATTTCGTCTTAACATGAAGGCCCAACAAGAACATGAAGCCTAGTGGACAAAGTCAACACAAGTCAAAGTCAATAGGAGAAGATTGCCAAGACCATCAGGAGATGAAAGTCAAGAATGATAAGCGTATAGATAGTTAAAGAAGCAATCATTAGACGGATCCACATAAGGAAGAACGTGCAAAGCTACAGTTATTCAGTGCCAGAAGACGGTTGAGATTTGAATCAAAGATGATTCAAATGTTTTCCCTCCAAGCAAGCACGGAAGTTACACATCATGCTTCTCTATAAATAGAAGAACGATCATCAAGCAAACGACAACACACACAAAACAACTTGCAATTACTCTTTTCTTAGCGTAGCCTAGCTCTAGCCTAGCCAACCCCCTTCTGGGGTTATAGTTTAGTCCTTAGACGTAGAACATGTTCTGGCGACGAGTTCTGTAATTCTCCGATTGAAGCAAGGAATCATGGAGGTAACTCCCTTCGTGTCTTCCCTTTAGTTCTCCAGCCTGGCTTATCCCCCTATGTGTTGTAAAATTCTTTCCTAAAAGTTTGTGGCATATATGGGAATGTTGTGCTTTAATTAATAGATTAATTATTGTTTGCTCTATTTATTGCATTTCGCCTGAATTTATTAGGCGTTGTGGTTTAATCCTAAATTAAATTGCAACAAAGTACGTTAGCAAGGTTTTATCTAATTAAAACCGGTAACCCCCAGGGGCTAAGTCTCCCGAGACATTTAGTACCAAACTACTGGGTGTGCATTGACTTGTTTGCAAAGTCAACCAACTGATTTTGCACCAACAGTGAGCTTCCTTCATCTTACCTTTAAAAAAATCTATCATTATTCTAATATTGATATAAATATCTCAACATGTCCACTTTTAAGAAACCGATTAATATAGTGCAAGTTTTACCAAGATAAAAATGTTCTATATATATTTATTTCTTCCAAAATTAAATCAGCCCAATTTATAAAATTAAAAATGGAAAAGACTATGGTCTTAGTCGTAAGATTGCAATTGTACCAAGCATCTATATGAAGTATTTTATACTTCTATAATGTTTGTGCAAATTATAGTCGCTGCATCTGAACTTCCTTTTGTTGCTTCATTATTATGTTCTACCCATTTTCTCTCTCTAAAGTTAATCATCCAACCTTCCACCACCTCTTAATTTTATCCTAAGAAAAACCATACAGAACTGCGCCCCCTCTTCTCTGCCTCACTCTCCTCCCTTCGACACCCCCACAAATCTCACCCATGGCCCCAACTACAAAATTGGAGAAGACGAAGAGTAGGTCAATTGACATTTTTGTTTCCAATCCTTAATTCCTGGGTTTTTTGGAGCCAAATGGCTCAAGATTGCCCGTTGGTGGCCTTTCGACAGTTTTCACCAATTTCCGACGGCGGTGGGTCCTACAGCAGACTTGCGGCGGCGGGGCAGTATTTGGGGTTTTTGAATGTGAGTGTTTAATCAAGTTAATTAGTCTCTCTCTTTATATTACTCTAATTTTTGGATTTCTTTCTAACAAAATGTTTTCCATTTTCATTGTTTTAAATCTGTATGAAATTAGAAGTTGAACTGCTTCCAATTTTTTAGAATATCTCTTTTGGAATTATTTTTAAGAAATTCAAATCTAAATGTTTGAGATAATTTCCTAATTGGAAGCAGTTTCATTTTTTGGGCTATTCTCTCATTCATATTTTTAATAAGTAGTAATCTCTTTCTTATTGTGATTCTTTTTTTTAATTAGTAATCTCATTTATATTTTTAATAATATTTTTAATAATTGAAAACAGAATTATGGCCATTATACCTTTCACTACCTCTAGAAGAAATAGTCTAACTGGCAATAAGAGGGCGTATTGTTTCTGCATTGTTCCCCCCAACAGGAGGTGACCTGGTCGGACCACATTCCTCCAAAAGCAAACGACTCGGTCAGCATGGAACCCTTCAACCGGGATCGACTCGGTCGGCATGGAACCCTTCAACAGGGATGGACTCGGTCGACGTCATTGCTTATTCGGTCTATCTATCTTGGATGGACAGTAAGTCAGTCGGAATTAAGGCGGCCATTATTCCGCCACGGTTGGGCGTCACCCAGTCGGACCTCCATGATCCCCATCCCTGGCGTGGGGCTAATTGTTTGGGCTCAATTAATCAGTAGCCCAACAGGGACACAGAAGCCTCCTAAAGCCTTGGACAGGTGGCAGCAGTGGGTCCCACCTGAAAGTTGACCTAATCTCAGGAACTTGGGAACCCTCTCAAAGGCTGAAATAATCATTGCCTGAAAAGGCAACATAGCCATTGATCCCAAAAAGGCCCATCCAATCAATGTTTCCTGTCTGGGAAATCCCCAACATTATAAATACCAACAACCTCATCAATGAACAGGTATCCAATTCTTACCTAACTAACCTAGAGCATCTCTATCTAGACTCTCTCTCCCTCTACCTCAATCACATCTGACTTGAGCGTCGGAGGGGCGATCCCGGAACCACCCCCGGGGTAGTCTAACTTCGTTTTGCAGGTTTCAGGCGTACGAATACCGAAGTTCAGGTGATCGCTCTTGGGGCCCACATCACATCCCATAACCTATTATAATCCTTAATTTCTTAGCAGAAACGGTTTGGCGCAGACTGGGAAGTTACAATCAAAGTCACTTCGCCACCACTCAGTAAGATTCACTTCGTTGTTTCTCAGTAATGGCCCCACCTATGAAGACACGCTTCCAAGTCAACCGTTCCGGGAGAGCTCAAGCATCCCATCATCATACACCTGCGATGCTATCCCTCTATCCCAATGATGATGATTCCACCCCGATGAGAAAACCCATCAGCATCACGAAGTCGGTCAGCCCGTGGCCTCGCGTCGGATACAAGTAGCTGACCCTCCACCCATAATTGCAACATACATCACCTTGACTGCAGCTCAGGTTCAATAAACTCTCCAGCAAAGTTGGATGGATATGGTTGCCACTCTCGTCACGAAGAGATCATTCGTCCCTCTCGAGATGCTCAGCCTAACCGGCTGGGACCTAAACAGAGGGAAGGACCGCGTTAACCTTCGAGGGGCTAATTGTTTGGGCCCATTTCTTGGACCAGCCCACCTATGACGAAGTTACTAAAATACCCCTATCTCTAGGGAAGACAATCCTCCACCAGCTGGAGCTGACTAAAATACCCTCATTTATTGGAGGTCCCATCCTCTATAAATAGCGGTTGTCTCATCAACCAAAGGGTAAGCAATTCTCAGCTACAAAACCCAGAGCATCTCTCTCTACATTGGTCACTCTCTCTCTCTCTACCTCAATCATTTACTGACTTGAGCGTCGGAGGGGTGATCCCGGGACCACCCCCGGGGTAGGCTAACCTTGTTTTGCAGGATTCTGATGTACGGACTGTAACGCCCTAAAAATTCATAACCTTAAATAAACACAATTGCTCATACTTAGCAGCGGAAATGAAACTTAAGCCTCTGGGATATGGCCCACTAATACAATACAGCCTTAAATAGTCCTTGATAATTATACATAAATGCTTGACTCAAATAAAAATAATTTCCATAATGCAAGATACCACACAATTTCCCTTGAACACGTTCCTCATCGCTCTTGCAATGGCTATGCTCATACCTAAAACAGAAAACAAAACATCATGAGCCGAAGCTCAGTAACATACTACCCTAACAACGTAAATTCATTTCAATTCATTTTATTTAGCAAACAGGGAGAAGAGAATATAGTAAAACACATTAGGAATCAGTAATGAAATAATAGCAAGAGAACCAATTATAAGTAGCGTCTTGAAACTTCATAAGTTCCCTTTATCTTTTCATCTTTTAGCTTGGTAACTGGCGAGTATAGACATGTGGGACGTCTCCCACCATGCGATGATCCTCAAGGAGCCCAGCTCCCTTCTTGGATACACCGCTCGCACCACAATA
This sequence comes from Beta corolliflora, assembly GCA_947648045.1. Classification (NCBI taxonomy): domain Eukaryota; kingdom Viridiplantae; phylum Streptophyta; class Magnoliopsida; order Caryophyllales; family Amaranthaceae; genus Beta; species Beta corolliflora. Next base: position 704,048 of record CANSZD010003040.1, on the reverse strand, counting down.
GAGTAGTAACATAACATGCGGTACCCCTCAAGGAGCCCGGCTCCCTTTTTGGGTGTACGACGGGTGCGAAGGTACGTGCACGACCATAAAGTAGATAAGCGTAATATTATACTACCATAACCTCTTTCACTTTTATTTATCATGTTTCGTTTGTTTAGAATTCATCGGCATAAGCCATAGATCTTTTATGAATCATACTTGAGCATCAATAACTCATAAGATCATCATTTATGAAACTCATTCGAAAATAATTTAACTATCCCACAATCCATATAAAGAATCAAATCACAAAATCTTTAACATAATTATAAACATCATTTCACAAACACATTTCGAATGGGATCGTGGGTGTTAGCAATAGATGTTACCTGGAATCCTTCTTAATAATCTTGATAGCCGGGGGAGGCTTGTAACATCTCTTCCTTTTAATCTAACCAATAACCTTTTAATGTACCAAGAAACGAAAAATATCAATATTCACTTTAGTTTAAAATTCAGACCTTGAGTAATTGTTATAACGTTTATTATTGAATATCGTTGTTGAAATTACTCTTTAGTTATTGAAGAGACTCATTCTTTCAGCTTACACTCAAATCGATTTTATTAATATTTGTTCATTCATTTCATTGAATTATTGTTCTTAAACATTAGAAATGATCACATATATTTAGTGAATTATGGTCAATAATGAAATTTAAACTTGATTTATAATTCATGTTTCATAACTTACAAATACGATTTCTTATTTTAATCACTTCATTCTTCTAAATGTTTATATTTTACTATAACTCATGATATTGTTATTGTTAAAGATTGCTTGTTTAATTCATAATATTATACATATATATTTATATAACATTAAACTAAAGTGATTGCTAATATCATCATTCATACTTAAAAGCTATCTTAAGCTCATAAACTAATATATAACTTAAGTATTCCTAATGTTCTCTTACAATTTCAAGTTACAGTGATTAATTAACTTCACATCACAAAATCAATTTAGCGGTTTAATTGAAAGATTAGCCCAACAAATTAAAGATAGAATTTAGACTAAGAAGCTTCATTAACACTTACATGAATCAATTTTTAAGCCCAAGAAATGGAAGGTATAAAATCAACCATTTAACTTAACTAAAACCAAATTCTTTTTGGCCCAACAAATATAACTATCAATAGATGGATTGGGTTCAACTACTTAAACCCAAACAAAAATGAAAACAACTAGGAAGAGGTATTTTCCATACCTCCTGCTCACAGAGCAGCCTCGAAAAGAATAGAGAAGGGAGGAAGACTGAGCGGAGGACTGGAGCGCCGGCAGCGAGGCGGCACAATGGTGGTTCGGGCGGCGATCGTTGAGCCACAGTGCTCCAGTGCAGCAGTGGTTGCGGCGCAAAACAGGGGAGAGGTGGTGAGAGAGAGAAAGAGTGGGCGAGAGAGGGAGAAGGAAGTCGCGGCTGGGTTGGCGGTGTAGTAGGTGGCGTGCTGGTGTGGTGGTGCGTGTAGAAGTGGCAGTGCAGCGGCGCTGCGGTGGGGTGAGTGGTGGCTAACCCAATAACTGAGGAGAGAGAGGGAGTGGTGCGGGGCGAAAAATAGGGAAGCTTGTGGGAGTGTTTTGGGTGGCGGTTTCCGGCGAGGGTAGGAGAATACCGGTGGTGATGAAGATGGTGGAAGGTAGGGTGGTGGATATGGGGTGATTTGAGGGAGGAAGGATGGCTATTTATAGCCATAGTTGATTCTTAAAAAAAATCAAAAAAATTCAGAATTTGTTTTGCTGAACTTGGCAAAATCATGGATGTTGACGTGAGTAATTCTACTGAATTTTGGGTTTGATGAAATTGGTAAAAATTATGGTTTATGGAGATTTGGTTTTGATATAACGATGTGAAGGTTTGGAGCAAAATATATTGTTGGTCTCATGAAGAAGATGGAACGATGGTGACAATTTTTTTGGTGCACAAAAGAATCAAATGCAACTCCATTTTTTTGTAAAAGAGAGAAGAAGATGTTTGATGTTTGATGTTGACGTGTGAGTTTGGGTTGAGAGTATATTAGTCTGATTTAGAAACTCTAAAGATTTGAGTTTTGTGAGGGAGAAAATTGATGGAGTTGGGATAAATTATGGAGGTTGATGGGGAAGTTGTTGATGGCGACAAGTTTCGGTGCACACAAAGGATTTGAACTCCATTTTGTTTTGGAAAAATTATAGCAGTTGGTTTTCATTTTATTTTCTTTTTATTTATTTTATTTCTTTTCATTTCCCTTTTTATTATTGTTTTAGTCCAACCTTTGTTATTACTTAGAACTAATTGATTTGTTTATTATTTTCTTCTCTTTCTACATTTATTAATACTATTATTATTTTAATCTATCATTCACTTGTTATTATTTGCAACTCTTGTAATACATACAATATATATTTGTTTAAAGAACTAAATATCTTTTATCAATACTTGAATGTAGAGCAACAAATTCTAGTCATACCTCATAATTAAAGAAAAAATTTGATCACTATTTATTATTAATTAATTTAGGCAAGTTTAAATTTTCGGGATATTACATCCTCACCCCCTTAGAAAAAGTTTCGTCCTCGAAACTTGATAAAACAAAGTAAAGTGCATACATTCATTTGTCCAATACATGCTAAATTCAGGTATGAAATCTCATAATTCATAATACAATTAATCATCAGATTGGATTTTCAAAACCTTGCATAGCACATTTCTTTGGTCATAGAAAAAGATACATTCGGACTAAGTTACTTATTTTTATTATGATCTAAAGCATGTATGTATTTACATATGATTCTATCAATATTTCCAAGGCATCAACGTTAGATTCAAAAAGTCAATCATTAACGCTTCGCCACTAATCAGAATTAGCATTATATCCTTATCCAAGAGTATTACTGCATTTGATTGTTTTGAGAATATCTCATGATAGGGTTGGTACGAAAAGCACTGTTTACAAGTGATTTAGTTGTATTTTCTTTCTACCTCTAACATATACACTAATGATTTTTATCCAATAAGGTCATCAATCATTCAACTAAGAGTTTAACTTCTCGTACTACCTTCATTTAATATCATTATCACCATTTTCTTCTTCATTTAATGCTCTAAATCTTATTAGTCACACAATCTCAACATCAATGCCACAATCCTAAAGATGTGTCAAACTCCCAAAAATCAATTTCCATAACTTTCAACATCCTTAACAGGAATTATTACTTGGTCCACCTAATTTTCCTAGAAATCCTTAGCCTATATTCATTAACCGAACTTATCCTTAGTTTATACTTTCCCTTTTTTTAATATTTAATCGGCTTAATTATTCCTTTGCACATATATGTATGTCCTATATCTTTTTACCATCCATCATCTTTTATCAGACTTTTGTAATCATCAAAGTTATAATAATATCATCTAGTAATTTATTCCTAAAACCTCAAATTTTCTATTTCTTATTCACACATCCTTAATTTCAGTCGTCTTATCAAACCTGTTTCATTTTCACTGTCCCGAGGCTAAGCGTCTATTTTCTTAATAATGTTGTAACATATTTCTAACCCAATTATACATTTACCTGATATGCGCAAGGTTCATTGCTTGCTTTATCAAACCCAAATAGCGTTTACAGTTTATCCCAACTTCAATTTTCTCCACATTCATCGCAACATGTCATCTTCCGTATGAACCTGAGCACTCAGAATTATCTATTACACATTCCCAAACTTATTTGAATAACCATACTAAGGAAATTATCATTGTCACAAAGTGTTTTTCCTAGTTCTCCAAACACAAGATATCCCTAATCTTCGTAAAATGTTCAAAATAGACATCCAAATGATTACTTCCTAGTTATACTTCAAGTAGTTATTATATCTCCAAATAGCACATTCTTATTCCTTCAAAATAATAATTTGTCTAACTTCTTAAATTAATGCTTCACTTAAAAGGCATAATTCGTTCTTCAGCAAAAACCATAATACCCAATATTAGTTCGAGTCACATTATAACGTACTTCAACTTTTTAAAACTCAAATCTTTAAGACTGAAATAGTGTTACTTACTTCCTAATTCCTCAAGTAAAAATCCTAATTTCCCTTAAATTTTTTTAATCATGAGATCGCCTGATGCGTGGGAAGCATCAAGATTTAACAATCCTAGTTCTGTTACGATTCTTTATATAGTTCCCTAGTTCTGTTAGGAAACTATGTATTTTATTTGCTTAAGAACTCTAGTTTGTTTTAATTTCCTTGCTTTGTTTTAAGAGTTAGAACACTAGTAGGAGTGTTGATAGGATAGGCGTGAGTTGTGATAACAACCAGTCGAGTATTTGCATATCTTTAGGCGTGTGATAGATGTTTATGTTCTTATCTTTTAGTTTGTTAGGAGCATTTAGAATTTGAACCTTGCTAGGACTCTTCTAATGTATTTATATTCGATTATTATCAATAATAAAAAGCAGTTGAATGTTTAAGTTTAATTCTTGGTGAATTAAAAGTTTTCTGGAGTGAATCCAAACGTTTTCAGGAGTGAATCCTAAACCCTAGTTGAGTTTTCATTTGGATTAATCAGAATTCTCCATATCCTTGTGTTATTCGGATTTCCTTGGTTGTTTTTCATCCATGAATTCGGTTCTTACTATCAAATTTCTTTGAAGTTTGAATCTTTAATTCACAAAGCCACTAAACTACAGACTAAAGAGCCTAGAATCGTGTTTCTTGCATAAGGAAATACATCATCGCCGCACGAACTTTCATAAAATAAAAATCGATCCCAAGTTACGACTTTGATGATGTCCACAATACCATTAACCTTAGATGTTCATATTTCCTTATAACTTAACCTTTTTATTATCCAAAAGTTCATTCACCATAATATCTCCAAATATTATTTACGTTATTTCATTGATCCCTTTTTCTGTCTTACCTCGACGTTAAATATAACCACTCATGCCTCAAAAGTTTTTTTTTTTTCACAAGTCATTAGTCTCTATTACTCGAATAGCCATCAACTTATCCTCGAGCCACTCAACATCTAATTTTCCTCAAAATTCATACCTGGACGGAAACCTCATAAATTATCCATTCAACATCACATATCATAGAATCCATTATCAACTCAAATAGTGATCAATTAACCTCAAGTTTCTCAACGTCTAATTTCCCAAAGGATTATACCTAAGCGCAAACCTCATAACATTTCCATTCAGCATCTCATTTCTTGGACTCTATTACCCAAATGGTCATCTATTAATCTCGAGTTTCTCAATATTAAATTTCCCAAAGGATCATACATAGGCGTAAACCTCATAAATTTTCCATTCAGCACCTGATTTCTTAAACTCTATTACCCAAATGGTCATTTATCAACCTCGAGTATCTCAATATCTAACTTCCCAAACGATCGTACCTAGGCGGTGCAAAGTCTAATACTCCGCACTTCCGGCTAGGTTTCAGCTCTGATACCACTCTGTAACGCCCCGAAAATTCATAACCTTAAATAAACACAATTGCTCATATATACTTAGCAGCGGAAATGAAACTTAAGCCTGTGGGATATGGCCCACTAATACAATACAGCCTTAAATAGTCCTTGATAATTATACATAAATGCTCGACTCAAATAATAATAATTTCCCTGATGCAAGATACCACACAATTTCCCTTGAACACGTTCCTCATCGCTCTTGCAATGGCTATGCTCATACCTAAAACAGAAAACAAAATATCATGAGCCGAAGCTCAGTAACATACGACCCTAACAACGTAAATTCATTTCAATTCATTTTATATAGCAAACAGGGAGAAGAGAATATAGTAAAACACATTAGAAATCAGTAATGAAATAATAGCAAGATAACCAATTATAAGTAGCGTCTTGAAACTTCATAAGTTCCCTTTATCTTTTCAGCTTTTAGCTTGGTAACTGGCGAGTATAGACATGTGGGACGTCTCCCACCATGCGATGATCCTCAAGGAGCCCAGCTCCCTTGTTGGATACACCGCTCGCACCAAAATAGAGTAGTAACATAACATGCGGTACCCCTCAAGGAGCCCGGCTCCCTTTTTGGGTGTACGGCGGGTGCGAAGGTACGTGCACGACCATAAAGTAGATAAGCGTAACATTATACTGCCAGAACCTCTTTCACTTTTATTTATCATGTTTCGTTTGTTTAGAATTCATCGGCATAAGCCATAGATCTTATATGAATCATACTTGAGCATCAATAACTCATAAGATCATCATTTATGAAACTCATTCGAAAACAATTTAAGTATCCCACAATCCATATAAAGAATCACATCACAAAATCTTTAACATAATTATAAACATCATTTCACAAACACATTTCGAATGGGATCGTGGGTGTTAGCAATAGATGTTACCTGGAATCCTTCTTAATAATCTTGATAGCCGGGGGAGGCTTGTAATATCTCTTCCTTTTAATCTAACCAATAACCTTTTAATGTACCAAGAAACGAAAAATATCAATATTCACTTTAGTTTAACATTCAGACCTTGAGTAATTGTTATAACGTTTATTATTGAATATCGTTGTTGAAATTACTCTTTAGTTATTGAAGAGACTCATTCTTTCAGCTTACACTCAAATCGATTTTATTGATATTTGTTCATTCATTTCATTGAATTATTGTTCTTAAACATTAGAAATGATCACATATATTTAGTGAATTATGGTCAATAATGAAATTTAAACTTGATTTATAATTCATGTTTCATAACTTGCAAATACGATTTCTTATTTTAATCACTTCATTCTTCTAAATGTTTATATTTTACTATAACTCATGATATTGTTATTGTTAAAGATTGCTTGTTTAATTCATAATATTATACATATATATTTATATAACATTAAACTAAAGTGATTGCTAATATCATCATTCATACTTAAAAGCTATCTTAAGCTCATAAACTAATATATAACTTAAGTATTCCTAATGTTCTCTTACAATTTCAAGTTACAATGATTAATTAACTTCACATCACAAAATCAATTTAGCGGTTTAATTGAAAGATTAGCCCAACAAATTAAAGATAGAATTTAGACTAAGAAGCTTCATTAACACTTACATGAATCAGTTTTTAAGCCCAAGAAATGGAAGGTATAAAATCAACCATTTAACTTAACTAAAACCAAATTCTTTTTGGCCCAACAAATATAACTATCAATAGATGGATTGGGTTCAACTACTTAAACCCAAAAAAAATGAAAACAACTAGGAAGAGGTATTTTCCATACCTCCTGCTCACTGAGCAGCCTCGAAAAGAATAGAGAAGGGAGGAAGATTGAGCGAAGGACTGGAGCGCCAGCAGCGAGGCAGCACAATGGTGGTTCGGGCGGCGTTCGTTGAGCCACAGTGCTCCAGTGCAGCAGTGGCTGCGGCGCGAAACAGGGGAGAGGTGGTGAGAGAGAGAGAGAGTGGGCGAGAGAAGGAGAAGGAAGTCGCGGCTGGGTTGGCGGTGTAATAGGTGGCGCGCCGGTGTGGTGGTGTGTGTAGAAGTGGCAGTGCAGCGGCGCTGCGGTGGGGTGAGTGGTGGCTAACCCGATAACAGAGGAGAGAGGGAGTGGTGTGGGGCGAAAAATAGGGAAGCTTGTGGGAGTGTTTTGGGTGGCGGTTTCCGGCGAGGGTAGGAGAATACTGGTGGTGATGAAGATGGTGGAAGGTAGGGTGGTGGATATGTGGTGATTTGAGGAAGGAAGGATGGCTATTTATAGCCATAGTTGATTCTTAAAAAAAATAAAAAAAAATCAGAATTTGTTTTGCTGAACTTGGCAAAATCATGGATGTTGACGTGAGTAATTCTACTGAATTTTGGGTTTGATGAAATTGGTAAAAATTATGGTTTATGGAGATTTGGTTTTGATACAACGATGTGAAGGTTTGGAGCAAAATATATTGTTGGTCTCATGAAGAAGATGGAACGATGGTGATAATTTTTTTGGTGCACAAAAGAATTAAATGCAACTCCATTTTTTTGTAAAAGAGAGAAGAAGATGTTTGATGTTGACGTTTGAGTTTGGGTTGAGAGTATATTAGTCTGATTTAGAAACTCTAGAGATTTGAGTTTTGTGAGGGAGAAAATTGATGGAGTTGGGAGAAGTTATGGAAGTTGATGGGGAGGTTGTTGATGGCGACAAGTTTTGGTGCACACAAAGGATTTGAACTCCATTGTTTTTGGAAAAATTATAGCAGTTGGTTTTCATTTTATTTTCTTTTTATTTATTTTATTTCTTTTCATTTCTCTTTTTATTATTGTTTTAGTCCAACCTTTGTTATTACTTAGAACTAATTGATTTGTTTATTATTTTCTTCTCTTTCTACTTTTATTAATACTATTATTATTTTAATCTATCATTCACTTGTTATTATTTGCAACTCTTGTAATACATACAATATATATTTGTTTAAAGAACTAAATATCTTTTATCAATACTTGGATGTAGAGCAACAAATTCTAGTCATACCTCATAATTAAAGGAAAATTATAATCACTATTTACTATTAATTAATTTAGGCAAGTTTAAATTTTCGGGATATTACACGGACAACAGAGTTCATGTGTACCTTCTTGGGGCCCACACCAAGTCTCTCAACATTCAACAATCCTTAATTTCTTAGCAGAAACAGTTTGGCGTCGTCTGTGGGGAAGTTACAATCAAAGTCACTTCGCCACCACTCAGTAAGATTCACTTCGTTGTTACTCAGGAATGGCCCCAACCAAGAAGACACGCTCCCAAGTCAACCATTCCGGGAGAGCTCAAGCATCCCATCATCATACACCTGCGATGCTATCCCTCTATCCCAATGATGATGATTCCACCCCGATGAGAAAAACCATCAGCATCACGAAGTCGGTCAGCCCGTGGCCTCGCGTCGGATACAAGTAGCTGACCCTCCACCCATAATTGCAACAGACATCACCTTGATTGCAGCTCAGGTTCAACAAACTCTCCAGCAAAGTCAGATGGATATGGTTGCCACTCTCGTCACGAAGAGATCATTCGTCCCTCCCGAGATGCTCAGCCTAACCGACTGGGACCTAAACAGAGGGAAGGACCGCGTCAACCTTCGAGGGGCAACTCAGTCAGGGAGAAGCAAGCTACTCACGCCTCTTCAAAGACACGTTATCACTCGGAAGAATTTGTCTCGAAGAACACAAACTCATGAATACCCCTCCAGAATAAACAGTGGCACCCTCAAGTTTATGGTCCAGTTCCGTCAGACCTACTCATCAAAGGCACTTACTCATCAACAGTACCAACTCATTCAAGGTACCCTCTCATGCTTGGTGCCCATTCGGCCAAGGAAATATACTCGGCCATTGGTGCCTACTCATCAAAGGCACCTACTCATCAACGGTACCTACTGATGAGTGATATTTATATCACTCAAATACCTTATTTTCCTCATGTTTAGAGTCATATTTTCTCTTCATTTATCACTTTCTAGCTTATTTTGCTTAATTTAGAGTAATTGAGTTATTTGTAGCTTATTTGTGAATATTAGTTATTTTGGCTATTTATATATGGTTTGGTAATGCTTATTTGTATTTGATGCTGTAGGATCAACTTTAGAGGTCTCAATACCACACATCAAGCATAGAGTGGAGCAATTTTGCCAAAATAAGAGCTTTTGGAAGGATTTGTGCATAAGGGTCGTATTCAAACGACCATAACTTTCATCACAAAAAATATTTTTCAGTGATTCAAGTTGTAGATGAAATTTTGGCTCGATAAATTTCCAACAAGTGGTCACATGCCCAATTCCGATGAAAAATGAAAGAGATATGGCTGTTTGAAGTCGGGTGCGTCTGCCAGAACTGCGCGCCCGCTCCGTATTTTCAAGCGCGCCCGCGCTGGAGGCCCAAAAACCTTCTGCCTGCGTGAAATTGTATGGAGAGCCCGCTCCAAACTATATGGAGCGCCCGCGCCACTTGATTTGTGCGGAAATCTATGTTTTTCGACCCGTTTAATGATGTAATGTTTAAATCTTTTAAAAGGAAGGATCCCTAACTTTTGAAAGGGGGAGAGGAGAGCTAGCCTCCATAAGCTTAGTTAGAGGTTTTAGTTAGGGTTTTAAGAGAGAGAAACTCCCATCTTTTAGAGAGAGAAGTGAGAGAAACTTGTTGAAAGCTTGGATTTTGAAGAATCTAAGAAGGAAACTTGAAGATTTGGAGACTCCTCGCAACTTTAATGAGAATTTCTTACTCTCTCTCATGTTTTATTGTTTTATCTACTTATTTTCATGTCATTTTCACTCTATTTACTTATTCATCCTAGATTAGTGTTTGATTTCATATTTTTAGTTTGTTATTTATTTCATTTAATAATTTATTATGATTTGTGAGTAGTTATTTTGCTTGGGAAGGGATGAAGCCATTAATGATATCATGAGCCTTTGGGTCATATTTGGGGTCATTTTAGAAAATGAAATCAAATGAGCAATAGGGGTTTTATTGTTGGTTTTTGTGATTGGCCTCCATGGAAACTTAATTATTAGTCACTTCAATGAAGGATTGAAAGATGAAATTGAAGAGTTGACTCCCTATTTGTTCACTTAACTAAACTTGCATGAAAATAGAGGTTTTAGTTAAGAGATATATTTAGTCATCTTGTTATTCATGCTCTTGAGTTGGGGGGTTTGTTGCATGAAAATAGGACATAATCTCCAATTTGAGTAACCCTCTTTAGCTTGAAAGAGTAATTAGGGATTTGTTAGATGATCCCTTTGATTCATTCTCTTTAGACTACCCCCCTTATTTGCCTAATTGTTTTAATGATTGAAATATTTGGTGAATTCCCCTACCCTAGTTCCTTTTATTTAATAGTTTTTAGTTGATAATTGATAAATCTCTTAACTATATAGCTTAGCCTAGCTTATTATAATTAATATTTTCGGTGATTACCCTTAGTCCTTGTGGAAGAATGACCCTTGCTTGCCATTATACTTAGGTTAGTGGTTAGTTAGGTTTTGTTTGACTTTTGGAGACTAATAACGACCTAGTTTATCCTATGTCAAAATGGCGCCGTTGCCGGGGACTTCGGCTAACATTGATTTGTGTTGATTAGATGAGTCTAGGCTATTTGTGAATATTTTTCATTTCTTTGGTTTTATTTGATTTGATTTTCTTTTCTTTCTCTTTAAAAAAAATCAAAAAAATGGCAATCTTCTCCCTTCCCCAATTTAAACATGAAGTATTTTGGAGGTACTATTGGAGGCTTGAAGATTATCTTGGTTATGACCATAGTTTTGAAAAATGGGAAATTTGTGATGTGATGTTTGAGGGTCTAAATGAAGAAACTAGAAGGGTGGTAGATTATATGTCTAATGGTGATTTCCATGCTCAATCTTTGGATGAGGCTTGGAGTCTATTTGAGTGGTTGGCTAGAGATACATATGAATGGGAAATGTCAATGCATACTAATCAAAATCTTGAAAATTTCTCTAGGTATGAACCAGAGACTTGTATTCCTCCCCTATCTTGCACTCATTTGGATGATGCATATTCTAATGTTAATGATGTTCATGCATCTCATGAATTGTCCTCAAATTATTGCACGAATTCCCATAATCTATCCTATGATCCCCCTCCCTCCTATGCTTATAATAATGAAGTGCACTCTAATGTTGATGATATTCATGCTACTTCTCAATATTCATTGAATTTGTGCATGGATTTCAATCAAATGCCTCATGTTCCCAATATTGATTCTCATATGCTTGATTGTGAACCCCCAACCCAACTTGATTCCCAAATTGCTCCCCAACCTATTGATGATCCCGTTTTACAATTGGAAATTGATTTGAAGTTGTTTAGGGAGAAATGGGGTTGCAATGATGGCATTCTTGAGTTTGATTATGTTGATTTAAGGGATGTTGAAAAAGAAAATCAATTGGAAAAATGTGACCTAGATCTTGATGATGGTTTTTGGAGTAGTGATGATGAGGAGTATGTTTTTGAGGAGAAAAGACCTATTGTTGAGGATATTGTTGAAAGTGATGATGTTTATGAGTCTCTACACTTCCTTTTTGAATCTCATGTGTCTACATCTAATGGATTGGACCTTACTCTCCCTCCTTGTGCTTTAGAGCACTCATCCTCTTCTACCCATTCTATCTTGAGTGAAGACCTTGGTCAATTTGGGAGTGAGATACCTCATTTGATGGTTGGTGATGTTTTTGAGGCTTTAGAGGATGACAACGATGTTGGTAAGGAGTCATTGGTTGAAAAAGTGTGCGATCTGAAAACTTGTGATATAGGAGAAGTCATTTGTGAAACTTTAGTTTCTATTCCTTCACCTTATATCACGTTTTCAAGAAAGCTCGACTTAGTTCCTTCTTTTGCCATCTCTTTCCCTTATTTACCCACATTACCTCCGTTAGATGAGCCCCCTTCCTCCTTTGTCCTTCAAGTGCCTAATTTGATTAATTTTGAGGAAGAGAGTGAGATTGCCACAAGAAAAGAGTTTGTCGAGGAGAGTTTGCCATTTTTTCCTTCGTTTTTATATTCTTTTGATTCTTCTTCTTCCTACTTTCTTGATTTTTCTTTTGTTCCTTCTTTTAGGCATCCCCCTCCTCGATTTTTGCATAGAATTGCACCATACCTTGTGCATGTTCACTCTCTACTTGTTGCATATGGTATCTTCTTTGAAATGTGTGCCAATGCATTTGACAAACTCTTGCGATCTTTGTCGGGATATTTACTAGAAAGGTCATGCTTAGGACCTTAAATAAGCCTTTCTCGGGAAGTAACCCGTGATTTATTGCTTTTATTTTTCTTTCTTTTTATTTACTTAATTTTCTTTTCTTTCCTTGATTTATTTAGGTACATAATTGGAATAACACTCATTCTCAATAGCACGTGGAAAGCAAATCATGGTGTTGAAAAGTTGATTATAAGTGGAGAAATTGGGTCATTTGCGGGTATTATACCCAACTACTATCCGGTAGCTTCCTTCCTTTTCTATTTTCCCAATGCTTTATGATTTGTGGAGCATATGCTTGTTGGTTTGGATGTTTGTTCCCTCCCTCCCTCCCTTTGATCGTCTTGTTCAAGCATTGAGGACAATGCTTTATTCTAGCTTGGGGGAGTAGCTAGTCGCTAGCTTGGGGAGGTGTATATATATACTTTATTTTTAAAAAAAATTAAAATCTAAAAATATTTTCCTTTAATTTCTTTTCTTTTTCCGAAAAAATGAAAAAATTGAAAATCCAAAATAAATGAGGAATAAGAAAAGTACAAAGCATTTCATGTCCAAGGGAAGATTCATGTTGTTGGTAAATTTATGTGGATTCCTTTGCTTTGGTCATTTGGGTAGATGAGTATAGGTATTTCCATTGGATGCTTGTATGTGTAAATTGGGGCGATTAGGGATTGATTAATCTTTGTTGCTTGATTTTCTACTTGAAAAGGCATTCTATAATTCTAAATGTTGTCAAACTTTGTGTTGAAAAGTGTCGAATTATTTCTCTTTCGGAAGTTGTAGTGACCCTAGTTGATTCTTGAAATCTTCTTTGTTGCACAAGTTTTTACCTCAAAACAAGCTATGCTAAGAGTTAAATTCGATTGTAAAAAAAAAGTGTTTTAAGTCTTGAGTCCAATAAGTGGAGCCAATGATCCCACAAGGCATAATAAGCCTATTAAAGTCCATGAAAAAAAAACAAAAAAAAAGTCAATAAGTGGTAATTACCACATGTCCTTGAGAAAGTGGGTTAGTTGAAATGTTTGAGTGGGAACTCGAAAAGTTAATAAGTAGAATTTTCCTAGTAATGATGAATGTCATTATGGCTTAAACATTGAGACTCTAGACCCTTTCCTCAATCATTTTAATCCTACAATCATGGTTTTCTCTTAGCAAAAGTCAAGTTTGGGGGAGTTAATGTGCGATATAGGTGATTAGGATCGATCTTGGGACCTTCTTCATCCATTTGAAAACGATTTGTGACTCTTGAATGCCTAAGTAGACTCTAATTGATGGTTGAAGCTTTTGATAGTGTTAATTTTGCACCTTAGATTAGCCTATCCCCTATATTCCTAAGTCATGGATACATAATGATAATGGTTATGCTTTGAAAGTTTGCTTAATTGCCTATTGCTTTGTGAACCATGGTTAAAGAGATGACTTTGGGCTAATTATATATATTTGTGCTTGATTAGAGTTGTGGGTTAAGACTCTTGGGAAACCCTCACGAGAGCAAACTCATCCACTAGAGCGATCTGGGGGTTTAAAGGGCTTGTTGCACATGCTAAGTGCAACCGTGATTCCTACGACAGTGAGTTAGAATTTCTAGCTTTTTAGAGTAGTACTTCATTATTTTGTTTCATTTGCTCGAGGACGAGCAAAGGTTAAGCTTGGGGGATTTTGATGAGTGATATTTATATCACTCAAATACCTTATTTTCCTCATGTTTAGAGTCATATTTTCTCTTCATTTATCACTTTCTAGCTTATTTTGCTTAATTTAGAGTAATTGAGTTATTTGTAGCTTATTTGTGAATATTAGTTATTTTGGCTATTTATATATGGTTTGGTAATGCTTATTTGTATTTGATGCTGTAGGATCAACTTTAGAGGTCTCAATACCACACATCAAGCATAGAGTGGGGCAATTTTGCCAAAATAAGAGTTTTTGGAAGGATTTGTGCATAAGGGTCGTATTTAAACGGCCATAACTTTCATCACACAAAATATTTTTCAGTGATTCAAGTTGTAGATGAAAGTTTGGCTCGATAGCTTTCCAACGAGTGGTTACAAGCCCGATTCCGATGTAAAATGAAAGAGATATGGTTGTTTGAAGTCGGGTGCGTCTGCCAGAACTGTGCGCCCGCTCCGTATTGTCTAGCGCGCCCGCGGTGGAGGCCCAGAAACCTTCTGCCTGCGTGAAATTGTATGGAGAGCTCGCTCCAAACTATATGGAGCGCCCGCGCCACTTGATCTGTGCGGAAATCTATGTTTTTCGACCTGTTTAATAATGTAATGTTTAAATCTTTTAAAAGGAAGGATCCCTAACTTTTGAAAGGGGGAGAGGAGAGCTAGCCTCCATAAGCTTAGTTAGAGGTTTTAGTTAGGGTTTTAAGAGAGAGAAACTCCCATCTTTTAGAGAGAGAAGTGAGAGAAACTTGTTGAAAGCTTGGATTTTGAATAATCTAAGAAGGAAACTTGAAGATTTGGAGACTCCTTGCAACTTTAATGAGAATTTCTTACTCTCTCTCATGTTTTATTGTTTTATCTACTTATTTTCATGTCATTTTCACTCTATTTACTTATTCATCCTAGATTAGTGTTTGATTTCATATTTTTAGTTTGTTATTTATTTCATTTAATAATTTATTATGATTTGTGAGTAGTTATTTTGTTTGGGAAGGGATGAAGCCATTAATGATATCATGAGCCTTTGGGTCATATTTGGGGTCATTTTAGAAAATGAAATCAAATGAGCAATAGGGGTTTTATTGTTGGTTTTTGTGATTGGCCTCCATGGAAACTTAATTATTAGTCACTTCAATGAAGGATTGAAAGATGAAATTGAAGAGTTGACTCCCTATTTGTTCACTTAACTAAACTTGCATGAAAATAGAGGTTTTAGTTAAGAGATATATTTAGTCATCTTGTTATTCATGCTCTTGAGTTGGGGGTTTGTTGCATGAAAATAGGACATAATCTCCAATTTGAGTAACCCTCTTTAGCTTGAAAGAGTAATTAGGGATTTGTTAGATGATCCCTTTGATTCATTCTCTTTAGACTACCCCCCTTATTTGCCTAATTGTTTTAATGATTGAAATATTTGGTGAATTCCCCTACCCTAGTTCCTTTTATTTAATAGTTTTTAGTTGATAATTGACAAATCTCTTAACTATATAGCTTAGCCTAGCTTATTATAATTAATATTTTCGGTGATTACCCTTAGTCCTTGTGGAAGAATGACCCTTGCTTGCCATTATACTTAGGTTAGTGGTTAGTTAGGTTTTGTTTGACTTTAGGAGACTAATAACGACCTAGTTTATCCTATGTCACCTACTCATTCAAGGTACCCACTCATCATTGGTGCCCACTCGGCCAAGGAAATATATACTCGGCCATAGGTGCCTACTCATCAAAGGCACTTACTCATCAACGGTACCTACTCATTCAAGGTACCCACTCATCCTTGGCGCCCACTCGGCCAAGGAAATGTGCTCGGCCATAGGTTCTACTCACCAAAGGCACCTACTTATCAACGGTACCTACTCATTCAAGGTACCCACTCATCCTTGGCGCCCACTTGGCCAAGGAATTGTGCTCGGCCATAGGTGCCTACTCATCAAAGGCACCTACTCACTCAAGGTACCCACTCATCCTTGGCGCCCACTCGGCCAAGGAAATGTGCTCGGCCATAGGTGCCTATTCATCAAAGGCACCTACTCATCAACGGTGAGGCATAATCATGGCACATCAAGGCACCTAACTCGAAGCAAGGCATAATCCCTAGTCCCCACCCCCCTTCTCGGGACTGGCAGGGTACCCCAGAACATGGCTCTCTCTCGGTTTTCGCTGGACGACCGCCTCGAGAAGGAATGTTGCTACCCTATTCGTTCATCCAGCGTGGGGCTAATTACTTGGTACCCCTCAGCTGGAAAAATAAATACGCTCCGAGGAAGGATGGGGCTAATAAGCCTCAGAAGTCGAGAATTTCTCCATCAGCACCTCCTCAGTCATAAGAGGAGCGTCCTACTAACTTAGCCAAAAAGGGCTAAGTATCGTTAACTGGTACCTACTCGACATCCGAGTAGCGTCATGAGACCTCCACGGGAAACATGGAGGTCCTAAACTCCACCGAGTCGAGAAACATATTCATTGGCATCTCCTCATCATTTTGATGAGCGTCACTCAAATACTGAGCCAAAATAAGGCTAAGGACCTCCCTCGGCCACTTGAGGCTCATAAGCCCTCAACGTGCCGAGGAGCGTCCCATAACCTCCCTCGGTATCTCGAGGAGCGTCACATGACCTCACTCACCATTTTGAGGAGCGTCACTCAAACACTTAGTAAAGTATGGCTAAGTACTCATGGCACCCACTCGGACAACATGGGGCTCATCAATCCTCATCCGAGCGGCGTCCTGCTCCCTCTGTCAGCACAGAGTCTACGTACTCCTCTACCGAGCCACTTTACACTTAGTCAAGTATGGCTAAGTACTCATGGCACCCACTCGGACAGTATGGGGCTCATCAGTCGTCATCCGAGCGGCGTCCTACTCCCTCGGTCAGCATGGAGTCCATGTACTACTCTACCGAACTACTTTACATTTAGTCAAGTATGGCTAAGTACTCATGGCACCCACTCGGACAACATGTGGCTCATCAGTCCTCATCCGAGCGGCGTTCTGCTCCCTCGGTCAGCACGGAGTCCACGTACTCCTCTACCGAGCCACTTTACACTTAGTCAAGTATGGCTAAATACTCATGGCACCCGCTCGGACAACATGGGGCTCATCAGTCCTCATCCGAGTGGCAACCTACTCCCTCGGTCAACATGGAGTCCACGTTATTTAAATCAATTATCAAATTGTGTAGTTTATATTGATGATATACTAATATATTTAAAAACACAAGAAGAACACTATAAGTTATTAGAACAGTTTACAGAAATTATCAAAACTAGTGGTATAGTTTTAAGTAAAAAGAAAATGGAACTGTTTAAAACACAAATTAAATTCTTAGGATTCGAAATAGATAAAGCTGGAATAAAAATGCAAGACCATATAGCCCAAAAAATCATAGAGTTCCAAAAGGAAGTTAATACTAAGAAAGAATTACAAAAATTCTTAGGAATAGTAAATCAGGTTAGAGAATTTATACCTAAATTATCACAATATACAGAACCATTAACTAAAAAACTAAAGAAAGACTACGATTTTAGATGGGAAGATACTGACATGAAGATTTTAGAGAAAATTAAGGAATTAGTCAGAAAGTTACCAAAACTAAGTTTTCCTGATGAAGACAAAGAATTTACATGGATAGTAGAAACAGATGCTAGCGAAACCAATAATGGTTATGGAGCAGTATTAAAATACAAATATAAAAATAATAAAAAGGAATATGTTTGTAGATATCACTCAGGAACCTTTAAGGAAAATGAAATTAATTGGGATATAAATAAAAAGGAATTAAAAGCAGTAAAATATGGAATCAAAAAATTTGAATGTTATATAGTTTATAGAAAATTCATAATTAGAACAGATAATAGAACTGTCAGAAGTTGGTTAACCGAAAAATTACAAGATTCCATTACGAGGAAGGAAATAAATAGAATAATAGTCGACATCAATCAATATGAATTTTCTGTTGAACTATTAAAAACTGACGAAAATTGCAGATTATCTCTCAAGAAATAGCTCAACAACTGATTCTAGAAAATCAAGAGCTCAAGATACAACTCAAAAAGTTAATGGAAGAACTCGCTTCTATGAAAAGGGAAGCAACTTCCAGCAATCCTAATATGGAGCAAGAAGATATTGGCACTAGCCAAAAATATAAAAGCCGAATTATTACAAAAAAAGTTAATTCTCCCTTCAAGAAGAGCATGTCCTTACAAACTTATTACCCCAATCAAGCCAATAATCCCACACCAGTTATCAATGAAATAAATTTTCCTAGCCTAATACCAGATACCACATCTTTCAAAGGAAAACTAACCTTAGGAACCAAACAAACTATGACCCCTTTGGTTCGCCAATATATAGATTATTTCTTATTTATTGCCAATAAATTAAATACCGTTCCAGAAATAACAACTAAAGACTGCCACGGAGAGATAGAAGGAGGTTATGTGATGTATTTCCTTATGCAAGAAACACAAAGTTAGGCTCTTTAGATGTAGTTTAGTGGCTTTGTAGATTAAAGATTCAAACTTTGATGAACAATCAGCAAAGATGATCGAAATTGTGAAGGGATATGGAGAATTTGACTAATC
This sequence comes from Beta corolliflora, assembly GCA_947648045.1. NCBI lineage: Eukaryota > Viridiplantae > Streptophyta > Magnoliopsida > Caryophyllales > Amaranthaceae > Beta > Beta corolliflora. The sequence continues at coordinate 685,059 of CANSZD010003040.1, read as the reverse complement.
CAAGTCAAGATTCAACTTGGATATGAAGAACTATGACTAATCCAAGTCAAAGATCAGCTAGGGTTTAGGTTTCACTCCAGAAAACGTTTGGATTCTCTCCAGAAAACAATTAATTCACCAAGAATTAAACTCAAAACTCAACATCTTTATTAATGGCCGAAAATCAGCTATAAATATTACATAGAAACCTAACTCAACTAGAACTAGTAAATCATAAAGGATAAACAAAAATAACAACCTATAAAAATCTATCACTATCACACGCCTAAGTAATTAAAGTCCTAAAGCAAATGAAACTCTAAACAAAGTAAAGTCCTAATGTAAAACAAACTCTTAACAAGCTAGGAGTTAAAACACCTAAATTACATAGAATTCTAACAGAACAAGAAGTCTACATAATTAGTACTTCTTATACGCATCATACTCCCCTTCTTAAAAAAAACTTGTCCTCAAGTTTTGATGGAGCCAAGCGATCATCCACGCACGGAAGCCATGATCCATAGGAATTACCACACATATGCGAAACAAATGGTGAGGCCACGATGCTTGTGGACGTGTAGTGCAAAGGACAACAGGCGTAGCCCAATAAGCGTGAGAAGTTGCGGCAGATTTAGGTACCCAATGCTTCGTTGGAGCTTTAGGCACACATGGGACAACAACTTTCGAAACTTTGGATGGTCTACAAGCCAAAGATATAATCTTTAAGTCCTCTTGTATGTCCAAGATAGGATCTGGTGGAGTGGCACAATTCAAAATATCATTCGTACAAGGTGCTTCAGTCGGGGCTGCCACGGTTGGAATAGCGGCCTGGTGCGGTGCTTTGGACTGTTGCGCAGATTGAAGGCGTCTTGCATCGCAGAGATCTTGATGTGATTTGCATAGCATATTAAGTGAAACAAGTATTCCTTTGAAGCTTGCTCTGATCTGATCCAAGGAGTCATAGAAGTCATAGTAGGCATCCATGAAACAAGGTCGCGTTTATGAAACATCAAGCAGATACGATGTCATTGAAGTTGAACGCTGCACAGAACTTGATACTTATTAGAACATTATGAAATTTTGACACAACAAACCTCAAGATGTTAGAAGTCCGACGAGACAAAAATTGTACAATTCCGATATCTCACGAGCTGTCACGCGCCGTTTCAATCTAGCAGTGTCAAACTGGGCGACATAAATTTGACGCAGATGTATTTGATGACTGCGACTTTGTTACTGGGTCTACTACGCTCAAATTTTAACACAAGAGAGATCTCTTTGTTAGCTTTCCAACGAACCAAGAAAATATGAATTCCGACTTGTAACGTGTCCACACGAACAGTTCTACCGAGCTGGTATCAGATTTGACGCAAATCTGCAGCGTGGGGGTGGAATTAGCAACGTGGGGGGTGGTATTAGCAGCCACACCAAGATGATGTATTTCCTTATGCAAGAAACACAAAGTTAGGCTCTTTAGATGTAGTTTAGTGGCTTTGTAGATTAAAGATTCAAACTTTGATGAACAATCAGCAAAGATGATCGAAATTGTGAAGGGATATGGAGAATTTGACTAATCCAAGTCAAGATTCAACTAGGATATGAAGAACTATGACTAATCCAAGTCAAAGATCAGCTAGGGTTTAGGTTTCACTCCAGAAAACGTTTGGATTCTCTCCAGAAAACAATTAATTCACCAAGAATTAAACTCAAAACTCAACATCTTTATTATTGGCCGAAAATCAGCTATAAATATTACATAGAAACCTAACTCAACTAGAACTAGTAAATCATAAAGGATAAACAAAAATAACAACCTATAAAAATCTATCACTATCACACGCCTAAGTAATTAAAGTCCTAAAGTAAATGAAACTCTAAACAAAGTAAAGTCCTAATGTAAAACAAACTCTTAACAAGCTAGGAGTTAAAACACCTAAATTACATAGAATTCTAACAGAACAAGAAGTCTACATAATTAGTACTTCTTATACGCATCATTATGTTACTAACCCCTTAAAAAGGGTAAACGAGTTAATAGCGTTGCCTGGTTGCAATGCAAATTTAATCAAAGCAGCATATGATTATGGCCTTCTTAATTCAGTTTTATACAATGAATGGAGAAGAGCTATCTTCAATTCCTCAGTTATATAAAGCCGCTAAAAGTTATTTGCAAATTACAAAATCTCCTATGATTTTTGTAAGATGTTATACCGCCCCAGGCGAAGTTACATTCTCTGAAATAAAACAATGTATTAGAGTTATCAAAATGGGATGCACATCAAATTTCATCCTCCCAGAAGAAATAAAGGCCCAGCCAGAGTTAAACCGAAATGAGATACCAGATATCCTCAGGGAGAAGCGAGCAGTCAAGATAAAGGCGATTTATGAAGCCTTAATTAACATGGTCAAGACTCATGTTTGGATAAATCATAAAGAGTTAAATACGTTAATTATATCTCAACGCAAAGCATATGGCCATGACACGGTCGAAACTATCAAATCATGGGTATGGGGCCTGCTCCATCCAGATCAAGAACCAGTTACAAGGTATATGCCTAGAAATTTTCTTACTCAAGATACCTTGAAGAGATATTGCAGTTGGATGCAGCAAAATAATAACCACTCATGTCAAATGTGTGGAGTTAAACAAATGACTGTACCAATAATTGAAGATATGGATAGCTGTGGAGACAGAGCTGAATCATCTAGCACAGCAGCATCTACCACAGAGATAGAGCACAATTTACAAGTATCAAACACCTGTTAAAGAAGATAAGCATAGAGGAAAGAGATACTTTTGTAAAATCTATCATGTAATAAATAAATGTTGTAACAGTTATAATAAAACAAGAGATAGGCGGCTAGCGCACGATAAATATGTGAATAGTGAATAGTGTGAACAACACTTTCACTGTAGCAATAGTATTTGTAATAGTATGTAATTTTGTACGAACACTTAAACAAGTTCGTCTATAAATAAGAAATACCTGATGCTGCTAAGGGGCATCATCAAGCTTCTCACTACTCCTCCTCTTTCTCTCACTAAAGTTTTATTCTCTCAAAAATACGCTTCACCCCAAGTTGGTATCAGAGCTACTATTCACAAAAAACCGGAGCTATTTACTTAGAGCTTATTTCTCAAGATATTCCATTATCAAATTATGAAAGCAGATTAGGTAACCCCTTTTCTTATGAACTAAATTTAAATTCAATCCCCTAGTTTATAATAATACTGAGATCTGTTAAGATAATTCTATAATTTCATATAGGATGTATGTTATCTTAATTATGCTTTCCCCGATTAAGTAAAATCATGTTTAGAAACCAAGAGACAATTGGTAGCAGGAGCCCGTTTAGCCGTTGAAAATGAGAAGGCGTTGAGGGCGTGATGCATAAAACCTATGTGGTGAGGTTGAAAAACATGAATTTATTTAATTTTGCTTAAGTGCTTAAGGGTTGTCAAAGCGGATTAGCAGTACTTATATGAAAGCTGATATAATTGTTATTAACCGATTAAGGTTTATTATGAGCAAAAGGGATTGAGTCTTAAAAGAAAGTTCATAAACAAACAGACTATTTACCTATTTACTTGTTTATTTGCTTATATATCTAATTATTTGCTTATTATGGATTCTCAAATAAAGAATGTTAAACTAGTTGTTGAATGGATAAATTATGCTTTACTATTTAAAATTAATAGAGTAAAAGATCAAATAGATATATATAATATTCATCTACATGAAGCATATGTACTAGAAGATACTGAAACACGGTATTCTCTACTTAAATTAATAAAGACAGAACAAAATAAGATAGAAAAACATTCGAAAATTCAAATAGAACTTGAAAAATTACTAGATCTATTAAAACAAATAGAACTTAGACAATTCTTAATAGAATAATTATTAATAGAACTTAAACAACTATTAAATTCGTTATGACTACTAAATCACAAATAAGAAACGTTATTGCTAGAAGTTGCTTCCCTTTTCATAGAAACGAGATCTTCCATTAACTTTTTGAGTTGTATCTTGATCTCTTGATTTTCTAGAATCAGTTGTTGAGCTATTTCTTGAGAGATAATCTGCAAAGCAATTTTCGTCAGTTTTTAATAGTTCAACAGAAAATTCATATTGATTGATGTCGGCTATTATTCTATTTATTTCCTTCCTCGTAATGGAATCTTGTAATTTTTGGGTTAACCAACTTCTGACAGTTCTATTATCTGTTCTAATTATGAATTTTCTATAAACTATATAACATTTAAATTTTTTGATTCCATATTTTACAGCTTTTAATTCCTTTTTATTTATATCCCAATTAATTTCATTTGCCTTAAAGGTTCTTGAGTGATATCTACAAACATATTCATTTTTATCATTTTTATATCTGTATTTTAATACTGCTCCATAACCATTATTGGTTTCGCTAGCATTTGTTTCTACTATCCATGTAAATTATTTGTCTTCATCAGGAAAACTTAGTTTTGGTAACTTTCTGACTAATTCCTTAATTTTCTCTAAAATCTTCGTGTCAGTATCTTCCCATCTTAAATCGTAGTCTTTCTTTAGTTTTTTAGTTAATGGTTCTGTATATTGTGATAATTTAGGTATAAATTCTCTAACCTGATTTACTATTCCTAAGAATTTTTGTAATTCTTTCTTAGTATTAACTTCCTTTTGGAACTCTATGATTTTTTGGGCTATATGGTTGTGCATTTTTATTCCAGCTTTATCTATTTCGAATCCTAAGAATTCAGTTTGTATTTTAAACAATTCCATTTTCTTTTTACTCAAAACTATACCACTAGTTTTGATAATTTCTGTAAACTGTTCTAATAACTTATAGTGTTCTTCTTGTGTTTTTGAATATATTAGTATATCATCAATATAAACTACACAATTTGATAATTGATTTAAATATTTATCCATAAATGCTTGGAATCTTCTTGGGGCATTTTTATATCCAAAAGGTAAAACATTCCATTCGTAAAATCTATTAGGGACTTTGAATGCTGTTAATTGTTTAGATTCTTCAGTTAGCTTTAATTGGTGAAAACCACTTTTACAATCAAATTTTGAAAAATAATTGTATCCTTGTATTTGTCTCATTTTAAGTATCTTATTTGGTATGGGGTAATTGTATGTTATTGTTTTTTTTTTTAAATTCTATAGTCGATATCCATTCTTGTTTTTCCTCTCTTTTGCTCAGAATGATTATTAACTATAAACGCACTACTACTATGTTTTGAATTACTTGGTCTAATTAGTTTTGTATTTTTTGTTTAATTTGTGACATCCAAATTTAGGTATTTCATATTTTTCACAACAGTCACTTATTTTAGTTTGTTTTCTAAATGCTTTTTGGTTATTGACTTCAATACAATAATTTTTATACCATGTTTGTAAAAAGGATATTTGTTCACCTAAAGTTCATGTTTTAGGTTCTGTATAATATGCTTCTTGTACCATAGTGTTTATAGGTATTGGTAATTTTTCAAAATATAATTTTCGAAATACAGCTAATTGTTCATGTGTTTCAGTTCCTAATTCATAATAATTCATTTGGAATGCACAATTATATCTGTTTAAATCTTCTGGACACATGGAACATATTTGCATATTATATAGTTGGGACTTACAATATTCTTTCTTAGCTTCTGCATATTTTAAATCTGCATTTGGATTGCCAAATTCTCTTCGAATTATTTTTTCGTATTTTTTCAACATTTGTGTTGAATCATTCATCTCAGTTCCTTCTGTCTTAGTACTTCGCAGTTCCGTAAATTCTTTTATTCCTATATTAGTTAAATAGCTTTTTGCTATTCCTGTTATTGTGGCTTCAATATAATTAGCCGTCGCACTAACTGGTATTTTAGCTTCTATTAATTTTGCATTTATTCTAGCTATCCAATTTTGTATTTCTAATTCAGCATTTGTAGCGTAATCTAGATTTAAAGTTTCTCCTGTTTGGTTATCTCTCGGTATGTAATCATTTTCTATTTTTCTTAGATATTTCCATATATAGTCATTATTTCTATGGGCATAATCATATTTTTTCTTTTTAAAAGTTGATTTATAATTTCTATTGGTATCCATATAATAATAATCATCATCTGTGTCGACCTTAGTAAGTACGTTAATTTCTTCATCCTTTTCTGAATTAAAGTCTGATTCTAAATGATTTGAATATCTAAATTCTTGACTGGATTGTTCAGAATAAAATTCTTCACTATTTTCTTCTAGAGTATTTACCTCTATATTATTTACCTCTAGTCGTTCTATTTCAGTAGTTAAAGCTTCTATGGTAGTATTATTTATTATTTCGTTATCTGATTCGTGGATTTCTGATATTTCAGTGTTTTCTTTGATATTACATATAAGCTGTTCTTCTATTTTATCAAACCTATTATTATATTCTATTTTAAGATTTTGTATCTCTTCATTAAAATTATTTTATACTCTGTAAACTTTATCTAATATTTGTTTGGTATTAATATGTATTATTTTGATAGATTCTTCCATTTTTCTCATTCTTTCATCATATTTTCTTTCTAACTTTTGTAATTTTTTATAGATGTCATTAATTGTTTTATTGTCTTGATAGCTACTTTCTACATTTGTTATTTGTACTAAATTATTTTCTAGTGCTAGTCTTCTTTCCCTATCAAATTCGTTTTCTAGTATCATTTGTTTTCTATCTTTTATTAAATAAAATCTTCCTTTACTAATTTCTGCAAATTGTCTATTTTGATTAGTCTTGTGTATTTTAAATGGACCATCAGGGTATCTAATAATTTCTTCTTCAATGATTTTTTCGTTTTTATTCATTATTCTAATTGTTCAATTACTCTTTCATATTCAATTTCTATTCTTTTTCTTAAAAGTAATTCTGGAAATAATTGTGAATATTCTTTAGTTATCTTCTTTTCTAAGATCTCATAACCTTGTTCTTCTAGTTCTATTGGTATTTTAGTATTACTTGATTGTGGTTTATCTAGATCATTCCTACTTTCTTTTAGTAATTGTATAATTAATAAAATATTTTTATTAATAATTGTTAGATTAGTTCCTAAATGTTCATCTTTTTCTAGTTCACTCATACATACATGCTCGATTTTCTATCAAATGTATTAATATAATCTTCATGTATTTTCTTAGATATATCTTCCTGTTCTTTAATTTGTATATTTAGTAGTTCTATTTGATTATCAAAAGGTCTTAACTCTTTGTCTATCTCTTCATGATTATGATTATCATTTAATGTTGCTCGTTCTAATATTTGTATTTTATTAATGATAGCTATTTGTTTTTGATTTCTTAATTGTAAATTTTTTATATCAGATTGCATAGTTGATATAAAATATTGGAAATTAGCTTTTCCCATAAAATTTTTTACTTGGAATTTAGTACTCATACGTATAACGAATTTTGTAAATCTCTAAGTTCTTGTTTAGCTGTTAAGTATATATTTTTCTTTTTTTGTAGCTTAGTTAAATACTTTCTTAAAGCATCTTTCATTTCATTAGCTTTTCTTCTATAAGCTTCATATGAATAATTTTCAAATTCATCTATTTTGTCTTGTAGAGTCTGGATCTGTAATTTTAACATAAAATCTCTTATTTCTATATGTGCCTTAACGTTTCTTATTTGTGATTTAGTAGTCATAACGAATTTAATAGTTATTTAAGTTCTATTAATAATTGTTCTATTAAGAATTGTCTAAGTTCTATTTGTCTTAATAGATCTAGTAATTTTCCTCAGTTATATAAAGCAGTTAAAAGTTATTTGCAAATTACAAAATCTCCAATGATTTTTGTAAGATGCTATACCGCCCCAGGCGAAGTTACATTCTCTGAAATAAAACAATGTATTAGAGTTATCAAAATGGGATGTACAGCAAATTTCATCCTCCCAGAAGAAATAAAGACCCAGCCAGAGTTAAACCGAAATGAGATACCAAATATCCTCAGGGAGAAGCGAGCAGTCAAGATAAAGGCGATTTATGAAGCCTTAATTAACATGGTCAAGACTCATGTTTGGATAAATCATAAAGAGTTAAATACGTTAATTATATCTCAAAGCAAAGCATATGGCCATGACACGGTCGAAACTATCAAATCATGGGTATGGAGCCTGCTCCATCCAGATCAAGAATCAGTTACAAGGTATATACCTAGAAATTTTCTTACTCAAGATACCTTGAAGAGATATTGCAGTTGGATGCAGCAAAATAATAACCACTCATGTCAAATGTGTGGAGTTAAACAAATGACTCGTACCAATAATTGAAGATATGGATAGTTGTGGAGACAGAGTCAATCATCTAGCACAAAGAAAGATCTACCACGAGATAGAGCACAATTTACAAGTATCAAACACCCGTTAATGAAGATAAGCATAGAGGAAAGAGATACTTTTGTAAAATCTATCATGTAATAAATAAATGTTGTAACAGTTATAATAAAACAAGAGATAGGCGGCTAGCGCACGATAAATATGTGAATAGTGAATAGTGTGAACAGTACTTTTTACTGTAGCACTTTCATTGTAGCAATAATATTTGTAATAGTATGTAATTTTGTACGAACACTTAAACAAGTTCGTCTATAAATAAGAAATGCCTGATGCTGCTAAGGGGCATCATCAAGCTTCTCACTACTCCTCTTCTTTCTCTCACTAAAGCTTTCTTCTCTCAAAAATAAAACACGCTTCACCCCAAGTTGGTATCAGAGCTACTATTCACAAAAAACCGAGCTATTTACTTAGAGCTTATTTCTCAAGATATTCCATTATCAAATTATGGAAGCAGATTAGGTAACCCCTTTTCTTATGAACTAAATTTAAATTCAATCCTCTAGTTTATAATAATACTGAGATCTGTTAAGATAATTCTATAATTTCATATAGGATGTATGCTATCTTAATTATGCTTTCCCCGATTAAGTAAAATCATGTTTAGAAACCAAGAGACAATTGGTAGCAGGAGCCCGTTTAGCCGTTGAAAATGAGAAGGCGTTGAGGGCGTGATGCATAAAACCTATGTGGTGAGGTTGAAAAACATGAATTTATTTAATTTTGCTTAAGTGCTTAAGTGTTGTCAAAGCGGATTAGCAGTACTTATATGAAAGCTGATAGAATTGTTATTAACCGATTAAGGTTTATTATGAGCAAAAGGGATTGAGTCTTAAAAGAAAGTTCATAAAGAAACAGACTGTTTACCTATTTACTTGTTTATTTGCTTATATATCTAATTATTTGCTTATTATGGATTCTCAAATAAAGAATGTTAAACTAGTTGTTGAATGGATAAATTATGCTTTACTATTTAAAATTAATAGAGTAAAAGATCAAATAGATATATATAATATTCATCTACATGAAGCATATGTACTAGAAGATACTGAAACACGGTATTCTCTACTTAAATTAATAAAGACAGAACAAAATAAGATAGAAAAACTTTCGAAAATTCAAATAGAACTTGAAAAATTACTAGATCTATTAAAACAAATAGAACTTAGACAATTCTTAATAGAACAATTATGAATAGAACTTAAACAACTATTAAATTCATTATGACTACTAAATCACAAATAAGAAACGTTAAGGAACATATAGAAATAAGAGATTTTATGTTAAAATTACAAATCCAGACTCTACAAGACAAAATTGATAAATTTGAAAATTATTCATATGAAGCTTATAGAAGAAAAGATAATGAAATGAAAGATGCTTTAAGAAAGTATTTAACTAAGCTACAAAACAAGAAAAATATATACTTAACAGCTAAACAAGAACTTAGAGATTTACAAAATTCGTTATACGTATGAGTACTAAATCCCAAGTAAAAAATTATATGAGAAAAGCTAATTTCCAATATTTTATATCAACTATGCAATCTGATATAAAAAATTTAGAATTAAGAAATCAAAAACAAATAGCTATCATTATTAAAATACAAATATTAGAACGAGCAACATTAAATGATAATCATAATCATGAAGAGATTGACAAAGAGTTAAGACCTTTTGATAATCAAATAGAACTACTGAATATACAAATTAAAGAACAGGAAGATATATCTAAGAAAATACATGAAGATTATATTAATACATTAGATAGAAAATCGAGCATGTATGTATGAGTGAACTAGAAAAAGAAGAACATTTAGGAACTAATCTAAAAATTATTAATAAAAATATTTTATTAATTATACAATTACTAAAAGAAAGTAGGAATGATCTAGATAAACCAGAATCAAGTAATACTAAAATACCAATAGAACTAGAAGAACAAGGTTATGAGATCTTTGAAAAGAAGATAACTAAAGAATATTCACAATTATTTCAAGAATTACTTTTAAGAAAAAGAATAGAAATTGAATATGAAAGAGTAATTGAACAATTAGAATAATGAAAAAAAATGAAAAAATCATTGAAGAAGAATTTATTAGATACCCTGATGGTCCATTTAAAATACACAAGACTAATCAAAATAGATAATTTGCAGAAATTAGTAAAGGAAGATTTTATTTAATAAAAGATAGAAAACAAATGATACTAGAAAACGAATTTGATAGGGAAAGAAGACTAGCACTAGAAAATAATTTAGTACAAATAACAAATATAGAAAGTAGATATCAAGACAATAAAATAATTAATGACATCTATAAAAAATTAGAAAAGTTAGAAAGAAAATATGATGAAAGAATGAGAAAAATGGAAGAATCTATCAAAATAATACATATTAATACCAAACAAATATTAGATAAAGTTTACAGAGTAGAAAATAATTTTAATGAAGAGATACAAAATCTTAAAATAGAATATAATAATAGGTTTGATAAAATAGAAGAACAGCTTATATGTAATATCAAAGAAAACGCTGAAATATCAGAAATCCACGAATCAGATAACGAAATAATAAATAATACTACCATAGAAGCTTTAACTACTGAAATAGAACGACTATAGGTAAATAATATAGAGGTAAATACTCTAGAAGAAAATAGTGAAGAATTTTATTCTGAACAATCCAGTCAAGAATTTAGATATTCAAATCATTTAGAATCAGACTTTAATTCAGAAAAGGATGAAGAAATTAACGTATTTACTAAGGTCGACACAGATGACGATTATTATTATATGGATACCAATAGAAATTATAAATCAACTTTTAAAAAGAAAAAATATGATTATGCCCATAGAAATAATGACTATATATGGAAATATCGAAGAAAAATAGAAAATGATTACATACCGAGAGATAACCAAACAGGAGAAACTTTATATCTAGATTGCGCTACAAATGCTGAATTAGAAATACAAAATTGGATAGCTAGAATAAATGCAAAATTAATAGAAGCTAAAATACCAGTTAGTGCGGCGGCTAATTATATTGAAGCCACAATAACAGTAATAGCAAAAAGCTATTTAACAAATATAGGAATAAAAGAATTTACGGAACTGCGAAGTACTAAGACAGAAGGAACTGAGATGAATGATTCAACACAAATGTTGAAAAAATACGAAAAAATAATTCGAAGAGAATTTGGCAATCCAAATGCATATTTAAAATATGCAGAAGCTAAGAAAGAATATTGTAAGTCCCAACTATATAATATGCAAATATGTTCCATGTGTCCAGAAGATTAAAACAGATATAATTGTGCATTCCAAATGAATTATTATGAATTAGGAACTGAAACACATAAACAATTAGCTGTATTTCGAAAATTATATTTTGAAAAATTACCAATACCTATAAACACTATGGTACAAGAAGCATATTATACAGAACCTAAACAGGAACTTTAGGTGAACAAATATCCTTTTTACAAACATGGTATAGAAATTATTGTATTGAAGTCAATAACCAAAAAGCATTTAGAAAACAAGCTAAAATAAGTGACTGTTGTGAAAAATATGAAATACCTAAATTTGAATGTCACAAATTAAACAAAAAATATAAAACTAAAAGACCTAAATTAATGCGAAGACGATATAAAAGATTCAAACCATATGGAAAATATAAAAATAAGAAACGATCAAATAAAAATTACTTTATTAAAAGAAAAATCAATAAATATGCAAAAAATTCAAAAAGATGTAGATGTTATAATTGTGGACAGATAGGTCACATAGCAAAAGAATGCAGGACTAAAACAAATAAAAATACTAAGAAAAATATAAAAAATGTAAATTTTATTGAACTACATATAGCAGAATATGAAATAGGTAAAAATAATATACCACCAGATGAAGAAATATATGTTTTAGAGTACGAAACAGATAATGATGAAATTAATGAAATAAAAAGTAGTGAAGAAGAAGATAATACAGAAACTGATAGTAATGGATAAAGACATACAAGAAGTTGATTACGATGAAGATATTACTGTACAACATAAAAATCAAAGAGCTATTTTTGATCTACAAAAATATAATGCGTTAAAGCATGAAGGATTTACATTGTCTCCCAATAAAATAATTGAAAAGAAAAAATTTGATATAACCAATTTAACTAACTATTTCAAAAGGAAAAAGGAAGAATATTTAGTTATAGCTGATAGAGAACATGTTATAGATATAACACAAGTACAAGGCAATACTAGAGTCCCATTAATAACACAAGAAGTGTTAAATGAAGAAATAACCAAAATTAACAACGTATTAAAAAATAAACCAATCGCATTTAGATTTGTAGAATTAGCAGCCATAGAAATAATAATAAAAGCCTGTTTTTAGGAAGGAATAGATACTCCTTTAGAATTACAATTAGCTGATGACAGAATTAAAGAACCTATAGAACAAGCTATTATAGCACAACTTAGAGGAAATCTTATTTACCAAAAAGTAAGATTTATAATTAAGCCAAACTATTCGGTAAGTCTAACTGACCAAAACATAGAAAAAGCATTAGTCCTATATTGGATGTTAGGAGGAATAAAGATGACAAAAGGATCAAAAGTTATGACAGTACAATGTAAGAATGCTTATATATTAACCAATCAACATCAAATTTATACCAAAAACAAATTAAGGCCAATTATTATAGACCCCCCTTTTACTGAGCTAGTACTACCTATAGAAAAAGGATTAAAATTATATTCTAAACCAAGTTATGAAGACTTAGAAATAGTGAAAAAACGATTAAGTGTTTCTAGATCCATAAGAGAACTAACTGAGAACTTACCTATTCAAATACAATCACACGAATATTACATAATCATACAAATAGGAACTAAAAGTTTAACTGCAAAACTAGATGTTAATAAGGAAAATCATTATATTCCCTTAGAAAAATTGACAAACAAAATAATAAATGAAAACTTTAATAGATTAATAATCCTTACAACAAAAATTTCCTTTCAAGAAATAAATATTGAATATGTTATAACCCTAAACAATGAAATAATATTAGGAAAAGAATTTTTAGAAAAGGTTAAACCTTGGAAAATAGATCAAGACTATTTTGAATTTACTTATAATCAAACCCAATCTAAAACTAGAATAATCAATGAGTAATGCTATACCATGTTTAATAGAATTAATAAAATTACAAAAAAAAGATAGAGATAGCAAAAGAAGAAAACGCCTATATAAGTCAAAGACTGCAATACATAATATTTGCAGAATGCCATAGAGATAGTATACGAACATTATCTGAAGAAGAACAAAAGAAAACATGAAACATAGAAATATTAGAACAAAAATTACATAAAATGAAAAATGAATTAATAATTCTTAATAAAAATGAGTAATTTAACTTATATACTTATGAAAATAATCTTTGATGGATATAAAAGTAGATATTATACACCAATGGTAGATACAGGAGCTCAAACAACATTATGAAAGAAAACTGTTTACCAGAATGGAAAAGGTTAAATACTCCTTTTATAATAAACGGATTTAATAATAATAGTAGTAAAATTACTCTTTATCAAACAAATGTAAAAATGTAAATTTGGGATAAGATATTAATTATACCCAAAGTATATTGCTTTGAATTAATAGGAAAAGATATTATATTAGGAACTAATTTCTTAAACCAATATAAACCATTTAGTATAGATAAAGAATTTCTTACTTTGTCTACCCCTTGTCGACATAAGCCAAGGTAGTTACAAATAGAGAAAGATTACCAATAGAATGGGAAAAATGCAAAATAGGAGAAGAAGCAAAACTAGTCCAAAAAATGAAAACCAAAAAAGAAATCAACAAATTGGATATAATAGAAATAGGAATATTACATTTAGATAAACTTACTCCTTTAAAAACTAAGTTAGAAGATTTATGCAGTGAAAATCCTTTAGAAAATTGGCATAAGCATAAAACTGAAATACAAATAACATTAAAAGACCAAAACAGTATCATATCACAAAAACCTTTTAATAATACTCAAAGAGATGAAAAGGAATTTAAAATGCATATAACAGAACTATTAGCTGGAAAACTAATTAGACCAAGTAATTCAAAACATAGTAGTAGTGCATTTATAGTTAATAATCATTCTGAGCAAAAGAGAGGAAAAACAAGAATGGTTATCGACTATAGAATTTTAAATGAAAAAACAATAATATACAATTACCCCATACCAAATAAGATACTTAAAATGAGACAAATACAAGGATACAATTATTTTTCAAAATTTGATTGTAAAAGTGGTTTCACCAATTAAAGCTAACTGAAGAATCTAAACAATTAACAGCATTCAAAGTCCCTAATAGATTTTACGAATGGAATATTTTACCTTTTGGATATAAAAATGCCCCAAGAAGATTCCAAGCATTTATGGATAAATAATTAGATATGAGTGGTTATTATTATAGACCAAAAATGGAAGATATTGACACGAGAGGAAAAACAAAAATTAAGGAATTATCTGAATTAAGTATCTTACTGCATTTAATTGTTAAATAGTTCTATTCTTAAAATGACCAAATTATGAAAGAAACTGGCATATGTTTACTGCACATTTTGTGTAAAATGAATGGAGTATTTAACCTATAATTTGTAACAATTATGAAATAGATATCAAAAATTGCCTAACATGAATAATTTTCTTCCTTTTTTGGTTTTCATTTTTTGGACTAGTTTTGCTTCTTCTCCTATTTTGCATTTTTCCCATTCTATTGGTAATCTTTCTCTATTTGTAACTACAGTAAATGGTTTATATTGGTTTAAGAAATTAGTTCCTAATATAATATCTTTTCCTATTAATTCAAAGCAATATACTTTGGGTATAATTAATATTTTATCCCAAATTTGCATTTTTACATTTGTTTGATAAAGAGTAATTTTACTACTATTATTATTAAATCCGTTTATTTTAAAAGGAGTATTTAACCTTTTCCATTCTGTTAAACAGTTTTCTTTCATAATTGTTGTTTGAGCTCCTGTATCTACCATTGGTGTATAATATCTATTTTTATATCCATCAAAGATTATTTTCATAAGTATATAAGTTAAATTACTCATTTTTATAAAGAATTATTAATTCATTTTTCATTTTATGTAATTTTTGTTCTAATATTTCTATGTTTCTTGTTTTCTTTTGTTCTTCTTCAGATAATGTTCGTATACTATCTCTATGGCATTCTGCAAATATTATGTATTGCAGTCTTTGACTTATATAGGTCTTTTCTTCTTTTGCTATCTCTATCTGTTTTTGTAATTTTATTAATTCTATTAAACATGGTATAGCATAACTCATTGATTATTCTAGTTTTAGATTGGGTTTGATTATAAGTAAATTCAAAATAGTCTTGGTCTATTTTCCAAGGTTTAACCTTTTCTAAAAATTCATTTCCTAATATTATTTCATTGTTTAGGGTTATAACATATTCAATATTTATTTCTTGAAAGGCAATTTTTGTTGTAAGGATAATTAATCTATTAAAGTTTTCATTTATTATTTTGTTTGTCAATTTTTCTGAGGGAATATAATTATTTTCCTTATTAACATCTAGTTTTGCAATTAAACTTTTAGTTCCTATTTGTATGATTATGTAATATTCGTGTGATTGTATTTGAATAGGTAAGTTCTTAGTTAGTTCTCTTTTGAATCTAGAAACACTTAATCGTTTTTTCACTATTTCTAAGTCTTCATAACTTGGTTTAGAATATAATTTTAATCCTTTTTCTATAGGTAGTACTAGATCAGTAAAAGGGGGGTCTATAGTAATTGGTCTTAATTTATTTTTGGTATAAATTTGATGTTGATTGGTTAATATATAAGCATTCTTACATTGTACTGTCATAACTTTTGATCCTTTTGTCATGTTTATTCCTCCTAACATCCAATATAGGACTAATGCTTTTTCTATATTTTGGTCAGTTAGACTTACCGAATAGTTTGGCTTAATTATAAATCTTACTTTTTGGTAATTAAGATTTCCTCTAAGTTGTGCTATAATAGCTTGTTCTATAGGTTCTTTAATTCTGTCATCAGCTAATTGTAATTCTAAAGGAGTATCTATTCCTTCCTTAAAACAGGCTTTTATTATTATTTCTATGGCTGCTAATTCTACAAATCTAAATGTGTTTGGTTTTTTTTTTAATACGTTGTTAATTTTGGTTATTTCTTCATTTAACACTTCTTGTGTTATTAATGGGACTCTAGTATTGCCTTGTACTTGTGTTATATCTATAACATGTTCTCTATCAGCTATAACTAAATATTCTTCCTTTTTCCTTTTGAAATAGTTAGTTAAATTGGTTAATTCAAATTTTTTCTTTTCAATTATTTTATTGGGAGACAATGTAAATCCTTCATTCTTTAACGCATTATATTTTTGTAGATCAAAAATAGCTCTTTGATTTTTATGTTGTACAGTAATATCTTCATCGTAATCAACTTCTTGTAATTCTTTATCCATTACTATCAGTTTCTGTATTATCTTCTTCTTCACTACTTTTTATTTCATTAATTTCATCATTATCTGTTTCGTACTCTAAAACATATATTTCTTCATCTGGTGGTATATTATTTTTACCTATTTCATATTCTGCTATATGTAGTTCAATAAAATTTACATTTTTTATATTTTTCTTAGTATTTTTATTTGGTTTAGTCCTGCATTCTTTTGCTATGTGACCTATCTGTCCACAATTATAACATCTACATCTTTTTGGATTTTTTGCATATTTATAGATTTTTCTTTTAATAAAGTAATTTTTATTTGATCGTTTCTTATTTTTATATTTTCCATATGGTTTGAATCTTTTATATCGTCTTCGCATTAATTTAGGTCTTTTAGTTTTATATTTTTTTTTAATTTGTGACATCCAAATTTAGGTATTTCATAATTTTCACAACAGTCACTTATTTTAGCTTGTTTTCTAAATGCTTTTTGGTTATTGACTTCAATACAATAATTTTTATACCATGTTTGTAAAAAGGATATTTGTTCACCTAAAGTTCCTGTTTTAGGTTCTGTATAATATGCTTCTTGTACCATAGTGTTTATAGGTATTGGTAATTTTTCAAAATATAATTTTTGAAATACAGCTAATTGTTCATGTGTTTCAGTTCCTAATTCATAATAATTCATTTGGAATGCATGCTACTATGTTTTGAATTACTTGGTCTAATTAGTTTTCCAGCTAATAGTTCTGTTATATGCATTTTAAATTCCTTTTCATCTCTTTGAGTATTATTAAAAGGTTTTTGTGATATGATACTGTTTTGGTCTTTTAATGTTATTTTTATTTTAGTTTTATGCTTATGCCAATTTTCTAAAGGATTTTCACTGCATTAATCTTCTAACTTAGTTTTTAAAGGAGTAAGTTTATCTAAATGTAATATTCCTATTTCTATTATATCCAATTTGTTGATTTCTTTTTTGGTTTTCATTTTTTGGACTAGTTTTGCTTCTTCTCCTATTTTGCATTTTTCCCATTCTATTGGTAATCTTTCTCTATTTGTAACTACCTTGGCTTTTAACTTAAGTCGACAAGGGGTAGACAAAGTAAGAAATTCTTTATCTATACTAAATGGTTTATATTGGTTAAAGAAATTAGTTCCTAATATAATATCTTTTCCTATTAATTCAAAGCAATATACTTTGGGTATAATTAATATTTTATCCCAAATATGCATTTTTATATTTGTTTGATAAAGAGTAATTTTACTACTATTATTATTAAATCCGTTTATTTTAAAAGGAGTATTTAACCTTTTCCATTCTGGTAAACAGTTTTCTTTCATAATTGTTGTTTGAGCTCCGGTATCTACCATTGGTGTATAATATCTACTTTTATATCCATCAAAGATTATTTTTATAAGTATATAAGTTAAATTACTCATTTTTATTAAGAATTGTTAATTCATTTTTCATTTTATGTAATTTTTGTTCTAATATTTCTATGTTTCTTGTTTTCTTTTGTTGTTCTTCAGATAATGTTCGTATACTATCTCCATGGCATTCTGCAAATATTATGTATTGCAGTCTTTGACTTATATAGGCCTTTTCTTCTTTTGCTATCTCTATCTGTTTTTGTAATTTTATTAATTCTATTAAACTTGATATAGCATTACTCATTGATTATTCTAGTTTTAGATTGGGTTTGATTATAAGTAAATTCAAAATAGTCTTGGTCTATTTTTCAAGGTTTAACCTTTTTTAAAAATTCTTTTCCTAATATTATTTCATTGTTGAGGGTTATAACATATTCAATATTTATTTCTTGAAAGGCAATTTTTCTTGTAAGGATTATTAATCTATTAATGTTTTCATATATTATTTTGTTTGTCAATTTTTCTAAGGGAATATAATTATTTTCCTTATTAACATCTAGTTTTGCAGTTAAACTTTTAGTTCCTATTTGTATGATTATGTAATATTCGTGTGATTGTATTTGAATAGGTAAGTTCTCAGTTAGTTCTCTTTTGGATCTAGAAACACTTAATCGTTTTTTCACTATTTCTAAGTCTTCAGAACTTGGTTTAGAATATAATTTTAATCCTTTTTTTATAGGTAGTACTAGATCAGTAAAAGGGGGGTCTATAGTAATTGGTCTTAATTTGTTTTTGGTATAAATTTGATGTTGATTGGTTAATATATAAGCATTCTTACATTGTACTGTCATAACTTTTGATCCTTTTGTCATGTTTATTCCTCTTAACATCCAATATAGGACTAATGTTTTTCTATGTTTTGGTCAGTTAGACTTACCGAATAGTTTGGCTTAATTATAAATCTTACTTTTTGGTAAATAAGATTTCCTCTAAGTTGTGCTATAATAGCGTGTTCTATAGGTTCTTTAATTCTGTCATCAGCTAATTGTAATTCTAAAGGAGTATCTATTCCTTCCTTAAAACAGGCTTTTATTATTATTTCTATGGCTGCTAATTCTACAAATCTAAATGTGTTTGGTTTATTTTTTAATACGTTGTTAATTTTGGTTATTTCTTCATTTAACACTTCTTGTGTTATTAATGGGACTTTAGTATTTCCTTGTACTTGTGTTATATCTATAACATGTTCTCTATCAGCTATAACTAAATATTCTTCCTTTTTCCTTTTGAAATAGTTAGTTAAATTGGTTAATTCAAATTTTTTATTTTCAATTATTTTATTGGGAGACAATGTAAATCCTTCATGCTTTAACACATTATATTTTTGTAGATAAAAAATAGCTCTTTGATTTTTATGTTGTACAGTAATATCTTCATCGCAATCAACTTCTTGTAATTCTTTATCCATTACTATCAGTTTCTGTATTATCTTCTTCTTCACTACTCTTTATATCATAGGAAACGTTAAGGAACATATATATATTGTATTTTCCAAGGAACTTATTATTTTGTTAAATAGCAAAAAGCTATTTAACTAATATAGGAATAAAAGAATTAACGGAACTGCGAAGTACTAAGACAGAAGGAACTGAGATGAATGATTCAATACAAATGTTGAAAAAATAAGAAAAAATAATTCGAAGAGAATTTGGTAATCCAAATGCAGATTTAAAATATGCAGAAGCTAAGAAAGAATATTGTAAGTCCCAACTATATAATATGCAAATATGTTCCATGTGTCCAGAAGATTTAAACAGATATAATTGTGCATTCCAAATGAATTATTATGAATTAGGAACTGAAACACATGAACAATTAGCTGTATTTCGAAAATTATATTTTGAAAAATTATCAATACCTATAAACACTATGGTACAAGAAGCATATTATACGAAACCTAAACCTGGAACTTTAGGTGAACAAATATCCTTTTTACAAACATGATATAAAAATTATTGTATTGAAGTCAATAACCAAAAAGCATTTAGAAAACAAGCTAAAATAAGTGACTGTTGTGAAAAATATGAAATACCTAAATTTGGATGTCACAAATTAAACAAAAAATATAAAACTAAAAGACCTAAATTAATGCGAAGACAATATAAAATATTCAAACCATATGGAACATATAAAAATAAGAAACGATCAAATAAAAATTACTTTATTAAAAGAAAAATCTATAAATATGCAAAAAATCCAAAAAGATGTAGATGTTATAATTGTGGACAGATAGGTCACATAGCAAAAGAATGCAGGACTAAAACAAATAAAAATACTAAGAAAAATATAAAAAATGTAAATTTTATTGAACTACATATAGCAGAATATGAAATAGGTAAAAATAATATACCACCAGATGAAGAAATATATGTTTTAGAGTACGAAACAGGTAATGATGAAATTAATGAAATAAAAAGTAGTGAAGAAGAAGATAATACAGAAACTGATAGTAATGGATAAAGAATTACAAGAAGTTGATTACGATGAAGATATTACTGTACAATATAAAAATCAAAGAGCTATTTTTTATCTACAAAATATAATGCGTTAAAGCATGAAGGATTTACATTGTCTCCCAATAAAATAATTGAAAAGAAAAAATTTGAATTAACCAATTTAACTAACTATTTCAAAAGGAAAAAGGAAGAATATTTAGTTATAGCTGATAGAGAACATGTTATAGATATAACACAAGTACAAGGCAATACTAGAGTCCCATTAATAACACAAGAAGTGTTAAATGAAGAAATAACCAAAATTAACAACGTATTAAAAAATAAACCAATCACATTTAGATTTGTAGAATTAGCAGCCATAGAAATAATAATAAAAGCCTGTTTTAAGGAAGGAATAGATACTCCTTTAGAATTACAATTAGCTGATGACAGAATTAAAGAACCTATAGAACAAGCTATTATAGCACAACTTTGAGGAAATCTTAGGGAATTAAAATATAAAAGATTTATGCAGTGACCTATCTACTAAATTTAAATTTTTTATAGATGATCATACAAAAACCTTGTCTACCTGTTTTCTAGATGTTACATAAAATGTTAGAAATCCATTTTAAATCATGAATAATTAAGCCAGTTAGATAGCTCAAATTTGGGGCCTGCTCATTCAGACTTATGGATAAATAAACATATATTTCTGGAATATGATGCATAAAACTATTAAGAAATAAATTCAAAAGAATACGTTGTATTATCTTCTAGTTTGGCAAATGAAATTAATTGGGATATAAATAAAAAGGAATTAAAAGTAAAATTATCTAAGTATCTACCAACTTGTATAATTCTAAATCAACTTACCAATTTGTGAGCAGTACTTTTTACTGTAGCACTTTCACTGTAGCAATTAATATAACCAATTTTGTAAATCTCTAAGTTCTTGTTAGCCGAATATGAAATTAGTACAAGAAGCATATTAAATGAATTGTTATTAACCGATTAAGGTTTATTATGAGCAAAAGGGATTGAGTCTTAAAAGAAAGTTCATAAAGAAACAGACTGTTTACCTATTTACTTGTTTATTTGCATAAATATCTAATTATTTGCTTATTATGGATTCTCAAATAAAGAATGTTAAACTAGTTGTTGAATGGATAAATTATGCTTTACTATTTAAAATTAATAGAGTAAAAGATCAAATAGATATTTATAATATTCATCTACATGAAGCATATGTACTAGAAGATACTGAAACACGGTATTCTTTACTTAAATTAATAAAGACAGAACAAAATAAGATAGAAAAACTTTCGAAAATTCAAATAGAACTTGAAAAATTACTAGATCTATTAAATCAAATAGAACTTAGACAATTCTTAATAGAACTTAAACAACTATTAAATTCGTTATGACTACTAAATCACAGATAAGAAACGTTAATGAACATATAGAAATAAGAGATTTTATGTTAAAATTACAAATCCAGACTCTACAAGACAAAATAGATAAATTTGAAAATTATTCATATGAATCTTATAGAAGAAAAGATAATGAAATGAAAGATGCTTTAAGAAAGTATTTAACTAAGCTACAAAACAAGAAAAATATATACTTAACAGTTAAAAAAGAACTTAGAGATTTACAAAATTCGTTATACGTATGAGTACTAAATCCAAAGTAAAAAATTCTATGAGAAAAGCTAATTTTTAATATTTTATATCAACTATGCAATCTGATATAAAAAATTTAGAATTAAGAAATCAAAAACAAATAGCTATCATTAATAAAATACAAATATTAGAACGAGCAACATTAAATGATAATCATAATCATGAAGAGATAGACAAAGAGTTAAGACCTTTTGATAATCAAATAGAACTACTGAATATACAAATTAAAGAACAGGAAGATATATCTAAGAAAATACATGAAGATTATATTAATACATTAGATAGAAAATCGAGCATGTATGTATGAGTGAACTAGAAAAAGAAGAACATTTAGGAACTAATCTAAAAATTATCAATAAAAATATTTTATTAATTATACAATTACTAAAAGAAAGTAGGAATGATCTAGATAAACCAGAATCAAGTAATACTAAAATACCAATAGAACTAGAAGAACAAGGTTATGAGATCTTAGAAAAGAAGATAACTAAAGAATATTCACAATTATTTCCAGAATTACTTTTAAGAAAAAGAATAAAAATTGAATATGAAAGAGTAATTGAACAATTAGAATAATGAATAAAAACGAAAAAAATAATTGAAGAAGAAATTATTAGATACCCTGATGGTCCATTTAAAATACACAAGACTAATCAAAATAGACAATTTGCATAAATTAGTAAAGGAAGATTTTATTTAATAAAAGATAGAAAACAAATGATACTAGAAAACGAATTTGATAGGGAAAGAAGACTAGCACTAGAAAATAATTTAGTACAAATAACAAATATAGAAAGTAGCTATCAAGACAATAAAACAATTAATGACATCTATAAAAAATTAGAAAAGTTAGAAAGAAAATATGATGAAAGAATGAGAAAAATGGAAGAATCTATCAAAATAATACATATTAATACCAAACAAATATTAGATAAAGTTTACAGAGTAGAAAATAATTTTAATGATGAGATACAAAATCTTAAAATAGAATATAATAATAGGTTTGATAAAATAGAAGAACAGCTTATATGTAATATCAAAGAAAACGCTGAAATATCATAAATCCACGAATCAGATAACGAAATAATAAAAAATACTACCATAGAAGCTTTAACTACTGAAATAGAACAACTAGAGGTAAATAATATAGAGGTAAATACTCTAGAAGAAAATTGTGAAGAATTTTATTCTGAACAATCCAGTCAAGAATTTAGATATTCAAATCATTTAGAATCAGACTTTAATTCAGAAAAGGAAGAAGAAATTAACGTACTTACTAAGGTCGACACAGATGACGATTATTATTATATGGATACCAATAGAAATTATAAATCAACATTTAAAAAGAAAAAATATGATTATGCCCATAGAAATAATGACTATATATGGAAATATCGACGAAAAATAGAAAATGATTACATACCGAGAGATAACCAAACAGGAGAAACTTTAAATCTAGATTGCGCTACAAATGCTGAATTAGAAATACAAAATTGGATAGCTAGAATAAATGCAAAATTAATAGAAGCCAAAATACCAGTTAGTGCGGCGGCTAATTATATTGAAGCCACAATAACAGGAATAGCAAAAAGCTATTTAACTAATATAGGAATAAAAGAATTAACGGAACTGCGAAGTACTAAGACAGAAGGAACTGAGATGAATGATTCAACATAAATGTTGAAAAAATACGAAAAAATAATTCGAAGAGAATTTGGCAATCCAAATGCAGATTTAAAATATGCAGAAGCTAAGAAAGAATATTGTAAGTCCCAACTATATAATATGCAAATATGTTCCATGTGTCCAGAAGATTTAAACAGATATAATTGTGCATCCCAAATGAATTATTATGAATTAGGAACTGAAACACATGAACAATTAGCTGTATTTCGAAAATTATATTTCGAAAAATTACCAATACCTATAAACACTATGGTACAAGAAGCACATTATACGAAACCTAAACCTGGAACTTTAGTTGAACAAATATCCTTTTTACAAACATGGTATAAAAATTATTGTATTGAAGTCAATAACCAAAAAGCATTTAGAAAACAAGCTAAAATAAGTGACTGTTGTGAAAAATATGAAATACCTAAATTTGGATGTCACAAATTAAATAAAAAATATAAAACTAAAAGACCTAAATTAATGCGAAGACGATATAAAAGATTCAAACCATATGGAAAATATAAAAATAAGAAAAGATCAAATAAAAATTACTCTATTAAAAGAAAAATCTATAAATATGCAAAAAATCCAAAAAGATGTAGATGTTATAATTGTGGGCAGATAGGTCACATAGCAAAAAAATGCAGGACTAAAACAAATAAAAATACTAAGAAAAATATAAAAAATGTAAATTTTATTGAACTACATATAGCAGAATATGAAATAGGTAAAAATAATATACCACCAGATGAAGAAATATATGTTTTAGAGTAAGAAACAGATAATGATGAAATTAATGAAATAAAAAGTAGTGAAGAAGAAGATAATACAGAAACTGATAGTAATGGATAAAGAATTACAAGAAGTTGATTACGATGAAGATATTACTGTACAACATAAAAATCAAAGAGCTATTTTTGATCTACAAAAATATAATGCGTTAAACCATGAAGGATTTACATTGTCTCCCAATAAAATAATTGAAAAGAAAAAATTTGAATTAACCAATTTAACTAACTATTTCAAAAGGAAAAAGGGAGAATATTTAGTTATAGCTGATAGAGAACATGTTATAGATATAACACAAGTACAAGGCAATACTAGAGTCCCATTAATAACACAAGAAGTGTTAAATGAAGAAATAACCAAAATTAACAACGTATTAAAAAATAAACCAATCACATTTAGATTTGTAGAATTAGCAGCCATAGAAATAATAATAAAAGCCTGTTTTAAGGAAGGAATAGATACTCCTTTAGAATTACAATTAGCTGATGACAGAATTAAAGAACCTATAGAACACGCTATTATAGCACAACTTAGAGGAAATCTTATTTACCAAAAAGTAAGATTTATAATTAAGCCAAACTATTCGGTAAGTCTAACCGACCAAAACATAGAAAAAGCATTAGTCCTATATTGGATGTTAGGAGGAATAAACATGACAAAAGGATCAAAAGTTATGACAGTACAATGTAAGAATGCTTATATATTAACCAATCAACATCAAATTTATACCAAAAACAAATTAAGACCAATTACTATAGACACCCCTTTTACTGATCTAGTACTACCTATAGAAAAAGGATTAAAATTATATTCTAAACCAAGTAATGAAGACTTAGAAATAGTGAAAAAACGATTATGTGTTTCTAGATCCAAAAGAGAACTAACTGAGAACTTACCTATTCAAATACAATCACACGAATATTACATAATCATACAAATAGGAACTAAAAGTTTAACTGCAAAACTAGATGTTAATAAGGAAAATAATTATATTCCCTTAGAAAAATTGACAAACAAAATAATAAATGAAAACTTTAATAGATTAATAATCCATACAACAAAAATTGCCTTTCAAGAAATAAATATTGAATATGTTATAACCCTAAACAATGAAATAATATTAGGAAAAGAATTTTTAGAAAAGGTTAAACCTTGGAAAATAAACCAAGACTATTTTGAATTTACTTATAATCAAACCTGTTTTGTCTCCTTGTCCAATAAGTAAGCTGTAGATGGTGCTTTCTTGTCGAGAAAGTAAACTAGTATCCCTTAGATGTTCTTCTTTGGAGACTTGTGCAACAATGTCTGAATCAACCAAGTCCAAGCCTGAGCTTCGTTCCCGAACCTGCAAAAAGGGACCCACCCTGGAGGTTTGGGTAGTGGCTCCCCCTCCGAAGCTTAAGTCAGATATCAGGAGTTGTAAGAGAAGAGTAATTTTAGAGAGAGAAAATGAGAGAGTAGTTTTACAGAGTAACTTTGCACTGTTTGCATTGAATTCCCTTTCTCCTGATTTTAGGGGTATTTATAGTGATAGCAAGATGACAGCTAACCTTAAAATCTGACCTAGAATAGTGGCTTCTGATTGGCTGAAGAATCAGATCATGACACGTGGCAGGCCATGATTTGGGAGAGTTTACCAACCACTCTCATGCAGCCAACTCATAGGGCTGGCCTCTGACTTCCTTTTGGGCCAGAAAAGCAGCCTTTTAAACAATCTGAGCCTAGCCCAAAGGGTAGATCTTTTTTCTTCCATTTATCAGAGGACACGTGTACGGCTCAGATGAGCCCAAGTGTCATCAGAGGAACCGTAGATTTCAGGCTACAACATTTGCCCCTAAAAGGGTTTTCACTGTTGGCCCATCTGACGGTTAAGGCCCTTTTACCCAAGGTAGCCTCATAAGGCCCATCTGACGGTTAAGGCCCTTTAACCCAAGGTAGTTTTATTTGAAATAATGAAAGGACCCGCCTTTTTCCGGGTTTTACCGGTCATAACCGACCGTTGGACCCTTTCTTCGGTCATTCTTGACCGGCTCCACAGGTTTCTTACTCCTCTATAAATAAACTTGGTGTGAAAACATTTGATCATTTCACACCTTGAACGAATTTTTCTAGAGAGAGAAGCTCTGCAAATTTTCTAGAGAGAGAGGGAGATCGTCCAGCTTCAGCATTCTTCACCGAATCGTCTAGACGTTCTTAGCAGGTATCGTCTCATTGTTCTTTTCTTTCTTCTTTATTCTTTATTCTTTCTTAGAAAAACAATAAAATGGAATCTTCTTCGTCAAACAATCTTAGCCGACCAAGAGCTTGTCTTGACCCTAGAACCGATACTTCTTCTTCGACACATTCTAGAGTTGGGCCTCTTCTGGCCGAGTACATATTTTTTCATAGTTTTGGCCGAGAAAGTCAGACGACCCAGTCTTTACCTGTGCAGGGTAATCTGGCGTGCGTCAAGCAAACGGCCCGTCTAAAACGAAGAGTAATAATCCCGTCAAGCAGTTCGAGATATGGAGGAATCTACCTGGGCGAGTTCCAGATGAGACGAGGGAGGTCCGAAGTGCTTGGGCCTTTAGACGGCCCCCTTTCCCCTAGCCGCAGCTTTGAGGAGTCCCAAATAAACCCGGAAGCCAGTCCTTCTGGACGGGACACTGAGATGGAGGAAACTGGCGAAGATGATAATAGCAGGGATTCCGGGGCTGCCGATGATCAGACGAAGCCTCCACTACTTCGTCTGAGATTAGAAAACGATTAGGTCCTCTCTCTGACCCCGCATTTATTTTAGCCAATCGCAAATGGCTAGAAAAGATAGGGCCGGACCCCAGCTATTTATCCAACTTTATGCCCATGCCGGGCTTTTCCTTCGTCATCCCTAATAAGGAGGCCACTATTTTGAGCACTCCCAAAAATCATTTTACTGTCTACAAGCTGGCTCTGGACGCGGGGTTGAGATTCCCCCTTCATGACTTTATAGAGCAAGTGCTTCATTATTACAACATCGGCCACAACCAACTGGCTCCCAACGCCTGGCACAACGTCTTGACGTTCATAGCCGTCTGCGAGTTGCGCGGCCTGGCTCTCTCTCTTCAAGCCTTTACCCACATTCATTACGCGGCCAAAATTCCTGGTGCCGTGGATGGAACATGGCTCAGCATCTGCAACCGTCCTGGCTTTCTAACAGCCTGGGGCAAACCGTCAAAGATGCATGAATGGAAGACCGATTTTATATATCTAAGGGCGGCCAATGACTCGGCCACGGAGAGCTATCGTTTTTATAACCGAGCCGTCACAAATACTGGACGAAAGCAATCTTGGCTGGAGCTGGAGGATAAGTATGACGAGGAGGATAAGTATGACGAAAGCAAAGTGGAGTACTTTAAAATAAAGAAGTACTCCAGGCCCGGCCAAAAATCCTTTAAAGGGCCAGCTAACTGGATACCCTTTAAGGAAATGTTTTATAATGACGACTTCTTGGTTGCCGTCGGCCTGCGGTTAGCCGATGATAAAGGTATCCATTCACATCCCAAGTAAAACTCTTCGTCCATAACTCATTAGACTAACCAATCTTTCGTCTTTTTGCTGCAGACTCGGCCAGAACACGTCTCAAGGCTTCTTGGACGGGAGACATAAGCATGTCTAAATTCACAGACAATCTTTGGAAGGAATATGCCAAGAGTAGTGCCGAGAAGAGGGCCGAGACGCTGGTAAGAAATAATTTTTTTTTTTTTTTTTTTGGACGAGGATCATTTCGGCTCGTCTGGAATTGGCATCCAAATCTCGGACAAGAATTACCCAAAGAAGGAAAACGTCCAAGCATGGACGTTCACCTTTCGGAATTTCCCGTCCGAGATTTTTAGGGTGGCTAGACGAGTACCATTCGGACTCGTCTAAGTAATTGTAACTTCCTCTGGGCGAAGATAGCCCGAAGAAGGAGAGCGTCGATACTAGGACGGTCACCCTCTTGGGGCCATGCTCGTCTAAGGAATTTTGCAGTCTTTGGACGAGTACCATTTGGACTCGTCCAAGTAATAGTACCTATCCCTGGACGAGGGTAGCCTGAGAAAGGAGAGCGTCCATGTTAGGACGGCTACATTCTTGGGACCATACTCGTCTGGGAGGCTTTGTAGTCTTCGGACGAGTACCGTCTGGCTCGTCCAAGTTATAGTACCTAACCTTGGACGAGGATAGCCCGAGAAAGGAGAGCGTCCATGTTAGGACGGCTACCTTCTTGGGGCCATATCCGTCTGAGAGGTTAGCCTGTCCAATTTTTGGACATTTACTTTCTTTGCCTCGCTTTCGGTACCTATCCCTGGACGAGGGTAGCCCGAGAAAGGAGAGCGCCCATGTTATGACGGCTACATTCTTGGGACAATACTCGTCTGGGAGGCTTTGTAGTCTTCGGACGAGTACCGTCTGGGCTCGTCCAAGTTATAGTACCTAACCCTGGACGAGGATAGCCCGAGAAAGGAGAGCGTCCATGTTAGGACGGCTACCTTCTTGGGGCCATATCCGTCTGAGAGGTTAGCCTGTCCAATTTTTGGACGTTTTCTTTCTTTGCCTCGCTTTCGTCTGAATTCAGATTTTTGTTTGGACGGCCCTAAGGAGGGGAGGTGTTCACTTTAAGACGCCTTCCTTCTTTGGGTGATTTTCGTCTGAAGCTTGCACTTTGATTTAGATTTTGATCTGTGGACGTCTGTTATTTTAACTTGATTCTTTCTCGCAGAAAAATGCCCCAACCAACAAACTCCCTCCTGGGAAGTCATCTTCGTCCAAGAAGAGGCCTACAACGGCCACGGACCAACCTCAAGCCAAAAAGCCTAAGGGCTTTGTAAGAAAGAAAACAGACAAGGCTACTCCGAGTGGGGGAGTGGAAAAGAAAACCATGCTTCCCCCTAAAGATAAAGCTCTGAAGGAGGGGCCTTCTACTGCCGCTCCTAGTGGGGGAGTGGGAGAAAATCCTGTCCTCACTGGTCAGTTGGACGCTTTGCTTTCTGACTCGGTCAATGTCAAACCAGACTCGGCCGAGTCAGACTAGAGTCAGCCTTGGCTTTGGTGGTGCCGGGGCAGGAGACGGCTGTCGAGAACAATCTGGGCTTCAGCGGCTCGGTAGCGAAGCTGGTCTCCCAGATGCCCCTTGCTGTAAGGATGGCATCCATCTCGTCTGGTGAGTCGTTTTATTCCAATAGGGTTAGGACGGTGCGGGTCGGCGGACAGTCTATGAGTCCGTCCAATAGACAAGCCATCATCTTTCCCATCCAGATAACTGACTCTCCCCCTCTTTCAGATAAAGGCAAAGGCCCGGCTCTACCTTCAGCTGCTCCCACCTTAGACTCGGACGAGGAGTCTTCTCCTGCTTTTGCCAAAATGTCAAAGGCAGAAAAGGAACGGCTTAAGCAGGAACTCTTCAAGTGTTACCCTGAATCCTATATCAAAGGATTAAGGGGAGCATCGGCCGGGCATGTGGGCTACATGTCTCAACTGGCTGCTGAGGTATAACTTATTGCCGCTTTTGTTTAGTACTTGTGTATATTTATTTCTTTTTGAAACTCGTCTAATAATTTGTTTTGCTTTCATTGCCCCAGCTTTTTGCTCGCAGCATGCTTACTGAAGATTGGGCCAGAGAGCTGAGGAAAGAGAATAAGAAGCTCGTCCATTTGGCTACAACGGCAGGCGACAAGGCCATCCATGACATTGAGATGGTTAATACCCTTCATCGTCAATCCCTGGATGCTTTGGAGAAGAGGTCAGCTAACTTGGAGTCCGAGAACAAGAACTATCTTGTTACCATCCAAGACCTATACAAGGAGCTGGACCATTTGAAGATGGTTATTGATACTGTTTCTACTGAGCTGAAGGGTGAAAGAGATGTTGCTCTCCTTGCCGCTGCTGAGCTGAGAAGGGAGAACATTCTCCTAAGGGCGAAGACTGCTCTTCTGGAAAGGGAGGCAGCTCAAGCTTTTTGCGATGCCAAGGAAGGATTGGCTCAAGTTGTTGAAACGTCTAAAAGCTGGGCCGTCAAGGCCTTT
This sequence comes from Beta corolliflora, assembly GCA_947648045.1. Classification (NCBI taxonomy): domain Eukaryota; kingdom Viridiplantae; phylum Streptophyta; class Magnoliopsida; order Caryophyllales; family Amaranthaceae; genus Beta; species Beta corolliflora. The sequence continues at coordinate 654,172 of CANSZD010003040.1, read as the reverse complement.
GAGATGCTGGCGGAAGCTGATGAGGTCCCCAGCTTCGTTCGTCGTCTAGAGTATCAACAGAGCGTCCATCAGGCCATGGTATGTGCCGAGGAACCTCCAGAGTTTTCGGAATCAGACGACGAGGCTGCGGCTGAGGAGAACCCAGAAGACGACCAAGGAACTCGCTCTGAAGACGAAGCCTAATTTTAGGTTTATTTTCATGTTTCTTGGCTTGTTTGCCGCTGTACCTTTAACTCTTCAGCTCTTAGGTTGTAATTCTTGATCAATCATATAGGAAGGAGAATTTTTGCCAACTGCCTGTCTTTTATCTTTCTGAATTCCAATTTTACTAAGTATTGAATGAGCTTCGTCCTGAATGTTGGACGATCATCACAGATGCTTAAGGAAATAACAACGTGCTTGCCTTTAGACGACCGAAAATGCATCCAAAAGAAGTGACTCGTCCTGAACTTTTTGGACGGTCTACGATATTTAATTGAACTGCGCATGCCACTTCTGATCCTTGCCCTTGGACGATTACAAATTTCTCAAAAAGTGCCCAAGTGCTTATAGAGGATCGTCCTGGAACTTTAGATGGTCTTCTCCTTTTAAACGAGCCACACTTTAGCCGTTTTTCTTGAGTTGGTAACACTCGTCCTGTAGTATCAAAATATCTCAAAGGCATTTCTGATTTGACCTGGTTTTTTAGACGACCTTTTCTCTTTAGCTCGTCCTATAGGCCTGTCTCATCCCCCCCTTCTTGGGCTAAGCTCGACCATATATGATGGACGAGCCATAGTCTAAGAAGGAGAGCGGCCAACTTTGGCCAAGCCCTGCTGAAATTGCCAAGGACGAGCTTTAGAGACATGGTCTAACAATTGCCTAGCCGCCTTCCTTGAGCGAGCAATACTCGTCCGAAAGTAACGATCCCTTACTAGGGCCTTTACTACTTAGCTGCCCGTATATTTAAAAATAAGTATCCTTTACCAAGGGCTTATTTCTGGTCAGCTTTCTCTTAGAGACTTTGACGTTTCTCTTACTAGAGATTTTGTCAAATTGATTGCCAATGTATGTTATCAACCTTTAGGTCGTTATACTTTTGGCCGGTCTCTTCGAGGGAGTGATGCTCGGCATAGAAATGAGTATTTTTGTTCCAAGTTATTGTCACTTTTACACTAATAACTGATTTAATGCCCCAAAGTGAACCAACTTGGTGAAAATAAACATGAAAATACTGACGGCAAGATAGTAGGAATTGTATTATATGAATTTTGCTTGACAAAGTGCCAAGATACATGTATACAATTCTCTTTTTTTTTTTTTCTGTGCCGTGGCACATTGGACTTACTACAACTTTCAGCTGTATTTCTGACGACGATTGAGTTAAACGTGGTACTTCTTCAAATTATCTGAATTCCAAGTACGCTGTATAGGTCGTCCATCTAGAGCTTGGAGACGAAAAGTCCCACTGCGCAGCTCTTGGATAATCAGATAAGGTCCTTCCCAGTTTGGTGTTAGCTTCCCTAGCTCCTTAGCTCTTCCAACCGCCTCCATCTTTCTTAGGACAAGATCCCCCACCTTGAGTGGTCGTCTAACAACTCTTTTGTTAAACTCCCGAGCCATTCTCAACTTGTACAATTGCATTCTCAGTAAGGCATTTCCCCGACTTCGGTACTTGGTCCAAAGCCGTGCGTAATGCGGCCCGGTTGGCATCTTCGGTGTACAACATGACTCGCGAGGTGGGTTCATCAATCTCAATGGGCAAGACGGCTTCGGTGCCATAGACTAACATGAAAGGCGTCTCGCCCGTTGAATTCTTAGCGGTTGTTCTAATGGACCATAACACTAATTGCTGCTCTTCAACCCATTGTCCCTTGGCGTTTTCCAGCTTCCTCTTGATTCCATTTGATAGAATCTTGTTGAAGGACTCGACTTGCCCATTGGCTTGTGGGTGGGCGACTGCCGCAAAGTGTGCTTTGATTTCTCTTTCTGACAACCAATCTTTCAGCTTAGGCGTTTCGAACTGTGGACCATTATCGAAGACGATGGACTGAGGCATGCCAAAACGAGTTATAATGTTTTTCCGGATGAAGCCCTTGACGTCGTTGGTGGTTATTCCTCGCATGGCTTCAGCTTCTATCCATTTAGTAAAATAGTCCACTGCAACTATCACAAACTTCTTTTGCCCAGCTGCCACCGGAAAAGGTCCTAATATGTCCATGCCCCATTTGGCAAAAGGCAGGGGGAACAAAATAGGAGTTAGATAGTTGGACGGCTTCTGATGCAAGTTCCCATGCTTCTGACAACTATCACACTTCTTTGCATAGACGAGGGCATCCTCCTTTAAGGTCGGCCAGTAGTACCCCGTCCTTAAAGCCTTTCCTCCTAAAGCTCTTCCCCCAATGTGCGATGCACAAGCTCCCTCATGGAGTTCTTTCAAAACCTCTAGGCCATCTTCTCTGGTGATGCACTTGAGGAGAGGACGGTTGAATGATTTCTTGTAAAGGGTCTCATCCCATAGTTCAAACCACTTGTCTCTAGCCTTCACATACTTGGCCTCTACAGGGTCAGAAGGTAATCGCCCCGTCTTCTTGTATTCTATGATCGGCTCCATCCAGACTGCTCCTCGACTAAGAAACATAATCTGCTCTTGATCAATGCTCTTTTTGGATTTGACTTCCCAAAAAACTGTTCTTGGCACATCTCCTTCAGCCGAGCTGGTCAATTTAGATAGAGCATCTGCTTGATGATTTTCCGACCTTGGCACTTGGTCGAGAACAAATCGCTTTAATGGCTCAATCTCATCCTTGATCAGTCGCATGTATTTGCTCATTGATGCTTCTTTGCATTCAAAATCTCCATTGACTCGACCGACGACTAAGAGAGAGTCCGATTTGGCCTCAATCTCTACATCCCGGCCGCCTTGCACATTTTGATTCCAGCTAAGAGTGCTTCATATTCAGCTTCGTTATTGGACGCTTTGAATTGGAATCTTAATGCATATTTAAACTTGTCCCCTTCGGGAGACTGACAAATGATTCCTGCCCCACATCCATTGACTGTGGACGACCCATCGACCATGAGCGTCCAATACTTCCTTCCTTTAGCTGGATCTGATATTGGCGCTATATTGGGCCGAGTAAGCTCAACTATAAAATCTGCCAAGGCTTGCCCCTTAATGGCTTTCCTTGGTTGAAATGATATATCAAACATGTTGAGCTCAACTGCCCATTTTAGCATTCGCCCGGCGGCTTCCATCTTCTGCAGAACTTGCTTCAAAGGTTGATCAGTATAGACGAGTATGCTGTGCGCCAAGAAGTAGGGCCTTAACTTTCTGCTGGCCATGACGAGGGCCAATCCAAACTTCTCAACGGGAGTGTACCTATTTTCCGCGTCTTTGAGTACGTGACTCACGAAGTATATTGGGACTTAGACGAATTCTCTTTCAGCCAGCAGAACAACACTCATAGCTTGAGTGGACACGGCCAAATATACAAACAGCTTCTCCCCCTCAGCCGGGCTGACCAATCTAGGCAGCTGCCGAAGGTGGTCCTTGACCTGCTGTAGTGCTTGCTCCGCCTCATTTGTCCACTCAAACTTAGCTTTTTTCTTAATGGTGGCGAAGAAGTGATGGCACTTGTCGCCTGACTTAGACAAGAAACGTCCAAGGGCAGCCAAGCAACCCGTCAGTCTCTGAACTTCCTTTACCTTTGACGGAGACTTCATGTCTAAAATAGCTTGTATCTTCTCGGGATTTGCTTCAATTCCCCTCTGGTCTACCAAGAAGCCTAGGAACTTCCCTGACAAAACCCCAAAAACACATTTGCTGGGATTCAGCTTTAACTTGTATTTCCTGAGAGTCTCAAAGGTTTCTCTCAAATCACCCACATGACTTTCTTCTTGACGGCTCTTGACTATCATATCATCAATATACGCTTCCATGTTCATTCCCAACTATGGCTGAAAAACAGCATTGATCAATCTTTGGAATGTGGCCGGAGCATTGCGCAGACCAAATGGCATTCTCAACCAGCCATATAGTCCTTTTTCAGTAATGAAGGACGTTTTGTCCTGATCCTCTGGCCACATGGGAATTTGATGGAAACCTGAATAGGCGTCCATGAAGCTTAGTAAAGCGTGGCCGGCTGTGGAGTCCACCAGACGATCCAACTTCGGCAGCGGGGGGACAAGCCTTGTTGAGATCGGTATAGTCTACACACATCCTCCAGGTGCCATTGGGCTTGGGCACCATGACCACATTTGCTATCCATTCTGGATAATAAGTTGTTTTGATGAATTTTGACTCCAACAACTTCTGAACTTCCTGGTCGACCGCTTGATTCCTAGCCGGCCCCAAATGCCTTTTCTTCTGACGGACTAGCTTTAATTTTGGATCAACATTTAGCCGATGGACGGCTACTTCTGGATCAATTCCAGGCATTTCTTCAACACAATAGGCAAACACGTCTTGAAATTCTTTCAGCAAACTGATTAAGAGGTTTCTCAAGCCTAAAGAGAGTGAAGAACCAATTTTCAAGGTTCGTTCCGGACGAGCCTCATCCAGACAAACGTCTTCTGGGGCCTCGACTGGTTCTGGACGCTCTATTGCTAGTCCCATGATGGCCATCACTTCTTCAGGCAAGGGAGGCTCTTCCTTGATGATTTCATATTTTCTCTTCTTGCTGGGAAGATGCTCAGACGCCTTCCTTTAGGGAGCGAGAGGCGTCTGAGGGCTCTCAATGGTCGTCTTCAATGAGGCCAAGTGGTCCTTGACTAACCCGGACGTTTTCCTCTCGCTAACCACCTTCGTCTTATCTTTCTCTATTTCAGACGTTTTCCTTTCACCAGCAACCTGCGTCTGATCTTCATTGCATATCTTCCATGATGACGGCTTGAGGGTAGTCAGATAACACTCCCTAGACACCTACTGGTCCCCATATAATGAGCCAATCTTGCCATCATCACACTCATACTTCATCAACATCAGGTGAGTAACTATTACGGCTTTGACGTGATTCAGAGTTGGTCGCCCAAGAATGACATTGTAGGCTGTCAAATCTCGGACTACCAAGAACTTGATAAACAAAGTTCTAGCGGCATCCTTTTCTCCCACTCGAACGGGCAAAGTAACAGTTCCCATTGGGTGGATGACTCCTCCCCCAAACCCTATGATGGGATGGTGAACGGGAACCAAGTTCTTCTCATCAAATTTTAATCTGGACAAACAGTCAGCACTGATGATGTCCGTCGAGCCTCCAGTGTCGATCAGAATTCTTCTTACTCTCAAGTTTGCTATTTTCATTTCTACAACCAAAGGATCATCATGGGGAGTCCTCAACCTGCCCCGATCTTGCTCACTAACTACCACCCTTGGGAAGGGCTCAGCCTTTGTCTGATCAGCTAACAAAACTTGGCCAAGCTCCCTAAGGTAGTTTTTGTGTCCTCTATTGGTTGGTCCTCCAAAGAAGAAACCCTCCAGAAATTACGAGAACAACATCCTCGTCTGTGCTCTCACTTTCCTTCTTCTTAGTCTGCCAATTGTCTTTTCTTTGAAACTTCCTTCCCCCTTGAGGCATATAGGAGTTCATCTTTCCCTTACGAGCTAGCTCCTCCAAAGCCTTCTTGAGGTGCTTACATTCATTAGTTTCGTGACCGCAATTCTTGTGGAAGTGGCAATACTTGCTCTTATCCCTATTTCTATAAGGGGTTTTCATCTCAGCTGGGGCCTTCAACTCATATTGATCCTTAATCTCCATGAGAATGGAGTATTGGTCCTTGTTAAATTCAATAGGATTGGATGAGGATGGCTCAGCCTCTTTTCTCTTGCTCCTTCTGGATGAAGTGGTGGTGGAGGTTATAGCCCAAGTCTCGGCCTTCTTGGGGTTGCTCTTCTTTGGCTGAGCAACCTCTTCAGGCTTCTTAGACTCGGGATGCTTTGCCTCAGCACACACTTCGGTAGCGTGAATAAACGCTTCAGCTTCCCTTAAGGCTTTGGTAAGAGTGGAGATTTTCTTTTTAACAAGATCAAACTTAAAGCTTCCTGGCCTTAGACCCCTAATGAAGGCGTCAAAGGCCACTCTAGCATTAAGATCTTGGATCTGAAGGGCTTCAAGGTTGAATCTCTTAACGAAACTTCTAAGAGCCTCCTTAGGTCCCTGGACGACCTTGCCTAGGTGCATGCTTGTTTTTTGTTCTTGCTTGTTGGCAACAAAGTGACTAGTGAATAAGAAACTGAGTTCCGTGAAATTATTGACTGAATTGGGTGGAAGATTGTTAAACCACTTCTGAGCTACTCCCTTCAGAGTTGCTGGGAAGTTCTTACACCAGGTAGCATCATCTACTCCTTGGATGTACATCTGATGTTTGTAAGCAGATAAGTGATCATCGGGATCTGTTGTTCCATCAAAAGGTTCTATAGTAGGGAGTTTAACCTTTGGGAAGGGGGGCGCCTCCATTATCCTGGCCGAGAATGGAGTGGGCCAGTTAATCTGGAGGGCTCCCATCTGTCCCTCAATGGGTATGTACTCCTTACGATATTCCTTTAACACCGGATCAGACGACGTGTTTGCAGGCAATGGACGCCTATAGACCATGGGTTGAGCCACTGTCTTCTCCTGTCGTGGATGAACAAGAGAGTGACTTAAACTTCGTCCCTCCCCTCTGGACGACAACCTCAAAGGAGGGTCTCTCAGGTATGATGTAGAACCTGTCGCTGATCGTTGTATTGCTGCTTCCCTCTTTGCTTCTAGATATTCTCTGGCATCTGTTTCCATTCGGTGCCCGCTTGGACGAACATGGTCCTGGGTCCTTACCACCAGGTTCCAGTCCATCTTCCTTCGCTGATCATTATCCTCTGGCTGCTTTCCTCTTGCCGTTCTCCTAGAGGGTTCCTGACGAACAGGTCGACTAGGACCTGGACGATCGTCTTGGGAACGTCCCCTAGGGGGAGGTGGATTGTTTGCAGCTGGCTCAGGGTTAAGCCGGAAAAACAACATATTGCTCTTGATCTGTTCTCTGGACGATCAGCCATCTTTGCATGGAAATCATTCAAGGCGTTCTCTAGATGGGCGGCGACCTGGGACGTTCAAGATTCTCTTGAATGACAGAGTTCTTGGGCTTGGTCCAAGAACCTGGACGATGGACGGGGTCTATCCCTTCCTCGAGGTGGTCTCTCGTGTTCTACTCGTGTCTTTGACATTAACCCGAAGACTTCGGTTTACGCGAAGGTTGGACGATTGACAATCAGTCATCGTTGCGTCTCCCCACAGACGGCGCCAAATGTTTTGTCTCCTTGTCCAACAAGTAAGCTGTAGATGGTGCTTTCTTGTCGAGCAAGTAAACTAGTATCCCTTAGATGTTCTTCTTTGGAGACTTGTGCAACAATGTCTGAATCAACCAAGTCCAAGCCTGAGCTTCGTTCCCGAACCTGCAAAAAGGGACCCACCCTGGAGGTTTGGGTAGTGGCTCCCCCTCCGAAGCTTAAGTCAGATATCAGGAGTTGTAAGAGAAGAGTAATTTTAGAGAGAGAAAGTGAGAGAGTAGTTTTACAGAGTAACTTTGCACTGTTTGCATTGAATTCCCTTTCTCCTGATTTCAGGGGTATTTATAGTGATAGCAAGATGACAGCTAACCTTAAAATCTGACCTAGAATAGTGGCTTCTGATTGGCTGAAGAATCAGATCATGACACGTGGCAGGCCATGATTTGGGAGAGTTTACCAACCACTCTCATGCAGCCAACTCATAGGGCTGGCCTCTGACTTCCTTTTGGGCCAGAAAAGCAGCCTTTTAAACAATCTGAGCCTAGCCCAAAGGGTAGATCTTATTTCTTCCATTTATCAGAGGACACGTGTACGGCTCAGATGAGCCCAAGTGTCATCAGAGGAACCGTAGATTTCAGGCTACAACAAAACCCAATCTAAAACTAGAATAATCAATGAGTAATGCTATACCAAGTTTAATAGAATTAATAAAATTACAAAAACAGATAGAGATAGCAAAAGAAGAAAAGACCTATATAAGTCAAAGACTGCAATACATAATATTTGCATAATGCCATTGAGATAGTATACGAACATTATCTGAAGAAGAACAAAAGAAAACAAGAAACATAGAAATATTAGAACAAAAATTACATAAAATGAAAAATGTATTAACAATTTTTAATAAAAATGAGTAATTTAACTTATATACTTATAAAAATAATCTTTGATGGATATAAAAGTAGATATTATACACCAATGGTAGATATACAGGAGCTCAAACAACAATTATGAAAGAAAACTGTTTACCAGAATGGAAAAGGTTAAATACTCCTTTTAAAATAAACGGATTTAATAATAATAATAGTAAAATTACTCTTTATCAAACAAATGTAAAAATGCAAATTTGGGATAAAATATTAGTTATACCCAAAGTATATTGCTTTGAATTAATGGGAAAAGATATTATATTAGGAACTAATTTCTTAAACCAATATAAACCATTTAGTATAGATAAAGAATTTCTTACTTTGTCTACCCCTTGTCGACATAAGTTAAAAGCCAAGGTAGTTATAAATAGAGAAAGATTACCAATAGAATGGGAAAAATGCAAAATAGGAGAAGAAGCAAAACTAGTCCAAAAAATAAAAACCAAAAAAGAAATCAACAAATTGGATATAATAGAAATAGGAATATTACATTTAGATAAACTTACTCCTTTAAAAACTAAGTTAGAAGATTAATGCAGTGAAAATCCTTTAGAAAATTGGCATAAGCATAAAACTGAAATACAAATAACATTAAAAGACCAAAACAGTATCATATCACAAAAACCTTTTAATAATACTCAAAGAGATGAATAGGAATTTAAAATGCATATAACAGAACTATTAGCTGGAAAACTAATTAGACCAAGTAATTCAAAACATAGTAGTATGCATTCCAAATGAAATATTATGAATTTGGAACTGAAACACATGAACAATTAGCTGTATTTCGAAAATTATATTTTGAAAAATTACCAATACCTATAAACACTATGGTACAAGAAACATATTATACAGAACATAAAACAGGAACTTTAGGTGAACAAATATCCTTTTTACAAACATGGTATAAAAATTATTGTATTGAAGTCAATAACCAAAAAGCATTTAGAAAACAAGCTAAAATAAGTGACTGTTGTGAAAATTATGAAATACCAAAATTTGGATGTCACAAATTAAAAAAAAATATAAAACTAAAATACCTAAATTAATGCGAATACGATATAAAAGATTCAAACCATATGGAAAATATAAAAATAAGAAACGATCAAATAAAAATTACTTTATTAAAAGAAAAATCTATAAATATGCAAAAAATCCAAAAAGATGTAGATGTTATAATTATGGACAGATAGGTCACATAGCAAAAGAATGCAGGACTAAAACAAATAAAAATACTAAGAAAAATATAAAAAATGTAAATTTTATTGAACTACATATAGCAGAATATGAAATAGGTAAAAATAATATACCACCAGATGAAGAAATATATGTTTTAGAGTACGAAACAGATAATGATGAAATTAATGAAATAAAAAGTAGTGAAGAAGAAGATAATACAGAAACTGATAGTAATGGATAAAGAATTACAAGAAGTTGATTACGATGAAGATATTACTGTATAACATAAAAATCAAAGAGCTATTTTTGATCTACAAAAATATAATGCGTTAAAGCATGAAGGATTTACATTGTCTCCCAATAAAATAATTGAAAAGAAAAAATTTGAATTAACCAATTTAACTAACTATTTCAAAAGGAAAAAGGAAGAATATTTTGTTATAGCTGATAGAGAACATGTTATAGATATAACACAAGTACAAGGCAATACTAGAGTCCCATTAATAACACAAGAAGTGTTAAATGAAGAAATAACCAAAATTAACAACGTATTAAAAAATAAACCAATCACATTTAGATTTGTAGAATTAGCAGCCATAGAAATAATAATAAAAGCCTGTTTTAAGGAAGGAATAGATACTCCTTTAGAATTACAATTAGCTGATGACAAAATTAAAGAACCTATAGAACAAGCTTTTATAGCACAACTTAGAGGAAATCTTAATTACCAAAAAGTAAGATTTATAATTAAGCCAAACTATTCGGTAAGTCTAACTGACCAAAACATAGAAAAAGCATTAGTCCTATATTGGATGTTAGGAGGAATAAACATGACAAAAGGATCAAAAGTTATGACAGTACAATGTAAGAATGCTTATATATTAACCAATCAACATCAAATTTATACCAAAAACAAATTAAGACCAATTACTATAGACCCCCCTTTTACTGATCTAGTACTACCTATAGAAAAAGGATTAAAATTATATTCTAAACCAAGTTATGAAGACTTAGAAATAGTGAAAAAACAATTATGTGTTTCTAGATCCAAAAGAGAACTAACTGAGAACTTATCTATTCAAATACAATCACACGAATATTACATAATCATACAAATAGGAACTAAAAGTTTAAATGCAAAACTAGATGTTAATAAGGAAAATAATTATATTCCCTTAGAAAAATTGACAAACAAAATAATAAATGAAAACTTTAATAGATTAATAATCCTTACAACAAAAATTGCCTTTCAAGAAATAAATATTGAATATGTTATAACCCTAAACAATGAAATAATATTAGGAAAAGAATTTTTAGAAAAGGTTAAACCTTGGAAAATAGACCAAGACTATTTTGAATTTACTTATAATCAAACCCAATCTAAAACTAGAATAATCAATGAGTAATGATATACCAAGTTTAATAGAATTAATAAAATTACAAAAACAGATAGAGATAGCAAAAGAAGAAAAGGCCTATATAAGTCAAAGACCGCAATACATAATATTTGCGAATGCCATTGAGATAGTATACGAACATTATCTGAAGAAGAACAAAAGAAAACAAGAAACATAGAAATATTAGAACAAAAAATACATAAAATGAAAAATGTATTAACAATTTTTAATAAAAATGAGTAATTTAACTTATATACTTATAAAAATAATCTTTGATGGATATAAAAGTAGATATTATACACCAATGGTAGATATACAGGAGCTCAAACAACAATTATGAAAGAAAACTGTTTACCAGAATGGAAAAGGTTAAATACTCCTTTTAAAATAAACGGATTTAATAATAATAATAGTAAAATTACTCTTTATCAAACAAATGTAAAAATGCAAATTTGGGATAAAATATTAATTATACCCAAAGTATATTGCTTTGAATTAATAGGAAAAGATATTATATTAGGAACTAATTTCTTAAACCAATATAAACCATTTGGTATAGATAAAGAATTTCTTACTTTGTCTACCCCTTGTCGACATAAGTTAAAAGCCAAGGTAGTTACAAATAGAGAAAGATTACCAATAGAATGGGAAAAATGCAAAATAGGAGAAGAAGCAAAACTAGTCCAAAAAATGAAAACCAAAAAAGAAATCAACAAATTGGATATAATAGAAATAGGAATATTACATTTAGATAAACTTACTCCTTTAAAAACTAAGTTAGAAGATTAATGCAGTGAAAATCCTTTAGAAAATTGGCATAAGCATAAAACTGAAATACAAATAACATTAAAAGACCAAAACAAGATATCATATCACAAAAACCTTTTAATAATACTCAAAGAGATGAAAAGGAATTTAAAATGCATATAACGAGAACTATTAGCTGGAAAACTAATTAGACCAAGTAATTCAAAACATAGTAGTATGCATTCCAAATGAATTATTATGAATTTGGAACTGAAACACATGAACAATTAGCTGTATTTCGAAAATTAAATTTTGAAAAATTACCAATACCTATAAACACTATGGTACAAGAAACATATTATACATAACCTAAAACAGGAACTTTAGGTGAACAAATATCCTTTTTACAAACATGGTATAAAAATTATTGTATTGAAGTCAATAACCAAAAAGCATTTAGAAAACAAGCTAAAATAAGTGACTGTTGTGAAAATTATGAAATACCTAAATTTGGATGTCACAAATTAAAAAAAAATATAAAACTAAAAGACCTAAATTAATGCGAAGACGATATAAAAGATTCAAACCATATGGAAAATATAAAAATAAGAAACGATCAAATAAAAATTACTTTATTAAAAGAAAAATCTATAAATATGCAAAAAATCCAAAAAGATGTAGATGTTATAATTGTGGACAGATAGGTCACATAGCAAAAGAATGCAGGACTAAAACAAATAAAAATACTAAGAAAAATATAAAAAATGTAAATTTTATTGAACTACATATAGCAGAATATGAAATAGGTAAAAATAATATACCACCAGATGAAGAAATATATGTTTTAGAGTACGAAACAGATGATGATGAAATTAATGAAATAAAAAGTAGTGAAGAAGAAGATAATACAGAAACCGATAGTAATGGATAAAGAATTACAAGAAGTTGATTACGATGAAGATATTACTTGTACAACATAAAAATCAAAGAGCTATTTTTGATCTACAAAAATATAATGCGTTAAAGCATGAAGGATTTACATTGTCTCCCAATAAAATAATTGAAAAGAAAAAATTTGAATTAACCAATTTAACTAACTATTTCAAAAGGAAAAAGGAAGAATATTTAGTTATAGCTGATAGAGAACATGTTATAGATATAACACAAGTACAAGGCAATACTAGAGTCCCATTAATAACACAAGAAGTGTTAAATGAAGAAATAACCAAAATTAACAACGTATTAAAAAATAAACCAATCACATTTAGATTTGTAGAATTAGCAGCCATAGAAATAATAATAAAAGCCTGTTTTAAGGAAGGAATAGATACTCCTTTAGAATTACAATTAGCTGATGACAAAATTAAAGAACCTATAGAACAAGCTTTTATAGCACAACTTAGAGGAAATCTTAATTACCAAAAAGTAAGATTTATAATTAAGCCAAACTATTCGGTAAGTCTAACTGACCAAAACATAGAAAAAGCATTAGTCCTATATTGGATGTTAGGAGGAATAAACATGACAAAAGGATCAAAAGTTATGACAAGACAATGTAAGAATGCTTATATATTAACCAATCAACATCAAATTTATACCAAAAACAAATTAAGACCAATTACTATAGACCCCCTTTTCTCGATCTAGTACTACCTATAGAAAAAGGATTAAACTTATATTCTAAACCAAGTTATGAAGACTTAGAAATAGTGAAAAAACAATTATGTGTTTCTAGATCCAAAAGAGAACTAACTGAGAACTTATCTATTCAAATACAATCACACGAATATTACATAATCATACAAATAGGAACTAAAAGTTTAAATGCAAAACTAGATGTTAATAAGGAAAATAATTATATTCCCTTAGAAAAATTGACAAACAAAATAATAAATGAAAACTTTAATAGATTAATAATCCTTACAACAAAAATTGCCTTTCAAGAAATAAATATTGAATATGTTATAACCCTAAACAATGAAATAATATTAGGAAAAGAATTTTTAGAAAAGGTTAAACCTTGGAAAATAGACCAAGACTATTTTGAATTTACTTATAATCAAACCCAATCTAAAACTAGAATAATCAATGAGTAATGCTATACCAAGTTTAATAGAATTAATAAAATTACAAAAACAGATAGAGATAGCAAAAGAAGAAAAGGCCTATATAAGTCAAAGACTGCAATACATAATATTTGCAGAATGCCATTGAGATAGTATACGAACATTATCTGAAGAAGAACAAAAGAAAACAAGAAACATAGAAATATTAGAACAAAAATTACATAAAATGAAAAATGTATTAACAATTTTTAATAAAAATGAGTAATTTAACTTATATACTTATAAAAATAATCTTTGATGGATATAAAAGTAGATATTATACACCAATGGTAGATATACAGGAGCTCAAACAACAATTATGAAAGAAAACTGTTTACCAGAATGGAAAAGGTTAAATACTCCTTTTAAAATAAACGGATTTAATAATAATAATAGTAAAATTACTCTTTATCAAACAAATGTAAAAATGCAAATTTGGGATAAAATATTAATTATACCCAAAGTATATTGCTTTGAATTAATAGGAAAAGATATTATATTAGGAACTAATTTCTTAAACCAATATAAACCATTTGGTATAGATAAAGAATTTCTTACTTTGTCTACCCCTTGTCGACATAAGTTAAAAGCCAAGGTAGTTACAAATAGAGAAAGATTACCAATAGAATGGGAAAAATGCAAAATAGGAGAAGAAGCAAAACTAGTCCAAAAAATGAAAAACAAAAAAGAAATCAACAAATTGGATATAATAGAAATAGGAATATTACATTTAGATAAACTTACTCCTTTAAAAACTAAGTTAGAAGATTAATGCAGTGAAAATCCTTTAGAAAATTGGCATAAGCATAAAACTGAAATACAAATAACATTAAAAGACCAAAACAGTATCATATCACAAAAACCTTTTAATAATACTCAAAGAGATGAAAAGGAATTTAAAATGCATATAACAGAACTATTAGCTGGAAAACTAATTAGACCAAGTAATTCAAAACATAGTAGTATGCATTCCAAATGAATTATTATGAATTTGGAACTGAAACACATGAACAATTAGCTGTATTTCGAAAATTATATTTTGAAAAATTACCAATACCTATAAACACTATGGTACAAGAAACATATTATACATAACCTAAAACAGGAACTTTAGGTGAACAAATATCCTTTTTACAAACATGGTATAAAAATTATTGTATTGAAGTCAATAACCAAAAAGCATTTAGAAAACAAGCTAAAATAAGTGACTGTTGTGAAAATTATGAAATACCTAAATTTGGATGTCACAAATTAAAAAAAATATAAAACTAAAAGACCTAAATTAATGCGAAGACGATATAAAAGATTCAAACCATATGGAAAATATAAAAATAAGAAACGATCAAATAAAAATTACTTTATTAAAAGAAAAATCTATAAATATGCAAAAAATCCAAAAAGATGTAGATGTTATAATTGTGGACAGATAGGTCACATAGCAAAAGAATGCAGGACTAAAATAAATAAAAATACTAAGAAAAATATAAAAAATGTAAATTTTATTGAACTACATATAGCAGAATATGAAATAGGTAAAAATAATATACCACCAGATGAAGAAATATATGTTTTAGAGTACGAAACAGATGATGATGAAATTAATGAAATAAAAAGTAGTGAAGAAGAAGATAATACAGAAACTGATAGTAATGGATAAAGAATTACAAGAAGTTGATTACGATGAAGATATTACTGTACAACATAAAAATCAAAGAGCTATTTTTGATCTACAAAAATATAATGCGTTAAAGCATGAAGGATTTACATTGTCTCCCAATAAAATAATTGAAAAGAAAAAATTTGAATTAACCAATTTAACTAACTATTTCAAAAGGAAAAAGGAAGAATATTTAGTTATAGCTGATAGAGAACATGTTATAGATATAACACAAGTACAAGGCAATACTAGAGTCCCATTAATAACACAAGAAGTGTTAAATGAAGAAATAACCAAAATTAACAACGTATTAAAAAATAAACCAATCACATTTAGATTTGTAGAATTAGCAGCCATAGAAATAATAATAAAAGCCTGTTTTAAGGAAGGAATAGATACTCCTTTAGAATTACAATTAGCTGATGACAAAATTAAAGAACCTATAGAACAAGCTTTTATAGCACAACTTAGAGGAAATCTTAATTACCAAAAAGTAAGATTTATAATTAAGCCAAACTATTCGGTAAGTCTAACTGACCAAAACATAGAAAAAGCATTAGTCCTATATTGGATGTTAGGAGGAATAAACATGACAAAAGGATCAAAAGTTATGACGTACAATGTAAGAATGCTTATATATTAACCAATCAACATCAAATTTATACCAAAAACAAATTAAGACCAATTACTATAGACCCCCCTTTTACTGATCTAGTACTACCTATAGAAAAAGGATTAAAATTATATTCTAAACCAAGTTATGAAGACTTAGAAATAGTGAAAAAACAATTATGTGTTTCTAGATCCAAAAGAGAACTAACTGAGAACTTATCTATTCAAATACAATCACACGAATATTACATAATCATACAAATAGGAACTAAAAGTTTAAATGCAAAACTAGATGTTAATAAGGAAAATAATTATATTCCCTTAGAAAAATTGACAAACAAAATAATAAATGAAAACTTTAATAGATTAATAATCCTTACAACAAAAATTGCCTTTCAAGAAATAAATATTGAATATGTTATAACCCTAAACAATGAAATAATATTAGGAAAAGAATTTTTAGAAAAGGTTAAACCTTGGAAAATAGACCAAGACTATTTTGAATTTACTTATAATCAAACCCAATCTAAAACTAGAATAATCAATGAGTAATGCTATACCAAGTTTAATAGAATTAATAAAATTACAAAAACAGATAGAGATAGCAAAAGAAGAAAAGGCCTATATAAGTCAAAGACTGCAATACATAATATTTGCAGAATGCCATTGAGATAGTATACGAACATTATCTGAAGAAGAACAAAAGAAAACAAGAAACATAGAAATATTAGAACAAAAATTACATAAAATGAAAAATGTATTAACAATTTTTAATAAAAATGAGTAATTTAACTTATATACTTATAAAAATAATCTTTGATGGATATAAAAGTAGATATTATACACCAATGGTAGATATACAGGAGCTCAAACAACAATTATGAAAGAAAACTGCTTTACCGAATGGAAAAGGTTAAATACTCCTTTTAAAATAAACGGATTTAATAATAATAATAGTAAAATTACTCTTTATCAAACAAATGTAAAAATGCAAATTTGGGATAAAATATTAATTATACCCAAAGTATATTGCTTTGAATTAATAGGAAAAGATATTATATTAGGAACTAATTTCTTAAACCAATATTAACCATTTGGTATAGATAAAGAATTTCTTACTTTGTCTACCCCTTGTCGACATAAGTTAAAAGCCAAGGTAGTTACAAATAGAGAAAGATTACCAATAGAATGGGAAAAATGCAAAATAGGAGAAGAAGCAAAACTAGTCCAAAAAATGAAAACCAAAAAAGAAATCAACAAATTGGATATAATAGAAATAGGAATATTACATTTAGATAAACTTACTCCTTTAAAAACTAAGTTAGAAGATTAATGCAATGGAAAATCCTTTAGAAAATTGGCATAAGCATAAAACTCGAAATACATATAACATTAAAAGACCAAAACAAGATATCATATCACAAAAACCTTTTAATAATACTCAAAGAGATGAAAAGGAATTTAAAATGCATATAACGTAACTATTAGTCGGGAAAACTAATTAGACCAAGTAATTCAAAACATAGTAGTATGCATTCCAAATGAATTATTATGAATTTGGAACTGAAACACATGAACAATTAGATGTATTTCGAAAATTATATTTTGAAAAATTACCAATACCTATAAACACTATGGTACAAGAAACATATTATACATAACCTAAAACAGGAACTTTAGGTGAACAAATATCCTTTTTACAAACATGGTATAAAAATTATTGTATTGAAGTCAATAACCAAAAAGCATTTGGAAAACAAGCTAAAAAAAGTGACTGTTGTGAAAATTATGAAATACCTAAATTTGGATGTCACAAATTAAAAAAAAATATAAAACTAAAAGACATAAATTAATGCGAAGACGATATAAAAGATTCAAACCATATGGAAAATATAAAAATAAGAAACGATCAAATAAAAATTACTTTATTAAAAGAAAAATCTATAAATATGCAAAATATCCAAAAAGATGTAGATGTTATAATTGTGGACAGATAGGTCACATAGCAAAAGAATGCAGGACTAAAACAAATAAAAATACTAAGAAAAATATAAAAAATGTAAATTTTATTGAACTTCATATAGCAGAATATGAAATAGGTAAAAATAATATACCACCAGATGAAGAAATATATGTTTTAGAGTACGAAACAGATAATGATGAAATTAATGAAATAAAAAGTAGTGAAGAAGAAGATAATACAGAAACTAATAGTAATGGATAAAGAATTACAAGAAGTTGATTACGATGAAGATATTACTGTACAACATAAAAATCAAAGAGCTATTTTTGATCTACAAAAATATAATGCGTTAAAGCATGAAGGATTTACGTTGTCTCCCAATAAAATAATTGAAAAGAAAAAATTTGAATTAACCAATTTAACTAACTATTTCAAAAGGAAAAAGGAAGAATATTTAGTTATATCTAATAGAGAACATGTTATAGATATAACACAAGTACAAGGCAATACTAGAGTCCCATTAATAACACAAGAAGTGTTAAATGAAGAAATAACCAAAATTAACAACGTATTAAAAAATAAACCAATCACATTTAGATTTGTAGAATTAGCAGCCATAGAAATAATAATAAAAGCCTGTTTAAGGAAGGAATAGATACTCCTTTAGAATTACAATTAGCTGATGACAAAATTAAAGAACCTATAGAACAAGCTTTTATAGCACAACTTAGAGGAAATCTTAATTACCAAAAAGTACGATTTATAATTAAACCAAACTATTCGGTAAGTCTAACTGACCAAAACATAGAAAAAGCATTAGTCCTATATTGGATGTTAGGAGGAATAAACATGACAAAAGGATCAAAAGTTATGACAGTACAATGTAAGAATGCTTATATATTAACCAATCAACATCAAATTTATACCAAAAACAAATTAAGACCAATTACTATAGACCCCCCTTTTACTGATCTAGTACTACCTATAGAAAAAGGATTAAAATTATATTCTAAACCAAGTTATGAAGACTTAGAAATAGTGAAAAAACAATTATGTGTTTCTAGATCCAAAAGAGAACTAACTGAGAACTTATCTATTCAAATACAATCACACGAATATTACATAATCATACAAATAGGAACTAAAAGTTTAAATGCAAAACTAGATGTTAATAAGGAAAATAATTATATTCCCTTAGAAAAATTGACAAACAAAATAATAAATGAAAACTTTAATAGATTAATAATCCTTACAACAAAAATTGCCTTTCAAGAAATAAATATTGAATATGTTATAACCCTAAATAATGAAATAATATTAGGAAAAGAATTTTTAGAAAAGGTTAAACCTTGGAAAATAGACCAAGACTATTTTGAATTTACTTATAATCAAACCCAATCTAAAACTAGAATAATCAATGAGTAATGATATACCAAGTTTAATAGAATTAATAAAATTACAAAAACAGATAGAGATAGCAAAAGAAGAAAAGGCCTATATAAGTCAAAGACTGCAATACATAATATTTGCAAAATGCCATTGAGATAGTATACGAACATTATCTGAAGAAGAACAAAAGAAAACAAGAAACATAGAAATATTAGAACAAAAATTACATAAAATGAAAAATGTATTAACAATTTTTAATAAAAATGAGTAATTTAACTTATATACTTATAAAAATAATCTTTGATGGATATAAAAATAGATATTATACACCAATGGTAGATATACAGGAGCTCAAACAACAATTATGAAAGAAAACTGTTTACCAGAATGGAAAAGGTTAAATACTCCTTTTAAAATAAACGGATTTAATAATAATAATAGTAAAATTACTCTTTATCAAACAAATGTAAAAATGCAAATTTGGGATAAAATATTAATTATACCCAAAGTATATTGCTTTGAATTAATAGGAAAAGATATTATATTAGGAACTAATTTCTTAAACCAATATAAACCATTTAGTATAGATAAAGAATTTCTTACTTTGTCTACCCCTTGTCGACATAAGTTAAAAGCCAAGGTAGTTACAAATAGAGAAAGATTACCAATAGAATGGGAAAAATGTAAAATAGGAGAAGAAGCAAAACTAGTCCAAAAAATGAAAACCAAAAAAGAAATCAACAAATTGGATATAATAGAAATAGGAATATTACATTTAGATAAACTTACTCCTTTAAAAATTAAGTTAGAAGATTAATGCAGTGAAAATCCTTTAGAAAATTGGCATAAGCATAAAACTGAAATACAAATAACATTAAAAGACCAAAACAGTATCATATCACAAAAACCTTTTAGTAATACTCAAAGAGATAAAAAGGAATTTAAAATGCATATAACAGAACTATTAGCTGGAAAACTAATTAGACCCAGTAATTCAAAACATAGTAGTATGCATTCCAAATGAATTATTATGAATTAGGAACTGAAACACATGAACAATTAGCTGTATTTCGAAAATTATATTTTAAAAAATTACCAATACCTATAAACACTATGGTACAAGAAACATATTATACATAACCTAAAACAGGAACTTTAGGTGAACAAATATCCTTTTTACAAACATGGTATAGAAATTATTGCATTGAAGTCAATAACCATAAAGCATTTAGAAAACAAGCTAAAATAAGTGACTGTTGTGAAAATTATGAAATACCTAAATTTGGATGTCACAAATTAAAAAAATATATAAAACTAAAAGTCCTAAATTAATGCGAAGACGATATAAAAGATTCAAACCATATGGAAAATATAAAAATAAGAAACGATCAAATAAAAATTACTTTATTAAAAGAAAAATCTATAAATATGCAAAAAATCCAAAAAGATGTAGATGTTATAATTGTGGACAGATAGGTCACATAGCAAAAGAATGCAGGACTAAAACAAATAAAAATACTAAGAAAAATATAAAAAATGTAAATTTTATTGAACTACATATAGCAGAATATGAAATAGGTAAAAATAATATACCACCAGATGAAGAAATATATGTTTTAGAGTACGAAACAGATAATGATGAAATTAATGAAATAAAAAGTAGTGAAGAAGAAGATAATACAGAAACTGATAGTAATGGATAAAGAATTACAAGAAGTTGATTACGATGAAGATATTACTGTACAACATAAAAATCAAAGAGCTATTTTTGATCTACAAAAAAATAATGCGTTAAAGCATGAAGGATTTACATTGTCTCCCAATAAAATAATTGAAAAGAAAAATTTTGAATTAACCAATTTAACTAACTATTTCAAAAGGAAAAAGGAAGAATATTTAGTTATAGCTGATAGAGAACATGTTATAGATATAACACAAGTACAAGGCAATACTAGAGTCCCATTAATAACACAAGAAGTGTTAAATGAAGAAATAACCAAAATTAACAACGTATTAAAAAATAAACCAATCACATTTAGATTTGTAGAATTAGCAGCCATAGAAATAATAATAAAAGCCTGTTTTAAGGAAGGAATAAATACTCCTTTAGAATTACAATTAGCTGATGACAAAATTAAAGAACCTATAGAACAAGCTTTTATAGCACAACTTAGAGGAAATCTTAATTACCAAAAGTAAGATTTATAATTAAGCCAAACTATTCGGTAAGTCTAACCGACCAAAACATAGAAAAAGCATTAGTCCTATATTGGATGTTAGGAGGAATAAACATGACAAAAGGATCAAAAGTTATGACAGTATAATGTAAGAAATACTCTTCTTTTGTCATTCTAGATTATTCTTTTCCTAATATAATGTAAGTTATGACAGTATAATGTAAGAAAGACGGTTAATATATAAGCATTCTTACATTATACTGTCATAACTTTTGATCCTTTTGTCATGTTTATTCCTCCTAACATCCAATATAGGACTAATGCTTTTTCTATGTTTTGGTCGGTTAGACTTACCGAATAGTTTGGCTTAATTATAAATCTTACTTTTTGGTAAATAAGATTTCCTCTAAGTTGTGCTATAATAGCTTGTTCAATAGGTTCTTTAATTCTGTCATCAGCTAATTGTAATTCTAAAGGTGTATCTATTCCTTCCTTAAAACAGGCATTTATTATTATTTCTATGGCTGCTAATTCTACAAATCTAAATGCGATTGGTTTATTTTTTAATACATTGTTAATTTTGGTTATTTCTTCATTTAACACTTCTTGTGTTATTAATGGGACTCTAGTATTGCCTTGTACTTGTGTTATATCTATAACATGTTCTCTATCAGCTATAACTAAATATTCTTCCTTTTTCCTTTTGAAATAGTTAGTTAAATTGGTTAATTAAAATTTTTTCTTTTCAATTATTTTATTGGGAGACAATGTAAATCGTTCATGCTTTAACGCATTATATTTTTGTAGATCAAAAATAGGTCTTTGATTTTTATGTTGTACAGTAATATCTTCATCGTAATCAACTTCTTGTAATTCTTTATCCATTACTATCAGTTTCTGTATTATCTTCTTCTTCACTACTTTTTATTTCATTAATTTCATCATTATCTATTTCGTACTCTAAAACATATATTTCTTCATCTGGTCGTGTATTATTTTTACCTATTTCATATTCTGCTATATGTAGTTCAATAAAATTTACATTTTTTATATTTTTCTTAGTATTTTTATTTGTTTTAATCCTGCATTATTTTGCTATGTGACCTATCTGTCCACAATTATAACATCTACATCTTTTTGGATTTTTTGCATATTTATAGATTTTTCTTTTAATAAAGTACTTTTTATTTGATCGTTTCTTATTTTTATATTTTCCATATAGTTTGAATCTTTTATATCGTCTTCGCATTAATTTAGGTCTTTTAGTTTTATATATTTTGTTTAATTTGTGACATCTAAATTTAGGTATTTCATATTTTTCACAACAGTCACTTATTTTAGCTTGTTTTCTAAATGTTTTTTGGTTATTGACTTCATAACAATAATTTTTATACCATGTTTGTAAAAAGGATATTTGTTCACCTAAAGTTCCTATTTTAGGTTCTGTATAATATGCTTCTTGTACCATAGTGCTTATAGGTATTGGTAATTTTTCAAAATATAATTTTCGAAATACAGCTAATTGTTCATGTGTTTCAGTTCCTAATTCAAAATAATTCATTTGGAATGCACAATTATATCTGTTTAAATCTTCTGGACACATGGAACATATTTGCATATTATATAGTTGGGACTTACAATATTCTTTCTTAGCTTCTGCATATTTTAAATCTGCATTTGGATTGCCAAATTCTCTTCGAATTATTTTTTCGTATTTTTTCAACATTTGTGTTGAATCATTCATCTCAGTTCCTTCTGTCTTAGTACTTCGCAGTTCCGTTAATTCTTTTATTCCTATATTAGTTAAATAGCTTTTTGCTATTCCTGTTATTGTGGCTTCAATATAATTAGCCGCCGCACTAACTGGTATTTTAGCTTCTATAAATTTTGCATTTATTCTAGCTATCTAATTTTGTATTTCTAATTCAGCATTTGTAGCGCAATCTAGATTTAAAGTTTCTCCTGTTTGGTTGTCTCTCGGTATGTAATCATTTTCTATTTTTCTTCGATATTTCCATATATAGTGATTATTTCTATGGGCATAATCATATTTTTTCTTTTTAAAAGTTGATTTATAATTTCTATTGGTATCCATATAATAATAATCGTCATCCGTGTCGACCTTAGTAAGTACGTTAATTTCTTCATCCTTTTCGAATTAAAGTCCGATTCTAAATGATTTGAATATCTAAATTCTTGATCGGATTGTTCGAATAAAATTCTTCACTATTTTCTTCTAGAGTATTTACCTCTTTATTATTTACCTCTAGTAGTTCTATTTCAGTAGTTAAAGCTTCTATGGTAGTATTATTTATTATTTCGTTATCCGATTCGTGGATTTCTGATATTTCAGTGTTTTCTTTGATATTACATATAAGCTGTTCTTCTATTTTATCAAACCTATTATTATATTCTATTTTAAGATTTTGTATCTCTTCATTAAAATTATTTTCTACTCTGTAAACTTTATCTAATATTTGTTTGGTATTAATATGTATTATTTTGATAGATTCTTCCATTTTTCTCATTCTTTCATCATATTTTCTTTCTAACTTTTCTAATTTTTTATAGATGTCATTAATTGTTTTATTGTCTTGATAGCTACTTTCTATATTTGTTATTTGTACTAAATTATTTTCTAGTGCTAGTCTTCTTTCCCTATCAAATTCGTTTTCTAGTATCATTTGTTTTCTATCTTTTATTAAATAAAATCTTCCTTTACTAATTTCTGCAAATTGTCTATTTTGATTAGTCTTGTGTATTTTAAATGGACCATCAGGGTATCTAATAATTTCTTCTTCAATGATTTTTTTCGTTTTTATTCATTATTCTAATTGTTCAATTACTCTTTCATATTCAATTTCTATTCTTTTTCTTAAAAGTAATTCTGGAAATAATTGTGAATATTCTTTAGTTATCTTCTTTTCTAAGATCTCATAACCTTGTTCTTCTAGTTCTATTGGTATTTTAGTATTACTTGATTCTGGTTTATCTAGATCATTCCGACTTTCTTTTAGTAATTGTATAATTAATAAAATATTTTTATTAATAATTTTTAGATTAGTTCCTAAATGTTCTTCTTTTTCTAGTTCACTCATACATACATGCTCGATTTTCTATCTAATGTATTAATATAATCTTCATGTATTTTCTTAGATATATCTTCCTGTTCTTTAATTTGTATATTCAGTAGTTCTATTTGATTATCAAAAGGTCTTAACTCTTTGTCTATCTCTTCATGATTATGATTATCATTTAATGTTGCTCGTTCTAATATTTGTATTTTATTAATGATAGCTATTTGTTTTTTATTTCTTAATTCTAAATTTTTTATATCAGATTGCATAGTTGATATAAAATATTAGAAATTAGCTTTTCTCATAGAATTTTTTACTTGGGATTTAGTACTCATACGTATAACGAATTTTGTAAATCTCTAAGTTCTTGTTTAGCTGCTAAGTATATATTTTTCTTGTTTTGTAGCATAGTTAAATACTTTCTTAAAGCATCTTTCATTTCATTATCTTTTCTTCTATAAGCTTCATATGAATAATTTTCAAATTCATCTATTTTGTCTTGTAGAGTCTGGATTTGTAATTTTAACATAAAATTTCTTATTTCTATATGTTCCTTAACGTTTCTTATTTGTGATTTAGTAGTCATAACGAATTTAATAGTTGTTTAAGTTCTATTAATAATTGTTCTATTAAGAATTGTCTAAGTTCTATTTGTTTTAATAGATCTAGTAATTTTTCAAGTTCTATTTGAATTTTCGAAAGTTTTTCTATCTTATTTTGTTCTGTCTTTATTAATTTAAGTAAAGAATACCGTGTTTCAGTATCTTCTTGTACATGTGCTTCATGTAGATGAATATTATAAATATCTATTTGATCTTTTACTCTATTAATTTTAAATAGTAAAGCATAATTTATCCATTCAACAACTAGTTTAACATTCTTGATTTGAGAATCCATAATAAGCAAATAATTAGATATTTAAGCAAATAAACAAGTAAATAGGTAAACAGTCTGTTTCTTTATGAACTTTCTTTTAAGACTCAATCCCTTTTACTCATAATAAACCTTAATCGGTTAATAACAATTCTATCAGCTTTCATATAAGTACTGCTAATCCGCTTTGACAACCCTTAAGCACTTAAGCAAAATTAAATAAACTCATGTTTTTCAACCTCACCACATAGGTTTTATGCATCACGCCCTCAACGCCTTCTCATTTTCAACGGCTAAACGGGCTCCTGCTACCAATTGTCTCTTGGTTTCTAAACATGATTTTACTTAATCGGGGAAAGCATAATTAAGATAGCATACATCCTATATGAAATTATAGAATTATCTTAACAGATCTCAGTATTATTATAAACTAGGGGATTGAATTTAAATTTAGTTCATAAGAAAAGGGGTTACCTTATCTGCTTCCATAATTTGATAATGGAATATCTTGAGAAATAAGCTCTAAGTAAATAGCTCCGGTTTTTTGTGAATAGTAGCTATGATACCAACTTGGGGTGAAGTGAAGCGTGTTTTATTTTTGAGAGAAGAAAGCTTTAGTGAGAGAAAGAGGAGGAGTAGTGAGAAGCTTGATGATGCCCTTTAGCAGCATCAAGCATTTCTTATTTATAGACGAACTTGTTTAAGTGTTCGTACAAAATTACATACTATTACAAATACTATTGCTACAGTGAAAGTGCTACAGTAAAAAGTACTGTTCACACTATTCACTATTCACATATTTATCGTGCGCTAGCCGCCTATCTCTTGTTTTATTATAAATGTCACAACATTTATTTATTACATGATAGATTTTACAAAAGTATATCTTTCCTCTATGCTTATCTTCTTTAACAGGTGTTTGATACTTGTAAATTGTGCTCTATCTCTGTGGTAGATGCTGCTGTGCTAGATGATTCAACTCTGTCTCCACAGCTATCCATATCTTCAATTATTGGTACAGTCATTTGTTTAATTCCACACATTTGACATGAGTGGTTATTATTTTGCTGCATCCAACTGCAATATCTCTTCAAGGTATCTTGAGTAAGAAAATTTATAGGTATATACCTTGTAACTGGTTCTTGATCTGGATGGAGCAGGCTCCATACCCATGATTTGATAGTTTCGACCGTGTCATGGCCATATGCTTTGCTTTGAGATATAATTAACGTATTTAACTCTTTATGATTTATCCAAACATGAGTCTTGACCATGTTAATTAAGGCTTCATAAATCGCCTTTATCTTGACTGCTCGCTTCTCCCTGAGGATATCTGGTATCTCATTTCGGTTTAACTCTGGCTCGGCCTTTATTTCTTCTGGGAGGATGAAATTTGCTGTACATCCCATTTTGATAACTCTAATACATTATTTTATTTCAGAGAATGTAACTTCGCCTGGGGCGGTATAGCATCTTACAAAAATCATAGGAGATTTTGTAATTTGCAAATAACTTTTAGCTGCTTTATATAACTGAGGAATTCAAGATAGCTCTTCTCCATTCATAGTATAAACAAACTTAAGAAGGCCATAATCATATGCTGCTTTGATTAAATTTGCATTGCAACCAGGCAACGCTATTAACTCGTTTACCCTTTTTAAGGGGTTAGTAACATAACCTCCTTCTATCTCTCCGTGACGGTCTTTAGTTGTTATTTCTGGAACGGTATTTAATTTATTGGCAATAAATAAGAAATAATCTATATATTGGCGAACCAAAGGGGTCATAGTTTGTTTGGTTCCTAAGGTTAGTTTTTCTTTGAAAGATGTGGTATCTGGTATTAGGCTGGGAAAATTTATTTCATTGATAACTGGTGTGGGATTATTGGCTTGATTGGGGTAATAAGTTTGTAAGGACATGCTCTTCTTGAAGGGAGAATTAACTTTTTTTGTAATAATTCGGCTTTTATATTTTTGGCTAGTGCCAATATATGCTTGCTCCATATTAGGATTGCTGGAAGTTGCTTCCCTTTTCATAGAAGCGAGTTCGTCCATTAACTTTTTGAGTTGTATCTTGAGCTCTTGATTTTCTAGAATCAGTTGTTGAGCTATTTCTTGAGAGATAATCTGCAAAGCAATTTTCGTCAGTTTTTAATAGTTCAACAGAAAATTCATATTGATTGATGTCGGCTATTATTCTATTTATTTCCTTCCTCGTAATGGAATCTTGTAATTTTTGGGTTTACCAACTTCTGACAGTTCTATTATCTCTTCTAATTATGAATTTTCTATAAACTATATAACATTCAAATTTTTTGATTCCATATTTTACTGCTTTTAATTCCTTTTTATTTATATCCCAATTAATTTCATTTGCCTTAAAGGTTCCTGAGTGATATCTACAAACATATTCCTTTTAATCATTTTTATATCTGTATTTTAATACTGCTCCATAACCATTATTGGTTTCGCTAGCATCTGTTTCTACTATCCATGTAAATTCTTTGTCTTCATCAGGAAAACTTAGTTTTGGTAACTTTCTGACTAATTCCTTAATTTTCTCTAAAATCTTCGTGTCAGTATCTTCCCATCTAAAATCGTAGTCTTTCTTTAGTTTTTTAGTTAATGGTTCTGTATATTGTGATAATTTAGGTATAAATTCTCTAACCGGATTTACTATTCCTAAGAATTTATGTAATTCTTTCTTAGTATTAACTTCCTTTTGGAACTCTATGATTTTTTGGGCTATATGGTCTTGCATTTTTATTCCAGCTTTATCTATTTCGAATCCTAAGAATTCAATTTGTGTTTTAAACAATTCCATTTTCTTTTTACTTAAAACTATACCACTAGTTTTGATAATTTCTGTAAACTGTTCTAATAACTTATAGTGTTCTTGTGTTTTTGAATATATTAGTATATCATCAATATAAACTACAGAATTTGATAATTGATTTAAATTTTTTCCATAAATGCTTGGAATCTTCCTGGGGCATTTTTATATCCAAAAGGTAAAACATTCCATTCGTAAAATCCATTAGGGACTTTGAATGCTGTTAATTGTTTAGATTCTTCAGTTAGCTTTAATTGGTGAAAACCACTTTTACAATCAAATTTTGAAAAATAATTGTATCCTTATATTTGTCTCATATTAAGTATCTTATTTGGTATGGGGTAATTGTATGTTATTGTTTTTTCATTTAAAATTCTATAGTCGATAACCATTCTTGTTTTTCCTCTCTTTTGCTCAGAATGATTATTAACTATAAACGCACTACTACTATGTTTTGAATTACTTGGTCTAATTAGTTTTCCAGCTAATATTTATGTTATATGCATTTTAAATTCCTTTTCATCTCTTTGAGTATTATTAAAAGGTTTTTGTGATATGATACTGTTTTGGCCTTTTAATGTTATTTGTATTTCAGTTTTATGCTTATGCCAATTTTCTAAAGGATTTTCACTGCATAAATCTTCTAACTTAGTTTTTAAAGGAGTAAGTTTATCTAAATGTAATATTCCTATTTCTATTATATCCAATTTGTTGATGTCTTTTTTGGTTTTCATTTTTTGGACTAGTTTTGCTTCTTCTCCTATTTTGCATTTTTCCCATTCTATTGGTAATCTTTCTCTATTTGTAACTACCTTGGCTTTTAACTTATGTCGACAAGGGGTAGACAAAGTAAGAAATTCTTTATCTATACTAAATGGTTTATATTGGTTTAAGAAATTAGTTCCTAATATAATATCTTTTCCAATTAATTCAAAGCAATATACTTTGGGTATAATTAATATTTTATCCCAAATTTGCATTTTTACATTTGTTTGATAAAGAGTAATTTTACTACTATTATTATTAAATCCGTTTATTTTAAAAGGTGTATTTAACCTTTTCCATTCTGGTAAACAGTTTTCTTTCATAATTATTGTTTGAGCTCCTGTATCTACCATTGGTGTATAATATCTACTTTTATATCCATCAAAGATTATTTTTATAAGTATATAAGTTAAATTACTCATTTTTATTAAGAATTGTTAATTCATTTTTCATTTTATGTAATTTTTGTTCTAATATTTCTATGTTTCTTGTTTTCTTTTGTTCTTCTTCAGATAATGTTCGTATACTATCTCTATGGCATTCTGCAAATATTATGTATTGCAGTCTTTGACTTATATAGCCTTTTCTTCTTTTGCTATCTCTATCTATTTTTGTAATTTTATTAATTCTATTAAACTTGGTATAGCATTACTCATTGATTATTCTAGTTTTAGATTGGGTTTGATTATAAGTAAATTCAAAATAGTCTTGGTCTATTTTCCAAGGTTTAACCTTTTCTAAAAATTCTTTTCCTAATATTATTTCATTGTTTAGGGTTATAACATATTCAATATTTATTTCTTGAAAGGCAATTTTTGTTGTAAGGATTATTAATCTATTAAAGTTTTCATTTATTATATTGTTTGTCAATTTTTGTAAGGGAATATAATTATTTTCCTTATTAACATCTAGTTTTGCAGTTAAACTTTTAGTTCCTATTTGTATGATTATGTAATATTCGTGTGATTGTATTTGAATAGGTAAGTTCTCAGTTAATTCTCTTTTGGATCTAGAAACACTTAATCGTTTTTTCACTATTTCTAAGTTTTCATAACTTGGTTTAGAATATAATTTTAATCCTTTTTCTATAGGTAGTACTAGATCAGTAAAAGGGGGGTCTATAGTAATTGGTCTTAATTTGTTTTTGGTATAAATTTGATGTTGATTGGTTAATATATATAAGCATTCTTACATTGTACTGTCATAACTTTTGATCCTTTTGTCATGTTTATTCCTCCTAACATCCAATATAGGACTAATGCTTTTTCTATGTTTTGGTCAGTTAGACTTACCGAATAGTTTAGCTTAATTATAAATCTTACTTTTTGGTAAATAAGATTTCCTCTAAGTTGTGCTACAATAGCTTGTTCTATAGGTTCTTTGATTTTGTCATCAGCTAATTGTAATTCTAAAGGAGTATCTATTCCTTCCTTAAAACAGGCTTTTATTATTATTTCTATGGCTGCTAATTCTACATATCTAAATGTGATTGGTTTATTTTTTAATACGTTGTTAATTTTGGTTATTTCTTCATTTAACACTTCTGGTGTTATTAATGGGACTCTAATATTGCCTTGTACTTGTGTTATATCTATAACATGTTCACTATCAGCTATAACTAAATATTCTTCCTTTTTCCTATTGAAATAGTTAATTAAATTGGTTAATTCAAATTTTTTCTTTTCAATTATTTTATTGGGAGACAATGTAAATCCTTCCTGCTTTAACGCGTTATATTTTTGTAGATCAAAAATAGCTCTTTGATTTTTATGTTGTACAGTAATATCTTCATCGTAATCAACGTCTTGTAATTCTTTATCCATTACTATCACTTTCTGTATTATCTTCTTCTTCACTACTTTTTATTTCATTAATTTCATCATTATCTGTTTCGTACTCTAAAACATATATTTCTTCATCTGGTGGTATATTATTTTTACCTATTTCATATTCTGCTATATGTAGTTCAATAAAATTTACATTTTTTATATTTTTCTTAGTATTTTTATTTGTTTTAGTCCTGCATTCTTTTGACATGTGACCTATCTGTCCACAATTATAACATCAACATCTTTTTGGATTTTTTGCATATTTATAGATTTTTCTTTTAATAAAGTAATTTTTATTTGAACGTTTCTTATTTTTATATTTTCCAAATGGTTTGAATCTTTTATATCGTCTTCGCATTAATTTAGGTCTTTTAGTTTTATATTTTTTGTTTAATTTGTGACATCCAAATTTAGGTATTTCATATTTTTCACAACAGTCACTTATTTTAGCTTGTTTTTTAAATGCTTTTTGGTTATTGACTTCAATACAATAATTTTTATACCATGTTTGTAAAAAGGATATTTGTTCACCTAAAGTTCCTGTTTTAGGTTCTGTATAATATGCTTTTTGTACCATAGTGTTTATAGGTATTGGTAATTTTTCAAAATATAATTTTTGAAATACAGCTAATTGTTCATGTGTTTCAGTTCCTAATTTATAATAATTCTTTTGGAATGCACAATTATATCTGTTTAAATCTTCTGGACACATGGAACATATTTGCATATTATATAGTTGGGACTTACAATATTCTTTCTTAGCTTCTGCATATTTTAAATCTGCAATTGGATTGCCAAATTCTCTTCGAATTATTTTTTCGTATTTTTTCAACATTTGTGTTGAATCATTCATCTCAGTTCCTTCTGTCTTAGTACTTCGCAGTTCCGTTAATTCTTTTATTCCTATATTAGTTAAATAGCTTTTTGCTATTCCTGTTATTGTGGCTTCAATATAATTAGCCGCCGCACTAACTGGTATTTTAGCTTCTATTAATTTTGCATTTATTCTAGCTATCCAATTTTGTATTTCTAATTCTGCATTTGTAGCGCAATCTAGAATTAAAGTTTAATCTGTTTGGTTATCTCTCGGTATGTAATCATTTTCTATTTTTCTTCAATATTTCCATATATAGTCATTATTTCTATGGGCATAATCATATTTTTTCTTTTTAAAAGTTGATTTATAATTTCTATTGGTATCCATATAATAATAATCGTCATCTATGTCGACCTTAGTAAGTACGTTAATTTCTTCATCCTTTTCTGAATTAAAGTCTGATTCTAAATGATTTGAATATCTAAATTCTTGACTGGATTGTTCAGAATAAAATTCTTCACTATTTTCTTCTAGAGTATTTACCTCTATATTATTTACCTCTAGTCGTTCTATTTCAGTAGTTAAAGCTTCTATGGTAGTATTATTTATTATTTCGTTATCTGATTCGTGGATTTCTGATATTTCAGTGTTTTCTTTGATATTACATATAAGCTGTTCTTCTATTTTATCAAACCTATTATTATATTCTATTTTAAGATTTTGTATCTCTTCATTAAAATTATTTTCTACTCTGTAAACTTTATCTAATATTTGTTTGGTATTAATATGTATTATTTTGATAGATTCTTCCATTTTTCTCATTCTTTCATCATATTTTCTTTCTAACTTTTCTAATTTTTTATAGATGTCATTAATTGTTTTATTGTCTTGATAGCTACTTTCTATATTTGTTATTTGTACTAAATTATTTTCTAGTGCTAGTCTTCTTTCCCTATCAAATTCGTTTCTTGATGATGTTAATTGTTTAATATTAACCAAAATTAATATGTGTTATATGATAAGCTTCGAAATGTGAATATAGTAAATTTGAACATATTTCATGAACCATAAAACAAAATATTCTTCCTTTTTCATCCGATATTTATATTAACCAAAATTTAAAGGTTTTTATATACTTATTGCCTTAATTGTAATTCAAACTTTATAATATCATGTGGACACATGGAACAGATAGGGAAAGAATACTATCAAAATAATACATATGATGAAAGAAGCTATCAAATTTGATAATAAGTTTGATATCGAATTTGATAGGGAAAGAAGATATCGAATTTGATAGGGAAAGAAGACTAGCACTAGAAAATAATTTAGTACAAATAACAAATATAGAAAGTAGCTATCAAGACAATAAAACAATTAATGACATCTATAAAAAATTAGAAAAGTTAGAAAGAAAATATGATGAAAGAATGAGAAAAATGGAAGAATCTATCAAAATAATACATATTAATACCAAACAAATATTAGATAAAGTTTACAGAGTAGAAAATAATTTTAATGAAGAGATACAAAATCTTAAAATAGAATATAATAATAAGTTTGATAAAATAGAAGAACAGCTTATATGTAATATCAAAGAAAACACTGAAATATCAGAAATCCACGAATCAGATAACGAAATAATAAATAATACTACCATAGAAGCTTTAACTACTGAAATAGAAGGACTAGAGGTAAATAATATAGAGGTAAATACTCTAGAAGAAAATAGTGAAGAATTTTATTCTGAACAATCCAGTCAAGAATTTAGATATTCAAATCATTTAGAATCAGACTTTAATTCAGAAAAGGATGAAGAAATTAACGTACTTACTAAGGTCGACACAGATGACGATTGTTATTATATGGATACCAATAGAAATTATAAATCAACTTTTAAAAAGAAAAAATATGATTATGCCCATAGAAATAATGACTATATATGGAAATATCGAAGAAAAATAGAAAATGATTACATACCGAGAGATAACCAAACAGGAGAAACTTTAAATCTAGATTGCGCTACAAATGCTGAATTAGAAATACAAAATTGGATAGCTAGAATAAATGCAAAATTAATAGAAGCTAAAATACCAGTTAGTGCGGCGGCTAATTATATTGAAGCCACAATAACAGGAATAGCAAAAAGCTATTTAACTAATATAGGAATAAAAGAATTAAAGGAACTGCGAAGTACTAAGACAGAAGGAATTGAGATGAATGATTCAACACAAATGTTGAAAAAATACGAAAAAATAATTCGAAGAGAATTTGGCAATCCAAATGCAGATTTAAAATATGCAGAAGCTGAGAAAGAATATTGTAAGTCCCAACTATATAATATGCAAATATGTTCCATGTGTCCAGAAGATTTAAACAGATATAATTGTGCATTCCAAATGAATTACTATGAATTAGGAATTGAAACACATGAACAATTAGCTGTATTTCGAAAATTATATTTTAAAAAATTACCAATACCTATAAACACTATGGTACAAGAAGCATATTATACAGAACCTAAAACAGGAACTTTAGGTGAACAAATATCCTTTTTACAAACATGGTATAAAAATTATTGTATTGAAGTCAATAACCAAAAAGCATTTAGAAAACAAGCTAAAATAAGTGACTGTTGTGAAAAATATGAAATACCTAAATTTGGATGTCACAAATTAAACAAAAAATATAAAACTAAAAGACCTAAATTAATGCGAAGACGATGTAAAAGATTCAAACCATATGGAAAATATAAAAATTAGAAACGATCAAATAAAAATTACTTTATTAAAAGAAAAATCTATAAATATGCAAAAAATCCAAAAAGATGTAGATGTTATAATTATGGACAGATAGGTCACATAGCAAAAGAATGCAGGACTAAAATAAATAAAAATACTAAGAAAAATATAAAAAATATAAATTTTATTGAACTACATATAGCAGAATATGAAATAGGTAAAAATAATATACCACCAGATGAAGAAATATATGTTTTAGAGTACGAAACAGATAATGATGAAATTAATGAAATAAAAAGTAGTGAAGAAGAAGATAATACAGAAAGTGATAGTAATAGATAAAGAATTACAAGAAGTTGATTACGATGAAGATATTACTGTACAACATAAAAATCAAAGACCTATTTTTGATCTACAAAAATATAATGCGTTAAAGCATGAAGGATTTACATTGTCTCCCAATAAAATAATTGAAAAGAAAAAATTTGAATTAACCAATTTAACTAACTATTTCAAAAGGAAAAAGGAAGAATATTTAGTTATAGCTGATAGAGAACATGTTATAGATATAACACAAGTACAAGGCAATACTAGAGTCCCATTAATAACACAAGGAGTGTTAAATGAAGAAATAACCAAAATTAACAATGTATTAAAAAATAAACCAATCACATTTAGATTTGTAGAATTAGCAGCCATAGAAATAATAATAAAAGCCTGTTTTAAGGAAGGAATAGATACTCCTTTAGAATTACAATTAGCTGATGACAGAATTAAAGAACCTATAGAACAAGCTATTGTAGCACAACTTAGAGGAAATCTTATTTACCAAAAAGTCAGATTTATAATTAAGCCAAACTATTCGGTAAGTCTAACTGACCAAAACATAGAAAAAGAATTAGTCCTATATTGGATGTTAGGAGGAATAAACATGACAAAAGGATCAAAAGTTATGACAGTACAATGTAAGAATGCTTATATATTAACCAATCAACATTAAATTTATACCAAAAACAAATTAAGACCAATTACTATAGACCCCCCTTTTACTGATCTAGTACTACCTATAGAAAAAGGATTAAAATTATATTCTAAACCAAGTTATGAAGACTTAGAAATAGTGAAAAAACGATTAAGTATTTCTAGATCCAAAAGAGAACTAACTGAGAACTTACCTATTCAAATACAATCACACGAATGTTACATAATCATACAAATAGGAACTAAAAGTTTAACTGCAAAACTAGATGTTAATAAGGAAAATAATTATATTCCCTTACAAAAATTGACAAACAAAATAATAAATGAAAACTTTAATAGATTAATAATCCTTACAACAAAAATTGCCTTTCAAGAAATAAATATTGAATATGTTATAACCCTAAACAATGAAATAATATTAGGAAAAGAATTTTTAGAAAAGTTTAAACCTTGGAAAATAGACCAAGACTATTTTGAATTTACTTATAATTAAACCCAATCTAAAACTAGAATAATCAATGAGTAATGCTATACCAAGTTTAATAGAATTAATAAAATTACAAAAACAGATAGAGATAGCAAAAGAAGAAAAGGCCTATATAAGTCAAAGACTGCAATACATAATATTTGCAGAATGCCATTGAGATAGTATACGAACATTATCTGAAGAAGAACAAAAAAAACAAGAAACATAGAAATATTAGAACAAAAATTACATAAAATGAAAAATGAATTAACAATTCTTAATAAAAATGAGTAATTTAACTTATATACTTATAAAAATAATCTTTGATGGATATAAAAGTAGATATTATACACCAATGGTAGATACAGGAGCTCAAACAACAATTATGAAAGAAAATTGTTTACCAGAATGGAAAAGGTTAAATACTCCTTTTAAAATAAACGGATTTAATAATAATAGTAGTAAAATTACTCTTTATCAAACAAATGTAAAAATGCAAATTTGGGATAAAATATTAATTATACCCAAAGTATATTGCTTTGAATTAATAGGAAAAGATATTATATTAGGAACTAATTTCTTAAACCAATATAAATCATTTAGTATAGATAAAGAATTTCTTACTTTGTCTACCCCTTGTCGACATAAGTTAAAAGCCAAGGTAGTTACAAATGGAGAAAGATTACCAATAAAATGGGAAAAATGCAAAATAGGAGAAGAAGCAAAACTAGTCCAAAAAATGAAAACCAAAAAAGAAATCAATGAATTGGATATAATAGAAATAGGAATATTACATTTAGATAAACTTACTCCTTTAAAAACTAAGTTAGAAGATTTATGCAGTGAAAATCCTTTAGAAAATTGGCATAAGCATAAAACTGAAATACAAATAATATTAAAAGGCCAAAACAGTATCATATCACAAAAACCTTTTAATAATACTCAAAGAGATGAAAAGGAATTTAAAATGCATATAACAGATCTATTAGATGGAAAACTAATTAGACCAAGTAATTCAAAACATAGTAGTAGTGCGTTTATAGTTAATAATCATTCTGAGCAAAAGAGAGGAAAAACAAGAATGGTTATCGACTATAGAATTTTAAATGAAAAAACAATAACATATAATTACCCCATACCAAATAAGATACTTAAAATGAGACAAATACAAGGATACAATTATTTTTCAAAATTTGATTGTAAAAGTGGTTTTCACCAATTAAAGCTAACTGAAGAATCTAAACAATTAACAGCATTCAAAGTCCCTAATGGATTTTACGAATGGAATGTTTTACCTTTTGGATATAAAAATGCCCCAGGAAGATTCCAAGCATTTATGGATAAATATTTAAATCAATTATCAAATTGTGTAGTTTATATTGATGATATACTAATATATTAAAAAACACAAGAAGAACACTATAAGTTATTAGAACAGTTTACAGAAATTATCAAAACTAGTGGTATAGTTTTAAGTAAAAAGAAAATGGAATTGTTTAAAACACAAATTAAATTCTTAGGATTCGAAATAGATAAAGTTGGAATCAAAATGCAAGACCATATAGCCCAAAAAATCATAGAGTTCCAAAAGGAAGTTAATACTAAGAAAGAATTAAAAAAATTCTTAGGAATAGTAAATCAGGTCAGAGAATTTATACCTAAATTATCACAATATACAGAACCATTAACTAAAAAACTAAAGAAAGACTACGATTTTAGATGGGAAGATACTGACACGAAGATTTTAGAGAAAATTAAGGAATTAGTCAGAAAGTTACCAAAACTAAGTTTTCCTGATGAAGACAAAGAATTTACATGGATAGTAGAAACAGATGCTAGCGAAACCAATAATGGTTATGGAGCAGTATTAAAATACAAATATAAAAATGATAAAAAGGAATATGTTTGTAGATATCACTCAGGAACCTTTAAGGAAAATGAAATTAATTGGGATATAAATAAAAAGCAATTAAAAGCAGTAAAATATGGAATCAAAAAATTTGAATGTTATATAGTTTATAGAAAATTCATAATTAGAACAGATAATAGAACTGTCAGAAGTTGGTTAACCCAAAAATTACAAGATTCCATTATGAGGAAGGAAATAAATAGAATAATAGTCGAGATCAATCAATATGAATTTTCTGTTGAACTATTAAAAACTGACGAAAATTGCTTTGCAGCTTATCTCTCAAGAAATAGCTCAACAACTGATTCTAGAAAATCAAGAGCTCAAGATACAACTCAAAAAGTTAATGGAAGAACTCGCTTCTATGAAAAGGGAAGCAACTTCCAGCAATCCTAATATGGAGCAAGCAGATATTGGCACTAGCCAAAAATATAAAAGCCGAATTATTACAAAAAAAGTTAATTCTCCCTTCAAGAAGAGCATGTCCTTACAAACTTATTACCCCAATCAAGCCAATAATCCCACACCAGTTATCAATGAAATAAATTTTCCCAGCCTAATACCAGATACCACATCTTTCAAAGAAAAACAAACCTTAGGAACCAAACAAACTATGACCCCTTTGGTTCACCAATATATAGATTATTTCTTATTTATTGCCAATAAATTAAATACCGTTCCAGAAATAACAACTAGACCGTCACGGAGAGATAGAAGGAGGTTATGTTACTAACCCCTTAAAAAGGGTAAACGAGTTAATAGCGTTGCCTGGTTGCAATGCAAATTTAATCAAAGCAGCATATGATTATGGCCTTCTTAATTCAGTTTATACAATGAATGGAGAAGAGCTATCTTCAATTCCTCGGTTATATAAAGCAGCTAAAAGTTATTTGCAAATTACAAAATCTCCTATGATTTTTGTAAGATGCTATACCGCCCCAGGAGAAGTTACATTCTCTGAAATAAAACAATGTATTAGAGTTATCAAAATGGGATGTACAGCAAATTTCATCCTCCTAGAAGAAATAAAGGCCCAGCCAGAGTTAAACCGAAATGAGATATCAGATATCCTCAGGGAGAAGCGATAAGTCAAGATAAAGGCGATTTATGAAGCCTTAATTAACATGGTCAAGACTCATGTGTTGGATAAATCATAAAGAGTTAAATACGTTAATTATATCTCAAAGCAAAGCATATGGCCATGACACGGTCGAAACTATCAAATCATGGGTATGGAGCCTGCTCCATCCAGATCAAGAACCAGTTACAATGTATATACCTAGAAATTTTCTTACTCAAGATACCTTGAAGAGATATTGCAGTTGGATGCAGCAAAATAATAACCACTCATGTCAAATGTGTGGAGTTAAACAAATGACTGTACGAATAATTGAAGATATGGATAGCTGTGGAGACAGAGCTGAATCATCTAGCACAGCAGCATCTACCACAGAGATAGAGCACAATTCACAAGTATCAAACACCTGTTAAAGAAGATAAGCATAGAGGAAATATATACTTTTGTAAAATCTATCATGTAATAAATAAATGTTGTAACAGTTATAATAAAACAATAGATAGGCGGCTAGCGCACGATAAATATGTGAATAGTGAATAGTGTGAACAATACTTTTTACTGTAGCACTTTCACTGTAGCAATAGTATTTTTAATTGTATGTAATTTTGTACGAACACTTAAACAAGTTCGTCTATAAATAAGAAATGCCTGATGCTGCTAAGGGGTATCATCAAGCTTCTCACTACTCCTCCTCTTTCTCTCACTAAAGCTTTCTTCTCTCAAAAATAAAACACGCTTCACCCCCAAGTTGGTATCAGAGCCACTATTCACAAAAAATCGAAGCTATTTACTTAGAGCTTATTTCTCAAGATATTCCATTATCAAATTATGGAAGCAGATAAGGTAACCCCTTTTCTTATGAACTAAATTTAAATTCAATCCCCTAGTTTATAATAATACTGAGATCTGTTAGGATAATTATATAATTTCATATAGGATGTATGCTATCTTAATTATGCTTTCCCCGATTAAGTAATATCATGTTTAGAAACCAAGAGACAATTGGTAGCAGGAGCCCGTTTAGCCGTTGAAAATGAGAAGGCGTTGAGGGCGTGATGCATAAAACCTATGTGGTGAGGTTGAAAAACATGAATATATTTAATTTTGCTTAAGTTCTTAAGGGTTGTCAAAGCGGATTAGCAGTACTTATATGAAAGCTGATAGAATTGTTATTAACCGATTAAGGTTTATTATGAGCAAAAGAGATTGAGTCTTAAAAGAAAGTTCATAAAGAAACAGACTGTTTACCTATTTACTTGTTTATTTTCTTAAATATCTAATTATTTGCTTATTATGGATTCTCAAATAAAGAATGTTAAACTAGTTGTTGAATGGATAAATTATGCTTTACTATTTAAAATTAATAGAGTAAAAGATCAAATAGATATTTATAATATTCATCTACATGAAGCATATGTACTAGAAGATACTGAAACACGGTATTCTTTACTTAAATTAATAAAGACAGAACAAAATAAGATAGAAAAACTTTCGAAAATTCAAATAGAACTTGAAAATTTACTAGATTTATTAAAACAAATAGAACTTAGACAATTCTTAATTTAACAATTATTAATAAAAATTAAACAACTATTAAATTCGTTATGACTACTAAATCACAAATAAGAAACGTTAAGGAACATATAGAAATAAGAGATTTTATGTTAAAATTACAAATCCAGACTCTACAAGACAAAATAGATGAATTTGAAAATTATTCATATGAATCTTATAGAAGAAAAGATAATGAAATGAAAGATGCTTTAAGAAAGTATTTAACTAAGCTACAAAACAAGAAAAATATATACTTAACAGCTAAACAAGAACTTAGAGATTTACAAAATTCGTTATACGTATGAGTACTAAATCCCAAGTAAAAAATTCTATGAGAAAAGCTAATTTCCAATATTTTATATCAACTATGCAATCTGATATAAAAAATTTAGAATTAAGAAATCAAAAACAAATAGCTATCATTAATAAAATACAAATATTAGAACGAGCAACATTAAATGATAATCATAATCATGAAGAGATAGACAAAGAGTTAAGACCTTTTGATAATCAAATAGAACTACTGAATATACAAATTAAAGAACAGGAAGATATATCTAAGAAAATACATGAAGATTATATTAATACATTAGATAGAAAATCGAGCATGTATGTATGAGTGAACTAGAAAAAGAAGAACATTTAGGAACTAATCTAAAAATTATTAATAAAAATATTTTATTAATTATACAATTACTAAAAGAAAGTAAGAATGATCTAGATAAACCAGAATCAAGTAATACTAAAATACCAATAGAACTAGAAGAACAAGGTTATGAGATCTTAGAAAAGATGATAACTAAAGAATATTCACAATTATTTCCAGAATTACTTTTAAGGAAAAGAATAGAAATTGAATATGAAAGAGTAATTGAACAATTAGAATAATGAATAAAAACGAAAAAATCATTGAAGAAGAAATTATTAGATACCCTGATGGTCCATTTAAAATACACAAGACTAATCAAAATAGACAATTTGCAGAACTTAGTAAAGGAAGATTTTATTTAATAAAAGATAGAAAACAAATTATACTAGAAAACGAATTTGATAGGGAAAGAAGACTAGTACTAGAAAATAATTTAGTACAAATAACAAATATAGAAAGTAGCTATCAAGACAATAAAACAATTAATGACATCTATAAAAAATTAAAAAAGTTAGAAAGAAAATATGATGAAAGAATGAGAAAAATGGAAGAATCTATCAAAATAATACATATTAATACCAAACAAATATTAGATAAAGTTTACAGAGTAGAAAATAATTTTAATGAAGAGATACAAAATCTAAAAATAGAATATAATATTAGGTTTGATAAAATAGAAGAACAACTTATATGTAATATCAAAGAAAACATAAAAATACAAGAAGTTGATTACGATGAAGATATTACTGAGTTACTGCATATTCCTTATTAGAATGGAATATCTTATATTATAAAGTTAGAATTACAATTAAGGCTATAAGTATATAAAAACCTTTAAATTTTGGTTAATATAAATATCGGATGAAAAAGGAAGAATATTTTGTTTTATGGTTCATGAAATATGTTCAAATTTACTATATTCACATTTCGAAGCTTATCATATAACACATTTAATTTTGGTTAATATTAAACAATTAACATCATCAAAACACGAATTTGATAGGGAAAGAAGACTAGCACTAGAAAATAATTTAGTACAAATAACAAATATAGAAAGTAGCTATCAAGACAATAAAATAATTAATGACATCTATAAAAAATTAGAAAAGTTAGAAAGAAAATATGATGAAAGAATGAGAAAAATGGAAGAATCTATCAAAATAATACATATTAATAACAAACAAATATTAGATAAAGTTTACAGAGTAGAAAATAATTTTAATGAAGAGATACAAAATCTTAAAATAGAATATAATAATAGGTTTGATAAAATAGAAGAACAGCTTATATGTAATATCAAAGAAAACACTGAAATATCAGAAATCCACGAATCAGATAACGGAATAATAAATAATACTACCATAGAAGCTTTAACTACAGAAATAGAATGACTAGAGGTAAATAATATAGAGGTAAATACTCTAGAAGAAAATAGTGAAGAATTTTATTCTGAACAATCCAGTCAAGAATTTAGATATTCAAATCATTTAGAATCAGACTTTAATTCAGAAAAGGATGAAGAAATTAACGTACTTACTAAGGTCGACACAGATGACGATTATTATTATATGGTTACCAATAGAAATTATAAATCAACTTTTAAAAAGCAAAAATATGATTATGCCCATAGAAATAATGACTATATATGGAAATATCGAAGAAAAATAGAAAATGATTACATACCGAGAGATAACCAAACAGGAGAAACTTTAAATCTAGATTGCGCTACAAATGCTGAATTAGAAATACAAAATTGGATAGCTAGAGTAAATGCAAAATTAATAGAAGCTAAAATACCAGTTAGTGCGGCGGCTAATTATATTGAAGCCACAATAACAGGAATAACAAAAAGCTATTTAACTAATATAGGAATAAAAGAATTAACGGAACTACGAAGTACTAAGACAGAAGGAACTGAGATGAATGATTCAACACAAATGTTGAAAAAATACGAAAAAATAATTCGAAGAGAATTTGGCAATCCAAATGCAGATTTAAAATATGCAGAA
Organism: Beta corolliflora; assembly: GCA_947648045.1. Lineage (NCBI taxonomy): Eukaryota > Viridiplantae > Streptophyta > Magnoliopsida > Caryophyllales > Amaranthaceae > Beta > Beta corolliflora. The sequence goes on along the minus strand of CANSZD010003040.1, from coordinate 611,197 downwards.
GCTAAGAAAGAATATTGTAAGTCCCAACTATATAATATGCAAATATGTTCCATGTGTCCAGAAGATTTAAACAGATATAATTGTGCATTCCAAATGAATTATTATGAATTAGGAACTGAAACACATGAACAATTAGCTGTATTTCGAAAATTATATTTTGAAAAATTACCAATACCAATAAACACTATGGTACTAGAAGCATATTATACAGAACCTAAAACAGAACCTTTAGGTGAACAAATATCCTTTTTACAAACATGGTATAAAAATTATTGTATTGAAGTCAATAACCAAAAAGCATTTAGAAAACAAGCTAAAATAAGTGACTGTTGTGAAAAATATGAAATACCTAAATTTGGATGTCACAAATTAAACAAAAAATATAAAACTAAAAGACCTAAATTAATGCGAAGACGATATAAAAGATTCAAACCATATGGAAAATATAAAAATAAGAAACGATCAAATAAAAAGTACTTTATTAAAAGAAAAATCTATAAATATGCAAAAATTCCAAAAAGATGTAGATGTTATAATTGTGGACAGATAGGTCACATAGCAAAAGAATGCAGGACTAAAACAAATAAAAATACTAAGAAAAATATAAACTTGGTATAGCTGTTATAATTCAATATAAACTACACAATTTGAGTAAAAACACATTGGTTGTTTTAGCAGCATCAGACATATTAAACAATTTTACTGATAGCTCTGATACCAACTTGGGGTGAAGCGTGTTTACTAGAAATTAAGGAATTAGTCAGAAAGTTACCAAAACTAAGACAGAAGGAACTGAGATGAATGATTCAACACAAATGTTGAAAAAATACGAAAAAATAATTCGAAGAGAATTTGGCAATCCAAATGCAGATTTAAAATATGCAGAAGCTAAGAAAGAATATTGTAAGTCATTTAATAATTTTATCACATTAGAAGTTGATTCCAAGCATTGTATCCTTAAATAAATATCAAATTATTAAGCTTAAATGTGCAGTTCTAACAAGTATATCGTGTATAAATCTACTATTTAAATATTTAGAATGAACAAGATAATAAATATTTATGAATTAGTTCATAAATATTTATTGATGGTATATATTTTTCTTGTTTTGATTATTTTGTTCATTCTAAATATTTAAATATAACGTGATAGCATCCTATATGAAATTATAGAGTCCTAAAAATTTAACTTAGAGCTTTACAAAATTCCAATTTTGTACGAACACTTAAACAAGTTCGTCTATAAATAAGAAATGCCTGATGCTGCTAAGGGGCATCATCAAGCTTCTCACTACTCATCCTCTTTCTCTCACTAAAGCTTTCTTCTCTCAAAAATAAAACACGCTTCACCCCAAGTTGGTATCAGAGCTACTATTCACAAAAAACCGGAGCTATTTACTTAGAGCTTATTTCTCAAGATATTCCATTATCAAATTATGGAAGCAGATAAGGTAACCCCTTTTCTTATGAACTAAATTTAAATTCAATCCCCTAGTTTATAATAATACTGAGATCTGTTAAGATAATTCTATAATTTCATATAGGATGTATGCTATCTTAATTATGCTTTCCCCGATTAAGTAAAATCATGTTTAGAAACCAAGAGACAATTGGTAGCAGGAGCCCGTTTAGCCGTTGAAAATGAGAAGGCGTTGAGGGCGTGATGCATAAAACCTATGTGGTGAGGTTGAAAAACATGAATATATTTAATTTTGCTTAACTGCTTAAGGGTTGTCAAAGCGGATTAGCAGTACTTATATGAAAGCTGATATAATTGTTATTAACCGATTAAGGTTTATTATGAGCAAAATGGATTGAGTCTTAAAAGAAAGTTCATAAAGAAACAGACTGTTTACCTATTTACTTGTTTATTTGCTTAAATATCTAATTATTTGCTTATTATGGATTCTCAAATAAAGAATGTTAAACTAGTTATTGAATGGATAAATTATGCTTTACTATTTAAAATTAATAGAGTAAAAGATCAAATAGATATTTATAATATTCATCTACATGAAGCATATGTACTAGAAGATACTGAAACATGGTATTCTTGACTTAAATTAATAAAGACAGAACAAAATAAGATACAAAAACTTTCGAAAATTCAAATAGAACTTGAAAAATTACTAGATCTATTAAAACAAATAGAACTTAGACAATTCTTAATAGAACAATTATTAATAGAACTTAAACAACTATTAAATTCGTTATGACTACTAAATCACAAATAAGAAACGTTAAGGAACATATAGAAATAAGAGATTTTATGTTAAAATTACAAATCCATACTCTACAAGACAAAATAGATGAATTTGAAAATTATTCATATGAAGCTTATAGAAGAAAAGATAATGAAATGAAAGATGCTTTAAGAAAATATTTAACTAAGCTACAAAACAAGAAAAATATATACTTAACAGCTAAATAAGAACTTAGAGATTTACAAAATTCGTTATACGTATGAGTACTAAATCCCAAGTAAAAAATTCTATGAGAAAAGCTAATTTCCAATATTTTATATCAACTATGCAATCTGATATAAAAAATTTAGAATTAAGAAATAAAAAACAAATAGCTATCATTAATAAAATACAAATATTAGAACGAGCAACATTAAATGATAATCATAATCATGAAGAGATAGACAAAGAGTTAAGACCTTTTGATAATCAAATAGAACTATTAAATATACAAATTAAAGAACAGGAAGATATATCTAAGAAAATACATGAAGATTATATTAATACATTAGATAGAAAATCGAGCATGTATGTATGAGTGAACTAGAAAAAGAAGAACATTTAGGAACTAATCTAAAAATTATTAATAAAAATATTTTATTAATTATACAATTACTAAAAGAAAATTATTTGTACTAAATTATTTTCTAGTGCTAGTCTTCTTTCCCTATCAAATTCGTTTCTAGTATCATTTGTTTTCTATCTTTTATTAAATTAAATCTTCCTTTACTAATTTCTGCAAATTGTCTATTTTGATTAGTCTTGTGTATTTTAAATGGACCATCAGGGTATCTAATAATTTATTCTTCAATGATTTTTTCATTTTTATTCATTATTCTAATTGTTCAATTACTCTTTCATATTCAATTTCTATTGTTTTTCTTAAAAGTAATTCTGGAAATAATTGTGAATATTCTTTAGTTATCTTCTTTTCTAAGATCTCATAACCTTGTTCTTCTAGTTCTATTGGTATTTTAGTATTACTTGATTATGGTTTATCATTGAATCGAATAAGAACTCTGCCATCTGGTTTTTCAACTATTTGTTCAACCTTTGATTCTTTCAAAGATTTTGGAATTGAAGGGGTTTGAAGTCGCCATTCATCAGGATTAGTAACTTTATCCCATGGAAGAGCTTCTGGAATATGGGTGTAGTTGCTTTGCCATGTTCAACCTTGAAAATCATAGTTTGACCAGGGACAAAACGTATTCTACACCTTGGATTCATTTGAGTATTCAAGAGTTTGTAATAAACTCGATAAATAATGGAAAAGTTTCTAGAATTCTGGAATTGAAGATCTTTGGACATGTTGACATCTAGAGTTAAAGTCTTGAGAATATAAGGATCATCAAGATCTTTACTCAGATTTGGAAAACAGTTGAAATAAATTGGACCTTGAGAAATATTAGTGTTTGCCAAAGCTAAAAGAGAATCTTTGAAATGTTTAAGAGAAGTATCTCTTAAAGTAAGCATAATTAGACAATCAAGACCTAATCTGACCATAGGCTTGACAACAGTTTGGACACAACCAAAATGGATATATCTAAAACCTTGTTCTAAGTGTTTTTGGATGGACTCAATATCTAACAATTGGATAGTCATTTGACGTTGATCAACACTAGTGGTAAATTCTTCTATATGGATTCCTCGACCAAAATTGAATTCCCAACTGTATTGTTTATCATAAATATCAGTTTTAGAAAGAATTGGCATTCCCCAAACAAATGGATCATCATTTTGGGTAATCTGTTTCTTCTGGACTGGATTCTTACTGTCACCAAAAACCTTTGAAAAAAATACTACTAAACTTACCTTTCACCATGTTTACTAATAAACACTACAACAATAGTTATAGCTTGAGGGACCACTGGGACCACCTGAGGGACCACCACACCTGGAACACCTACACCACGGCTTACCAACGGCTTTACAGGCTGACCAAACCCAGTCTGACCAAACAGCTGACCAAACCCAAACAACAACCACTACTACAGTGATGTCTCAATAACAATGGCTACAAGTAACCTTAGAGCACTTTTTCAATGGCTTTGATACCAGGAACGGACCCAGGACAGGGGAAGGGCAGATTAACCCTAAGTACTGACCTAGTTTGTATAGGAAATACACAAAAATAACTAAAACTGAAAACTTAATTCTAAACATAAATTGGAATTTAAACTTTGGAAAAGAAAATTAATTTTGGAAGAGAACATGAAGAACTTACTGAAGAAGAAACTTGGATTTAAACTTGGAGTTGTTATTGATAACTTGAAAATATTACAAACTTGGATGAGAGCTTAGCTTCTTAGTTTTCTTCTAAGTTTTGCTCTTAAATTCGCTCTGGAATTTGCTCTGCCTAAAACTGGATACAAGTGAGTCTATTTATAGACTTGAAAAGGAAATACAGTAAAAGAAGTACAATAATTGAACTTAATCTAGAAATTACATGTGGGACACTTGGATACATATGTGTCATTGCTTTTGAAAGTGCGTTGTAACAGCTGGATATTTGTCTGCCACTACTTTTGACAACTTTGGTGAAAATTCCACGAAAGGACCATGAATAGTACTATTCATCGTCGACTTTTCACTATTCACTATTCACCTTTTGACAAAGTTGGAAGTTGCTTGGAAATTGCAAGCTAGCAACCTTATCTGTCAAGCTGGAATCCTTATCTGCTATGCTTGAATACGGGACACCTGTAAACTGGAATAATGTCCCTTATTTTTGCCTAAGTGTAAAATAGTTACACTCAGCGGGATCTTTCTATTTTCTTTTTCTTTTTCATTTTGATTTTAAAAATCAAATGGATCTTGGGCACAAGGCCCACCATATAAATCTGGGCTGGAGGCCTCAGAGGAACTGGAACTAGTGAGTGATTGGGCTTTTTTAGTTTGATTAATAAATTGGAGAAATTGATCAAAGAGGTCAGCCTTATTTATTGAAGCTTTCTTTTTCTTTTTGGATTTTGTGGTTGAAGGTGGAGAATGTAATGTGTTTTGTGGAGGGGCTGTTTGGATTTGTTTATATTACTGGAAGCTCTGTTTAGTCCATTTATTATAGTCATGGTGGGCAGGTAAACCATGCTGGAGATATTGAGAAACATAATCTTGCATTTTTGGATAAATCTTTAAAATTTTCCACCATTTGACCCTATATTCGCGAATTAGGAAATAAGGTCTGGATTCTATCATTCTTCGAAGAGAATAATTCCAGCACATAATCCATGAAACTCGGAATATTTGACAGAAATAAATAATACTGGAAAATTCATAACCCTCTGGAAATCTTGCTTCTGGAAATCTTGCTTTAGAATGGTAGAGTTGGAAAGAACTCTGAAGTTATTCTGGAAAGATATCTGGAATTGCTCCAAAACTATCCCAACATTCAATGAACCATATTGGAAATATTTTATTGTGCTGAAGACAGTCAGGATGGAAACTAAAGAACCAAGAGTGATTATAACTTTGAACTAAAAATGCACAATACCAGGCTTGCACATAATCATAAAAGTTAAAAGTCTGTGGAAGTTTTGGATCAAGGAGATTCGAAGAGAATGTTTTGGAGTTGGAAAGAGAAGAATGTAGTGTTTTCCATTCAGCACTGGAAATGACATGGAAAATCAGGCATTTGGAATAATTTGTTGTGGTGTTAATATTATCCTTAATGTGACAAGAATTTGTGTCACGAAGGATATTACGATAATATTGAATAGGTTTAGTGATTTCAAAAGGAAACCAATTAAAACCATCTGGAAGGACCTTTTTGACATAGGTGGATATTGTTTGAGTAAATTCATCATAGGATGAGAATTTATTGGAGGTAAAATTTGTCAAAAATAAAGTAGTATATTGGAGTTTTTGATGATATGAGATATCAGTGGTATTTGGATGATCTGTTTGTGAGAGTGTTTGAGCATAAGAAATATGAGGGAAATCTGATAAATTGGAGAACTAGTTTGTGGAGACAGGAATGCTTCCTGTAGGATGAATTACTATACCTTTTTCTTTCTGTTGTCTGGAAGCAGGAACCTTGGAACCTTGCATTCTGTCCATCCCTGTAGAAATCATATTAATTTGTTTATAAATGGAGTTAGTTTGGAGATGATGGATATCACTATGCGGTAATTTGGCTGAAAATTTGAAAGAAATCTGTTTTTCATTTCTTACAGCATGGATACCAACTTCATCTACAGAAAATGGATACATCTGAGTAAGAAATGGAGTACCAAGAATAATATTATAATTTAAATTCTTAACAAGAGTAAATGGAGTTTGAAAATAATAATTATTATTAAAAATAGATGCATTGGAAAGTTTGTATTTTATTTGAAGTTTTTGACCATTGGCAATAGTCAAATGTTCAGTGGTATGTTCATAATAATGAGGAGGGATTAATCCTTCCTTTATGCAATTAAGATCAGCACCACTATCAAATAATGCAACATCATTAATTTGGAAATCGTCATTTATAACTAGTGTGATTGGACAGAACCATTTTTGAAAATTAAATCGATGAATAATTTGAAGAAATTTTTCATTTTGAATTGGAGTGTCTGAAATATGGATAGAATCAGTTGGTATAGGAGAACGTTCGGAAGTTTCTCCTATCTCGAAATTGGAATTTTGAAGAAGAGTAATTTTTGCTTCAAGTTCTAAATCTTTAGTTTGAAGATTTAAAATACTCTGCTCAAGATCTTGAATATGAGATTTTAGTTGAATCACCTCACTTTGAAGATCATGAGTATTAACAGGAGAAATAAAAGATTGATGAAATGGAAAATCATTATGTATTTTTTGAAGACTAAAAGAAACTGATTTTTGCTTCTCGTCAAGTGGAGAAGATTTTAAAACAATTTCTCATAATCTTTCAAGATATTGTTTTTGAAGATTGCTATCTGGAATTTTTTCAATAATATCGAGAAGTAACTCCTTCTCTTGATCTTTTTTGGAAATAACACAAAGTCCATTGGAACAAAATTGGAGAGAAGGATCAGAATTAAATTCATCAGAATCCTGATCATAATCTAATTGGTAAATAACGTGATCAGAATCAGAATGATCAGATTCTTCTGGCCCATTCTGATTTAATTGGAAAACATTTAAGAGTTTATCTCTTAAATCTGGATTATCTTGAAAAATCTCATTAATCTTATTTTTGAAATTGCAATTATTTGCTTTGTGACCAGGTTTGCCACATTTGTAACAAATAATCTTTGGAAAATCCTTTTTTGAAAATTCTTTTGGAAATGTTTTCTTTTGGTAGAACTTTTCAGAAGATGGAACTTTCCTTTGACGAAAATTTTGAACCTGTTTGAGTTTCTGCTTGCGAACAGTTGATGGGGCTTGGATTTTCTCAAAGCCAAAGGCTTCACAGAAAGATCCAAGTTCTCTTCTTTGCTGAGCTTTTTCATTGCCATATTTGGATTGGATTTTTAGCTCATTGCAAAGAGATAATCCTTCTTTTTTGATAAAAGTAAACAATTGGCCATATGTTAAATCATCATATGGAATTGTTTCCTTGTTTGTAACTTCTTTTAATTTTTGGAAAATCCTTTGAGCAAATAAATTTGGAAGTCCTGAAATAAATTTTTCTTTCCAGAATGATTGCTGAGCATCAGACCGAACAAGAACATTGGATAAAAACGTATCTTTGTACCAACGATAATCATTTAACGTTGGACATCGAAGATTGGAAAGAACTAAAGTATTGAATTTCAAATGCTCTGTGGAAGAACCAAGAAAATAGAGACTAATAGTTTGGATTAAAAGAACAAATCCATTTTTTTCTTTTTTCTCATTTTCATGATTACAAATTTCTTTTTATTGTTCTGTTTTAAAAGTATTCTCCCACTAATTTTTTAATTGGTAGGAAAAACCGTTTACAATAGTGTCAACAATTTGATCACTTGTAAAATCATTGGAAAAATATGCATTAGCAGCAATTGTAACAACCCGGAATTTCCACTTTTTTTTTTTGAAAACATATCAGAGTACAAAGCATGGACAATTCAAGAGCTGTTATGCCGCGGTTACTAAACATTTAATAACAGCAAGGCGAAAGGTACTACTACTAATACATAAATTAATTATTAACTATTACAACTAAAAGAAAATGTAATTAATTAATACACTCCTATAACAAACCATAATTCTAAACTATTACAGCGGAAGTCTTAACTTTAATAAATCTACATCTAGGTGAAGTCAATGCTCTTACCCACTATAAGCTAGTCACCATCAAGCCATGCACATTGAAGACATGTAGTATCAGCCAAAAGGCTGAGCAAGATTTCATACCAATAACAACTTTGAACTATCCAATGTGCAGGTGGAATACATAGATAGTATTCCACAAAATCATTTCACTTGTACAACATTCAACTTGAATATAATAGACAACCTTCAATAATTCAAATCCACTTTACTTTCTTTCTAAACCATTCTGTAAAACTTTCAAATATAACTCCTTTGAAATCTGTGAGTAGGAAGTAATAAAAATCCAATGAGTTAGCTAGGCTCACTAGATAAGGTAAACACCAAAGTCCCTAGTATGCATACCCCTAACTTGATAACGTATCAAGAAGGAAGACGAATGGCAAGAGTATTGATCAATATACTCCCAACTACTAAAATAAATTGTTGAGACACTGTTAACTCAACATACTTCCATACTCGAGGAATACCGCTTACCGGCAACCCCACAATTTAATTAAAACTTAGTAACAATGAAGAACTTCCTCCTTTTCATAATATCAAACTTGTCTCACGAGGAACTTCCTCCTTTTAATAATCTCAAACTTGTCTCACGAGGAACTTCCTCCTTTTAATAATTTCTTAAATAATCTCATAAATTATTTTGATATAAATATCGTCAAAACAATTAAAATCTCCATAAGTAGCATCGTAAAAACGATTCCAAACTCAATATAAATCACAAATCAATATGAAATACTTTCCGAAATAATATGTACAAGCTTAGTATGAAATCTTACCCTTTACGAATCACATCAAAACAACCATCTCCAAAACGACTCTTTAGTGAACTGAAAAGCTACATAATAACATATATGTATTCAATAAATAATAGTAGACTTGGTTAACTAGTAATGAGCTTTAACTAACTCTAGTTTTATAAAATATGAGCCTCTTAATTCAAATGACATAACTAACTAATACTAACAATACTAAAAATCTCTCTTAGTTTATATAGAACCAACACTTAAGTTTCATAATCTATATTTAGGTACTCCAAAATCCATTAGGAAACATTCACATGAAAACATTCAAACTTAAAGCACTCGAAACTAATATACAATTTATTAATTTCAGCAGAAACTTAAAATGGGAATAACTTCCTCATTCGAACTCCAAATCAAACGTTTCTTGAGCCTATCTTGAGTAAAATTTCGATACGAACAACTTTTGTGAAATAGTATTTTTGCTAAAAATTCCCAGAAACTACTTAAAATCGCATTTTACGAACTGACGGGTAATTTATACGAACTACCCACAATTTCTTTGAACAACAAGTTTACTTAACAATCCATTAATCTAAACTAACTACTAAACACCTAAATAAACATTCTATTCATTCAATTACACACCCAAACAATTGAAATCAAAACCCCCAATTCAATTTATCTCAAGAACCCTAAACTGACAAAACCCCAATTCGAAATTAAGCTAAAATGAAATTAAAACATGATAAAGAGTCTTACTTGATTAAGGGAAGGTAATAGGGTGAAACACACTATAAAAGACCCGAAAAAAACTGTTCTTTCATCCGATTTCCGACCCGAAATCCGCAAGCCTAAGAACCAATTCCTCTCTTCAAAACTAACGAACCAAAGATGAAGATGGAGATGATGGATCAAGTTGATGCGTGATAGTGATTGATGATCTCTTCTTTTGGTTTTTCTTTTGTAGCTTTGATGGAGTATTGAAGCCAAAGGTTGAAGAAAATATGGAATGAAAGTCGTGGGTTTTGAATGATGTACAACCCTCCTTTCTTTTCCTTTATTTCTTTTTTTGTTCTACTTTCTCTCTCCTAGTCTCCTTATAATACTAGTAGTATATGATAGGTATTGGGTAGTTATCCTAGTAAATCTAGGAATTTATTTTTGACTCCTTCTAAGGTAAAGTCAATAGGTGTGAAACAAAATATATTTAATAACATAATATTTTAAATTATATTTTTTTACAAACTAAAATAATATAAATAATTACTAAATAGGTATAAAAACACGGGGTGTTACAATCTACCCTCCTTAAAATAAGTTTCGTCCCGAAACTTAAAGTATTACTCAAATGATCAAACTTATACTCTTGTTTCTGAAAACAGCTCGTTAACTCAATAAGTTAGCCAACTACTATCACTCGGATTACATCTTCAACAACCCAATCATTTCGGAGAACATCTCCGGGCAACTAATTCACTTTCTCATAGATTAATTCAATTGATCACCTTTATAACCAAACAATCATTCCAACTAATATATTCATACCATAACAAGTAGAACCAGCACCTCATAGATCAATTCATTTGATCACCCTTGTAGACATACACCATTTCAACTAAAATGTTCATACTACAAGAAGTAAAACATGCAACATATTACAAGGTTTACCATAAAACTTTACCATAAAACTTCTAATCATACACGAATTATGTATACTTTAGATATTGAGGTATACATCATATATGAAATCATAACAACTTTTAGCACCAAACACACAATTGGCACGAAATCTACCCCCCTAAAAAGGAAGTTACGCCCTCGTAAATAACAATAACATGAACAATAGATGGGGACACATAAAACACATGACATCCTCTGTCTTACGAGTAGTTCCTCGGTGTTGTGGTTTGACCACAAAACCTTTACTATCCATTTCTCAACCCTGCGGGTCTTACGGGTCTATTGGTCTAGAGTCTCAACTATAACTCCAACTATCACCATGTGAAGAGTTACTAATACGATGTTGTAACTAAGAAACACGGAATACATTACAAACACAATCAACTATCCTTTCAAGGATCACATATGGACTGATAAATATGGGAATCAACTCCCTTACTAAGGCTTAGACACGGCGGGAAATAATCTAAGTCCAGCTAAACCGAACCACTACTGTCACACTCGTTGGACTATGTCGTAGAGTGTGGAATTCAATTCATAACTACACTATGGTTAATAAGCGCTTTAAATAATAACATAGGATTTCCTCGAAAATCCGGCGGAGTTTCCTTTGTAAAATTGACAACTCGAAATGAGAAAAGGTGTTCTAAACCTGTTACAATCACAATACATAAAAGCATTTCCAAATCCAGTACTCAACGCTTTCGCGGAGCAACAACTAACCCGAACCGAGAGTACTATTTCTCTTCTAAAAATAGAAGTAAAGACTCATACAATATGAACTCACCATTACATGGATGGGCGTACTCGCCTAAAAAAAACATAAAATAATTCACAAGTCGACATCTAGAACTTCAACTTGAAGTTATTATAACACTCACAATCACCAAGGCATACCACAAATGGCAAAACAAAATACTTTGATGGTCGCATCAATATTTGGCTGAGTCCTAACCCATAAACATTCATAGCACGTTGTTTTGGAGTTTATGACTCTCACGTAATCAATGACACCACGACAATCACATCAAAGCACACTAAGCATTTACATCCAAATAGTACTTAAATAACCTTACACGTGAATATGCAATTTTCTTTCTTTCAAAACGAATCTTTATTGAAAATCCAATAATAAATGACCCTTTTATAGAACTCTTGTTTTGCAAAAACTTTGCTAAATCATTCTTACTATCACAACAGTATTCTAGACATGAAGTAACAACTTGCTAAGCTTTATCGCTTTAAAACAATTCCTTGATGGGGATCCAATCAATCCAAATAATAAGGCATATATTTCCGATACTAGGGTATTGAGGCTTGGAACCTTTGACAATGGGGTTGAACATAATCCTGACAACAAAGGTGGAGTTTAAAATCTCCGGCATTGGTTTGACTCATAGTCATGACAGTGGGGCGTGGAGACTTGAAACCTCCGCCATGGGGCCGGCCGTCCAACTATTCACTTTACTTGGGTTGAAACCCAGACAAGTTTAAAGCACATACACGATTTCATATATTCTTCACTAAACACCAAGTCTCCTATTACTTAGTAACACTCAAAACACATCATAGAGCGGTAGAAAGCTCCATTGAGAGACCTTCAAGGCTCACAATCCGTAGTAGACTTGCCCCCTTTAAAAACTTTTTCAAAAACGTGTTCTTAACTTTTCCAAAATTCACTCAAATCGTTGTAGAAAAACCATTTCTAGATCGATTCGAGAACGAATCCACAACTTTAATTGAAACGTGACTAAATCACTTTCACACACTACACAAACAAATTGAACAATCTCACATAGCCTTTGGTAGGGTAACTTACTCGTTAATCATACAGGGCCAAATCGAGCTACTAAGGTACTACAAAAATGATATGCTCTATTTACATGAAACTAAAGCTTACTTTATACAAAACTCCCTTTTAGAACCATGCTCAAAATTTACACACATTCATAACACATCATAAACCGTTCACACACTATAGTTTCACGAAATAAAATTTCAAGTCGTGCATGGATACGTAAATCACATAAACTAACGACTCCATCAACAATAATGGTGGTATTACCCTTGCCTACCGATACTCAACACTCCAAACATAGCAATCAAGAGTTAACTTAAACTCACTTCTCAAGGTTCATGAAATATATATGGTCCACTATACTTCCTTAGTTTTTATTAAATTCATTAGTTTCGACCCAAACAACTAGTCATAGACTTGCGACATGATACACGTAACCCTTACTCACTTAAAACTTAATCAAATTAATCAATTACACACTTTGACCACTATAATAACTTAATTAGTCTCATTCTTCGGACACTTAAGTAAATTGAGTTTACGCACATTAAACCATTCCCAATGGCCTCTATGTCATTAACGACGATTTGTTCAACTTTAAGTGGGCGTCTAACGCCCCAGGGCAACACAAAGGAGAGCTTGTTATAACCAAGCTATCTCGAGGTTCTCAACCAATTAACATGGTACAACTATTACTCCACAACTACAATCATTTCATTAGACAAGTGCAAGAAACAGGAACTTGTAGCTTGTCATTTAAGGTTAGTGACTCCCAAATCAAGAACTTTGCAATGACCTTAACCAAAGACTTATATTACTTCAAATTATACTCCTAACATTAAACTCAATGAGAAGAGACTCTCTTTGTTAAATCAGTCTACATTAGACTCGCTAACCATTTTAGTGTTATTAGACCTTGATCACTACTAAACAAATCACACAACGGGGAACTACGCGTCCCACCATCGACATGACTCGATTTGACATTATGCCTTGCATATGTCACCACTCTATAGCCTCACTAGATACATGACAGTTGCTAGTTGTTCTATAATGGTCTCAAACCGACTCCTTGACACCGACGAATAAACAATAATACTTTACCAGGGTCAAACGGTTGACCCGTAACACGTCATGAGTTGACTTTGACTAGTCACGGGTTTGCTAATAGAAACTGACCCACTTGGCGTAATTCCTTTTTCCTTTAGCTATACACTATGAATACTCCATAAAAGTCAACAGAACACGACAACTTACAGTAGATAGTCATCTCATGACTCGCTAGACTACTTTAAATTCACGTAAACAAGGTTTATAGGCATGACCAAGAAAGCTAATAACTTGAGTTTCAACTCTTGTTATAGCCTCAACACACAACCATACACTAACAAGTCAATTTATAGCACTTAGTCAACAAGATTAGCAATATCCAAGACATAACGAACCCATTCCCTGTAAGGTTTTCAATTAATTCATACCAACTACAATTCGTGCATGCCATCACGCAACTCAATCAGTTTGCAATTCAAGAATCAAGTAGTTAATCACTAAACATTCTCAAGGCCAAAAGATGGACAAGGTACGGGAGATGGGAGGGTCTAACACCACAATACACACAAGAACAGAAAAATAAAAGGGAGTGCCACTTTGATAGGAATAAAGCTCACCGTTATCCACAATAATAGTTGGTCCTAATGCGAACATAAAAAACCGACGAGCTAGATACTTTAATGAAATAGGTGACGATAGAAATTAACATCAAGACGGAATGTCACCCCAAAGTTCACGTAAACAAATGGAACTAAATTTCGCATTATGCGACTCAAGCTTGGACTTATAGCACACTCTCGGCTATGCACCAACTTAAAATCACAACCAAACAAGGATATACTCGAAATGGTTTACCTTTACTAGCCAATCATTCCAAACATGGAAGCAAGCACAACTTAACTTGAACCAAACATAAAACTCAACTAGTTCCACACTTACCAAACTCATTGACTTTATCAAGTCAAACATCCACATAAGAGGGATCCACAACAACTATCATACACAACAACCACATGTAATCCCTTACTTTCCATATCTCAATCTTACCTCGGCTTCTCAAATTTTAATACTTTCATTTATTTAGTCTTACTTAAGGTCACAACCTCAAGGTTACAACTCTAGGCACAACCCACTAGGTCACAAAAATCTACCTCAAGGTAGGGATGGATCCAACTTCCAATCAAAACAATGATTAAAACTTTCGTACATTATTCTTCATCATTAACACGCACCCCGGCCGCTGGTGGTCTTAATGGTGATGAACAATCCACGTAGGGAGAGGTACTTTCCCCTAAAAACATAATTTCAAAATAAACAAAGGAATTTGGAGATCCCAATAGGTACTAAACCGATGGTCACAACTCTGGGTCTCAATCCTAGACCACAACTCAAGGATAACCTCTAGGGCAAACATAAGGCCCTACACCTTGGCACTAAACTGGTGGCTAATCCTCTAGACCACTATAAGCTCAACTCTAAGCTCTAGCCATAGACTCGAGCCGTTGGCTCTGATACCAACTGTAACAACCCGGAATTTCCACTTTTTTTTTTGAAAACATATCAGAGTACAAAGCATGGACAATTCAAGAGCTGTTATGCCGCGGTTACTAAACATTTAATAACAGCAAGGCGAAAGGTACTACTACTAATACATAAATTAATTATTAACTATTACAACTAAAAGAAAATGTAATTAATTAATACACTCCTATAACAAACCATAATTCTAAACTATTGCAGCGGAAGTCTTAACTTTAATAAATCTACATCTAGGTGAAGTCAATGCTCTTACCCACTATAAGCTAGTCACCATCAAGCCCTGCACATTGAAGACATGTAGTATCAGCCAAAAGGCTGAGCAAGATTTCATACCAATAACAACTTTGAACTATCCAATGTGCAGGTGGAATACATAGATAGTATTCCACAAAATCATTTCACCTGTACAATATTCAACTTGAATATAATAGAAAACCTTCAATAATTCAAATCCACTTTACTTTCTTTCTAAACCATTCTGTAAAACTTTCAAATATAACTCCTTTGAAATCTGTGAGTAGGAAGTAATAAAAATCCAATGAGTTAGCTAGGCTCACTAGATAAGGTAAACACCAAAGTCCCTAGTATGCATACCCCTAACTTGATAACGTATCAAGAAGGAAGACGAATGGCAAGAGTATTGATCAATATACTCCCAACTACTAAAATAAATTGTTGAGACACTGTTAACTCAACATACTTCCATACTCGAGGAATACCGCTTACCGGCAACCCCACAATTTAATTAAAACTTGGTAACAATGAGGAACTTCCTCCTTTTCATAATATCAAACTTGTCTCACGAGGAACTTCCTCCTTTTAATAATCTCAAACTTGTCTCACGAGGAACTTCCTCCTTTTAATAATTTCTTAAATAATCTCATAAATTTTTTTGATATAAATATCGTCAAAACAATTAAAATCTCCATAAGTAGCATCGTAAAAACGATTCCAAACTCAATATAAATCACAAATCAATATGAAATACTTTCCGAAATAATATGTACAAGCTTAGTATGAAATCTTACCCTTTACGAATCACATCAAAACAACCATCTCCAAAACGA
This sequence comes from Beta corolliflora, assembly GCA_947648045.1. Taxonomy (NCBI): domain Eukaryota; kingdom Viridiplantae; phylum Streptophyta; class Magnoliopsida; order Caryophyllales; family Amaranthaceae; genus Beta; species Beta corolliflora. Next base: position 594,858 of record CANSZD010003040.1, on the reverse strand, counting down.
CTCTTTAGTGAACTGAACAGCTACATAATAACATATATGTATTCAATAAATAATAGTAGACTTGGTTAACTAGTAATGAACTTTAACTAACTCTAGTTTTATAAAATATGAGCCTCTTAATTCAAATGACATAACTAACTAATACTAACAATACTAAAAATCTCTCTTAGTTTATATAGAACCAACACTTAAGTTTCATAATCTATATTTAGGTACTCCAAAATCCATTAGGAAACATTCACATGAAAACATTCAAACTTAAAGCACTCGAAACTAATATACAATTTATTAATTTCAGCAGAAATTTAAAATGGGAATAACTTCCTCATTCGAACTCCAAATCAAGCGTTTCTTGAGCCTATCTTGAGTAACATTTCGATACGAACAACTTTTGTGAAATAGTATTTTTGCTAAAAATGCCCAGAAACTACTTAAAATCGCATTTTACGAACTGACGGGTAATTTATACGAACTACCCACAATTTCTTTGAACAACAAGTTTACTTAACAATCCATTAATCTAAACTAACTACTAAACACCTAAATAAACATTCTATTCATTCAATTACACACCCAAACAATTGAAATCAAAACCCCCAATTCAATTTATCTCAAGAACCCTAAACTGACAAAACCCCAATTCGAAATTAAGCTAAAATGAAATTAAAACATGATAAAGAGTCTTACTTGATTAAGGGAAGGTAATAGGGTGAAACACACTATAAAAGACCCGAAAAAAACTGTTCTTTCATCCGATTTCCGACCCGAAATCCGCAAGCCTAAGAACCAATTCCTCTCTTCAAAACTAACGAACCAAAGATGAAGATGGAGATGATGGATCAAGTTGATGCGTGATAGTGATTGATGATCTCTTCTTTTGGTTTTTCTTTTGTAGCTTTGATGGAGTATTGAAGCCAAAGGTTGAAGAAAATATGGAATGAAAGTCGTGGGTTTTGAATGCTGTACAACCCTCCTTTCTTTTCCTTTATTTCTTTTTTTGTTCTACTTTCTCTCTCCTAGTCTCCTTATAATACTAGTAGTATATGATAGGTATTGGGTAGTTATCCTAGTAAATCTAGGAATTTATTTTTGACTCCTTCTAAGGTAAAGTCAATAGGTGTGAAACAAAATATATTTAATAACATAATATTTTAAATTATATTTTTTTACAAACTAAAATAATATAAATAATTACTAAATAGGTATAAAAACACGGGGTGTTACAGCAATGCACATTTCATGTAAGACCTTAGCAATTTCAAATTCTGATCTACCATCTATATTCCAATCATATAGTTGGTCACCATAATAGACATTTTGAGAACCAAAAGTTCCTCGTTATTCAAATTGAAGATCTGGAGGAGTAGGTCTAGAATAATAATTTCGCATTGGATTATTGTTCCAGTTTTTGTGAGAAATTCGATTGATTTGAGATGGAGATTCATCACCTGAAGAAAAGTTTTCAACAATTTCTTTTGCCTTATCCTTTTCTAGACACGTGATGTTTTTATCTAATTTTTCAGAAATTTTTTTCAAAAGTGTTTTGTTACTTAGTCCAAAGCCTTTTGGAAGATGATTTGGAAAATGATTTGGAACATGAATCAGAGGTTTGGAAATCTCATTTGGAAAAGTTGATGAACGACTTTCGTTAAGAGAAATTCCATTTAACTTTTTTGATAAACCGTCAATCTCTTTGGAAGATTCGAAATCGGAATTTTTTGAAGATAAAGAATCAATTTGAGTTGAAATTTGATCAACTTGTTTGGAAATTGTATGTAAAATTGTATTGGAAAAATTATTTTGTTCATAAACCTTTTTGATGTCCCCTAAAGTAGGACCTGATTTCTCATCAGCATCTCTTCCTACTTTGTATGGAGCAGCTTCACAAGTTCTACCTTCTTCTGAAGGAACTCGTAAACCTGTTAATGGAGGATGAATAGATGAAACTAGTTCACCATTTTTGAGAATCCATTTTTGAGCAATATTAGACTTAACACATAAATCAGAAAATGGATAGGGAATTTTCAAATTACTTAAGTAAATTGGAAGCCATGTGAAAAATGGAATATTAGCACCTAATTCATTTAATTTGGAATAATATTTTTCACGAATAAACTCTGTAGCAGGTTTGGCAAAATTGGAGAAAAACCAAAGTCGTTTTTCACGATTTACTGGAGCTTCGAAATCATTGGAAATCATTGGTTTATTAATTTGGAATTCTCCTTTTGTAATAACATTCAAACTGGAGAAATTTAGAGGTCTCATTTCAGACTTAGTTGGTGATGAAAAATCATTTTCATCAACTATTTCTGGATTTCATCAACAATGTATATGTATATATATATATATATATATGTATATATATATGTATATGTATATATATATATGTATATGTATATATATATATGTATATGTATATATATATATGTATATGTATATATATATATGTATATGTATATATATATATGTATATATATATATACATATATATGTATAAAGAAAGCAGGAGTATAGTAATTACTAAACTAAAGAGCTCAAAGCTTTTTTCACTCGGTGAAATCATCATTGAGCTTTGTGTTCACATCTTTCAAGTTTTTGGCTCAATTTGTCTACTTCTGTAGGAAGCTCCGAGCTCTTATCTTCTATAATGTGATCGAGGCTTAGATGGTTTCCTTAAATTCCAAGAAATATTGCAAATTTTTATTACAAGATCAGTTACGCTATGATCAGTTTGTGACCTTTGCCTTCTATCTCTCTTTATCTTTTTTAGTAGCCATTTCAACAGTGGCGGATCCAGGAATTGAGCCACGTGGGTTCGAAGTTGTTCGAACATAAATTCTAAATTACATTTTACTATCTAGAGTTACATTTTCTAAAGAAAATAAAAGCTTTCAAAAATTGTACTTAGCGGAGCTTCCATTCTTGATTACATTAAAAAAAATAACTATATATCTATGATATGAAATATGAAAAAAATAAATATTAACAACTAGCACAAATATGAAATCTTAAATGACTACTTGACAACGAATCAACACAATAACACTAATAAGCTCTTTGCATTTTAGGTGATATTAAACCCTGTCAAGAATTTTGTTTAGAAGTGATGTATCAAATTCTTCCATGTATAAAATTAATATCCGCACATTAAGTTTATAAAATGCACATATAAAGATTATAAGAATATATAACATTAATCCTTCACATTTTAGCACATATCTCATTGCATATAAATATATGAGCACTGAATCAAGTGATCAACATAATGAATTTTTGACTAATTTTACTAAATGCATGATTAATTTATTGCTTAAGCATGGGAAATGGGAAGAGTATGGGAAATAAACCAGATTCATTACTTTTTACTATTTTAATACTTGGTGGGAGAGAGAGATTTATAAATAAAAATGAGAGCTAAAAAATAAAAGGAGTACAAAGAAAAAAGAAAAAGAAGATAGAGAAACAAAACATAAGATAAAGGAAGGGGAAAAAAAGAAGATAAAAAAAAACATAAGATAAAGGCTAATGAATCTACCTGTCTTTTCTCCTCAAAAAACATAAGATAAACGAAGGAAAAAAAAGTTTGTTTCCCCTCAAAAAAAAACGAAGGAAAAAAAAATGACAATGAAATAAAACTTCCTTGAATGAATCGAACCTGCGACCCCGAACACAAGTACCAAAAAGGCCAAAAGACCAAAGTTTACCACTGAGCCACATTGTCATATCCTAAGATATAACGCGTCTTATTTATATATAGCTTTTATTTATTTTCCTTTATTTTACGATTTCTCCCAGTTTTTTACCCGGATCCGCGTGGGTTCAGTTGAACCCACTGAACCCACGCTGGATCCGCCACTACATTTCAACCCTTCGAAAAATCAAGTCAGAGTATTTTTCACATTTTATCCACAGCCTTTCCCATCTCTATATCATTCAAAAGCATGGCCTAATTAGAGAAGAGCTAAACAAATGGACCAGAATGAATCTTAGTAACATACCTCCTTCATAAATCTATAACTCACAATTGTCTCATGACACTCAAATACATCTGATATATATAAAGAAGATTTCAATTGAATTTGAAAGGTTTCTGTTTGGACTTTGGATGATCAACGAAATCTTCGCAAGGATTGAACAAACAAATCTTACTTTCTGAATCACTGGGAAAAAGTTAAAAAGAAAAAATTCATGCCAAAAAAATATGCATTTAAGTTACAAGTCTATATACTTACTGCAGTTAATTGAGTTAAGGACACGTTAACAGAATATATATAGCGGAATGACGTGGTGCTGAATTTAGTTGAAATGCAGGGGCACTCATAAGTGTAAAGTATTTTTTAGCCTATCAATAGAATTGTCACATAGGTTATTGTGTAGAATATCCTGTTATTTTTTTGTCTAATCATCGTATCCATATGTGGTGGCAAACTTCCAAGACATTCTTTGTTTTCAGCCATACTACACTGAGTTTGGGGTGTAAGCAGGCACTAGTAAAGATCCAAAGTGTTGGGCGCAGTAACTACCACGGCCGCTGTGAGCAGTGGCGGATCCAGGAATTTATGAATGGTGGGTCACTACCGACTAGGTTGCACAGAGACGGATACAGGAGGTTCGGATACGAGTATGGGTTCGGATATACACACCCATAACGGATAATCCATGAATTTAAAAAAAAAACTACTTGAAAGAAAATCATTTCATGACTAATAAGAGTTCATATTACAATAAAATACAGGTATTGGTGCATTATTGTTAGGTCATAGTCATCATTCACCAATTAGCTGAACACAATCAATCAAACCTTATGGCCTCTCCGAAAACTTCACATGATAATTGTTAGGTTCAATTCTAAAAATCCTTAAACAAGGGTTTGAGTGCATTACCTGAACACAATCAATCAAACCTTCAAAGCTAATCCAATGTTCATGACGTCATAGTCATCATTCACCAATTAGCCATTGTAATAAATTATATTAAATTAACAACAATAAATATCATAAATGCTACAACCATGTCATTGTCAATCAAATTAGAGATCACATACATATTTTTTACAGCTTCAAAAGCATAAAAGAAGGCATAAGTAGGATAAAAGTAGACCGCTTAAATTTTTCTAAACTTTTTCAGTTTTCCATAAAAGTTCACATCAAAGTGGTTCCATACAATGTTAATTAATCCAAGCAATCACAAAAATGAAAGATGATACAAATGATTATGATTCGACTTGATTAACCCATCAAACTCACCTCATAAAAGCCATAGTGTAAAGCATAGCTTGAAGCTCCATTAATCAACTCCATTCTACAACTCAACAAATAAGATCAATCAACAAAAACCGTAAATTGCGACTATATGTCAAATTAAAAAATCTAGATAAAAATAAAAATGACATATTCACCTAAAATGGGGATCTTTTTGCTGAAAGCGACAATCGAAGCTGTATAACTTCAATCACAAGTTCACAACTGGTAAACAATCCCCCTACTTCGCCAAGCCACAATCTGTTCAAAGTTAATAAAAATCACTTTATTCAGTCAATGTTTGCGTAAATATGGAATAAAATGTTGATTGATAATGTGAAAAATATAATTTAGGAATTAGGGTTATAGAATCTAATTTCAATACCAGTGCACCAGAGAAATGAATCCATTATTACCTCAAGTCAACTACACGGTGTTAAAAAAATACCTAGGAATCGTCTCTACCTTCTCTTTCTGACCATCTTGCTCAGCTTTGGCTTTAATCTGCTGCAACTTTGATATAATTCCTTTGATCTCACTGAAATCAAGCCGAATTTCACAAAGACTAAGGAAAAATTCACCAAAATCGACCAAAAAGTTCAAAATCAAAGCGAAAATGTAGAAGAGGGAGACCGGAAAATATCGTTGCCGAAGATGCTGTAATATTCTGTAACTTCTCGCTCTCCTTTCTTGGTCTCTTGTATGATAAACTGAAGGAACTCCCATTAATAGCAGCAGAGTTAATTAGTGTGTAGAACAGGGGAGAGAGGAGAGAGGAGAGAGATTCAAAGGGGAAAATGAAGAGAGGAGAGAGGAGAGAGGAGAGAGGAGAGAGAAAAAGTAGAGACTTAGCGTGTAGACTTTTGACGGGACTTAGCGTGTAGACTTAGCGTGGAGCCGTGGACAGAAGCCTGCAACTTCCTTTGTTTGTTTTTTGTTTTTGTTTTTTTTTATAAAAACTGCTCCATTTTTTTAAAAAATAATGGTGGGTCACGTGACCCACCATGCCACAATGTGGCTCCGCCACTGGCTGTGAGGTGTGCGACTCAAACTGGCTTTTGGTGAGTGCCTAGGTGAGTCGCCTAGTAGATGCACGGGAGAAAAGAAATCTGAGCTAAAAACTAAAAAAGACCATATGTTCTTCAAATTGAATCTTACCCACACTTTAAGACTCAAATTCGAGTAAAAGCCCACTACTAATTGCATGAAATTGCTTCAACTTATTTCTAAATCAAAAGCCCTAATCCAAAGGAAAACCTTAATTAGCGAACTCGGGTAGCAATAGGATAATTGGGGTCACCCACTCCCTGATTATGACAGAACCATCTCTGGTGATGTCTAGCACCAGAGTCTCTCGGGTGGTTGTCACGGAGTATTTTTAAGTAACTTCTCTCTAATTTTGAGACTATCAGATTTTCTAAAATGTTAGGCTGGATTGCGTGGGATGCCAAGTGATTTCCTCAAAACCTGCTCCATTCATGAACCAGGTTTATAGGCAGGTGTATGCTCCTGAATATAACACTATTAGTGAGTAGTGACCATTGTATAGGCTTGTTCCCTTGCATTTTCCATAGCTTGTTCCATGCGCATGCTTCTGCATTGCCTACTATGTCAAGTTATCTAAACTTGTAAACTATGTTAGTTAGATTTGTTGCCTCATGTACTGAAAATTAATGCTCAAATGTCAGGACTAGTAGGATATTACTCCTGAGTTCCTGGGAGAGTTGCAAGTTGATTGCCAGTCCATTTGGATAATAGGTGAAGAGAAAAAGGAAGAAAATTTGTATCGAATAACACACAGAACTGGTACTAGAAGATGGGCTTAATTTAATTATGTTCTCCTATGTTTCTTTACTTGGTGGTTTCAACATATTTTCTTCCTGTTCCCTCCATTACCTTCTTGACTGATTAAATAAATTGTACCTGCTTGGTTTTCAGGCACTATTTTATTATGCCTTACGTTGTGCTCGTGAAATGCTTGCTCCAGTGGACGGATCAGCAGATCTAATACGTGCATTAAACAATCGTTTGGTTGCGTTAGCCTTTCATATCAGAGAATATTATTGGATTGATCTCAAGAAACTCAATGAGATCTATCGTTACAAGACTGAAGAATACTTATATGATGCTGTCAATAAATTTAATATCTACCTTGATCAGATTTCACCTTGGTTAGTGGAATGGATGCCAGACAGAGGAGGTTATCTAATTGGTAATTTGCAACCAGCGCATATGGATTTTCGATTTTTCTCTCTGGGTAATCTTTGGTCTGTGGTAAGTGGCCTTGCAACGAAGGATCAGTCCCATGCCATTTTGGACCTTATTGAAACCAAATGGAAAGACCTCGTAGCTGACATGCCTCTGAAGATTTGTTACCCTGCTCTCGAGGGTCAAGAATGGCAAATTATTACTGGTTGTGATCCCAAAAATACGTATGAATCCTACTCTGCTTAGTGCTTACCACGTTAATTACTTCGTTGTGTCTCTTTTTTACTTTGCACTTTTGCAGTTTGCACACAAATGGAGAAAAGTATTGCTATAGGAAAATTATGATGGGAAACACATTGGAATGTATGTTGAGACATGAGAGGGATTAGTGGGAATCAGTTTGGAAGAATAAAATTGTATGGGACTCTTGAAGTGGGGAAGAGATAATAATACAATATCTTTAGAACCGCTAACATCCTAATACATCATTTCCTTTGCAGGCCGTGGTCGTATCACAATGCTGGCTCCTGGCCGACATTGCTGTGGCAGGTTGGTATATATGTTTCTTCTTGCTAATGCAAATTCATTTTTATGCTCCTCTAGGTTTACTTGTATTAGTTTTATATGAGAACAAGATTGCAGTCACCAGAATAACAAGACCAAATGCACCACAATAGTGTATATTTTGAATGAAGAAGGAAAGGAAGGAGAGAAGTAGATATTTTGGAGCTTAATACCCTCTGGTTGTGTTGCTCTTTGTTTAAGTGAAAACCCTTACATAATACTCAACATTCTATTACAATATATAGCTCAGCTATGGACAAATAAACGATCATAAAGGACAGACTGAAATAGGACAAAAGGACAAAATAAGTACAAAAAGACAGCTAAGATAACAGCTCATTATGAGCAATCATTGGCAGTGACACCTAGGAGGATTTTCCTTGTACAGCAACAAGGATGATCATCAGTGAGATTTTACTAAGCAAAATATGCTTTGATTTCTCATTACTCCCCCTCAAGTTAGGAGTGACTCAGGTGAGGAAGCTCCCAACTTGGCAAGTAACTTCTTGTGCGGTTGAAGTGGTAGGATTTTGGTAAGAAGATCAGTTCACGGCATATGTTTAGTGATGATATTACCTGATTGAACCTTGTTTCTTATATAATGACAGTTTACTTCTAGGTGCTTCGTTCTCTCATGTAGCACATTTGAGAGTGGGAGGTGGTAGATTCTCCATGCCAAGGTCTTTGAGGAGAGTAGTGAGCCAAGTGATCTCATATGTAATTGACGTATACTTTGCTTTCCATGAAAAGTGTCCTAGAAGGATGCAATAGCCTGATGTCGACCTTCTTGACATGGGACGACTGGCCCAATCACTATCACGTTAAGCTGTGAGCTTGGCAGCTGAATTGGAAGCAAGGAGAATGCCTTGATTGGTAGTTCCAAGAAGGTACCTAAGGAGTCTTCTACCTACCAGCTTGCAGCTTGCATATGAACACAGGTGGGCTGGTCTATATGTTGGCTTAAGAGTTGTATCGTGAAGGAGATGTATGGCCTAGTGATTGTGAGATAGATCAACTTTCCTAGCACCCTTTGGTAGATGGTAGGACATGGTTGAGCATCATCTTGGTTTGAGATTAATTTAAGGTTCGGGTTGAAGGATTCTTGACCCATTTATTATCGACCCAAACACGAATCCAACCCGACCCGATCTAACCCGACCTGATTGTCAGCCCTATATGGAACAAAGACAAAGGAAGGGTAGGGTATTTCGGGGATGGCAAGGAAGGAAGGAGGGAGGAGAGAGAAAGAGGAAGAAGATGGTAAAACCCATAAAAAAATTAACTGGTAAAATCGGTTACCAATCAACTGAAACCATTTTTGTAAACAATGAGCAATAGTTGGACAATCGAGGATTAATCAAAAGTTGGGACTGAAAATAGCGGAACGTCCATAGTTGACATAGCATGCGAACGTCCTGATATGAGGATCAGTGGCCAAAAGGATATATTATTGGCGAAGTGAATTAGATTTCCGAAGTCAAGTAAATGCAACTTGACAATTTCTTTCTTTTCACAGTTAACTGTTGCATGTATTAAGATGAATAGACCCGAAATAGCAGCTAAGGCAGTTGAGGTAGCTGAGAAGAGCTTATCACGAGACAAGTGGCCTGAATATTACGACACAAGAAAAGGAAGGTTTATTGGTAAGCAAGCACGGTTATACCAGACGTGGTCGATTGCAGGATATCTTGTTGCAAAGCTGCTCCTTGCCAACCCTGATGCGGCCCAGACGCTAACAACTCACGAGGATTCTGAACTCAATGCCTTTTCTTGCATAATTGGTGTTAACCCTAGAAGAAAACGTGGTCCGAAGAGTTTGAACAAGACCTACATTGTATGAAATTAAAGTAACTTTCATCTCGCTTTGCGTTTTACATGGGGAATATAGCTAATCGTGTTGTAACCGTTGCTAGCTCGCCAAAATATTTGTTTTTGTCATATATACACGGGTTCACATGTTTTTCTGCTGGTATGAACATTACTCCCTTGATTTCATTTGGCTTATCTAGTTTAGTTCAATTCTTCTTTCCCTGTCAGGCTTCTCTATGGTAGGAAACAACGAAGTATCCGATGCATCTTAACGAAGAAAAGTTGGTCGGCTTGTAAAGGGGAGAATGAGGGTGAAGACCTTGACGAAAGAGAGTAGAAATGGAGATATGAGGAACTTGAAGAAGCATCGAGATCATTTGGGCATATATATGTTTCTGAGAGCATCCACCACTATAAACAAAAAAAAATTTCATTCCCTCTCTCCACAAAAAAAATGTCATGGCTCATGATCAAATTCACAAAATTATCCACGCATGACATAAAAAAAAGTACATCAGTTTTCTATCTATGTCTCTCATACTTTTTACTTTAAAATTAATTTTTTTAACGTGCTTCAAAAATATGAAAAATTAGATACTTCCTCCGTTCCATAATAAGTGAAACACTTACTATTTTAGAACGTTTCAAAATAAGTGAAACATACCTTAAATGGAAAAAAGTAAGTGACAAAATGACAAGAATACCCATCACAAACTTGTGTGGTTTGCTTTTCTCTCTCCTCCTTTTGATAATGAAAAGGGTATTTTATGACTTTTTGACTTTTGAAAGTGATGTTTATTAAATCTTGTGCCCAATCCCTATGTTTCACTTATTATAGAACGGAGGAAGTATCATTTTATAGATCTCAAAAAATATGACCATTGGTATTTTTTTATTTTTCTGATTTTTATTTTTTTGAAATATAGCCATTTTAATTTGGCAAATACATTTTGTTACACATTTTCCCACCACTTGCTGTGGGCTCACTTTTCTCATGACAAATTTTTCTTTTGTTCACCATGTGACCAATTCCTTGGTTGGTCATAATATGACCAAATATATTTTGCAAGTTGTTCATGATGGGGATGAATTTTTTTTGTTTGTTTTTTATCCCGTGAACTAATTTCGTGTCATGGTGGTGGATGCTCTTAGTGTTGGGTTTTCCAATGAAGTCCATTGTACTCTTCGAGGAGTCCCATTATGTATCTGATGCCTCTGCAACTGCAAGAGGCGGAGGACTGTTTTTGTAATCATCGTCATAGTCGAATTGCGGCTGAGCTACTGTGGCGGCGATGCGATGAGATCGAGTAATGGAGAGCTAGAAGAGAGGTGGAGAATGGTGGAGGAGACGGGGAAGATTGGCATGAAGGTGGTGGAGAGGCAGGTGAGGACAACCATTATATGGGAGGTGTTGATCGAATGATCGGGGGAGGTGTTACAAACAGGGTGGCCGTGTTGGTGGTAGGTGGAAGGGGTATAAACATGAAGGTGAAGAAGATGAGAGAGAAGAGGGAGGAAAGGGAGAGGGTCTTGTAAGGCTTTCTTCATTAATATTTAGAATTTAGATAAAATTAAAATTGAAAAATTAAACCAATAAAAAAAGATATGTGGACATGTTTATCTAAAATAACAGGTTGTTTATCTATTGAACCTACTAGGTGCAAGGTTAGAAAAACTCTAATCAATTTAACCTAGCAAAACATTAAGAAACATATTGGAGGAGATCCATGAGATATACAGAATAAAGGAAAAATTGTCAAGAATAAGCTAACATTTGGTTTATCTGCTTAAAATAATTCAATCTTTGAATTAACTCAAAATAATCTAACTTAACGTCCACATGTCTTTTTTTTATTGGTTTAAATTTTCAATTTTAATTTTATTTAGAAAAAACCGTTTAAGGGTTTTTCTAACCTATGCACCTAGTGCATAGGTTTAACTATTTGTTTTTAACTTTATTCAACAAAATTGATAAATATAACATGGTTAATTAAATATGTTATTCTCATAATCGGAATTAGATATAAATTATGAGAATAATATCTTTAATTAACTATATACTTATATATTTTGTTAAACAACGCTGAAAACAAATAGCTAAACTTATGCACTAGGTGCATAGGGTAGAAAAACCAAATTGATAATACTGTTATATCCCCTTCAAATTTTTGTAGGAATATGAAATCAGTTTGAACAAAAATGCAGAATGTACAATTGCAGGTACTAGGGATGGGCAAGGGTCGGGTCTGGGTCGGGTCCAGCCGGACCCTAGACACGGACCCTAAATTTTTTTGCGGACCCAAACACTAAGGGTCTAGGAAAATTGGACCCTGACCCAGATCCTTAGGGTCTGTAGGGTCTAGGGTCCAGGCCTATTTCTTTATTTTTGCCAAATTTTCAACATTATTAATATTTCATGACCAAAAATGATCATCTACAAAAAAGACCCATAAATAAGATAAATATAAACTACAATAATAATTATGTCTAGAGCAATTTATACTATTTAGGACAATACAAATAATGTCTTGGAAGACTAATATCCAAAAACAAGGAAAAAAAAGGTTAAAATTTATATATTAAATATTTTTAGGGTCTAAGGGTCGGGTCTGGGTCCGGGTTCAAAATATTAAAACCCGGACGCTAAAAAATTTACTTGGACCCAAACCCTTAGGGTCTGAAAAAGTTGGACCCAGACCCTTAAATTAGAATCGGGTTCAGTAGGGTCCGGGTAGGGTCCTGGACCCATGTCCATCCCTAGCAGGTACACTTGATAAGTATTATAGAATTTCAATTTAATTGCTCGTCTTTTTTTTTTTTTTGTCAAAGATCTGCTTAAAAGAAATTTTTCAATAAACTTGATCACTCACCAAATGTTATGTATTATCATAATACTTTCCCATTTTCAAAATACTTGACACATTTCTCTTGACTCGCTTGTCAATGTATATTTTTAACCATTAATAATTCTAATATCCTATATATCAAAATTATAAGTATTAGTATTGATAACGAAAGCGCAACACACACAAAATAATAGGAACAATGGAGACAAAAAAAGCATAATAAAGAAACCCAAATTCCTAAGAAAACTTTTTTAATGCAGGCGGTGGAAGTATAAAATCAGGAAATGCCAGAAACAACCACCCAAAAGTAGAGTACTTCACTACCAATAAAGAAAACAAGAATAAAATAAATATAAAAATGACATTAAAACAAAAAGAAAAAGAACAAAATTGGCCTACTAGTTTCCAAAAGAAGCTTCCAAAAATCATATATATATATACTCCCTCCGGTCTTTATTAGCTTACCCCTATTCCTTTTAAGGGTGTCCCTTATTAGTTTACCCCTTTCTTTTTTTGCTGAGTATATAGGAATAGGATCACGTGAAAACCACTTCTTATGCTGAAAACTGAAAACTGCAAGATAAAATGAGCAAAAAGTTCTTAAATTGAGCAAAAATATAAAATGAGCAAAAAATATAAAATGAGCAAAAAACATAAAATGAGCAAAAATTTGTAAAATGAGCAAAAGTTTCTTAAAATGAGCGAAAACATAAAATGAGCAAAAAACATAAAATGAGCAAAAAACATAAAATGAGCAAAAATTTCGTAAAATGAGCAAAAATTTGCTAAAATGAGCAAAAGTTTTTTAAAATGAGCAAAAACATAAAATGAGCAAAAATCTGTATAATTTGGGGTGAACTAGCTAGTATAGGAACTAATACGTACATGTTCATTGTTTCTGGTTATGAATATCAGTATGCAAGTAACTTTCACTTGATATTTTTTTCACTCTTTCAGTTATGTAATTTGGGGAACTTATATTTTTAGGTAACTTTGAGCTTAATATGGGTAACTAACAAGAATAAGTGGGTAACTTTCAGCTTAATCAATCCATCATTGTCCATTATACGGTGATCATAAGTTATGCATTGTTGGATTGTAGTTAATCAAGCTTAATAATGTACGCTAACAGGACAAGATGTGCTCACTCTTCTTGTTGTTGTCGTGTGGTTGTCGTTGCTTTGTTGTGTGTGGCGCTACCGTGGTTGTTGGTCGACCCGACCCACCTCTCTTGTTGCTGCTGCTGGTGTTTTTCGGTTGTGCATCTTATTGCTATGGTTATTTGGTGCATGCCTTTTTCTCTATTTTGCCTATCTGATTTCTAGTTGGTGTTGGAAAATTTTAAATTAGTTTAATTTTGTTTCTAATTATTTTATGAATAGGTCTCTTATGAGATGAATAAGATTTCTTAGCTAAGTTTGGTTGTTGCAAATAATTTGTTGGGTTAAGGAGCATGAATATCAGTTTCTTGTCCTCACTATATCTTAAACATACTTTTGCTTAGAAAGATATCTAGAGGTCCTGTGTACTATATGATTTTTCTCGTATGGGAATTTCATAACAGTTGGTAGTTGTACTAGACAAAAGTTGACATGGTTTTGACTATTGAGTGGGTTTCACAACCTGAAAAAATTTGCTTACTAAGAAAGAAGAAGGTGCTCTTTTCGAATTACTTCTAGGAAAATACTTTTTAATATGTAAGGTTGAATTAGTAGTGATCATTAGTAATTAGGTGCTTTATTTTGCAGTTTACTAAATTATTATTGATTTATATTCTTGTTGTTCCAGTAATCTACAGTAGAATGGAAGATGAAGAATTTGCTCCAACTCCTTACATTGATGCAACTCCAACTCCTTGTGTTGATACAACTCCAACTAATGCTACTCAAACTTCTAATGCTCAAACAACAAGATCCACATTCACTCTTCGTCCATGCTACACTCCAAGAGGTTCAAAAGAATGGATCCCTTGCTGCCCTCCTGAGTTAAAACCTACTGTGGGTATGCCTTTTGATTCTCTAGTTGATGGTATTGAGTTTTATAAAGCTTATGCTCGGTTTTGTGGTTTTGTGGAAAGATTGGCTACTGAGAAAAAAGATAAGGATGGTCATGTTTACTTGAAGTACATTTATTGTAATAAACAAGGATTTAAAGAAGATGGTGAGAGTAAAGCAAAGAGTAAAGCTATAACAATCTCTAGTTCTTGTAAAAGAAGTGTAAATCGTGGTGGTTGTCAAGCAAGGATAGGTTTGAGAAAACATAGTGATGGAAAATTCATGGTGTATTTTTTTCATGAATCGCATAACCATGTATTTGCCACTCCCAAAAGCATGCATTTTCTTAAAAATTCTCGAAACCTAACTCTTGCTCACAAGATGTTCATATTTGATAATTCAAGATTGTATGTCGGACCAAACAAATCTTTTAGATTGATAAAAGAGCATGTACGAGGATATGAGAATGTAGGGGCATCATTGGTTGATTTTAAGAACTTCAGTCGAGATGTTAAAGCTTACATACAAGATGTTGATGCTGATATGTTTATAAATAATTTCAAAGATAAGGCAACCAATAGTGGTGGAGAGTTTTTCTTTGACTATTGTGTAGATGAAAATCGGCATTTGACTAGAATGTTTTGGGCGGATGCCATTAGTAGGAAAAACTATTCTCTTTTTGGTGATATGGTATCATTTGATACAACTTTTGATACCAATAAATATTGTATGGTTCTTGCCCCATTTACGGGAGTTGATCATCATGGGAAATGTGTTACTTTTGGTATGGGCCTACTTGCAAAGGAAGATATAGAATCTTTCGTTTGGTTGTTTGAATGTTTTTTAAAGGCTGTGGGTAATTGTCAACCTACTTGTCTCATTACTGATCAAGATGCAGCAATGAAACAAGCAATTGAAAAAGTTTTTTTTAAGACAATTCATAGACTTTGCATGTGGCATATCATGAAAAAAGTGCCGATAAAAGTAGGTCCAGATATGTGTAGAACAACGAAGTTTCTTGAGAAATTGAATGCTGTTGTTTGGGATAGAGACCTCGAGCCGGATGAATTTGACAAAGGGTGGCATTCTGTTATGCCTGAATTTGTCTTAGAAGAAGATGGGTGGTTTACTGATATGTTTAACATAAGACATATGTGGATCCCTTCTTACTTTCGAGATCTTTTCATGGGTGGTATTTTGAGGTCCACACAGATTTCAGAGTCTGAGAACAACTTTTTCAATTTGTTTACAAATGTAATCTTCTTCTAGTTAAGTTATGGTTTCGGATAGAATCTGCCATGGATGCTCAAAGACATGCCCAAAACAAACTCAACTCAGATTCAAAGAATTCAATGCCTCGTCTCATTACTCCTCTTCCTTTAGAGAAGCATGCATCTCTTATTTACACACACAGCATGTTCTACAAATTTCAGAGGGAGTTTCAAAATGCAATTTTTAATTGTGGGGTTTACAAAGTACAAATGGAGGAAGGTGTTGAGGAGTTTGAAGTTGCAGATAATACAAGGAAGAAAACATATCATGTAACTTATATTCCTGATTCTCATGATTGTTTTTGCTCTTGTAAAATGTTTGAATCCATGGGAATATTATGTCGGCACGTGTTTTTTGTCATAAAAGGGAAGTTTTTGACTGAAATTCCAAAGCAACATATATTGCATCGATGGACTAAAGATGCTTCAAAAAAGTCCATCTTCGGCTTTTGTGCAGACTTTGATGGTATAGAAAATAATAAGAAGAAAAAATTTGTTGGGGATCTTTGGTCGAAATTCTTCTCATGTGTAAGCCTTGTCGAAAATAACACAGACCATCTTGAGTTATTATTGGAAAGGTTATCTGCTTTTGAGGAGGAGATCAAATCTGGAAAAGAAAATGATGAGCAACAATCTAAACATAAGCATATTGAGTTGTTTGTTGGTTCTAATATAGTATCAGGTGGTATACTTCCTCCAAACAAGTCTTCAAATAAAGGAAGTGGTACGGGAAAGAGAAAGAAAAGTGATCAAGAGATAGCCATTGAAGCAAGCAACAAAAAGGAGAGACTTTGTAGATCATGTGGTCAACTTTCAACTCATGACAGTCGCAATTGCCCTGAGAAAAAGAAAAACCTAGAATGAGGTAAGTTTAGAATAAATTATTGTAACTTTTTTGTTATATCGTTATGTTTCATGCTCTTTAGATGGTTAGGCGGTTGAGAAGTGTAGGGTTGTTACCATTCGTGTAGGAACCAATAATTGCTCAGACATATTCTTTGTGGGTGGTTTAATCTATTTTGGGATGATTAATAATATTGAGCTCATCAGTAAAACTGGAGATGCCTAATAACTTTTATTATGGTCTGAGATGGAATGTGTGAATGGACCAGTTGCTTGTACTTGTTGCTGTCTGAAATTCATGCCTTAAAGAAGAAAGTTGAACCTATTTTGGGTTTTCGTGCCGTTTGACATTTGTTTTCATTTTCTTCTACTATTTCTACAAGAATTTTCTTGTATGAATTTATCTGCAGCTTCTAGTGGAAATTTACAATTTTTGTTTCTTTTGCAGTTACATGGAGGATTGTGCAAGATTTTATCCAATATATTTTGTAAAGTGTTGAATATTTTTCTTGCTCTAGAAGCAGCACCCATGTAGTAGGTCAGGAATCCAGGCATTATGTTCACTGCATGTTATAGGTGGTGATGACAAGAATTATGATGATCCAAAGGGAGCAAGGAGATTATACATCACACTTTTTGGGGAACTTTTGTTTGGTTTTATAAAAAGTGTTACCTACATTATTAAACTTCTTTTTTTTAACAATAGGGGACTTTATTTATTATAGCATTGGTTTGTTTAAGTATTGGCTATTTGAAATATTTATTATAGAACAAAAATCATCTTTTTAAATAGTTACCCATTAATCATTGTTAGTTGCTCATATGATGTTGAAAATTTAGCCAAAAATAATAGACTAATAACAAGTAGTATTAAGATAATATGAGCAACTACAAACTTCATAAACTGTCAACGAAATATGGGTGATTTATAAGATCATATAGATAAGAAAATGAAAACAAATATATATATCACCCCTATTTTTAATGGTGATATATATCTTAAACGCAATTAGTAACAAAGGATAACTTATAGATTGATAAGGGTAACTAATAAGATAATTTGAGCAACTAACAATTTTATATACACATAACAAGTAATTAAAATACAAAAAGTAAACTACTAAGGAAATATGAGTAACTTATAAGCTCATAAAGGTAACAAATATATATTTGAACTTTGAAAAAATAATAACACCCGTTACCTTGACGTGATTAGACAAATGATAACTTATAGATTGATAAGGGTAACTAATAAGATAATTTGAGCAACTAACGATTTTGTATACATAACAAGTAATTAAAATACAAAAAGTAAATTATTAAGGAAATATGAGTAACTTATAAGCTCATAAAGGTAACAAATATATATTTGAACTTTGAAAATAATAACACCCGTTACCTTGACGTGATTAGACAAAGGATAACTTATAGATTGATAAGGGTAACTAATAAGATAATTTGAGCAACTAACGATTTTGTATACTTAACTAGTTATTAAAATATAAAAAGTAAAGTACGTATTAAGGAAATATGAGTAACTTATAAGCTCATAAAGGTAACAAATGACCATAAAAATATATTAGAACTTTGAAAACAGTCACACACGTTATCTAACGATATTTTAAACTTATCTAAATACTTTGGTAAAAAGTGAACACAACTACATTTATGAACTTTGCAAATAATAACAAACATTGTTCATAATAATGTGTATCTCTCTCAAGAGAGTTCTTTGCCATTTTCCTCCCATTATATACTCATATTATATGAAGTTGAAGGCGTACCGTAGCTAATTTACAGTAGGGAGGAAGAGAACACAACAAAGTTTAACTTTTAGGATTCTAAAATTATTGATCAATTAATCAGAGAAACTACAATACAACTTTTATAACAATTATTGATTCATCAAATATGATTCAACTATTCACGAGTTGCCACTGATATATGCATTCTCTCCACCATTTCACGCCAAAAAAAAAGTAAATCTCCAAGCAAAATGAATTGTTTTGTTTTGAACCATAAGTTTTATAAAATCTAACTTCCTCCATCTCACGCAAGATAACATCACACTCACGAGTAATCCCTAGCAGATCTTGTATGAGTACCAACACTTAAAGACGTGTAACAACAACTTCTTTGATAATATAAAAAAACTAATTAGAAAGAGTGATGCAAGATCGTCTATAGTCCAAAACTTCAAGCAGACGAAGCCATCGTCTTTGCTCTTTCCTTTCCTAGAGTGAAATCCTACAAGATTGTCTATATAGTCCAAAAGTTCAAAATCTAAAGTTTACTTTTCAACAAAATATGCACAAAAAACTACATGTGGAAGTAATCATCAACATCATTACAAAAAGGTTTACTCATAATCATAAGCAATCTAACTGAATCTCTTTTTCTTGATGATCCTCTTTACTTTTGTCCCACTTTCCTTCTCCAAATTAACCATCTTTTGTGCTTTTGCCTTCTCTTGATTTATTATCTCCTTCTCAGCAGCAATAATAGCCTTCTTTCTAGCTCTTACCTCAACAGCCAACACATCTCTTTTTTGGTTAAAATCATCCAACTTAGACAAGGTATCATTCCTTGATTCATTCATATCCGATAACACAAGAGTGGCACAAATCTGTGCTCGAAGAAATCGCCTCCCCAAAGCTTTGCAACAAGATAAAGAAAAGAAGATCAATCACATAAGAACCAATAAGAAAAAAAAATACCACACCAAATAAGTATAATTCGGAATACTTTTAAAGAAGCATAAACATTTCTACCATGTTATATACAAAGTAGTACAAATGATATAGTAGAATAAAGGAAATACCTTCATCAAATGCGCATTATCAAACTTAGGCCCCTCGTAGAAATGCATGTGATAAATCAGAAAAACACCACATTCATCATTATTCTTACTTGATTTCCAATCGAAATCTTGAACTTTAAATTTAAAGTGTGGAACTAACTCTGCATTTGGATGATTTCTTTTTTGCAAGAAAATCACCCATTTGATCACACTACATAAAGAAAGGACCATATTAAAAATAGATGTCCAACAAATAATATATTATGAGAAAAAAAGTAACTTCTAGAATGTGTAGGGGTTGCTGACTTGCTGTGCAGGGGGTGTTGCTGGGCAGGGGGGTGATGGAGGTGCAGGGGGAAGGTGTGTAAGGGGGGGTGGGCAGGGGGCCCGCCGGCGAGGTTGCTGGCAGGGTGAAGGGGGGGGGAAGAAGATACTAGATATTGGCTCACTTAACCATACACTAAGCTGTAGTTTTACAACATGCACAGGAACACTTACTAGCCAAAAAGAAGTGAATACAAACTGACTGAAACTAAGCCAATTTTAGAAGTGAACACTATATTTTGAATATGATTAGATAAAGGATAACTTATAGCATGATAAGGGAAACTGTAGGCGTATTTTTATTTCGCCTACGCGGTGTGAGCGCGTATTAGATTTGACTACCCCACTGTTAAGGTTTTATTGAAAATTGTTTTGTATTGAAAGAAGTCGCCAACAATTCTTTTTAGGAAGAATCATAAACCTAATTGGATATGGGAAAACCGTAGGGACAAATTATCCAATGTAGACTTCCCCGTCCTGACTCCATAGATGGTCAAAATGAACCAAAGATTGAGTTCGGGGGTGAGGGTACGAATATAGTCATAATGAACCACATTCGCACAAAGTTGGCTTCTACTAAATATCGATTCATTGCAGAATTTATGTCAAAGAATAATCAAATAATGTTTTAAGCACCCTAAAAATAATTAGTCTAAATTGGTTCAGGAAACGCATAAAAAGACTAATTTTAGTGATATGTTATTTAGGCAATCAATATTACAGGGAACCTAGCAAGTTGTCCAAATTAATCTGATTAATGTTAGAACAGTTCTTTAGGTCTTGTTTAGCAAAAATAACATGTGGGTGATAAAAGCATTAAAGCAGGACAATCATACAATAAGCATATAATGATCAGGCAAGTATGATAACATGAAAAATAAATAAAGTATAGAAAAGAGGTTAGAATATACAGTAGAACGATTTTATACCAAAAATCTACATCATGAAACAAACGATTAGTAACTTCAATATAAAAATAATTGATTCAAGGATCCTCAGGATTATACCTATGCGGCTTAGATTGAGGAGCGCAATGATCTTTAGGCGGAGCAATCGTGGAACCAATAACGCAGTGATTGAAAGTATTGAAAGTATTTGATTGATTGAGTGTTTGAAATATTCGAAGTGTATTGTAGAGGTATTCGTCGGTTTTTGTATTCGTGAAATAATAATATGAAAAGCCGTCCGTAATTCAGGAAATTCCGGGTATTTATAGAGAAAAGAAACCTTGCGCCTCACGCAAGCCCTGCGCCAGGCGCAGGCCTACGTGGCAGGCACAATGCCACGCGTCAGGCGCACATTGGTGTGCCTGACGCAGCCAGCCCAATCAAAGATAGGCACGTGTAAACGCGTTTTTGAAAAGATAGAAAATAAGG
Organism: Beta corolliflora; assembly: GCA_947648045.1. NCBI lineage: Eukaryota > Viridiplantae > Streptophyta > Magnoliopsida > Caryophyllales > Amaranthaceae > Beta > Beta corolliflora. The sequence goes on along the minus strand of CANSZD010003040.1, from coordinate 573,583 downwards.
CTGCGTCTCACACAAGACTTGCGTCAGGCGCATGACTCTGTGTGAGTCACAAAATCTACGTGTCAGGCGCTCATTGGCTCGCCTGACGCATTTTGGCCTATGTGCTGGATGCACGTGGCGCGCTGAGTGCAGCCCCCGCGTCCGACGCATATTCTGGAATATTCGAGCATATTCCATTGCGCGTCTTTCAAAGATACTTTTTTATCCCTAAAATGCCGGAGATGGAATTTTACGGATTAAAAATCTGATGTATTTATCAAAGATAATAAAATATTTATGAAAAATATCTATTAAAATAATAAATATTTGATTGGGCTTTTAAAATGGATTTAAAACATTTTATGGGCTTGAAATACAATTAATCATCATGAACAATTAATTGGGCTTTAGAATATCATTTCGAAACACATTTTAGAACGGTTCTTTAGATTGCTCCTTCGTTGGGTCACGCCAACTAATGCCGCGGTATGTTTCATCATTGGATCCTTAAATGGGGAGACACGATTATGTGTCTACAGAAGCCCCCACTTTGACCGAGGTTCAGGAAACCGATAGTCAAAGTATACGATGTCGGGACGGAGAACGATTCTAGACGTTCTGCAGTTTAGAACTGATCTATAAACGCCGGTCTCTGCAAAACAAAGTTAGTATGCAGGACAATAACTACAAGCAATCTGATTACCTGCAGAAGAAGATGTTTGCAGATAGGTGCGAACAACTCAGATAAGCACATAATGATGCAATAATGCAAACTTATACTCTCTAAGGATGCATGAGACGCTATGCAAGGATTTAGGTTATGCAAAGCTAAGGAAGACGCGTCATGCAAGGTCAGGGTTATGCAAGACTAGAATGTATGAAATGAAATGCAAGGTCAGGGTTTTGCAAGGCTGCAATGCAAGGTCAGGATTTTGCACGACTAGATTATGTGTAGAATGATAAAATGAGCAGGATTGAATAGAAAAATGCATAGAATGATTTTCAAAAATCATTTTTAGTAAATGATTGGGGTCCGTAAATGAGGTCTGCGGATTACAACTCTTCGGGAGTTTGATTTGAATTGGAGGAACCACCACACGTAGGAAGCCCCCACTTTGGGTGACCTTGCCTTGAATTAGGCTTGAGCCTTGATTGAAATGTAGTTGATTTGATATTGAAATGTAGTTGATCTGATATTGAAATGTAATTGCTATATCTTGAACATTGAAATTTTCACTGGGGATTGCACCGGGGATTCTTCTTTGGGAAATTGATATGGGCAAAGTTAAGTATCGCCAGAGACCATGGAATCATCGGAGAGTCCTTCGGGGAAAAGGAGAGCTTGGACTGAAAAATAAAAAGTTAAAATTTGTGACTCAAATGAATGTAGGTGGGAAAAGGCTTTAGCGAGGCTAGGTGCAGACTCGAGTCCATGTCGGGATCCAGAAAGAGATTATGCTCCAGAATTCTAGAAAGTCAAATCATTAAACCATGACTAATTATTTATTTTATTGAAGCGGTCGGACCTCGAGATGAGGATTCCTACGTATCCCTGCGGAATCAGACCATTCGTAGTTCCATATCTGATTTTTTTTTTTTGGTGCCCTAACTTTTGCCTAGGCCGCCCTTTCGGGTTTTCAACCTAGCAGGCTTGGACATACCTTGAAAAAGGAGTTAGAAGGTTGAGAGGATTATGAATTTGGATTATATGGATTAAAGGTTTGATGAATCGAAGGGATTTGAATGAGGGGTAGAACTTGTGTGCAAGTCCCCCTAACTTGACTTTTATTTGCCTTTGGCTCTTTCTTTTTGAATCTTTTCTTTTTGTCCTGTGCGTTTTTGCTTTTTTCATTTTTTGCACTTTGAATTTTTTTCACAATTTTATTTTGCCTGGCATTGATTTTTTGTAGTAAGGCTTGCACACAAGTTTATGGTTATATTGGAAGGTTTGCAGGCTATTTGTGGAGTTTTGATTAACGGAGGGATTATTTGGCTAATGATGGTTTAAGGATGATGGCTTATGGAAGGTGATGGAGGAAGAGGGAATAACTCCGGATCCAAAGTATGTCCATTTTTTTATTTTTCTCTTTTTCAGATCTCTTTTTATTGTTGTTAGTCAAGTTCATTAGGTGATTTGAGTTTCATCATTGAATTAGAAGCATAAATAAAATGATGGAAGGCCATTGAAAATGAAAATAAAAATTAAATTATTTTATTAATCAGAAATAAATAGAACAAGGCTTATTAGAAATAAAAACGTAAATGTCATAGACTCGACAAGAAAGAAAATGAAGGAGCTAGGGGAGGGACTGTCCGACTCAACCTAGAAAACTAGCATTAAATGACTAAGCCTCCTGCACTGTTGAGATTATTCCCTAGGGGTTGCTGTTATTATTGAATTTTGCTGCCGGCGGGATCGGAAGTCTGCCACTTTCAACCATGTCTTGCAGAGTATTCCTTAAGGCCCAACACGTAGATGTTGGGTGTCCATTCCCTCGATGGTACTTACAATAGGCATTAGGGTTCCACTTCTTGTGCCTATTTTCAGGTGTAGGGTCTGGAGTGGGACCGATAGGCTGTATTGCTCCTCTTGCATGAAGTCTAGTGAAGGCTTCTTCTAGAGTTATGCCCAATGGAGTGAATGTTCGTTGAGGCTTTTGATAACCTCCCTTTTCAGTAGTTAGGGCGTTGACATTAGAGCTAGAAGGATTGCTACTACTCTTCTTGAAAGAGTTGTTGTTGTTAGAACCCTTGTTCTTGTTGGCCTGTACCTCTTCTTCAATCAGCAGACCTACCTTATAGAGCTTTGTGAAAGACTCTATGGGTTGGAACTTAATATGGTCCCCATACTTGGGCTGCAGGTTACGGATCACCAATCGGACTTGATCCTCTTGGGATGGCCTGTTAGTCATTTGTGCAGCTTTTTCCCTCCATCTGTTAAGGAAGGTGACAAAGTCTTCGTTGGAATTCTGCTTAGTTAATTCCAACTCACGAAGGCCAATGGGAAGCTGAGTATTGTAGATGTATTGTTTGTGGAACCGTTTTCTGATGTAGTCCCAATCGTTCAGCTTAGCTTTGTTCAATGATCTGAACCACTTGGATGGATGTGCATCCAGGGTTAAAGGAAAGACATAAGCAAACGGGTCCTTGCTCATGCCCTTGAGAGCCATAGAGATGGAAAATGCTCTCAAGTGATCATCTGGGTCTTCGACCCCCTTGAATTTTGGGAGGTCACCCAATGTTACCTTTTTAGGGAGTTTGTCCCTCGGTTCAGGATCAATGATGTCATGGCCATGAGCCTGACCCTCAAGCGCAGGAATTGACTGGATCAATTGCTCGAGTTTTTCAAACCGCAAATCTGTGTTGGTTTTGGATGGTGGTGGAGTGTCGCCTTGCTCGTCCTCTTCAGTTAGCTTCTCCCTCAGTGCCTTAATCTCTTTGTCTTGTTCCTCAAGACGAGAGTTCATCAGTGTGAGTTGAGCCATAATGGCACTAAGTTGTTCATTAGTGTCCCCCATTTCAGATGATGATTCGGAAGAATCGGAGGATTCTTCTGAAAATGTGAGGATGCGTTTAACGAGTCTAGGAGTAGGTTGACCTTGTATCCTCTCTGTCGGGCGTTCCCAAGTTATAATCTCACGATCCATCCTGAACAGAAATCGAATGGACCTCGTAAATTTTTAGAAATGATGCTTTCGAAATGAGAAATGGAAATGAGGGATGGAGATAAGAAATGAAAGTGGAAATGAAAATGAAAGATGGAGGTGGAAATGGGAAATGATTAGAATTGGGTATGATTATGGTTATGATGGCTATATGGGCCTAACTATATGCATATGCAGATGTGGACTGAACTGGACTATGCAAGCAAATTGAATGATTAGACTTGGGGGATGACTTTTATAGTCTGTAGACTGACTAGGGTTTACGTATGATGCAAACTAGACCTAGGGAAAATTTATAGTCCTAAGACTGAGCTTTTATAGTCCGTAGACTGACTTTATAGTCCTAAGACTGAGCTTTTATAGTCCGTAAACTGACTTTATAGTCCGAAGACTGAGCTTTTATTGTCCGTAGACTGACTTTATAGTCCCAAGACTGAGCTTTTATAGTCCGTAGACTGACTTTATAGTCCTAAGACTGGGTTTTTATAGTTCGTAGACTGACTTTATAGTCCGAAGACTGAGCTTTTATAGTCCGTAGACTGACTTTATAGTCCGAAGACTGACTAGGGTTTGCATATAATACAAACTAGACCTAGGGAATGAATTGGGCCTAAATGGACCTAAGAATTGGATTGGACTAGACTTAGACTTAGATTGGAATGGATTAAGAATAGACGACTAGACTTCACATAAAGATGCAAATGGGCCTAGATTTTGAAATGAACTAGACTTATATAGGCCTAAGATCGACTCAATGCTAGTGAATGTATGGACTGAAATCCACATGGGCCTAAATGAGTGCAAAGTGGACTCTAATGCATATGGGCCTAGAATGAATGCAAGTGAATTGGATTAATTGGATTGGATCATATTGGATTAGATTGAATTGAAGGTGTTTAGAATGGGCTTAGAATTTTTGAAATTCGTTTTTGGAAGGAACCCCTTTGTTTTATCTTTTGTTAGGAAAAGATGATGGATTAATTTTGAAAAATGTATATTTTTTTTATTGAAATATCGTGGTATGATGATGATGATTAGTAAATATTTTTGAAAAAGGTAGAATAGAATATGGTGTAGGATTGATTTTGAAAAATGTAAGTTTTTTGAAATTGGTGAATATGGTAAGGTAGGATTGACAGGAGAGATTAGTTGAACAGCAGGGAGAAGGTGGGAAGAGGTAGACATGCATGACAACTCTAGCTCTACAATGACCCTTTAGATGTGTTTTTCTTAGACGGACTTGACCTTGCATGAAAAGACTGATTTTTTTTTTTTGAATATGATACGATGCAAACTTGTTATCTTAGACTCGAACAAAGGATAAAAGACCAATAAGCATGGGACGAATGGACTGCGTGCCACGCATCTGATGCGTGCGGCGCGAAGTCTGTGTGTCTGGCGCATGGACGATGCGCCAGGCGCAACTCAATGCGTCTGGCGCAATGCTCTGCGGCACGCTTATTGATAAATTGACAAAGGTTCGGGCGAAAGTGACGATTTGTTTTAGACGCGATTTGCAATAATTTCGGGCGTAAAGCATATTTGCAGGCAAAAATTTGCAATCACACATAAATGTCAGGTAACATGGATGCAAAAGTTCTCAACCTAAAGTCCAGTTCTACATTCAACTATTGGTCAGGATTAAGTTCAGTCTGAAAAGGGTCCTTGACTAAGAGATTAATCCCACGCTTCGTACCCCTGCTTAAAGAGGTGGCCACGTGTAAGACGCACTCCAGTCTCAAGTCAGGAACAAGAGAACAATGCCATGGTTGGGTAGGTTTGCTTATGACTAAGATCCAACACTATCGCTCAGGAAGCTTTTAGGAAGGACAAATCGCAAACCCCCCGGGGTGACCTCACACATAGAACATGTGCTAATGAGGCAAGGTAGATTGTCCTTATGGTGGCTGAACAGTAGCCATGCATATGCAAAACAGTATATTATTCAAAGACATAAAAATAAGAATGAATCGTATTTTTCAAGTTTCACCCACTCATTTAAAAAATTAATTTTTAAAAATCGTCCCCAGTGGAGTCGCCAAATTGTAGGCGTGTTTTTATTTCGCCTACGCGGTGTGAGCGCGTATTAGATTTAACAACCCCACTGTTAAGGTTTTATTGAAAATTGTTTTGTATTGAAAGAAGTCGCCAACAATTCTTTTTAGGAAGAATCATAAACCTAATTGGATATGGGAAAACCGTAGGGACAAATTATCCAATGTAGATTTCCCCGTCCTGACTCCATATATAGATGGTCAAAATGAACCAAAGATTGAGTTCGGGGGTGAGGGTACGAATATAGTCATAATGAACCACATTCGCCCAAAGTTGGCCTCTACTAAATATCGATTCATTGCAGAATTTATGTCAAAGAATAATCAAATAATGTTTTAAGCACCCTAAAAATAATTAGTCTAAATTGGTTCAGGAAACACATAAAAAGACTAATTTTAGTGATATGTTATTTAGGCAATCAATATTACAGGGAACCTAGCAAGTTGTCCAAATTAATCTGATTAATGTTAGAACAGTTCTTTAGGTCTTGTTTAGCAAAAATAACATGTGGGTGATAAAAGCATTAAAGCAGGACAATCATACAATAGGCATATAATGATCAGGCAAGTATGATAACATGAAAAATAAATAAAGTATAGAAAAGAGGTTAGAATATACAGTAGAACGATTTTATACCAAAGATCTACATCATGAAACAAGCGATTAGTAACTTCAATATAAAAATAATTGATTCAAGGATCCTCAGGATTATACCTATGCGGCTTAGATTGAGGAGCGCAACGATCTTTAGGCGGAGCAATCGTGGAACCAAGAACGCAGTGATTGAAAGTATTGAAAGTATTTGATTGATTGAGTGTTTGAAATATTCGAAGTGTATTGTAGAGGTATTCGTCGGTTTTTGTATTCGTCAAATAATAATATGAAAAGCCGTCCGTAATTCAGGAAATTCCGGGTATTTATAGAGAAAAGAAACCTTGCGCCTCACGCAAGCCCTGCGCCAGGCGCAAGCCTACGTGGGAGGCGCAATGCCACGCGTCAGGCGCACATTGGTGTGCCTGACGCAGCCAGCCCAATCAGAGATAGGCACGTGTAAACGCGTTTTTGAAAAGATAGAAAATAAGGTTGCGTCTCACAGAAGACTTGCGTCAGGCGCAAGACTCTGTGTGAGTCACAAAATCTACGTGTCAGGCGCTCATTGGCTCACCTGACGCGTTTTGGCCTATGTGCTGGACGCACGTGGCGCGCTGAGTGCAGCCCCGGCGTCCGGCGCATATTCTGGAATATTCGAGCATATTCCATTGCGCGTCTTTCAAAGATACTTTTTTATCCCTAAAATTCCGGAGATGGAATTTTACGGATTAAAAATCTCATGTATTTATCAAAGATAATAAAATATTTATGAAAAATATCTATTAAAATAATAAATATTTGATTGGGCTTTTAAAATGGATTTAAAATATTTTATGGGCTCGAAATACAATTAATCATCATGAAGAATTAATTGGGCTTTAGAATATCATTTCGAAACACATTTTAGAATGGTTCTTTAGATTGCTCCTCCGTTGGGTCGCACCAACTAATGCCGCGGTATGTTTCCTCATTGGATCCTTAAATGGGGAGACACGATTATGTGTCTATAGTAACTGATTAGATAATATGAAGAACTAACAATTTTATAAACATATCAAGTAATTAAGATACAAAAGTAAACTATAGTGGTCCGCAAAAATTTGAGACCTTTGTACTTTTTTTAGTTTTAAAAGATTGAGTAAGATATCCTATCAAAGCCCAAATGACCAACTTGATATAATGGAAATAATGAAGAGGATGCCGCAAGAATAAAATTAAAAATTACCACATGAAATGAAAGATCTCGAAAAATTGCAATTTCTTCTTCACTCCAAATTCTATTATCAAGGTAGTGGACTTTTTGCCCCAGAAAATTGATAACAAATAAAATATAGTGGTCCGCAACAAGAACGGGAACATATATCTGCGAAACGAGCAACATATATCACTAACACTAACCATATGTTTTTAAAAAAATAAATGGGAGAACACAACCAAAAAAAAGTTACCAAACTTGCAACAAGAATATCACAGCCACTATTGAATGAAGTAACCCATTCCTCCCAACAATTTTGCAAATCATTGGCATACGAGCTGTTATCCGAATCTCGATGATCAAACAATTGTAACAAACAAAGCTACAAAGCATAAAAGAATAGTTAAACTTAGTTAGAAAAATATTTCTACAATGACAAATTTGAACTTTATGCGATATAAACACACTTACACTATGCCTAACACCAAAGAAGAATTTTCGAACACCTCCACCTTCCAACCTATTTAACTCGTTTAGAAACAATGAGTAACACTCAACAATGCTTGCATATATTTGCTTGCGACAATCCAAAGATAGCATATATATCTTCTCTTGGAATGATGTGAACCATACCAAAAGTCACAAGACTCTCCCTACATAATTTTTTTATACAAAAGATATCAAAAAAACTAAATATTATAGTAATCAAACTAATACAATTAAAGGTAAAACATGCATATTAAAACATGTACTTCCTTAATACATAAAAAAAAAAGGAGAATTAACACATACCCATAATCCATGGAAGAATCATCAACCATGGAGTAATCAACAACTTCCAAGGCCAACCGAGACATGCTTGTCATCAAACGAGCATTATACTTCATGAAGCAACTAACATAAGTGATACTACAACCTAATTCACCACAATCCAAAAAGCAAAAGGCTTTGCAACTCCTAGTGGCATACGAACCTTGCTCATTATCATGTCCAACACCGTCAACAACTCTCTTAACACCTCCACTTGGTGCACCAAAAGCACGAAAAAGTTCAGTGGCCGACCTCATCTTTGTAAACTTTTCAACAATACCATCAATCATGTCTAACACCTCTGGATCTGAAAAAAACTCTTGTGTTTGAGATATCTCCGGGGAATCAGAAGACAAAGAAGCATCACCAAAACAGAAGTCCGTTACAAGCTCCTGGAAAGTCTGAAATCGCTTCGTGTACACATGTGAAATGACCTCCATATCCCTCTTCAAAAACAAATAAGCCTCATGGATGGCCTACAAGATTTAGTAAAACAAAATCACAGAAAATAAGTAAGAACCACAAAAGGTTATAACATTTTTTTTTAAAAGAGCAACTAATGATTTCATAAACTTAATAAGTAATTAATATGAAAATAAAGGGGAAGGGGGGCTGCTGGGTAGGGGGCTGCCGCAGAGTTGCTGGGCAGAGGGAGGGGGGCTGCTGGGCAGGGGGAAGGGGGCTGCCACAGAGTTGCTGTGCAGGGGGAGGTGGGGACTGTGTGCATGGGGGATATTGGGCGACTGCTGGGCAGGGGGGATGGGGGACTGTGTGCAAACATTAATTAGTTATCTAATATGATGTTCTAAATACTATTAACCAAATACATCAACAAAATAGAGAAGGAAAAAAAAGATAAAAACTTACATACGAAAAAAAAGAAGATAAAAACTTACATTTCTTGCACTAGATACAATCTCTACATCAGTCATTGCTCCTTCCGGAAGTTGAACCTCAATAAACCTCCCTCCAGTACTACAAGTAGCTTTGACATGGTGATGAACCCTTTTATCTCCTTTAACTTTAGCCTCCTCAAGAAGAATAGGTTGTGGTAGAACCCCATGAACATGCTCATAACGCTCACTCACCGGATATGTTGATTCATCCAAGAGCCTTTGTCCAAAATCATTAGCCATTTTCTCCAATTTCACTCTTTTCCTAATCCTCTCATCCGTCCAATGTTGTATTAGAGGAATGGTTAGATTCTCCTTCTTCCCTTGGAATTTTAACCTATGAAATTATATAATCTCAAACAACAACATGCAACCACACAAACTTTCTTGCTTCTCATGATCCTTAAAATGAGATACATGTTTACGAAGTTGACCCAAAACATATGAACACCAATCATAATTGCTAATTTCACTTACAACATGCAAGGCTTTTGCCAATTTCAAATCAACCGTCCTATTGGCGGTGGGAGTAAGAAAGCTACAAAGGGCATGCATCACAAAGAGTTTTTTAAATTCATCACCTCCATCTATTAACTCTCGGATCCTAGCCTCTATCTTTCCAAGAGGAATACCATCATAACCACGAACATTAAACTGCTGCTTCCATGCATCTTTCAATTGAGCATCAATGTTTTCACCCACACGAACAACAACTATCTTAAGCACATCATTTCCCACATTCAATGGCAAGCAAAACACATCATACACATCATATCGAGTAACTACAAACTCCTTATTAGCACCAATGTTAAACATTAAACTACCACCATTAAACCTTTCAACTAACCATGGCATCATTATCCTATATGTCTCAGTTAACTTCAAACCTAAAAGCCCACCAAACCCAACCTCTTTTACAACATCAATCTGCTTTGGAGTAAGGTCATTTATGAGTAACTCCAACGAATGAGGTCTGCAACGTACTTTCATGATCCTTGCAGCACTAAAAGCAAAATAAAAACAAGAAAGCAAACTAAATATATGTCGAACAACTAATATATTATGAGAAAAGAGTAACTTATAGCATCACATGAATAATAACAGAAAAATAAATCAATTGACACAAAGAAATAAAACAATCAATGTACAAAAACATGTGAGGAAGTTCACAAGGAATGGCCAACATAACTGAAGGGGACACGTGGAGGGGGGGACAGGGGGCTACTGTGTAGGAGGTGCTGGAGGTGCATGGGGCAAGTGGGGTGGCGTGTACAGGAGGGGGCTTGCTAGGGAAGTTGCTGGGCGGGGGGCAATGAAGAAACGTAAACTATTAAAGAAATAGGGGCAACTTATAACTCATAAAGGTAACAAATGAACACAAATATATCTTTGAACTTTGAAAACAATAACACAAGTTATCTTGACGTGATTAGACAAAGGATAACTTATATATTGATAAGGGTAACTAATAAGATAATATGAGGAACTAACGATTTCATATATATGTAACAAGTAATTAAGATACAAAAGTAAACTATTAAAGAAATAGGGGCAACTTATAAGCTCATAAAGGTAACAAATGAACACAAATATATCTTTGAACTTTGAAAACAATAACACAAGTTACCTTGACATGATTAGACAAAGGATAACTTATAGATTGATAAGGGTAACTAATAAGATAATATGATGAACTAACGATTTTATATATACGTAACAAGTAATTAAGATACAAAAGTAAACTATTAAAGAAATAGGGGCAACTTATAACTCATAAAGGTAACAAATAACCATAAAGATATATTAGAACTTTGAAAATAATCACACATTACATTGAAATGATTAGATAATGTACTAACACACACGTAACATACACATATTCATTCTCGTTGCTAACGGGAGCATCCATCTTTTTAACAATTGCTTTGTTCTTTTTCAATTGACCCCCGGAAATAATCATACGCATATCATGTTGTTCCGATTCAATGTCATCGTTGGGCTCATAATTCTTGTCACTAGCTTCCTCATCAGCATCAAGTTCATCATCTATCAAAACCAATTTTACCCAAATAATGCTCACAAGTCACAATCACACTCTATGTAGCACCATATATAAGGGTATTGGTTTTTCAAGTATACAATGTCACTTCTAGCAAACGAAGTGGCACTAACAAAGGAAAGATAACTTTATGAATAAGTAAAGATACACTACTATAGAATTTACGATTTGCGTCGCACGTGAGAGAAACTGACGCAAATGATCTATGTGCGTCGGATCTTACAGGACTCCGATGCAAATAGTCTAACTCTGTCTAAGTAAAATGTATACAGGCCTTTTTGCGTCGCACATAACGCTGCAAACGATGCAAATGATAAGCCTATGTGTGTCGCATCAAGCCCACGTGTGACGTAAATGATGATCCGCAAAATGTCAATCTTGATCTGCGTCGGACCTTCGACCCATCCGACGCAGATGCTACGTCCTATGCCCCAAACCTCTCTGTGCCATGTGCGTCGCATCAAGCCCACGTGTGACGCAAAGCCCAAGGACACCTCTCAGCATTCGAGCCATGTGCGTCGCATCAAGCCCTTGTGCGACGCAAATAGTCATCTGCGTCGGATCCCACCTCCCGTCCGACGCAGATGACTCTTAGTTAATTTTTACGTATTCTTGCCCCAGTTCCTACTAAACACTCTCTCACTCGCACTTCTCTCTCTCTCTTATGCGAATTCATCTGGTGCCCTAACTCTCGACGGCGACCGTAAATTCTCCGGCACCTCCTCTCACCGTCGACTTCTCCGGCATCTCCTCTCGCCGGTTAATCCATCTGGTGCCCTAACTTCACTCGACAGCGACACCTTGCGGTCATTCTCTCTCGGTTTTCGGCTAATCCTTGATGCCGCCAACTTCGTCGGCGACTCCTTGCGGCCTTCTCACCGCCGCTACACTACGGTGCACTCCGGTGCACTCCTCTTTCTCTCACTCACTCTCTCTCTCATTCTTACTTGCACTCCTCTTTTTCTCTGACACTTCCCACCGCTGTTATACGTCGCGCCGCCGCTGCACTCCGTCTCGCCGCCGCCGCCGCTGCGTTCCGTCTCCCCGTCTCCGGCAATGTAAGTCTGTTTGTTTTTTTCAATTTTCTGTCTTTTTTTTTTGAATTTCTGTCTTATTTTTTCTAGATCTTAATCAAAGAGTTTGTGATTGTATTAGTAGAGTGATTGTAGTGCGAAGTATGGGAAAACTGTGATTTGTAGATGAATTTTTTGTGTGTAAAGTGCATGAGAATGTGAATTCGAATTGAAGTAAACCTTCAACATTTTGTGCATTATTTGTTCGTGTTGTGAAATTCAACATTTAGTTGATTCAACTCATGATAAACATGGGTGAAATGAATTTTAAGATTGAATTTAGGATGTTTGTAGTTTGTAGTGGGTAGTGCTCATGAATTTGTATAGTTTGTAGTGCTCTAAAATACTTCCTTGCTACTATATAATTATATTCACAAGTCATTCTTGTTTTTTACCATTGATCTTAACAATTCTACTTTAATCTTAATGTTGTTTCTTAATCTCTAATTTGGTAATGTCTTAATATTAGATAGTTGATGTTTATGAGTTATGACTTAATCACTATTTAATTTGTGGGTTGGTTAATGCCCTAATGCAGTTGCCACATTCCATCTGCTACTTGTCGGCTTGCCGGTGCTCCAAGCTCACCTCGTTGTGCTTGTCTTCGCTGCTCCTTGAGAGCAGAGGTATATATTAACTCTTTAAATTGAGGAAACACTCCGTACAATAAACTTTGTGACGAGCAGTTAGTTATACTATATGATATCTATAAATGACAATAACTGTGAAACCATCAACGGTACCTTGAAGCATGGAATTTGAAAGTGCTAGCAGCCACTACTGGTAGTGTTCATACCCTTGAATTTTATATTGATTCTACCAGCAGCCATGGATGTGGTTACCATTCCAATTATGAACAAGAAACATAGAAGTACCACTCTTTTTTTCATTACTGCCATAATAAAAGGAGTACAGTATATACTATATAGTGATTATTTTTGTGCTCTGTTAGCTTGTGTGTTCGTTTGAGGATGGGTGCTTCCAATTAAGAATGTAACAAGGGCAATAATACCAATTCACGATAGCAAAATGTGTAATTCAATGTACAAATATTGATCATTTTTCACAAGGTAAGATAATGGTTTCGAGAATTGGAACAGAATTTCACAAGATTTAATTATGCAAATAAAGCAAATCAGTTTGAGCAGATTGATATCCCAATGCAGTATGAACATGTCAAATAAAGGAAGTTAGATAGATTACCTTCATTTGGTTGAACTTGAACTTTTTCCTTCGATATCTTGACAGGAGGCTTTTTATTTTTCTTCCCTACAGTCTCCATTTCAGCTACACAAAACAGATACATAATAATTATACTTAAAAACAAACAAAATAAAGAAAATTACAAAAGCTAACACATAATAACAAATAGGATTTTTTGACTTTAACCACCTTATAAAATTAAGTTTTTCAAAATAACCACCTTATATAACCTAAATCTTTCTAAATACCTACCAAATGACAGATTCCGTCAAGGAAATCATCCTCAAAAAGGGTTTAAGAATGATTCCATCACCTCCACCTTTATTCATTAAAATGTATATAAGGTTTTAACCCTTCTTTAAGACCGATTTCTTGGACGAAATCTGTCAATTGGTATGTATTTAAAGAGATTTAGGTCATATAAGGTGGTTATTTTAAAAAATGAACTTATAAGGTGGCTATCTTGAAAATTGTGATTTTAAAAGGTGGTAAAAATCAAAAAATCCTAACAAAGAATCTAAACCCTAACAAAAATTGACTATACAAAAAAAACAGAAAAATAGCTTTTTCAAACAATATATAACGAAAATTTAGTAAATCTTGCAAAAATTCATTTGAATATACGAAATTCTCTTCTAGATCTAACAAAAAGTTCACAATAAAATTTCGAACCACCAGATCTAGAGATTATAAGAATTAAGACTCAAAGAAAAAATATTGTAAGCGAAAATAAACTAAACCTAAAACCAAAAAACAATTGAAAGCTTACTGGAATTATAAATTGAGGATGAAAAAACGCTGCAAACAAGAAGAAGATTGAGCTTAGTGGAGAGAAAACGTTCCAGAAGAGAAAGGAAGGAGAGAGAAGAGAGAAGAGAGGAGAGAGGAGAGAGAAAGTTTTTGGTAAAAAAAATGGGTTTCAAATGAACCGCACGATGAAGAATAAACGATCAGATTAGATTAATTGATTTATGTCCGCACGATGAAAGATCAACGGTTAAGATTCAATGTTTTCAGCTTTCAGCATAAAGATAGTTTTCACGAGATCCCATTCCTATATATATATATATATATATATATGGGCAAAATCACATGAGAATGCTCCTTACATGAGAAATGAAAATGAATCTCAACCACAGGATTGGATTAGAGTTACAACACTTGTTCATTAGAGTTATACCCCCGAAATAACTTTGAGCCCAAAAAAAAAAAAATTTAAATTTTTTTTTTCTGATATTCTTTTTTTGGAGTTACATCACTTTTTCATTAGAGTTACATCACTTGTTCATTAGAGTTATAACACGTAAAATCCATTCTCATTTCTCATGTAAGTATGTATTCTCATATGAACTCACTTCTATATATATATACATACATATATACATATATATATACATATATATATACATATATACATATATATATCTGTGTGTGTACTACGTGATATTACCCTGTAACGGCATTAAGCGAAAAACCCACCAAAATTTCTCTTGTGATTGGCTATCAAGTATCAAGGAGTGAACATTATTAGTGGGGTACATGCAATATGTTGATCTATGAGTTTTGATGATGACTTGCACACAAACAAAACTTGCCTAATAAACCTTTGAGTTCCTATGAGATTTTACAGGTTCTTAAGGGCTTACATGCTGCTGGAAGGAACTTGTGGAGTAAAAAGTTTTCTAAGGCACAAATAAATGGAGTTCCAAGTGAAAGAAGGTCAATGACTATCTAAAAAAGGAATCCAGACAAGGGCAAGGAGTTCCAAAGCACGAATTACTTTATGGAACAAGGGCTCTTACAAGCTGAGTTCAAGAGCATCAAGAGCAAATCTAATTAAACCCAAGTTCCAAAGAGAAGTTTACAAGTCAAGAGTTCCATATCAGGAGCATCTTGAAGAGTACATAAGTCTAGAAAATTAGGAGTTTAATTTTCTAAGGTTTTTGTAAGTACACTGGATTCTGGAGTCTGGAGTCTGACTGGAACACGAGTCAAGTTTCGAGTGGAACTTAGGTGTCTATGAGTCTATTGAGTTTGCGTCTAAATATGAGTCATAATTAGTAATTAACTAAATTAATGGAGTCTAATAGGAGTCCAAATTGGTTGTGCCATAATTCTAGGGAATTATTTTGGATTTTAGTTAAATAAATATCTAGGTTTAATACTGGATTAGTTAGAGTGTTTTAAGGAATAAAATATGTAGAAATAATAAGGCATGTGTTCTAATTCAGTTAGTGGGCTAAAATATAGGAGCCTTTAGCTGCAAGCATCTAAGAACGTGGAAGTTCCTAATAGTGTGGAAAGTGTACGTCGTGGGTTTAAGAGCTGCTTAATTGAGTTGATCACTTAGTATAAATAGCTAATACCTTGTCCTAATTTGTAACAATGGCTGGGAGTGAAAATACAAGAGTTTAGAGTCAAATTCTTTTAAGTGTTTGTTAGAGTTTCAGTTGTTTTCCTGTCCAGTTACTCTAAGTTCCAGTGTACTAGAGTTTTTCAAAAGAGTTATAATTTTCATAGTACAAGGAGAGTGAACTTGAGTGAGTTCAAACTGTGAGAGTAAAGAGAAGAGAGTGGAGAGAGAAGAGATTCAGCAATTATGTTTGATGATGCTAAAAGGGGGGAGAATTAAAGCAAACATTTCTTTCTCTAATTTGCACAAGTTTTCAGAAGTTTATTCTCATGAGTTACAATAATCTCAATTCAGTCAAGTTCAATTTCATAGTTGTAAATACTTAGTTTTTGTTTTCAATATTTTTTAGTATGTTTGTGAAAAACTTTGCTGGTACTTAGTTTAGTTTAAGTTCCTAGTAGGTTTTCTAATTTTTGTACTTATTTATCTTTTTTTTTATATTCAAGTTTGTTTGCCTTGTTTGTCATCATCAGGGAAAATTGTTGATATAAGAGTTTTGATGATGACTTGCACATAAATAAACTTGTCTAATAAACCTTCGAGTCCCTATGACGTTTTACAGGTTCTTAAGGGATTACATGCTGCTGGAAGGAACTTCTTATGGAGTAACAAGTTTTCTAATGTACAAATAATTGGAGTTCCAAGTGAAACAAGGTCAAGGACTATATCTAAATAAGGAATCCATACAATGTTAAGGAGTTCTAGAGCACAAATTACTTGATGAAACAAGGGCTCTTACTAACTGAGTTCCAGAGCAGGAGCAAAGCTAATTAAAGCCAAGTTCTAAGTAGAAGTTACAAGTCAAGAGTTCCAAAGCAGGAGCATCTTGAAGAGTATCGAAGTCTAGAAATCTAGGAGTTTAATTTTCTAAGATATTTGTAAGTGAAGTCTGGAGTCTGACACGAACACGAGTCAAGTTTCGAGTGGAAATTAGGTGTCTATGAGTCTACTGAGTTTGCGTCTAAATATAAGTCATAATTAGTAATTAACTGAATTAATGGAGTCTAATAGCAGTCCAAATCGGTCGTGCCATAATTCTAGGGAATTAGTTAGGTTTTCAGTTAAATAAATATCCAGGTTTAAACCGGATAAGCTAGAGTGTTTTAAGGAATACAATCTTTAGAAATAATAAGGCATGTGTTCTAATTCAGTCAGTGGGCTAAAATGTAGCAGTCTTTAGCTGCAAGCATCTATGAACGTACAAGTTCCTAATAGTGGGGAAAGTGGACGTTAGTTGGTTAAGTGGACATCATGGGTCCAAGAGTTGTTTAGTTGAGTGCATCATTTAGTATAAATAGCTAAGCACTTGTCATAATTTGTAACAACCGCTGGGAGTGAAAATACAAGAGTTTAGAGTCAAATTATTTTCAGTGTTTGTCAGAGTTCCTGTCCATTTACTCTAATGTAACAGCCTGAATTTTTAAGCAGGTTCAATTATTTTGTTAGCTATATTGAGTCTTCATCAGGATTTGGTCCTTTAAGTAGTTAGAATTCTCTCCAACATCATACTAGAACAAAAGTGGATAAGAACCATCATTCTTAATGGTTAAGAAAGCTAAAAGTGGATAAGCACTATCATTCTTAATGGTTAAGAAAGCTAAAAGTGGATAAGCACTATCATTCTTAGTGGTTAAGAAAGGTCAAAGAGGATAAGGACTATCATTCTTAGTGGTTAAGAAAGCCTTGAGAACCAATAGATAAGTTACAAAGCCCTTGAGAGCCTTATTCGTTAAGATTATGAGAATCGCATAGAGACCGTTTTATCGGGTAACAATGAACTTCCAGTTAAAGAGCCTTTTTGGGTTGAATCCGAGCTCAGAACCTAATCAAACTTGATATATGTTATGTTTGGGATGTCTTAAGGTTAAAATGGTCATTTGTTCCCAAAATATACGTGGCTTAATATAGTAGATTTCTTACATAGTAAAATCTGGCCAGCTAAAATATCAGTTCGTACCTATCCTCAAAGAATGCTTCTTAGCAGCTACTTAATTGTCGATCTCCCAAAGCTCTTTTCATGCATGAAAGCCAACACCTCAAGCTAACACCTCCAATAAAAATCACCCAGAAACGCCAAGAAACCGACCTCACCCAGAAGAGGTTTCCCTCCCCCATAGGTACCGCCAGAACTGATTATAAAAGGGGTGTTTTGGTTTTCGACCCTTTCTCCTAAATCTTCTTCTTCAACACCTACTTATATTTACATAGAACTCTTCTAGACATAATTAACTAGCATTTCAAGCTTTTGGTAGAGTTTTCAAGCCTTGGGACGTTGTAGAAAACTCCATAGGAACCTAAAACAGATTGCTATAAGTACAACTTTGCATCTCTCTTGTACTTAGCTTAGTTATTTATGTTCTAAAACTTGTGTAAACTCATCCTTAGCACTTTACATACTCAGGGGGAATCTGTAGGAAGGATAAACCACTTGGAATAAGGAGTTTGAGTTACATTAAGCAGCCTAAGTGAAGGTACACACTTAGTTTGGATTGTAACCTAGAGATTTTCCTACCTATAGTTAGATGATTGTTTCTTTCTATTTTGAAGCATGATTATGAAATAAAAACTCTTCTGATATGCATATTAGTATGTGTGCTTTGAGTATATGACACGGATTTGGCATGCTCACTTGAGATATTTTACTTATCCTAAGCTTGGCTTAAACACTAAATTGCCATGTTTATGCTTTTAAATGGAATTTGTTAAGTCTATGGAATTGTATGGTAATGAAACACTAAATGTCTTGAATTGAATTATGGAAGCGGGCTGTTACAAATGGTAGGAGTGAGCATACACCCAGGTTAGGGCGGGTATTCCCTAACTGTTACCCAACCAGGAGGGGGAAATCCTGGCGGAAGTAGGACATGTTCGGGTTAAGTCTTGCAAGCAGAACAGTAAAAGGTGGGGTGACGACCCTCAATAGTTTGCTACACTCGCGATCATATCAAAAGATTAATCTTATGAAATCTCGAAGTAATTGAAGTGATTATAACTACTTGCTATTATGACTATGTGTTATCAATTGGTTTTCAAAATACGCCTAAACCTGTATTTTCTATTGCACAGAGTGTGTACTCAGCTTTGCTGATTGTTTTGTCATTTCTGTGGCCTGTCACTTGGTGGGTGGCAGAGTCAAACTTAATTGCAGAATTGTGTTGAAAGCCAGAATCGAGTTGAGGGCAAAGTTATGATTCGAAGTGTGTATTATGGGTTAAAGTCTGAGATTTAAGTTTGTATATAGAGGAGTTTATTTAGAATTACTTATGACATAGTTTATTCTTTTGACTTGAACTTGAGATTGAATGACTATGTAATTGAAGCCTTTTATAAAGGATATTGTTTGTGGGCCCATAACCCACAGGTCCATGATCGTATATTTCATGTTGATTCCACTGCGAGTGTTATCTAATTCATAAGTGATTATTATTATTTTGGTGCTAATTGAGTTTTGTGATTGCTAAGCGAGTTAAGCTAGCAGCTCGGGAAGCGGGTTGTTACATCTAAGTTCCAGTGTACTAGAGTTTTTCCAAAAGAGTTGTAACTTTCATAGTACAAGGGGAGTGAACTTGAGTGAGTTCAAACTGTGAGGGTAAAGAGAAGAGAGTAGAGAGAGAAGAGTTTCAGCAGTTAGAGGGAACTGTTGATTGGGAGAGAAAGAGTTCCCAGTGGAACTTGAGGGTCCGAATAGAGAATAGGTTGTGACAGAGGTGTTAGCCTATATAAAAGTGGAGTTGTTTTTCCTATTGGGCCTAGGAAGTTTTTCCAAGAAATATTCTCTCGTGTCTTTGTATGCTTAACCTTAGTTCTTTATAATTCCGCAAAAAGTGCTAAGAGTTCCACACAACAATTCACCCCCCTCTTGCAGTGTTCCATTCGAGTCAACACAATACACCATTTTCGAGGTGGCCCTAGAAGGAGATACAAGCGTGTTAAAAGATGCTGCTATTGCAGAGAGAAGAGAGGCCAAATACCTCCTATTGACGCCTGATTCAGGCAACACTGTGCTCCACATAGTAGCTCGACATGGTCACTTAGCATTTATCAAAAAAGCTATCAGCCAGTTCCCGGATCTTCTCCGACGGAAAAATGATTACAGTAATATGCCCCTTCATGAGGCCGCAGAAGGTGGAAACTAAGGATAATGTCGAGCTCCTTATTTCCCACCTAGAGAATAATGAAAATACTAGTAGTGGTAAAGATCAAATTACTACTACTACTTCTACTTCTATGCCACCATATATATTGGAGTGGAATAATGGAGGAGAAACGCCATTTTAGGTTGCACGTAGATGCCAAAACTTGGTCGCGGCTAATGTGTTGTTTCCAGAAGCTATAGCGGAAATCTTGGTTATGTAGAACAGTTTGGGGAAACTCCCCTACATCTTTATGTCCGATGTTTCCATGGTAATTTGGTATCTTAACTTTATTTATTGAAAATTAGAGATAAAAATGGTCAAAGTTGTGCAGTTTTGTTTCAACGGTTTTTTCACCATATACCCCTGACAAATTAAAAAATTCACCATATACCCCCTAAGTTTCAGATATTCACCTTATACCCTTTAGTTTCTGAAAACGTTCACCATCTGCCCTTTTTCTAACGGACATTAACTCGTAGTTTGCCATTATTTACTACTTTCCCACCATTACCATAATTAACCCATACCTCGATCCTTACCCCCTAACCTTAATGCCTGAATTAACCAAAACCCCTAACCCTAATGCGCTAATTAACCTATCCCCCTAACCCTAACCACCACCACTTGAACCCTAACCATCTGCACCTCCCCCCTCCCCACCCCCGCAGCCCCCGCCCCACCCCGACGAGCAGCCCCCCCACCCTACCCCACCTCACCCCCCACCCCCGCAGCCGCAACACCCACCCTTCCCTCCACCCCTCTTCTCCCCGCCCTCCACCGCGGCACCGCAAACGCGCGCACAACGACACCGCCACCCCCTCCCTCACCCCTCCCCCAATCGTCAAACCCACCACCCCCTCCCCGACTTGTAAGAGTACCGAACAACAGTAAATCACAAAACCCAATCACCCCTCCCCCAATCGCAAAACCCTGCCCCAACGCCAGATTTTAAGCTGAACTCCTTTATTCTTGCCAACCATCCAAATATTGCATATCTCTATTCTATATGTCAAGAGGGGTAGAACACCAAAATATTAAAACCCCTATTTTACCTCCAATAAATTAAGTAAATTACATCCAATAGAATAAGAGAAAGGAAAAAACCGACCCCTAAACAACTGCACAATGGTTACATTACAAATTTTCACTACCACAAATCTACAATCTTCTTTTTCTCAAATTATTTCTCTCTCTTTCAGTGTAAAATATGGCAGAAGAATCACCATTGCCTTCTTCTAATACGTCTCCTCTATCCAAAAAATATGGCAGAAGAATCACTCATCAAACATTTTGCTCCTTGAATGATGAACAAAAGATTCAACAAGTTCTCTTTCCATGAGTGCAGTTGGTGGAGGTCTCGAACCATGTGGGCTGCTCCTCCACTTTCCATACACTTCTTCCCTTTCCCTTGAGTTGCGGGGAAATTTGATAATATTACTCAAGGAGTTCCAAGACGTGTTTACTTATAGTGTTGAGGAGATGCGTGGAATTGATCCAGAGATAGCTATCCACCGATTGAATGGTGATCCAAGTATGAAGCCAATTCGTCAAAAGAAAAGGCACCTAGGACCGGCCAGAAACCAAGCAGTGAAAACTCATTATCCAGATTGGATAGCTAACGTGGTCATGGTGCCAATGCCGAATGGCACATGGAGGATGTGTGTGGACTACACTGACCTCAACAAAGTTGTCCAAAGGACAATTTTCCCTTGCCAAAATTGGATCGGCTGGTTGACTCCACACCCGGCCATGCTTTGTTGAGCTTCATCGATGCCTATTCCAGCTTTCACCAAATTCCAATGTGGCCAGACGACCAGAACAAAACATCTTTCATAACAGAGAAGGGATTATGTGGTTGGTTGATGATGCCCTTTGGGCTCAGAAATGTCGACTACCTTTCAAAGACTGATCAACACAATTTTTCAGCCACGACTAGGTAGGAATATGGAAGCATACATAGATGATATGATAGTGAAGAGTCAGCTAGAAAAAGACCATATAAGTGATTTGTGAGAGACATTTGAGACTGTCAGGAAATACAAGCTAAAGTTGAATCCAAAGAAGTATGTTTTTGGAGACATGGCTGGAAAGTTCTTGGCTTTTTTAGTGGAGCATAGAGGAATTGAAGCTAATTTGAGAAAATCCAAGCCATTTTGGATATGAAGTCTCCGGCTAAGATCAAGGAAGTGCAGTGCTTGACTTGCTGGCTCGCGACTCTTGGCTGGTTTCTATCCAAGTCAGGAGACAAATGTCATCACTTTTTTGCTACAATCAAGAAAAAAGCTAAGTTTGAATGGACAGCTGAGGCGGAGCAGGCATTAAAATAAGTCAAAGATCATCTTCGTCAATTACCTAGGCTGGTCAGTCCAACCAAAGAAGAAAAGTTGTTTGTATACTAGGCAGTGTCAGTAACAGCACGCACTTCCGAGCTGCTAGCTAATCACACTTAAGATTTACTAATCTCGATTAACACTTAATAAACCTCGAATTACATTTGCAGCGGAAACAAACTCTTGGACGACCGGGGTTATTTGACGAAGAGAAGGAATTCATTTTTATTTTTTCCAAGATAAAATAAAGAATAAGGAATAACAAGGAAGAAAAAGAGGATACCTGGCGAATACGATGGGTGCTTTGACGATAGACGACTCTAAACAAAGATCAACACAAATCTCGACGAGTACTCTCTCTCACTCTCTAAAAAAAACAGAAAAGCTCTGGAATTTCTCTCTCTAGAAAATTTACGCAAGTGTAAAAATGATCTCAGAAAGTACAAAGCAGAATATATATAGGGGGGTGAAAAATCTCCCAGTCAGTAAAAACTGACGGGAAACGCGGCATCCCAAGGGTCCGACGCGTCACTGTTCTTCAAAATTAGGGAATTACTATCAGTAAAAGGAAATTAATCAGTTTTGTGATCATATCAATCCCCTTTTAGGGGTAAATGTTGTAGCCTAAGAGAAGGGCTAGATAGACTACACGCGGACCAACCAGAGGCCTCCACGTGCCGTTAAAGAGGAGAGGGAATATGGCCTTTTGAAGGAATTATTCCCCTTGCATTCTCAACCCATTTCAGGAAAGAAGGGATAATCAAGCCCAAATCCCAAAAAACGGTTGTATATGATTGGCCAAATTAATACATCCAATCATTGCCTGCCCACGTGGCGAATTCTAATTGCTCAGATAATCAAATGCTCCTAATCTAGGGTTCCATCAAATGGCAACTTTCAGATCCCAAATACTATAAATAGTCCCCTCAACATCAGGTAAAGGGGAGATCATATTAAATCATGTGCCATCACTCTGTTAAAATAACCTAGTTCCTTACCTGAACTGACTTCAGCTTCGGAGGGGGAACCACCACCCAAACCTCCAGGGTTGGTTTCCTTTGCAGCAGGTTCAGAACGAGGATCAAGGCATCGCTAGCACAAGTCTCCCAGAGAACTCATTTAAGAAGAAGAAACAGCTTGACTTTCAAAGCTCGTAACAAGTAGTACTTTATTCAAAGGTTTTAATAAAGTTACTCCCTCCGTCTTTTTAATTGCTATATTTTCCTTGAATGATGTTTTTTCAATTGCTACGTTGTTTAAAATTTTCTTATTTGGAGTACTTGGCCCACCAAAAAGTTATAACTTTTTTTTGCACTTTTTCTACCAAAAAGTACTTTTTTCACTTTTCACCCTTATTTTACATTAAATGGGTCAAAAAGTACCATGCAAAAATCTTGAAAGTGACGTCATCTAAAATTTTGGGCAAAACAAAATGTACCAATTAAAAAAACGGAGGGAGTATTTAGCTTTAAAAGTGTTTTGTCTTCTAATAACCTTGCGTTTCATCGCGACGGTAACGCTTCCAACTTTCATTTTTAGGGAAGTGAATTTGGGGGTGTTACATTGCGTAGCAAAAGTGTTTGTTCAACTAGTGATTACAATGTCTTTACCTGTTGTAGTAAAAAAAACTAGTGTTTACATAACATAATCAATTTGAAAAAGAATCTGGATGCGCTTAAAACACGAAGAAGCAACCCCAAGTAGGATAATAAAAAATTATAAGCAAAAGTCTTTTCAGTAGACTAGCCATTATAATAACATTAAACGTCTAATAACTTCTAATAAACTTAGACTTCTAATAGAACTAGAGTTATAATACGAAGATTTCGATTATAACTTAGACTCTTCACAAAAGATTTAAAAACATTAAATTTCTAAATATATGTAGAATCATAACATGCCTAAAACTTAACCATATATCTTTATAAATTAACTAGAATTCTTCCAAGTAAGATAAAAATATTCAACTTGCTCTTACATCAAGTTCAATATTTAGGAACCTAATTAGAACTAAGGATGTACAGATAGGGATGGCAATTGGGCGGGGCGGGTGCGGAGGATGGTCCCTCCACACTCGCACCCGCATAAAATTCTAATCCCCATCCCCGCCCCACCACCCATTGCGGGGAAAAATTCCAGACTCATCCCCAGCTCAGCGGGTATGTATTTAAACCCATCCCACCCCACCACCCGCATGGATACCAGCACCCGCTTCATTACCGCGTCGTACCCACTTCATCCCCGCCCCACCACTAGCATGGGTAACCTCACCCGCCTCGTACCCGCGTTGTACCCACAGATTTATATTTTACAAGATAAAATTATTAATTAATAATATAAGTATATAAATAGGATTTTAATAATAAATATGGGGGATGGGGCGGGTATAACATAAAATCCACACCCGCTCCACCACCCATTGCGGGTATGCTTTTAATCCCCATCCCCGCCCAGTTGGGTGGGGATGAGGTGCATCTCCTACTTAACCCGCCTCACTGCCATCCCTATGTACAGATGGATGAATAAGTTTTAAAATGAACTATGAAATCGAAGGATAGTTGATTTTTGCTATCTCTAATCGCAACTAGGAGATTCGTCACACAAATATTAATAAGTGTATTCTCGGCAAACAACCATAAAAAGCAACGCTCAATAATATAAATGACTCAAATCTAATTTATTCAATAATAACATGCCCGTAAATAGGCATTACAAAATTCTAAACAATTCAGAAGTTGGAAACTAATGATAAAAAACCTCTAAGAATAATGCTAATCCATATGCCTACTAGAGTCATAATCCAATTATCACAAGCAATTAAACTTCTAAACATAACAGACTCCTAACTAGTTTAAAACAAGTAAAATCTTTTCTAGATAGGAAACCAAAATCTTGTAAGCAAAAATACTTCTAACCAGACTAAACTTCTAATAAGATTAGACTTCTAACTACACTATAACTCGATGAGTTCTATTATAACTTAAACTATTCATAAAAGATCTAATTTCACTAAAACACTAGGATATGTAGAATTCTATCATAACAGGATTATACTGAAAGTCCCACCGGCTCTAATACTCTGCCAAGCAGAAGAATCATGCTTGATCCTGCATCACAATAACAATTACAATAATGACATTTATTTATATTTTTTATAGCGATAACACAAATCTTTACATATTAGTTCTTTTTGTTGCAAATGAGGTAAATAAATACCAAAGAAAGCAAAGAACAAAACAAGAAGAAAAACACCTACGAACGAACTAGGTGTGGGAAAGCCACTCCCCTAGCGTCTTCATCTAAAATCCTACAAAGTTCCACAGGGATGGAATCTAGGAAAAACAATCTAACTTACGCCTTAATGGGTACGCCAATCAGCCGCACGATTGTCTTTGCGGTGCACATGTAATAGTGTAGGCGTGTTATTATTGCCTACGCGAGATAAGCGCGTATTTGACTACCTCATTGTAAAGGTTTTATTGAAAATATTTTTGAAGTCGCCAATAAGTCTTTAAAGAAAGAATCATAAACCTAATCGGATAATAGGAAATCATAGGGACAACATAGGGACTTATCTAAAGTAGATTTCCCCGTCGTGACTCCATTAATGGTCAATGAACAAAAGATTGAGTTCGGGGGTGAGGTACGAATAAGATCAGGAATCAAGTTCTCATATCGATGGCCTCTACTTAATATTGATTCATGTTCAAGTTTTATGCAATTAGATAACCAAATAATAACTTAAGCACCCTGTAGGCGTGTTTTTATTTCGCCTACGCGGTGTGAGCGCGTATTAGATTTGACTACCCCACTGTAAAGGTTTTATTGAAAATTATTTTGAAAGAAGTAGCCAACAATTCTTTTTAGGAAGAATCATAAACCTAATTGGATATGGGAAAAACATAGGGACAAATTATCCAATGTAGATTTCCCCGTCTTGACTCCATAGATGGTCAAAGTGAACCAAAGATTGAGTTCGGGGGTGAGGGTACGAATATAGTCATAATGAACCACATTCGCCCAAAGTTGGCCTCTACTAAATATCGATTCATTGCAGAATTTATGCCAAAGAATAATCAAATAATGTTTTAAGCACCCTAAAAATAATTAGTCTAAGTAGGTTCAGGAAACACATAAAAGACTAATTTTTAGTGACAAGTTATTATGCAATCAATATTACAGGGAACCTAACAGGTTGTCCAAATTAATCTGATTAATGTTAGAACAATTATTTAGGTCTTTGATTAGCAATAAATAACATATGAGGTGATAAAAGCATTGAAACAGGACAATCATATAATATGTATAGAATGATCAGGCAGGCATGTAATAGTATAGAAAAAAAATAAAAAGAAAGAGAAAAGAGGTTGGAATATACAGTAGAGCGATTTTATATTAAAGATCTACATCATGAAATAAATGGTTAGTAACTTCAATATAAAAATAGAGAATTTATTCAAGGATCTTCAGGATTATACCTATGCGGCTTAGCTTGAGGAGCGCAATGATCTTTAGGCGGAGCAATCGTGGAACCAAGAACGCAGTGATGAAGAATTGATTGAAAGTATTTGAGTGTTTGAGTATTCGAAGTGTTTTGTAGAAGTATTCGTCGGTTTTTGTATTCGTGAAATAATAATCGAAAAAGTCGTCCGTAATTCAGGAAATTTCGGGTATTTATAGAAGACAAAGCACGTGCGCCTCACGCACACCCTGCGCTAGGCGCAGGCCTACGTGGCAGGCGCAGTGCTACGCGTCAGGCGAACATTGGTGTGCCTGACGCAGCAAGCCCAATCAAAGATGCACATGTGTAGATGCGTTTTGAAAAGATAGAAAAGAAAGTTGCGTCTCCCACAAGACTTGCGTCTGACGCAGGACTCTGTGTGAGTCACAAAATCTACGTGTCAAGCGCTCATTGGCTCGCCTGACGCGTTCTGACCTATGTGCTGGACGCACATGGCACGCTGAGCGCAACCCCCGCGTTCGGCGGATATTCTGGAATATTCGAGCATATTCCATTGCACGTCTTTCAAAGATACTTTTTTATCCCTAAAATTCCGGAGATGGAATTTCACGGATTAAAAATCTGATGTATTCATCAAAGATAATAAAAATGTTTATGAAAAGTATTTATTAAAATAATAAATATTTGATTGGGCTTTTAAAATGGATTTAAAACATTTTATGGGCTTGAAATACAATTAATCATCATGAACAATTAATTGGGCTTTACAATATCATTTCGAAACACATTTTAGAATGGTTCTTTAGATTGCTCCTCCGTTGGGTCGGGCCAACTAATGTCGCGGTATGTTTCATCATTGGATCCTTAAATGGGGAGACACGATTATGTGTCTACAGTAGCCCCCACTTTGACTGAGCTTCAGGAAACCGATAGTCAAAGTATACGGTGTCGGGACGGAGAACGATTCTAAACGCTATGCAGTTTTAAACTGATCTATAACCACCAGTCTCTGCAAAACAAAGTTAGTATGCAAGACAATAACTACAAGCAATCTGATTACCTGCAGGGAAAGATGTTAGCAGATAGGTGCAAACAACTCACATAAGCACATAGTGATGCAATGATGCAAACTTAGACTCTCTAAGGATGCATGAGACGCAATGCAAGGATTAAGATTATGCAAAGCTAAAGGGTGACATGTCATGCAAGGTCAGGGTTATGTAGGACTAGAATGTATGAAATGCAATGTAAGGTAAGGGTTTTACAAGGCTAGAAGATGGATAGCATGATAGAATGATAGACTGATTAGAAATAGATTGAATGATTTTCGAAAATCGTTTTTAGTAAATAATTGGGGTCCGCAAACGAGGTCTGCGGATTAAAACTTTTCGGGAGTTTGATTTGAATTGGAGGAACCACCATACATAGGAAGCCCCCACTTTGGGTGAGCTTGCCTTGAATTAGGCATTATGAGCCTTGATTGAAATGTACTTGATCTGATATTGCAATGTAGTTGCTATGTCTTGAACATTGAAAGTTGTCACTACGGATTGTACTGGGGATTCTTCTTTGGGAAGTTAATATAGGCAAAGTCAAGTATCGCCAGAAACCATGGAATTGTCGGAGAGTCCTTCGGGGAAAAGGAGAGTTTGGATTGAAAATAAAAAGGTTTAAATTTGTGACTCAAATGAATGTAGGTGGGAAAAGGCTTTAACGAGGCTAGGTGCAGACTCGAGTCTATGTCGGGATCTAGAAAGAGTATGCTCCTAAATTCTAGAAAATCAAATCATTAGACCATGACTAATTTTTTTTATTGAAGCGGTCGGACCTCGAGATGAGGATTCCTACGTATCCTTGCGGAATCAGACCTTTCGTAGTTCCCGATCTGATTTCTTTTTATATTAAATTTTTTTTTGTGCCCCAACTTTTGCCTAGACCGCCCTTTCGGGTTTTCAACCTAGCGAGCTTGGACATACCTTGGAGAAGGAGTTAGGGTTGATGAAAGGTTTAAAGGTTAAAGGCTTTAGGTTTGATGAAGGTTTAATTGGATGGGCTAAGGTGGGGGTCATTGATATAGGTTTGAAGGATTTTGGATTATATGGCTAAGGTTTTGATGGATTGAAGGAATCTGAATGAGGGGTAGAACTTGTGTGCAAGCCCCCTAGCTTGACTTTTTATTTATTTGCCTTTGGCTTTTTTGAATCTTTTGTTTTGTTCGTTTTCTTTTGCTCTTGATCTCTTTTTTCGCACTTTGAATTTTTTCACCTTTTTTTTACTTTTGCCTGGCATTGATCTTTTCTTATGTAGTAAGGCTTGCACACAAGTTTATGGTTAAGGGTATTGGAAGGTTTACAGGCTATTTGTGGATTTTTTATTAATGGAGGGATTATTTGGCTAATGATGGTTTATGGGATTTTTTTGGTTTGGGTTGCATGGACGGTTTAAGGATGATGGAAGGAATAGGGGAATAACTCCTGACCCAAGGCATGCCCATTTTTTTATTTTTTTTTTCTTTTCAGAGTAATTTTTATTTATTATTATTAGTCAAGTTCATTAGGTGATTTAAGTTTCATCATTGAATTAGAAGCATAAATGAAATGATGGAAGGCCAATAAAAATAAAAAGAAAAATAAAATGAAATGAAAATGGAAAGGCTATAATAGATGAATTCCTATAGTGACATAGACTCGATGGGAAAGGACAGAAATGGCTCAGGGTAAGGACTATCTGACTCATCCTAGGAAACCAGAAACAAAAGACTAAGCCTGTTGAATTGTTGATGCACTGCGTAAAAGGGTTGCTGGTGATGCTGATTCTCGTTGTAGTAAGCATTAGAAGTATGTTGTTATCGACCATGTTTTACAGTGCATTTGTAGGATCCAACACTAGATGTCATATGTTCATTATTCCGTTGGAATTTGCTGTAGAGATGTAAGTTGCACCTTTTGAATTTTTGTTTAAGTACAGGGTTTGGAGTCACCCTATAAAAGTGATCGCGCCTCTATTGTGAAGGCGATAGACCCTATGGAAGTGATCGCGCCTCTGTTGTGAAGACGGTCAATGAAGTCGGGGTGGTGATATTGCGATTGATGAGCTTTAGAGTAGGCTCAACTTTTTGTTCCTCCATTAGTTGCTCCTGAGTTGTAATCTCTCGACCGGTCATGAACAAAATCGAGTGGACCTTGCTTGTATGTTTTAAGAAATAATATTTTCGAAATGATGAAAGGAGATGAGAAATGGAAATAGAAATGGGAGAATGGAAATGGAAATGAAAATGGGAAATGATTAGAAATGGGTATGATTATGAATGGGTATGATTATGAATGGGTATGGGTATGGTTTTGGGCTAGTATGGACTTGACCATGATGGAGACATGGGCCTAAGTATATGCAAATGCAGACATGGACCGGACTAGACTATGCAAGCAGACTGAATGATTGGATTTTGCTGAGCACTAGACTTTGCACTTATAATAAGCAGACTAGACTTAAAGCAGGGTAGACAAATAAAGGTGGTTAGACTTAGGGGATGACTTTTATAGCCCGTAGACTTGGCTTTTATAGTCCGTAGACTGACTAAGGTTTACGTATGATGCAAACTAGACTTAGGGAAACTTTATAGTCCAAAGACTGAACTTATATAATGTAGACTAGATGTAGGGAAATTTTATAGTCCTAAGACTGAACTTAATGTAGACTAGATGTAGGGAAATTTTATAGTCCTAAGACTGAACTTATATAATGTAGACTAGATGTAGGGAAATTTTATAGTCCTTAGACTGAGCCTTTATAGTCCGTAGACTGACTTTATAGTCCTAAGATTGAGGTTTCATAGTCCGTAGACTGACTTTATAGTCCTAAGACTGAGCTTTTATAGTCCGTAGACTGACTTTATAGTCCGAAGACTGGGCTTTTATTGTCCGTAGACTGACTTTATAGTCCGAAGACTGGGCTTTTATAGTCCGTAGACTGACTTTATAGTCCTAAGACTGAGCTTTTATAGTCCGTAGACTTACTTTATAGTCCTAAGACTGGGCTTTTATAGTCCGTAGACTGACTTTATAGTCCGAAGACTAACTAGGGTTTGCATATAATACAAACTAGACCTAGGGAATGAATTGGGCCTAAATGGACCTATGAATTGGATTGGACTAGACTTAGAATTAAATTGGAAAGGATTAGGAATGGACTTGGACTAGACTTCACATAAAGATGTAGATGAGCCTAGATTTTGAAATGAACTAGACTTATATGGGCCTAAGATCGACTCATGCTAGCGAATGTATGGATTGAAATGCACATGGGCCTAAATGAATGCAAAGTGGACTCTAATGCATATGGGCCTAGAATGAATGCAAGTGAATTGGATTGAATTTAGTTGATTGAATTCAATGAAGGTGTTTAGAATGGGCTTAGAATTTTCGAAATTCATTTTTGAAAGGAACCCCATGTTTTATCTTTTGTTAGGAAAAGATGCTGGATTGATTTTGAAAATATTTTTGTAAATGTCGTGCATAATTATGATTTGTAAATGTTTTTGAAAAAGAGTAGAATAGAAGAGAGTGTAGGATTTATTTTGAAAAAATGTAAGATTTTGAAATTTGATTGAATATGGTAAGGTAAGATTGATAGCAGGGAGAAAGTGGGAAGAGGTAGACATGCATGACAACTCTAACTCTACAATGACCCTTTAGATGCATTTTTTTAGGACAGACTTGACCTTGCATGAAAAGACTGATTTTTTTTTTTTGAATATGATACGATGCAAACTTGTTATCTTAGACTCGAACAAAGGTTAAAAGACCAATAATCATGGGACGAATAGGCTGCGTGCCACGCAACTGGTGCGCGCGGTGCACATCATATGCGTCTGGCGCAGGTGCATTGCGCCAGGTGCAACTTAATGCGTTTAGCGCAATGCTGTGCGGCACGCGTATTGGTAAATTGACCACAGTTCGGGCGAAAACGACGATTTATTTTAGACGCGATTTGCAATAATTTCGGGCGTAAAGCATATTAGCAGGCAAAAATTGCAATCACACATAAATGTCAGGTAACATGGATGCAAAAGTTCTCAACCTAAAGTCCAGTTCTACATTCAACTATTGGTCAGGTTTAGGTTAAGGCTGAAAGGGTCCATGACTAAGAGATTGATCTCCACGCTTCGTACCCCTGCTTAAAGAGGTGGCCACGTGTAAGACGCTCTCCAGTCTCAAGTCAGGAACAAGAGAACAATGCCATGGTTGGGTAGGTTTGCTTATGACTAAGATCCAACACTATCGCTCAGGAAGCTTTTTGGAAGGACAAAGCGCAAACCCCCCGGGGGTGACCTCACACATAGAACATGTGTTAATGAGGCAAGGTAGATTGTCCTTATGGTGGCTGAACAATAGCCATGCATATGCAAAACTGTATATTATTCAAAGGCATAAAAATAAGAATGAATCGTATTTTTCAAGTTTCACCCACTCATTTTAAAAAAATTAATTTTTTAAAATCCTCCCCAGTGAAGTCGCCAAATTGTAGGTGTGTTTTTATTTCGCCTACGTGGTGTGAGCGCGTATTAGATTTGATTACCCCACTGTAAAGGTTTTATTGAAAATTGTTTTGAAAGAAGTCGCCAACAATTATTTTTAGGAAGAATCATAAACCTAATTGGATATGGGAAAAACATAGGGACAAATTACCCAATGTAGATTTCCCCGTCTTGACTCCATAGATGGTCAAAGTGAACCAAAGATTGAGTTCGGGGGTGAGGGTACGAATATAGTCATAATGAACCACATTCGCCCAAAGTTGGCCTCTACTAAATATCGATTCATTGCAGACTTTATGCCAAAGAATAATCAAATAATGTTTTAAGCACCCTAAAAATAATTAGTCTAAGTAGGTTCAGGAAACACATAAAAGACTAATTTTTAGTGACGAGTTATTATGCAATCAATATGACAGGGAACCTAACAGGTTGTCCAAATTAATCTGATTAATGTTAGAACAATTCTTTAGGTCTTTGATTAGCAATAAATAACATGTGAGGTGATAAAAGCATTGAAATAGGACAATCATATAATATGTATAGAATGATCAGGCAGGCATGTAATAGTATAGAAAAATAAATAAAAAGAAAGAGAAAAGAGGTTAGAATATACAGTAGAGCGATTTTATATTAAAGATCTACATCATGAAATAAATGGTTAGTAACTTCAATATAAAAATAGAGAATTTATACAAGGATCCTTAGGATTATACCTATGCGGCTTAGCTTGAGGAGCGCAATGATCTTTAGGCGGAGCAATCGTGGAACCAAGAACGCAGTGATGAAGAATTGATTGAAAGTATTCGAGTGTTTGAGTATTCGAAGTGTTTTTGATGTCTTGTTTATTGCTTTACTTTTTGATCGCTTTTAGTTGGTATTATAGTTGTTTCTGAGTTAGTTTAGGCTAGTTTGTTAGCTATTTCTTTAATTGGTGCAATTTTCCTCCTCGTATGCACTTTCTTTGGGTGCTTTGTTTCATTTCAGGACTTAGGAGCATGCATGGAGGACACTTGCACAAACCCGGATATTAAGATCAAAGAGGAAGGTCAAGGAAGCATCAAGGAAGTATGGGGACAAGTATACGAAGTTTTGGAAGTGCTTGCGCACAAGGGTCAACTTCAAATGGCCATAATTTTCAGCACACAAAATATTTTTGAGCGATTCAAATTGGAGATGAAAGTTTTTGCTTAATAGCTTTCCAACAAGTGGTCACAAGCTCAATTCTAATGAAAAACGAGTGAGATATAACCGTTTGAAGATGAACTGACGAAACTGAAAATCAACCCGAGCGCTCGGCCCGGATCAATCTGCGGAAAACTGAAATTTCACTCCTGTTGGTGATGTTTTTAAGACTTTAGATGATGGCAAAGATGTTTATAAGGAGTCATTGGTTAAAAAAGTGTGTGATTTGAAGACTTGTGATATAGGAGAAGTCATTTGTGAAACCTTAGTTTCTATTCCTTCACATTATATCCCATTTTCAAGAAACATCGACCTAGTTCCTTCTTTTCCCATCTCTTTCCCTTATTTACCCAAATTACCTCCATTAGATGAGCCCCCTTCCTCCTTTGCCCTTCAAGTGCCCAATTTGATTATTTTTGAGGAAAAGAGTGAGACTGCCACAAAAAAAGAGTTTGTTGAGGAGAGTTTATCATGTCATTTTTCTTTTTCTTCTTATTTTGATTTTTCTTCTTCTTATTTCTTAATTTTTCCTTTTGTTACCTCTTTTAGGCATCCTTCTCCTCATTTGCATAGAGTTGCATTGCACTTTATGCACTCCTTGCATTTTGTCATTGCATACTTAATAATAATGGAAATGTGTGCTAGTGCATTTGACAAACTCTTGCGATCTTTGAATTGCTATTTCCTAGAAAGGTCAAGTTTAGGACCTTAAATAAGCCTTTCTCGGGAAGTAACCCGTGATTTATTGCTTTTATTTTTTTGTTTTTATTTTACTCATTCTTCTTTTCTATTATCTTTGATTTTGATTTAGGTACATAGTTTGTATGACAACCATTCTCAATAGTACGTGGAAAGCAAATCATGGTTTTGAAGAAGTTTATTAGAAATGGAGAAATTGGGTCATTTGCGGGTATTTGCACCCACCTACTATCCGGTAGCTTCCTTCCTTTTGTTCTTTCTTCAATGCTCTATGATTTGTGGAGCATATGTTTGTTGGTTGAATGTTTCTTCCCTCCCTCCCTCCCCTTGATCATCTTGTTCAAGCATTGAGGACAATGCTTAAGTCTAGCTTGGGGGAGTAGCTATTTGCTAGCTTGGGGGAGGTGTATATAGTTTTATTTCCTTTTTTCCCTTTTTTAAAAAAATCTAAAAAAAATGACTTATTTTCATTTCTTTTCTTTCTCTTTCAAGTTTTGATTTCCATCTCTTTAGTTCTAACAAAGTCAAAAATGAAAAAAAAAGAATTGAAAAACAAGGAAAAAGAAACAAAAAAGAAGCGTTAGTTATAAATAGAAATATGGTTTCCTTGCCCAAGGAAGATGCTAAGTAATGATATGATGTGGATTCCTTGCTTTGACTTTGAGTATATGTTTAGAGGCTTCTTTTGGAAGAGTGTGATCATGGGTTAAGGTGTTTTAGGAGTTGTTTAATTTTGATTGCATTAGAATCTACCAAAATGAAACTAATGAATGATCAATTGGATGCTAGTCTTGAATATTGACTAAGTTGCTCATGCTTGGATAATTTTAGCTTCAAATTTGCGGTCCCCTGTGTCCCTAGATATACTCATCATGTCCCGAAACAAAGCTCTACAAGAAACTTAGTTTTTATATCTCTTTGTATGCAATAAGTGGCACAAAAAGCCACAAGTTCTTATGTCTCTCTTTAGTGAGTAGTTACTTCACCTTTGTATAATAAAAATTCCCATAATAAGGGAAAAAGAAAAAGCCAAAAACAGTCAAAAAAGGCGTGAAAATGAAAAAAAAAAGTGAAGAAAAACGAAAAGCACAAAATGAATACAAGAAATTCAATGAAAGAGGTCAATTTGTGGATGCCTCACACACTTAGTTCTATCTTTCTTAAGTCTCGAGTAGGGTGGAGTCTAAGGCCCATTTGTGTGTCTAGGGATGGTGGACTAGTGGTTTAAGCTTCTATAACACTTGAAGAGCCTTAAGTCTTTTGGATAGCTAGGTGTTTTCTAATGAGCGAGTAAAAAGTCTAATTAGGTGTCTTATTGCAATCTTGATTAGTCTGTTCCTCTGCCCATAACCCACGAGTACAATTAGAAATTAGTTGTCTTGAAAGTTGCTCTTTATCTTTGCTTGTGAACCATTTCGATACTAGTTGACTTGGGCATAAATCTTGAAAGTGTTGAATAAATGGTTGATGAAAAGCTAGAGTTGTGGGTTTAAAACTCTTTGAAAACCCTCGCGAGATCCCACTCGCCCTCTAGAGCGATCTAGGGGTTTAAAGAGCTTGTTGCATATGCTAAATGCAATCGTGATTCCTACGAAAATGAGTTAGTGTATATTCTCTTTCTTTCTCCTTATTCTTCATTTATTTTTTTCTTCTTGATCTTGCTTTCTAATAATCTTCATTCTCTTTCCCTTGTGTTTTATTCTATTTTGCTTGGGGACAAGCAAAGATCTAGCTTGTGGGAGTTTGATGTCTTGTTTATTGCTTTACTTTTTGATCGCTTTTAGTTGGTATTATAGTTGTTTTTGAGTTAGTTTAGGCTAGTTTGTTAGCTATTTCTTTAATTTGTGCAATTTTCCTCCTCATATGCACTTTCTTTGGGTGCTTTGTTTCATTTCAGGACTTAGGAGCATGCTTGGAGGACACTTGCACAAACCCGGATATTAAGATCGAAGAGGAAGGTCAAGGAAGAATCAAGGAAGCATGGGGACAAGTATAAGAAGTTTTGGAAGGGCTTGCGCACAAGGGTCAACTTCAAATGGCCATAACTTTCAGCACACAAAATATTTTTAAGCGATTCAAATTGGAGATGAAATTTTGGCTCAATAGCTTTCCAACAAGTGATGACAAGCTCAATTCTGATGAAAAACGAGTGAGATATGACCATTTGAAGATGAACTGATTAAACTGAAAACCGACCCGAGCGCTCGGGTCAACTGACCCGCCCGGGTCAATCTGCGGAAAACTGAAATTTCACTCCTGTTGGTTCGACCCGCCCGGGTCAACCTTAACCCGAGCGCCCGGGTCACTCCACCCGCCCGGGTCGGGTTTTTCCGGAAATCTTTCTTTTTAAATCCTCTTTTTGAATGGGGGTTAATTTGTAATTATGCCTAGTTTATTTTAGGACTATATAAGGCAAACTCCTCTCATTTTAGGGAAGCTAATTTACAATATATTTTAATAAAGTGAGATTTGAAATTTTTAGAACCCTAGGAGAGAGAAAATCTCATCTTCTAGAGAGAGAAGTGAGAGAAACTTGTTGAAAGCTTGGAATTTGAAGAATCTAAGAAGGAAACTTGAAGATTTGGAGACTCCTTGCAACTTTAATGAGAATTTCTTACTCTCTCACATATTTTATTGCTTTATACTAGAGGAAAAATTGTCAATTGCTGTTGTAAAAGGGCTGCGGTTTTCTACACAACCGCAGTCCTTTTTTTTATTTTTTACTCTCCTGGCCAGCAGCACCGCGCTTAATTTGCATTTCCCTCGCTCGCTCAATATTTTCGTTCACTCTCTCCTCTCCAAGCAACGACCCATCCATCACCCTCTCCACCTCCTGCGCGCCACCCTCCTATGCGCCACCCCCACCGCACCACGCAGAACCCTCTCCTCTCCTACGCGTCACCCTCGCCGTGGTTAGAAACGCCACCAGCGAGTTCCTCCACACGCACCTGAGCGCGAAAACCGCCCTAAGTTACGCGCCAACCACCTGAACGCGAGCTAGGCACCTGTGCGCCAACAACCTGAGCGGCATCCACTGCTGTGCGCCACCCACCCCCTCTCACGCCATCGCGCGGCACTACCCAGGGTCAGCCACCACCGAACCACCGCGTCGGCCTATAGCTAGGTTTGCGATTTTCTGAATTTAATGTTGTTTTTCACTAGATTAACCTTCTTTTACACACCTAGAAAGTCAAAAGCTTTAATTTTTATGTTATCTTATAGTTCTATCCTTTGATATTTTTCTTCATATATGTTTCTAGAGGTGGGATCTTTGAAAACAGTAATTTGGTTGATCAAAAACCTCAATATGCTCCTTAATATGCTCCTTAAGTTGTAATTTTACTAGTGGAATATGACTTGAATTTTGTTGTAATGTGTTTCAATGTGGGTAAGATATGATAATTTATATATATTAATGTATTTCTTATAATAATATGCAATTTGCATTTACTATATGCTAATAATTTTTTCGATTTTATGTGTATTAGATATTAGCATATTGGAAGCGGCAAATCAACTAGGAGATAGCGCAGAGTATATATAAAGATCGATCTCCATATTAGTTGTTATTGGTATGTATTTATGATAAAGACAATTCATTATATATCTTCATTTATTGTGTATATATGTAGATTCAATCTATGTGTATCTATATTTCTTGATATGAGATTGGATGAAAATAATTTAATTAAGCTATGAAATGTATAAGTTATATGAATCATCATCATCAATCATATGCCTAGATACCCGTTCAAGACTTGCTCATTAGGAGTAAGTCTTGAATAGTCCCCTGTTTGGGATTGTCCTTGGACGTTTGATCTCACTTAGGTGGTGAATGTATGTCTTATTTTCAATTCTAAGGAAAGTCTTGGCTTGTCGTTTCTCTACATTGTTCTCTGTGGTACATATGTAGATAATCAATTATCTACATTGTGTACTTGGAGAACTCGTAGGGAAATGCTTGCCGGATTTTCCTTAGAATTGAAAAGTTGGCATATATTCACTAGTGAGATTAAACGTCCAAGGATGGGTTAGGTTGGAGTGATAAGGACCTTCGGATGCATGCATACATTTGCACATGTGACTCTCTTAGCCTCCATTTGTATGTGCGTGTTTTCAATATGTGATTATCTTGCATGTGAATGTGCTTAAATGATTGATACTTATAATTGGTTGTGTTTAATTAGAGGTTTTCATGAATGAGATGGATCGTACTTGGATGTATGGTAGCCGTGAATCGATTGAGTTTGTGAATGGGGTCTCGAATTTTGTAAATCGCATTAGAATACCAAGCATCTTCCGGAGCGATCGACTTTTATTGTCCTTGTTTAGATTGTGGAAATGTGAGCAAGGTTAGTAGTATTCATTTGCTTAGGGAGCATGTCTTTCGTCGTGGGTTTAGGCCTCAATACCACGTATGGGTTTGGCATGGTGAGGAGGGGAGATATGCAAGAAGTCGTAGGATAATGAACGATGTATGTGAAGAGGAGAAGGATAAATTAGGTGATGATTTCGAGGATGGTGAGTATGGGGATGATGAATATGGGGATGATGATAGAGATCGGGTAGACGAGATGATACAAGAGGTTGAAGATCGGTCTTGCAAACGACCTCGTATGTTTGAGTCTATGTCCGAGGCCGCCGAAAGGCCATTGTATCCGGGTTGTACGAAGTACACCAAACTTTCCGCCGTGATAACACTCTTCAATATTAAGTCGAAAGCGGGTTGGACGGATTGCGGTTTCACGTCGTTGTTGGAAGTTTTAGGCGATATGCTCCCCGATGGAAATGATCCGCCAAAGTCGAACTATTATGCTAAGAAACTCATGTGTCCTTTCGGTTTAGAGTACCGGAGGATACATGCTTGTCCAAACGATTGTGTGCTTTATCGTAATGAGTATGAGCATTTAGATGAGTGTCCACGTTGTGGATTATCAAGGTACGGGCGTGAAGGGGCCGGGGGTAGTGAAGGACCACCAGCTAAGGTGTTGTGGTATCTCGCCCATAATACCTAGATTTAAGCGCATGTTCTCACTAAAAAAAGATGCGAAGAATATGCGGTGGCATGCGGATCGTAGGAAGAAAGACGGTTTCTTTGAAGCATCCTACCGATTCCCCGAGTGGAAAAGTATCAATAGGGTGCATAAGCCGTTTGGTAACGAGGATAGGAATTTGAGGCTTGGATTATGTACGGATGGCATGAATCCCTTTGGCAATCTTAGTTCTCGGCATAGTACATGGCCGTAGTTTTAGTGATTTATAACTTGCCTCCTTGGTTGTGCATGAAACGCAAGTACATCATGTTGTCGCTTCTCATATCGGGGCCGAAACAACCCGGAAATGACATAGATGTATACCTTGAACCACTTATTGAAGATTTACGTAAGATGTGGAACGAAGGAGTGTCGGTATTTGATGCGTATGCTAATGAGATGTTCACTCTGCGTGCCATGCTTTTCTCGTACAATGAACGACTTTCCTGCTTATGGGAACTTATCTGGGTATAAGACCAAAGGAAAAAAACCGTGCCCGATTTGTATAGATGACATGAAGTCTACACACATTAAAGGCCGCAAACATGTCTATATGCGCACACGAAGGCTCCTTAGACGCGACCATCCCTATCGATTTAAGAAAAATGCCTTCGATGGGACGGTTGAAGAGGAAGTTGCTCGTAGACCATTAACCGGTACTCGAAGTTTATAATCGGGTTAAGGGCATTGAAACGATCTATGGTAAACCCGCGAATGAAGTTGATGGAACTACGGGATTATGGAAAAAGGAGTCTATTTTTTGGAAACTCCCATATTGGAAAGATTTAAAAGTCAGACATTGTTTGGATGTCATGCACATTGAGAAGAATGTTTGTGATGCTATTCTTGCGACACTTATGAATATTCCGGGTAAGACAAAGGATGTTAAAGCGTCACGTCTTCACTTGGAAAAAAATAAGCTTCGACCGGAGTTGTGGGCTCAAAAAAGGGCGGGAAGGAAAAAGAAAGTAGTGGAGGAAGGGGTTGATGAGGAAATTGGGAAAAGAAAAAAGGTGGATGATTCGGAGAAGAATTATTTGCCACCCGGCTTGCTTCACGCCGTCGAAAGCCGAGAAACGGATTTTTTGCGAGTCATTGTATGGTATTAAGGTTCCAACCGGGTACTCATCGAATATGAAGCGATTTGTTACCTTAAATGGTGAGTTGAAGTTATCGAGTATGAAATCTCACGATTGTCATGTCATGATGCAAGTATTCTTACCGATTGCAATTCGTGGGATACTTCCAAAGCATGTGAGGCACACCATTACAGAACTTTGTTCATTTTTTCATACAATATGCAGCAAAGTGCTACAACCGTCGATACTCGATGACTTGCAGGCTAGAATAGTGGAAACTTTATGCAAATTTGAGATGATGTTCCCCCCTGCATTCTTTGACATTATGGTGCATCTCATTGTCCACCTAGTTCGAGAAATTAAGTTGTGTGGTCCAGTGTTTTTGAGGTGGTGCTATCCTTTTGAGAGATATATGGGTACTTTGAAGGATAAAGTTCGAAATCTTGCACAACCGTAAGGTAGCATTATTCAAGGGATTGTGGGTCAAAGAGGTCGGTAATTTTGTGGCGCAGTATGTTGCTGGTGTTGATCCTATTGGCGTTCCGATATCTCGACACGAGGGCAGACTCGAGGGCAAGGGTACGATTGGCTCAAAATTGATCTCACCTTCTGTCGACAAGCGTGCACAAGCTCACTTATTTGTGTTGCATCACGTGGCAGCTGTCCATCCTTATTTAAATGAGCATATGGAGGAATTACGTGTTAGCAACCCTGGAAAAGGAATAAGGGCATTGACGCAAATGCATAATAAGACGTTCATTGATTGGTTTCATCATCGAGTAGTGGATGATTTAGATGAAAATGTTTCAAAACGATCAAGTGGTTAGCATTTGGTCCCCGTGAATCTGTACACTCTTATGAGGGTTATGATATTAACGGGTATACGTTTTGGACTGAACGTCAAGATCTTAAGTCGACATCGCGACAGAATAGTGGTGTTTCACTTGTGGCGTCATCTACACAATACGCAAGCTCGAAAGATAAGTCTCCCGTTCTTCTTGCCACCAACTATTATGGGCGAATTCAAGAAATATGGGAGCTTGACTACTCAGCTTTTCATATTTGTCTCTTTTGTTGCAATTGGGTTGATGATAATCGACGTTGCGTAAAAAAAGATGATCCTTGCGGATTCACTCTTGTGGACATGGGTCGTCTACGTGAAACTGAAGAGCCATTTGTACTTGCATCACAAGCTAAACAAGTATTCTATGTAACTGATCCTGCTGATAATAAGTGGTCAATTGTTGTACCTGGCAAAAGGAGTATTCTGGGCATCGGTGATGTTGAGGATGAGGAAGAGTATGATGCATTTGAGGACATCCCAACTTTTACCTATCCTGAAAATAGCGTGGAAGATGATGTAAATATGTCTGAGAACTATATGCGTGTTGATCACACGGAAGGGATACATGTTGAAACTCCTAAGAAACGGCGGAAGGTCAACAAATCATGAGACATATACTCAGGTTTATCTCTATTTCGTCCATTTCATGTCATTTTCATATATTTCGAGTCATGTGACTCAATTTTCTTGTTGAATATGATAATATAGCCAAAAATACGACTATTACGTAGATTTATAGGTGCTACTTTGTTGTTGGTTGGATTTCGGGAAAGTAAACATCATTTTAAGGTTATTTCGGCCGTTTCATGTCATTTTCGTGTATTTCGAGTCATGTGACTCCAATTTCTTGTTGAATGTGATAATATTGCATAAAATACGACTACTAAGTAGATTTATAGGTGCTACTTTGTTCATGGTTGGATTTCGGGAAAGTAAACGTCATTTTAAGCCTATTTCGGCCGTTTCATGTCATTTTCGTGTATTTCGAGTCATGTGACTCCAATTTCTTGTTGAATGTGATAATATTGCATAAAATACGACTACTAAGTAGGTTTATAGGTGCTACTTTGTTGTTGGTTGGATTTTGGGAAAGTAAGGGTCATTTTAGGCCTATTTCGTCCGTTTCATGTCATTTTCGTTTATTTCGAGTCATGTGACTCCACTTTCTTGTTGAATGTAATAATATTGCATAAAATACGACTACGAAGTAGGTTTATAGGTGCTACTTTGTTCATGGTTGGATTTCGGGAAAGTAAACGTCATTTTAAGCCTATTTCGGCCGTTTCATGTCATTTTCGTGTATTTCGAGTCATGGTAATCCAATTTGTTGTGAAATATGATCTTATAACCTAAAATGTTGCTATTAAGTAGATTTATACGATCTACTTTGTTGATGGTTGGATTTCGGGAAAATAAATATCATTTTAGGCCTATATATTTCGGCCGATTTATGTCTTTTTATATATTTCGAGCCTCCCGCTCCCCCCCCTTGCACAGCCCGCTCCCCCCGTCCAACCCCTAGCTACTTTCCCCCCCCTTGCACATCCCCCCACGGCAACGGCGGCGCAAGAAGTCGCCCGGCGGCAGCTTGCGGGCCTTCGCTGCTAGTGGCCCACGATTTCCGATGTTCCATTATTGTTGGTCCTTAATCAATTTGTTATTTTTTTTAACTTGTACCTATATATTAATTTCTATGTGTTTATAATTGCAGGGATAATTACTACATATGGATGAGATGACGACTAGTGAACACACAACCGAGGATGAATCTTATGATGTGAGGAAGGACCCAGATAAAGGTGATCTCGAAGATCGAGATCTTCAAGAACTTCATCCAAAAAGTGGTACAATTGTGAAAGCACAACAAGTTTGTAGGAAAGAAGGTCAACAACGGGAGTTACAAACAAATCAACAACAAAGAAAATCGAAAGTGATGAAAAAGAGAAAGGGAAGAGGACCTACAAAGTCAATAAGTGCTACTCACTTGCATATGACTTTAGAGTACGATAACTTGGGTCAACCTTGTGGTGTGTGGCGTTCTAAGTATGCCAAACATATTGGCCTTTGTGTCCGGGAGGCTCTCCATTTTGCATTCATGGCAAGAGGTGCCCGAGGGGATGAAGAAATTACTATGGAATGACACTATGGTAAGTTTCATACTACCATTTAGTTTCTTATTTTAATAAATGTATGTGTATGTAGTACTAATGATAGAATTTAATCTATTACAACAAATGTGGAAACTAATATTTTTGTTCGTTTTTTTTGTAGAATCTCTTCAATATCGAAGATGATGAAGCCAAGAAGAATCTATTTTTATCCGCGCTTGCTCAGAGATTTCGCGATTTCAAGGCTAAGTTAGTGTCCGGTTGGATTACTAAGCGGAGGAAAAGAACGGGTACAAAGAAGAAGAAAATTTATGGGGGAGAAAAGTAAATCGAAGCCGAGGCCGCATTGGAAAATTCGAGGAACCCACCACATTACCATATCAAATATGGAGAAATATCAAACTCGAAGAGTGGGAAGCATTTGTTGGCAAAAATACTACCCCTAAGTCGTTGTAAGCAAAGGATTTTAATTATATTTACCACACTTAGCTCGAGTATGATTGTATATAACACCTAATCTTTTGTTTGTAATTATGTGTTTTTTCAGGCAAGACGTGAGAAAAAAAGTACGAGTGCAAAAGCAAGGAAATATTATCATCATTTGGGTGCCCATTCCTACGATGAGGCGAGAAAAAAGTGGATGTTTGCCCATTACCCCACACAGGATTCGACAACGACAACTACCTCTACAACCACATCAGTTACACGGGCTCGTCAACCGACGACGGGGTCCTTGATTGGTGGTGTTCGATGCATGGGGTTGATGCAAAGGGAAACAGAGTGTTACCTGATCCCGTTACAGAAAAGATAGCCAATGCCATTGTAAGTACATATCATTTTAGGCCTATTTCGGTCATTTCATGTCATTTTCGAATAGTTTGAGTCACTGGGCTCCAATTTCTTGTGAAACATGATAATATAACCTAAAATATTGCTATTAAGTAGATTTATAGGTTCTACTTTGTTATTGGTCGGATTTCGGGAACGTAAATATCATTTTAGGCTTATTTCGGCCATTTCATGTCATTTTCGAATAGTTTGAGTCACTTGGCTCCAATTTCTTGTGAAACATGATAATATAACCTAAAATATTGCTATTAAGTAGATTTATAGGTTCTACTTTGTTATTGGTCGGATTTCGGGAACGTAAATATCATTTTAGGCTTATTTCGGCCATTTCATGTCATTTTCGAATAGTTTGAGTCACTTGGCTCCAATTTCTTGTGAAACATGATAATATAACCTAAAATATTGCTATTAAGTAGATTTATAGGTTCTACTTTGTTATTGGTCGGATTTCGGGAACGTAAATATCATTTTAGGCTTATTTCGGCCATTTCATGTCATTTTCGAATAGTTTGAGTCACTTGGCTCCAATTTCTTGTGAAACATGATA
This sequence comes from Beta corolliflora, assembly GCA_947648045.1. Taxonomy (NCBI): domain Eukaryota; kingdom Viridiplantae; phylum Streptophyta; class Magnoliopsida; order Caryophyllales; family Amaranthaceae; genus Beta; species Beta corolliflora. The sequence goes on along the minus strand of CANSZD010003040.1, from coordinate 528,842 downwards.
ATATAACCTAAAATATTGCTATTAAGTAGATTTATAGGTTCTACTTTGTTATTGGTCGGATTTCGGGAACGTAAATATCATTTTAGGCTTATTTCGGCCATTTCATGTCATTTTCGAATAGTTTGAGTCACTTGGCTCCAATTTCTTGTGAAACATGATAATATAACCTAAAATATTGCTATTAAGTAGATTTATAGGTTCTACTTTGTTATTGGTCGGATTTCGGGAACGTAAATATCATTTTAGGCTTATTTCGGCCATTTCATGTCATTTTCGAATAGTTTGAGTCACTTGGCTCCAATTTCTTGTGAAACATGATAATATAACCTAAAATATTGCTATTAAGTAGATTTATAGGTTCTACTTTGTTATTGGTCGGATTTCGGGAACGTAAATATCATTTTAGGCTTATTTCGGCCATTTCATGTCATTTTCGAATAGTTTGAGTCACTTGGCTCCAATTTCTTGTGAAACATGATAATATAACCTACAATATTGCTATTAAGTACATTTATAGGTTCTACTTTGTTATTGGTCGGATTTCGGGAACGTAAATATCATTTTAGGCTTATTTCGTCCATTTCATGTCATTTTCGAATAGTTTGAGTCACTTGGCTCCAATTTCTTGTGAAACATGATAATATAACCTAAAATATTGCTATTAAGTAGATTTATAGGTTCTACTTTGTTATTGGTCGGATTTCGGGAACGTAAATATCATTTTAGGCTTATTTCGGCCATTTCATGTCATTTTCGAATAGTTTGAGTCACTTTGGGCTCCAATTTCTTGTGAAACATGATAATATAACCTAAAATATTGCTATTAAGTAGATTTATAGGTTCTACTTTGTTATTGGTCGGATTTCGGGAACGTAAATATCATTTTAGGCTTATTTCGGCCATTTCATGTCATTTTCGAATAGTTTGAGTCACTTGGCTCCAATTTCTTGTGAAACATGATAATATAACCTAAAATATTGCTATTAAGTAGATTTATAGGTTCTACTTTGTTATTGGTCGGATTTCGGGAACGTAAATATCATTTTAGGCTTATTTCGGCCATTTCATGTCATTTTCGAATAGTTTGAGTCACTTGGCTCCAATTTCTTGTGAAACATGATAATATAACCTAAAATATTGCTATTAAGTAGATTTATAGGTTCTACTTTGTTATTGGTCGGATTTCGGGAACGTAAATATCATTTTAGGCTTATTTCGGCCATTTCATGTCATTTTCGAATAGTTTGAGTCACTTGGCTCCAATTTCTTGTGAAACATGATAATATAACCTAAAATATTGCTATTAAGTAGATTTATAGGTTCTACTTTGTTATTGGTCGGATTTCGTGAACGTAAATATCATTTTAGGCTTATTTCGGTCATTTCATGTCATTTTCGAATAGTTTGAGTCACTGGGCTCCAATTTCTTGTGAAACATGATAATATAACCTAAAATATTGCTATTAAGTAGATTTATAGGTGCTACTTTGTTGTTGGTCGGATTTCGGGAAAATAAAGATCATTTTAGGCGTATTTTGCTAATTTGATATGTTTTTCGTTTATTTCCATTATTCAAGTAACCCCACCCCCCCACACCCCGCACCCGCACCCGCACTTCCCCCCTACACCCCCCACTTTTCACGGCTTATTCGAGCCGCCACGAGCCGGCGGCGGCGAGCAAAACTAGCCGGGCCGCCACCGCTTCTTGCGGCTCTGGCGGCTGGCGCTTCGGCAACTTATTCGGTAGTACGTTTTGTTTTTTGAAAAATTTTAACGTCCAATTTTTACGTTGTTTTATTTGTAGATCGGATTAAAGGAAAAGGAGGCAACAGGTGATTTCACTCCTACCGCACACATGGATGCTTTGCACGAAACTCTAGGAAAGGACCACGAGTGGTCGTGTGAGGGGCGTGGGAGGTGTCCGCCTCGGCGTGCGAAAGGTATATGGTGAACAATACACTACAACGTCAAAATCAAGTGCAAGTAGTGTGAATTCGGTGTCGGTAGATGTGGAGGCTATCAAATCCGCAATTCGGGAGGAGCTTAGAGAGGAGATGACACATAACTTCAATGCTATGATGGAGCAAATGGGTTTACCGACCTTCCCATTGAAGAAAGGTAGTGATGTTCCATCTAGCCACCGATCGGTGTTCCACAAACATCGGATAATCAAACGATACCGCACCCGATCCACCAATACCCGAGTTGAAGGTAATCACCGTATTTGGTTTAATTTATCACGCTTAATCACCGTGCTTTATTAATTAACTATGTATTGTCCCTAAGTGCATGCAATTCTAAATATGTTGTTTCATCGCAATTAACTATTAATGACTTGTTTTGATTCAAAGGAGGAGACCCCATGCCGACTATTAGTTCGAGAAAATGATTCTGATAGTCTGATTGTGGTAGCTAGTGGCCATGCACGACCTCCTCGGTGATCGAGTACGAGTGCATCACCGGATAGTGAACAATGATCACTATGTGGTGAGCATCGACTACATTGAGCCCGGTTTTGAAGACTTAGGTCTTCCGATGCCAAAACCGGGAGGTTAGTCTACATACACCGAGTGACGCCCATGGTAGTTATGTTACGTGGCCGCGTGCATGGGTGCGATTTTCGGATGAGGTACACCGATAAACATACATATATATATGCGTTAGTTTATGTAATAATCAACTCCGATTATATTACTTTTCTATGTCATATATATAATAATTAGTAATATTCTTATTATTACTTTTTAATAGGTTTCAAGGAAGGCTGGTTCACATGACAAGAAGGCTAAAAAGGTCGGTTCACAAAACAAGATGGCTAAGGAGGCAATTGGACGTGCTGAAATTGAACCAAATGTGTTCGATGACCAAGTTAGTATGTCAAACAATCCACTTCTCGAGCCGTTGGTGGTGCAAGGCCTTACTAAGGCATGTTATTGGTTGCATGAGTGTGTTAGCGATTTGCCCGATAATGCTCCAATACATGTTCCTTTGGGGAAGGAACAATTCAACTACGCCGATGAGTCATCTACATGGATTTCCAAAGACGATGTTAAAGAATTCTTACGTGGAGAAATGTTGAGTGGAACAATGATACAAGCTTTCATGAGGTGATACATACATATCTTACTTTACAAGTTTATAATAGTTTTCAACTTCCATACATGATAAGTATGTTTACTTTTTATTATATGCTTTAATTTCTCGAGTTATTGTGTACCGAATTGAATGAAAAAATGAGTGAGACAAAGATTGGTTGGTTATGTCCAAGTATGATGCGAGATGACAATTGTTTAAAAAACAAAACCGATGTGAAAGAATATCTCGATACTAGTTTCAAACAATCACATCGGTTAGAAGAGAAGTTCATCCTTGTTCCATATATTGAAGCGTAAGCTTGTTATACCAAACTTGATGCTTTACTTTATTTTCTATAACTTTATTTCCTTGTTTAGATAACTTGCCTTCTTGTTCCATATATATCGATAACAAAATTCACCGAATTGTTGAATAAGTAACTTTATATTATTTCCTTATATAGTCTCCATTGGACGCTCATTGTGATATGTTTGTCAAATAATCACGTTTACCACTTTGATTCTCTTCGTCGACAACCACCACGGAGCTTACTAGTCAAGTCACTATTGAATAGGTAACTTAACTAGAACAATATGTGTACCTAATATTACACATTTATATATATATATATATATATATATATATATATATATATATATAATAAACATCTTATAATGTATTGATGTAGTGTGATGAAGCACCATTATGGACTTGGACTTCGATTAGGAAAAGCTCCTCTTTGGATATCGATTGAGGTAACTACTTTGGTGAATCTTATGTCTAACCATTTATTTTCATATACTTTAAATTTAACATGAATGTTTTTGGATGTTTAAATTTGGTGAATTTCGATGTCCGCAACAAAAGAATGGTGTTGATTGTGGCTATTACGTACTTTGCGGTACATGTTTGATATAGTCAATCGTTGTACCGACATCGATTATCTTCAAAAGGTATGTAACTAATTAGTTTATTTAATTTAGATTAAATTGATAGATAAGAATTAGTTTATTTTGGAAATTGTAGCATAAATTAACTATAATCATATCGACCCCGAAACGAACCTAAAAATTGAACTTCTAATCTTTTGCACCAAAATATGACATTAACACTTCAACTATGCATAAAGTAAGTGGTGTGTGTTAGTTTTGCTCCTATATGTAACATGATTTATAGTTTTGGGAAGTGAAATAGCTCAAATTCACAAAAAGCGACCCCGAAACGAACCTAAAAATTGAACTTCTAATCTTTTGCACCTAAATATGACTTATATACTTCAACTATGCATAAATTAAGTGGTGTGTGTTAGTTTTGCTCCTATATGTAACATGTAGGTAGTTTTGGGAAGTGAAATAGCTCAAATTCACAAAAAGCGACCCCGAAACGAACCTAAAAATTGAACTTCTAATCTTTTGCACCTAAATATGACTTATATACTTCAACTATACATAAAGTAAGTTGTGTGTGTTAGTTTTGCTCCTATATGTAACATGTAGGTAGTTTTGGGAAGTGAATATAGCTCAAATTCGTAAAAAACGACCCCGAAACGAACCTAAAAATTGAAATTCTAATCTTTTGCACCTAAATATGACTTATATACTTCAACTATACATAAAGTAAGTGGTGTGTGTTAGTTTTGCTCCTATATGTAACATGTAGGTAGTTTTGGGAAGTGAAATAGCTCCAATTCACAAAAAACGACCCCGAAACGAACCTAAAAATTGATCTTCTAATCTTTTGCACCAAAATATGACATTAACACTTCAACTATGCATAAAGTAAGTGGTGTGTGTTAGTTTTGCTCCTATATGTAACATGTAGCTAGTTTTGGGAAGTGAATATAGCTCAAATTCGCAAAAAACGACCCCGAAACGAACCTAAAAATTGAACTTCTAATCTTTTGCACCTAAATATGACATTAACACTTCAACTATGCATAAAGTAAGTGGTGTGTGTTAGTTTAGCTCCTATATGTAACATGTAGGTAGTTTTGGGAAGTGAAATAGCTCCAATTCACAAAAAACGACCCCGAAACGAACCTAAAAATTGATCTTCTAATCTTTTGCACCAAAATATGACATTAACACTTCAACTATGCATAAAGTAAGTGGTGTGTGTTAGTTTTGCTCCTATATGTAACATGTAGGTAGTTTTGGGAAGTGAATATAGCTCAAATTCGCAAAAAACGACCCCGAAACGAACCTAAAAATTGAAATTCTAATCTTTTGCACCTAAATATGACTTATATACTTCAACTATACATAAAGTAAGTGGTGTGTGTTAATTTTGCTCCTATATGTAACATGTAGGTAGTTTTGGGAAGTGAAATAACTCCAATTCACAAAAAACGACCCCGAAACGAACCTAAAAATTGATCTTCTAATCTTTTGCACCAAAATATGACATTAACACTTCAACTATGCATAAAGTAAGTGGTGTGTGTTAGTTTTGCTCCTATATGTAACATGTAGCTAGTTTTGGGAAGTGAATATAGCTCAAATTCGCAAAAAACGACCCCGAAACGAACCTAAAAATTGAACTTCTAATCTTTTGCACCTAAATATGACATTAACACTTCAACTATGCATAAAGTAAGTGGTGTGTGTTAGTTTTGCTCCTATATGTAACATGTAGGTAGTTTTGGGAAGTGAAATAGCTCCAATTCACAAAAAACGACCCCGAAACGAACCTAAAAATTGATCTTCTAATCTTTTGCACCAAAATATGACATTAACACTTCAACTATGCATAAAGTAAGTGGTGTGTGTTAGTTTTGCTCCTATATGTAACATGTAGGTAGTTTTGGGAAGTGAAATAGCTCAAATTCACAAAAAGCGACCCCGAAACGAACCTAAAAATTGAAATTCTAATCTTTTGCACCTAAATATGACTTATATACTTCAACTATACATAAAGTAAGTGGTGTGTGTTAGTTTTGCTCCTATATGTAACATGTAGGTAGTTTTGGGAAGTGAAATAGCTCCAATTCACAAAAAACGACCCCGAAACGAACCTAAAAATTGATCTTCTAATCTTTTGCACCAAAATATGACATTAACACTTCAACTATGCATAAAGTAAGTGGTGTGTGTTAGTTTTGCTCCTATATGTAACATGTAGCTAGTTTTGGGAAGTGAATATAGCTCAAATTCGCAAAAAACGACCCCGAAACGAACCTAAAAATTGAACTTCTAATCTTTTGCACCTAAATATGACATTAACACTTCAACTATGCATAAAGTAAGTGGTGTGTGTTAGTTTAGCTCCTATATGTAACATGTAGGTAGTTTTGGGAAGTCAAATAGCTCCAATTCACAAAAAACGACCCCGAAACGAACCTAAAAATTGATCTTCTAATCTTTTGCACCAAAATATGACATTAACACTTCAACTATGCATAAAGTAAGTGGTGTGTGTTAGTTTTTCTCCTATATGTAACATGTAGCTAGTTTTGGGAAGTGAATATAGCTCAAATTCGCAAAAAACGACCCCGAAACGAACCTAAAAATTGAACTTCTAATCTTTTGCACCTAAATATGACATTAACACTTCAACTATACATAAAGTAAGTGGTGTGTGTTAGTTTTGCTCCTATATGTAACATGTAGGTTGTTTTGGGAAGTGAAATAGCTCAAATTCACAAAAAACGACCCCGAAACGAACCTAAAAATTGAACTTCTAATCTTTTGCACCAAAATATGACATTAACACTTCAACTATGCATAAAGTAAGTGGTGTGTGTTAGTTTTGCTCCTATATATAACATGTAGGTAGTTTTGGGAAGTGAATATAGCTCAAATTCACAAAAATCGACAAAATCAACTCTAAAATTGGTTGTTTAATTAGCTAATTAATTGCAAGAGTTAGTTGTTATTATATATTGTAAATGTTTGACTTAATTGATCTTATTAATTTATTATATTCATATTATTGCAAGGTTTACATGGATAACGACGCACCAAGGTTGGATGAATTCACAATTGAAGAATTGGATGAAGTTCGAAACAAGTTGGCAACCTACATTTGTGAAGATTGTCTATGATACATTGGTTAGGATTTTGCAAGAACTAGCTAGAAGTTCGAAACAAGTTGGCAAGCTATTCGGTTGTTGCGTTAATGTAGCTTTTTGTATTAGAATTAATATTTGCCTTAATATGTACTCTTTAACATTATTACTATTATATATATATATAATTATTACATATATAATTGGGAACTCTATATATATATATGCATTATGAGGTTTGTAATATGGTACAAAGCAAAGCAAAGAAGGAAACAGGAACAAGCGCATACATAATATTATATAGCCGAATTTATAAAAAAAAAAAAAATTACAAAAGGGTCAGCGGTTAATAGAGAAAACCGCAGCCCTTGGCCACATAAGGGCGGTTAATTGAGAAAACCGCAACCCTTAAGTAATTAAGGGCTGCGGTTTTCTCAATTAACCGCAGCCCTTATGTGGCCAAGGGCTGCGGTTTTCTTACGACCGCAGCCCTTAAATATGTAAGGGCTGCGGTTCGTAACCGCAGCCCTTCATATATATTAAGGGCTGCTACTCTAATTGCTGCGGTCAAAAAACACAGCCCTTAGGCCACTTTTGACCGCAGCCCTTAGGCTTTTTTCCACTAGTGTTATTTTCTTATTTCCATGTCATTCTCACTCTATTTACTTGTTCATCCTATGTTTTAGTTCATGTTAATAGTTGTTAATGTCTTTTAGTTTATAATTTTTCATGATTTGTAAGTAGCTATTTCTTTGGGAAGGGTTTGAAGCCATTAATGAGTTCATGAACCTCTAAATCCAACATTGGGTTTTGACTTGGGATAATTTAGGTTAATTGATTTGGCATTTTCATGAATGTTTGTGTGATTGGCCATCATAGGAGCATAATTTAGGTACCCTTAGTGAAGGATCGAGAGATGAAGTTAAGGGGTTGCCTCAAATCGATTATTAGGCTTGAAGGACCATGAGAATAGGGACTACCTAGCCTAGGGGACTTAGTTTGCTTGTTTAAGTTCATCATGTTTATGGATATGCTTGGTTGAATGCCTTAGCCATGAGAATAGGTCTTCGGTAAGAGACTAGGCCAATCTAGCTAGCTCGAGAGAGTGGTTAGAGTACCAATGGATGAACAATTCCCCTCAATTGATCCCCATTGTTGATTCCCATTGTGATTGCTTGGTTTGTGAATGAGTTGATTGGTGGATACCCCTTCCCAAAGCCATTTTTCTTATTGTCCTTTCATCTATAAATCTTCAAAAACATAGAGTTTGCTTAGCTTATCATAAATCGATACTTATTGGTGCTTCCCTTAGTCCTTGTGGATTCGACCCTTTACTTGCCCTATATTGGGTAGTTTAGGTATTTTTGACGTGTTTACAACGAGCGCGTTAGTTTTGTAGAAGTATTCATCGGTTTTTCTATTCGTGAAATAATAATCGAAAAAGCCGTTCGTAATTCAGGAAATTCCGGGTATTTATAGAAGACAAAGCACGTGCGCCTCACGCACGTACGCCCTGCGCTAAGCGCAGACCTACGTGGCAGGCGCAGTACTACACGTCAGGCGCACATTGGTGTGCCTGATGCAGCCAGCCCAATCAGAGATGCACATGTGTAAACGCGTTGTGAAAAGATAGAAAAGAAAGTTGCGTCTCCCACAAGACTTGCGTCTGACGCAGGACTCTGTGTGAGTCACAAAATCTACGTGTCAAGCGCTCATTGGCTCGCCTGACGCGTTCTGACCTATGTGTTGGACGCACGTGGCGCACTGAGCGCAGCCCCCGCGTCCGGCGCATATTCTGGAATATTCGAGCATATTCCATTGCGCGTCTTTCAAAGATACTTTTTTATCCCTAAAATTCTGGAGATGGAATTTTACGGAATAAAAATCTGATGTATTCATCAAAGATAATAAAAATGTTTATGAAAAGTATTTATTAAAATAATAAATATTTTATTGGGCTTTTAAAATGGATTTAAAACATTTTATGGGCTTGAAATACAATTAATCATCATGAACAATTAATTGGGCTTTAGAATATCATTTCGAAACACATTTTAGAATGGTTCTTTAGATTGCTCCTCCGTTGGGTCGCGCCAACTAATGTCGCGGTATGTTTCATCATTGGATCCTTAAACGGGGAGACACGATTATGTGTCTACACACCCTAAAACAGATTAGTCTAGGTTGGTTAATTAAACACATAAAAGACTAATTTTGGTGGCATGTTATTTTGGAATCAAAGTACTGGGATCCTAATCAGATTGTCAAATTATCTTATTAGGCATTTGAACATTTCTTTAGGTATTTGATTAGCAATAATAAGCATGTGAGGTGATTAAAGCATTAAAATATACAATCATGCATATGAATATATAATCAATATAGAAAAGAAATAAAAAGAGAACAGTAGAGATAAGAATATACCTCCTCCATTCTGTTTTAAATGAAACGTTTGTTTTTTCACGCAACCCAACGCGCTTCTTTAATCATTAATATCTTTAGTTTTGCACACGTAAAAAATATAAAAAAAATTATAATTTGATAGTATGCATCGAGACGAATCTAACAAGATCCCACTTGACTATGTTTTTCTTTATATAATGGCGATAAATTGGAGTCAAAATTGATCAATGAATAGTGTCATTTCACCCAATGTTTCATTTAAAACAGAACGGAGGAAGTACAAGAATGCGTTAATTCCTTTGAGATCTACATTACGACAAGTAAATTGTTAGTAAAAAAGGAATTGAATTGGAATTGACCCCCGGGAATTATACATTTGTCGCTTGGGTCTTATGCAACGATCTTCAGGATGAGCAATCCTGAAGCTTGAATGGAGTTTGAATGTATGAATGTGTTTGATTATATGTTTGAATGTATTTGAATGTGTTTGTATATGTTTAGTGGAATTTATGGGTGTTAAGAAGTGATGAATTCGTGGGGGAAAAATGTTGTAAAACCGTTCGAAGAAAACTTAGCTATTTATAGGATAACGAGACCGAAAATGCAGCGAAAAGATAAAACAAAATTGTGCGCTAGGCACACGGCCTGTGCGTCTCGCGCACTAGCTTTGCGTTTTAGATTTTGTGTACGGTATTGATGTTGCACGCATGCAATATTCACCGTCAAACACGATGTTAATTTGGCAGGTTTTTTATGTTTTAAGATTCCTTTTTATCTTTTAATGAAATTTATCCTTTGAGATCTAGAATCAACTATCTTTAGTAATAAAAATATGATTTTCAAAATATCCTTTGAAAATTAATTATCGGGAATAATTAATATTAAAACATTAAAAATATAATTAATTATCAGGAATAATTAATCGGGCCTTTAAAATTGGGATTGGATTGTTTCAAACCAATAAATAGACTTTATATTTTCAAAACGCTTTTGGGCTTAGCTTGTTTGATTGTTCTTCCTTTGGACCAGACCAATTAGGACGACGGTATGTATCATCATTGGGTATTAATGGAAAGAGACGATTTTGTTACTACAGAAGCCCCCACTTTGACTGAGGTTCAGGAAACTGAAAGTTAAAATATACGGTGTCGGGATGGAGAACGATGCTAAACGCTCTACAGTTTAGAACTGATCTATATATCGCCAGTTTCTCCAAAATAAAGTTAGTATGAAAGACGATAACCACAAGTAATCTGATTACTTGCAGGAGAAGATGTTAGCAGATAGGTGCAAACAACTCATATAATGATGCAATAATGCAAACTTAGACTCTTTTAGGATGCATGAGACGCTATGCAAGGATCATGGTTATGCAAAGCTAAAGAAAAGGATGGAAACAGATAGATTGAACTGGACCAGTAGAGAGAGATAGAATGATTTTCGGAAATTATTACGATAATGGATCGGGGTTCGCAAGTGATATCTGCAGATTACAATTCTTCAGGAGTTTGATTTCGAGGAACCACCAGATATATAGGAAGCCCCCACTTTTGATAAGCTTGTCTTGAATTAGGCAGTATGAGCCTATATTAGAAGGTAATTGACTTGAATTGAGCATTTGAAGGCGCACTTGAAGTTCCTCATTAGAGAGTTGATGTAGGGAAAGTCAGAGAGACAAGGGGAGTTTGGATTGAAAAATAAATTTTTTTAATTTGTGACTCAAATAGATGTATGTGGGAAAAGGATTTGACGTGGCTAGGTTCAGACTCGGGTCTATATCGAGATCTGAAATAGCATAGTTTCGAATTCTAGAAAGTCAAATCATTAGACCTTGATTAATTTATTTTATTGAAGTGGTTGGACCTCGAGATGAGGATTCCTACAAATCCTTGCGGAATCAGACCATTCAGCTTAGTTCTCGATCTGATTTTTTTTTTGCCCTAACTTTTGCCTGGGCCACCATTTTGGGTTTTCAACCTAGCGGACTTGGACATACCTTGGAGAAGGAGTTAGGGTTGATGAAAGGTTGAAAGGGTTAGAGGTTTTGAGGTTTAGGGATTTGGATGATGCTTTAAGGCAAGAGTTGTGATGTTGGATTATATAGGCTAGGATTTTGATGGGTTGAAAGATTTTGGAATGAGGGGTAGAACTTGTGTGCAAACCCTCTAGCTTGAATTTTATTTCTTTGCCTTTGGCTTTTTTCTTTTTGATTTTGCATTTGCTTTGTATATTTTCTTTTACTTTTGCTTTTCTTTTTGTTTACACTATGAATTTTCGATTTTTATTTTTGCCTAGAATAAATTCTTTTTTTTATGTAGTGAGGCATGCACACAAGTTTTTGTGGTTTTGGTTATTAGATGGTTTGAAGGCTATTTGTGGAGCTTTTATTTTGAAAGGTTATTTGGCTAAGGATCATGGATAATGAATGATGGTGGCTTAAGGGGTTAGTTGCATGGAGATGTTTTATGGAGGATGACTTTTAGACGATGGCTTTTTGGAATGATGGAGGGAATATGGAAGGAACTCATAATCCAAACTATGTCAATTTTTCCTTTTTTTTTAATTTTTTTATTAATCAAGGTCATTAGAATGATTTAAATATCATCATTGAATTAGAAGCATAAAAATGATGGAAGGCCAATGAAAATAAAAAAGAAAACGCAATGATAGTTTATTAATTTGAATTAAATAAAAATCAGGCTCTTAAATATAAAGTCCTAAATGACATAGACTCGACAAGAAGGGAAATAAAATAGCTGGGGAGGCACTCTCTGACTCAACCTAGAAAACTAGCACTAACTGACTAAGCCCCCTGGACTGTAGTGACATTGGTCATAGGGTTGTTGTTGATGTTTGCTTTTGCTGCAGGAGGAAATGGCAGTCACCATCTTCAACCATGTCTTGTAAGGCGTGCTTCTAAGTCTAACACTGCGATGTCAGATGCCTATTCCCTTGGTGGTACTTGCAGTAGAAATTAGGATTCCACTTCCTATATCTATTCTCAGGAGCAGGGTCTGGAGTAGGGCAAAGAGGATGGATTTTTCCCTGTGCATGAAGCCTAGTGAAGGCTTCTTCTAAAGACATGCCTAAAAGAGTGAAAGTTCTTTGAGACCTTTGATAACCCCTCTTTTCAGTGTTCAAGGCATTGACCTCGTCGTTCTTGGAGCTAGAAGGATTGTTATTACTCTTCTTAAAAGAGTTGTTGTTATTGGAACCCTTATTCTTAGAGGCTTGCACCTCTTCTTCAATTATTAGGCCCACCTTGTAGAGCTTCGTGAAAGACTTAATAGGTTGGAATTTAATGTGTTCTCCGTACTTCGACTGTAGGTTACAGATCACAAGTCGGATTTGGTCCTTTTCAGATGGCCTATTAGTCATTTGTGCGGCCCTTTCCCTCCATCTGTTAAGGAAGGTGATGAAGTCTTGGTTGGGGTTCTATTTAGTTAACTCCAACTCACGAAGACCGATAGGAAGCTGAGTATTATAGATCAACTGCTTGCGGAACTCTTCTTTGATGTAGTCCCAGTCATTCAGCTTCGGTTTGTTCAGTGATCTGAACCACTTGGATGGATGTGCATGTAAGGTTAAGGGGAAAACATAAGCAATCAGGTCCTTGCTCATGCCTTTGAGAGCCATAGAGATGGAGAAGGCTCTCAAATGATCATCTGGGTCTTCCAACCCCTTGAATTTTAGGAGGTCACCCAATGCTACCTTTTTAGGGAGTTTTTTTGCCTCGGTTCAGGATTCATGATGTCATGGCCATGAGCCTAACTCTGGAGTGCAAGAATTGACTGAATCAATTAATTGAGTTTTTCGAACCTCAAATCAGTCTCGGACTTGAAAGGAGGTGGTGGTGGTGGAGTCTCATCCCGTTCTTCTTCCTTACTTGTTAGTTTTTCTCTCCGCGTTTTGATTTCTTTGTCTTGTTCCACAAGACGAGAGTTCATCAGTTGAAGCTGAGACCATGATGGCACTGAGTTGTTCATTAGTGTCTCCCATTTCAGATGATGATTCGGAAGTTTCAGAAGATTCGTCCGAAAAGGTGAGAATTCGTTTGACGAGTCTGGGAGTGGGTTGACCTTTTTTCCTCTCTGTTGGGCGTTCCCAAGTTATAACCGCACGACCTATCCTGCACAGAAATCGATTGGAACTTATCTGTAAGTTTTAAGAAATAATTTTCGAAATGAGAAATGAGAAGTGGAAATGGGAAATGAGAAATGGAAATGAGAATGGAAAATGGAAATGAGAAATGAAAATGGGAAATGGAGGATTTGAAATGGATATGGGCTTTGGGATAGTATGGGCCTAACTATATGCATATGCAAATATGGACTGAACTTGACTATGCAAGCCGAATGGACTCGAAGACTGGGCTTTTATGAGGATAAGGAATGTTAGCTTCACTAGACTTAATGGTTTGCCTTTATGGACCTAGGGATAATTGGCTTCGCCAGACTCGAAGATTTTGGGCCATTATGAACTTAGGGTAGACTAGCTTCGCTAGACTCGGTGATTTAGGATTTTATGGAACTAAGGGAGGAGTAGCTCCGCTAAACTCGAGGATTGGGCCGTCATAGACTTAAGGTGGATCAGCTTCGCTAGACCTGAGGATTTGGGCTATTATGGATCTAAGGTAGGAGTAGCTTCGCTAAACTCGGAGGGTGCCGTTATGGTCTTAAGGATGACTAGCTTCACTAGGGGGTGCCAATATGGTCTTAAAGGTGAGTAGCTTTGCTAAACTCAAATGGTGTTGTTATGGTCTTGGGGATGACTAGGTTCGCTAGGGTGTCGTTATAGTCTTAAAGGTGAGTAGCTTTGCTAAACTCAAAAGGTGTCATTGTGGTCTTAAATGTGAGGAGCTTCGCTAAACTCAAAGGGTGTCATTATGGTCTTAAAGGTGACTAGCTTCGCTAGGCTTAAAGGGTGCCTTTATGGTCTTAAGGATGACTAGCTTCGCTAGGTCAAAGGGTGTCCTTATGGTCTTAAAGGTGAGTAACTTCGCTAAACTCAAAGGTTGCCATTATGGTTTTAAGGATGACTAGGCTTTGAACTTATGGAGGATAAGAAGACTAGACCATATGGGAGACTAGACTTTGAACTTACATTTAGAATAAGCAGGCTAGACTCGAGATTTGTCTATGTTGACTTTTAAGGAATGCTAGCTTCGCTAGACTTAGGGGTTTAGAGTTTTAGAGTTTGGACTTCATCCTATATAGGTTTGGAATTGGATTTGACTAGACTTAGGACATGAGTTGGGCCTATATGGACCTACGCTTTGGATTGGACTTGACTACGGTATACATGGAGATCCAAACTAGACCTAGGGTATGAATCGATCCTTATATGGACCTAAGCTTTGGATTAGACTTGACAAGGGTTTACATGGAGATGCAAACTAGACCTAGGGTATGAATTCGGCCTATATGGGTTTAAATTTGGACTTAGTCCTATATTTGATTTGAAGTTAGACTTGGAGATGCACATGGGCTTGACAAGGAAATGGACTACGATTAGACTTAAATTGGGATGGACTAAGATAAGACTTAGATTGGGCCTACATGGGCTTGACATAGACTAGGGTCACGTAGAGACGCAAATGGGCCTAGGTTTCGACATGAGCTAGACTTATATGGGCCTATGATGGAATCTAATGTTAGTGGGCCTAATATGAATGCATGGACTCAAATGGGGATAATATGAATGCAAGTGGATTGGATTGGATTAGTTGGATTGAGAAGTTTGGACTGTGCTTAGAATTTTCGAAATTCGTTTTTGAAAAGGACCCATTTTTTTTTATCTTTTATTGGAAAAGATGAAGATGATTAAGAATGGATTAATTTTTGAAAAGATTTTTTTTTTTGAATGGGTGGTATGATGATGATTAGTAAATGTTTCCGAAAAAAGTTAGAATAGAAGAGGGCGTAGGATTGATTTTGAAAACGATATGTTTTTTTGAAATGGATGGAATATGATAGGATAGATATGATAGGGAAGATAAGTTGGATAGAAGAGATAGGATGGGAGGAGGTAGACATGCATGACGACTCTAACCCTATCATGATCACTAATCTAGATGCACTTTTTGGATAGAGTTAACTTTAGGTGATATGTATGAAAAGATTGATTTTTATCTTTAGATTAGGTGAGTTTTGCATGAAAAAGATGGCCTAAAAGTGATCATGAACGGTGATGTGAAGATAGATTGTAATCCGGCAAATAAATCGACGAAACTGAACCACGAAGTTGCTGGGAAGCTTGCGCCACACGTAACTGGGTTGCGTGCCACGCAAGCCACGTGCACTTAGCACATGAAACTTGCATGCCACGCAAGCTGGTGCACAAGGCTTGCGTGTGATGCTAGCTTGGTGCATTTGGCGCATCGATTTTGCGGAGCGGTTTTCTGTTTTGTCGATGTATTGGTCGTTTTTCGATGATTTCTAGCCTAATTCGAGAAGAAAGACAAGGGGAAAGCACGTTTAACATAGCAAAGAAGCAATCAAGGATGTCATATAGGCAAGAATAGTATGCAGTTCTCATCCTAGATTCAAGATCTACATTTGAAATTATGGTCAGGTTTAGGTTAAGGCTGAAAAGGGTCCATGACTAAGATATTGATCCCATGCTTCGTACCTTTGCTTAAAAAGGTGGCCATGTGTAAGACTCACTCCGGTTCTCAAGTCAGGAACAAGAGAACAATGCCATAGTTGGGTAGGTTTTATTATGGCTAAGATCCAACACTATCGCTCAGGAAGCTTTTTGGAAGGATAGAGTGCAAACCCCCTGGGAGTGGCCTCACGCATAAAACATGCGCTAGTGAAGCAGGGATGATTGTCCTTATAGTGCCCAGATAAATAGTCATGCATATGCAAAACTGTAATGTTATTCAAAGACATAAAACAAATATGCATCGTATTTTTCGAGTTTCACCCACTCATTTAAAAAAAAAATTAAATCCTTCCTAGTCAAGTCGCCAAATTGTAGGCGTGTTTTTATTGCCTACGCCGGATGAGCGCGTATTTGACTACCTCATTGTAAAGGATTTATTGAAAATATTTTAGAAGTCGCAAACAAGTCTTTAAAGGGAGACTCATAAACCTAATTGGATATTAGGAAATCGTAGGGATAACTTAGGGACTTATCCAATGTAGATTTCCCCGTCATGACTCCATTATGGTCAATGAACCAAAGATTGAGTTCGAGGGTGAGGGTACGATTAAGATTAAGATCAAGAATCAAATTCACCCATTGATGGCCTCTACTTATTATCGATTCATGTTCAACTGTTATGCAATTAAATAACCAAATAAAAAATGTAAGCACCCTAAAAAAGATTAGTGTACGTTGGTTCATTAAATACATAATAGAATAATTTTTGGTGACATATTATTATGCAATCAAATTACTAGTATCCTAATTAGATTGTCCAATTATCTTATTAGGCGTACTTAGAAAAGTTCTTTAGGTTATTAATTAGCAATAATAAGCATGTGAGGTGATGAAAGCATTAAAATATACAATCATGCATATGAATATATATTCAATATAGAAAAGAAATAAAAAGAGAAGGGTAAAGATTAGAATATACAAGAACACGTTAATTCCTTTCAGATCTACATTATGACAAGTAAATTGTTAGTAAAAAAGGAATTAAATTGGAATTGACCCTCAGGTTTTTATGCCTTTGTCACCTGGGTCTTATGCAATGATCTTCAGGATGAGCAATCATGAAGCTTATATGGAATTTGAATGTATGAATATGTTTGATTATATGTTTGAATGTACTTGCATGGCGCACAACTCGTGTGCTAGACGCACAACCTTTGCGTCTCGCGCACTAGCTTTGCGTTTTGGAAATTTGTGTATGGCATTGATGCTGCGCACGGGCAATATTTTGCGTCAAACGCAATGTTAACCTGGCTGGTTTTTTATTGTTTTCAGATTCTTTTTATCCTTTGATGAAATTTATCCTTTGAAATCCGAAATCAGCTATCTTTAGGAACAAAAATCTGATTTTCGAAATATCCTTTAAGAATTAATTATAAGGAATAATTAATATTAAAATATAAAAAATACAATTAATTATCATAAATAATTAATTGGGCCTTTAAATTGGGCTTGGATTGTTTCAACCAATAAATAGACTTTATATTTTCGAAACACTTTTGGGCTTTGCTTGTTTGATTGCACTTCCTGTGGACCGGACTAATTAGGACGACGGTATGTTTTATCATCGGGTACTACATGGGGAGACACGATTTTGTGTCTACAATTAGATTCACTTTCCCCTCTGGATTCTCGAGCATCATACCACTAGTAGAATAATTATTAATTGCGGCGGTTGAATTGCGGTAGTTTTACCCATACGCAGCAATAAACCGCGTCAAAATAAAAAAAAGATCGAAAATCAATCTATTGCTGCGGTTTTTGGTGGAAACCGCAGCAATATACCTCAACGGAAACATTTCAAACTGTGTTGATCAAGTCTGACGAAATATATTGCTGCGGTTTCTACCAAGAACCGCAGCAATAGATTAAAATATTATTTTTTTAATGATATTTGAACTTATTGCTGCGATTCCTACAAAAAACCGCAGCAATAGACTTTTTAAATTAATAAAAGAAGGCACCCAACTAGGGTTTCTTTGTTAAGTTAGTGGGTGGGCATCGTTCTCTTCATTCCTTCGTTCTCTTCATTCTTTCGTTCTCTCTCCTCACTTCTTCATTCATCAGTTCATCTCCTTCTTCTCTCCTCCTCAAATGTCCTGAACTCCTTCCTCTCTCCTACTCTCCAGCATCTTCGAATTTGCCGTAAGACTGAATTTGCTCGCCGTGAAATCTACTATCCATCATCTTCATCCTCGTTCTTCTTCTTGTTGTTCGTCTGATCGGCGTTGATTGTTGGTCGTTCTTCATCATCTCGTGGTTCTTTAGATCGTGTTCTTCATCGTCTCCTTGTGGTTCTTTTGAACGCGTTCTTCATCGCCGTTTTCAACCTTGGCGGTCTTCGCCAGTGGTCTTCGCCGATGTCTGGGTTGAAAGGCGCATTATTTCTCAACTGCTGACATTGATGGATGGTCTTAAGAGCTGGGCCCATGTTATTGTGATGGGTGCTACCAACCAGCCTACTAGTATCGACCCTGCTCTTAGAAGATTTGGAAGATTTGACCGTGAGATCAACATTGGGGTTCCTGATGAAGTTGGGAGGTTGGAAGTTCTCCACATCCATAATAAGAATATGAAACTTGCATATTTGAAAGATTTTTCTTTTATTATTTAGTTTTTTTTCATTTTTGTATGTAATTAGTTTCAATTCATTTTTTTGTTCTAGTTTTATTTTCTCATTAGGTTATCTGGTTTATTTTATCTTATCTTTTAGATATTGTAATTTTGTATTTTCATATTTTGATTTTCTACCCAACGCATGAATTGAATGAGTTGTACTAGTTCGTTTTAGTTACTTTTGGTCCTAAGTAATTACTTCCAGTTTTCCTATTGTATGATGTTTAGTTTTTTGTTCATATTTTTATCTTTTATGTTTGATGGAAAAGTGTAATTTTTTTTACCGTACCGGTACCTATTGTTGCGGTTTTGGGCCATAACCACAGTAATAGGTTCACCCTATTGCTGCGGTTTTAGAACCGCAATAATATATTTAACCTATTGTTGCGCTTTGATATGCGGCGGTGCGAAATCCGCAGCAATAGGCCACTTAGAAACTGCAGCAAAACGCAATTATTCTACTAGTGTACAACATTGATGAAGGTTATGAGCACACTCCCCATATGTTGTTGATGTGCTATTTAGTACTTGTACACACACTAGACTATCAAGTTGCACTTCAAAATATTTCCAGATTGCGAGCCAACTCCAACCCCTTCATGAGAGCTAAAACCTCTACCTTAAAGGACATATGAAGACCAAAGTTAGCGGAAAAAGCCAAGACAAACTTGCCCCTGTGGTCCCAAATGATTGCCCCTCCTCTCGATGCACTCGGGGATCCTTTCGCCGCCTCAACACAGTTAAAATACCACTCTGTGAGAGGAGATTACTAATTAATGAACTTATCAATCTTGGAAGGAGTGTTTTGTGAGTCAACCATATTAACACCATCCCAATACCTCCTAGCTTCATCATTATCGAATTTGACGGAAGACACCAAAGACAATTGGTATATCATTCCTTCTTCCGAACAGAAAGCAATTACGCCATCTCCATATCCACCATGTAGCCACCGCAAAGAAATTGTGCCATTGATCACTACAAGCTTCTGTATTATGACTGACATTAAAGGTGATCCAATTTTCAATATTACCTTAAAAGAAATGTTGGGAATGAGAAGGGCCTCCTAATTTTTGGCGATCTCGCAAGACATGGAGGGTAGATTCGTCTTGAGCACCGCAAATATAATGTAGCATTTCAGATCATCTGCCATTTGCCTCTTAAACCTATTAAGGTTCCCAAGAATACGATCATGTCATGCTAACCATAAGAAGGCTCTTATTCTTTGTTGCACTGGCGAGTGCCAAATTGCATCCCAACAGTGTTCATCAAGATTATCACCTTTGTTGCGCATGATGCTCAAGGTAAACTTTATAGTGAATTTTCCATTATTCGAGTTCTTCCAATAAACTAAGTCACAAAATTCTGGATCATTCTTGAGTTCATATGTATGGAATAGCTTCAGCGTTTCTTGTTGGAGATAACGGGGAAACACTTCCCATTTCCAACCATGCCATGCTCCCACATTTCTTTTACGGTGGCCCCTTCTATTTCCGGTGGCATGGGTGGGACGACATATTCCCATCGCATTCTGTTAACTCACTAGAAGAGATTTGTCTGACACCCATTTTAAAGTTAAATAAAAGACCCTAAGCAGGTAAGTGTGTTTAATTTAGGGTCCTTTAATAAAATAATAACAATAATACTACTAATTATAGACAATTCATAATTCATTCGTGTAGTACAAAGATCGTAAGCCAGATTTTTAAGTTAGGGTCCATTCTAAGAAAATAATAACAATAATACTACTAATTATAGATATTCCATAAGTCATTCATGCATCACAAGGATTGTAAGCCATTTTTAAGTTATTCTCATTACCATATTATAAAATTTTAAATCACAACGCCATGCCACCATACACTTCTTTTGTTGTGAGGTCAAAATTTTAAAAAATTTATATAATTTTATCTTAATATCGTGTAAGGTATGTCTATATTCATTTGTTAGGTATAACTAAAAAATTTATGATCAAATGTATGTATTCAAAATGCTAAGAAATAAAAGAGAACGACTTTAAAGAATGAAGCGAGTCATCATTTCTCTCATTAAGTAAACAATCATTCAACCACTGATTTCATGTTCACTATGGCTCATGCATTTGAAAAGTTGTACATGGGTGTGCTTTATAGATTAATAAATAATAGTTTGACACTTTCTTTCTCAAACTTATATGGATTTTTATTTTATAATTTTAATTTCTAAATCATCACTTTTAGTGAACCATATATAGGCTTGTTTTTCGGCATGATCAGAGCCAACGGTAATGTTGGTGCAACCATAAGTACTTAAAAGATTTCTTCAGAGAATCTTATTTTGCAAAGGGGATATTATACATAGTGTTTTGGCATGTGCCCTCTGCATAACATCCATAGAAATGCCAATACGGGGAGGTACTTTATTGTTCTAATAGTTTAACGCCAGATATAATTTATTAAAACCCAAGAGAGAGGGGTTAAGCGGTACTACGAAAAGGGGGAGCAGAAGTGGTTGCATGATTGAGTACCAGTAGTGGTGTGAATTGTGATTTTATATGAGCCTCTGAATGAAGCAATGGACAGAGCAAAAACTTTTTCAGTCAACCATGTTTTTTATAAAAAGTCGGTCACTTGTTCCACCGGGACATTAGTTACAGCAGTCACTGAACGCACGAGTCATAAGGCGATTTTAAAATATATTTTTAATATACGATATGATTATAAAAACTTTAAATCACGAGCTAATATTCATACCATGATTTTACGAGCTAGAAACATCCTAAAATCTTAAATATATAAAACAAAAACTTCCCTTGCATTTTGATGTGTTTTTTTTGTTTCATTTGTGTATTTATAAATGTATATATCACGATTATTAGATTTTTAAAATTTAAAATGTTGTAACAAATTTCATGAAATATAATTATACATTTTATATTTTTTCAACTTTAAATGTATGGATTCTAATAATTATGAATTAAATAAAATTGGAATAAAAACAACTACTTAATACACAAAATAATTCCCGTGCATTATGCAGGGGTCCAAATCATATCTACATAAAACCTCCCGTGCATTTTTGCACGGGTTTTGAACCTAGTTATATAATGTATATAATAGAAGAATCCTAGGTAAATTAGGAGAACTAATTCTCCTCCCTTTTCCCTTTATGCATGGTCAGTCAACTCAATCCTATATGGACTTGAGTTGCTTTGTCCAACTTGTGCTACAGTTCGTGACCTCATAGGATTAATATATTTTAGTTATAGGCCCAATCAATATTGTCAAATTAATCGTATTTATTATCTAGCAAGCAAATATAATTACTAAAAATAATTAACTTTATTATCTTCATAATTTGATTCCTATTTATATTTAGTAATTACCGGGATGTTTAAGGACATATTCCTTCAAGGGAGAAATTGGTAGCATCAATAAATGAAGAGAGAGAAAAGGCTGCAACAACACGGCGAGAGGATGCAGGGGAAGAGGGAGTAACGGGGGTGAGAGAGAGAGAGAAAATTGGGGTTTGTAGATTTTTTTTTTTTTTTTTTTTGCTTCTTGAAGTGAATGAAGAATCATAAATGAAATTTAGGTTGCAGTATTCAACCTAGGCTTAGCAGGTGAGGCACAAAGGGAGGAAGGAAGAAGGAGCTGGGTTGCTCCATGAAGGCCACAAAGAAGGGGAGCTGGAGAAGGGGACAAGGAAGGAGAGAGAAAATAATAAGGAGGGATGGGATTCCTTCTCTCAATTATTTCCTTTTTATACTACACCACTTAGCACGAATAGACCTATTTTATTAAAACATGAGATAAAACAACACTATAACTTGTGAAAATTGACTTATTAAATAACTTTCAAATATCATAATATCACATACAACAATATTTAATTAAACGCAAAACTATTTATACTTATTTCTAAAATATAACAGAATACTTAAGCTAATATTAATGATTAGCTTGTCCTTAAACGCACATAAAAAAATATTATTTGATATTCATAAATAAAATATAATTTCAAAATCAATAGAATGATAGAAGATCATTCGTAAATATAAAATTCATATTTTAACTAAAATAATCAGAGTATTTAATATACGGTTTTTTCACCAGGTACTCCTGTGGTTTTTCAAAATTCATGGGGTACCCCAACTTTTAAAAAAATGCACCAGGTACCCTTACTATATCAATAAAATTCACGAAATGCCCTTAATGACTAACGGTGTTAAGTTTTCGTTAGTCATTAACCCTAATTCACCCCTCTAACCCTACTTAAACCCTAATTAACCCTAATTAACTAACTAAACCCTAATTAACCCTAATTAACTAACTAAACCCTAACTTATAACCGTACCCTAACCCCACCCTCCACCACCCCCCGCACCCCCTCCCCTCCCCCACCCCCCGCAGTAGCCCCCCCCCCACCCCCGCAACCCCGCTCCCCTCCCCCCACCCCGTCGATTTCCGACGATTTCCCCCAACCCCGTCGATTCCCTTCGATTTCCCCCACCCCCGTCGATTCCCTTCGATTTCCCCCACCCCCCGTCGATTTCCTTCGATTTCCCCCACCCCCATCGATTTCCTTCGAACTCCCTCCCCTTCCCCAGTCGATTTCCCCCAACCCCATCGATTTCCTTCAAATTTCCCCCCACCCCATCGATTTATGTGTGCTGTGGTCTCGCCGTATGTTGTGTGCTTTGCAGGGATGGGGGGGGTCTGCTGTGTCTTTGCGGGTGATGGGGGTCATGGCCGGTAGTTGCTTGTGTGAAGAGAGAGAAGGGGAATATCTCGTGCGGTGGCCGAGATGGAGGGGGGAGGGGATTGCGGGCTGCGGGGGAAGGGGGATGGGGGCTGCGGAGTGGAGGAAGGGGGGGGGGGGCCCTGCGTGGGTAGGGGAAGGGGCCGGCTGGGTGGGGGGGGGGGGGGGGGGGGGGGTGGTGGGGGTGGTGGGGGGGGGGTTAGGGGGTTAGGGTTAGGAGGTTATGGTTAGGGGGTTAGGGTTTAGGGTTTAGGGTTAGGGTTTAGTGTTTAGGGTTAGGGTTTAGGGTTAATGACTAACGGAAACTTGACGTCGTTAGTCATTAAGGGCAGGGTTAGGGTTTAGGGTTAATGACTAACGGAAACTTGACACCGTTAGTCATTAAGGGCATTTCATGAATTTTATTGAAATAGTAAGGGTACCTGGTGCATTTTTTAAAAAGCAGGGTACCCCATGAATTTTGAAAAACCACAGGGGTACCTGGTGAAAAAACCGTTTAATATATAATTTGGCTAATAATTATTGAAATCACCTGCTATAAGTCATGTCACATTATCCTTGTTGGCAAACTCTTTTAACTCATCCCACAATTATCTTCTCTTGGAAGGATCTAGATTTGCTAAATCGCCGTGAAGTACCATGGAGACGCACAAACTCACTTGGTAAGCATGATTATATGCTCTACAGTAACCAATTCTGGCTTCCAGAACACCCAAATTCATCCATTCAACCCAACAACATCAACTCGAGTGTGACATGAGTATCCTAGGATATATTTGCATATTACTAATTTAATATGGTCAAAGCTAGCATCTATTAGTTTCAAAAGTCAATACGATAAATTCATTAAAAAAGGAGTAAGTATTTCACTATTTTCAATCATTTATGAGTCATAGAGTCATAATATTTCGAATTTTTTCCTTGAATAATGCAAAAGTGGGTTTTAATTCCAGAAATATGCCCAAGTGCAAATTAATTCCCAGCGTACCGTCCACGTAGGACGGCACGCGGGAAACTGTTTTTTTTTTGTTTTTGCCCAGGTAAACCGCTACTCTGAGTAGCTGTTTATTTTAAAATAAACCGCTACTTGAAGTAGCGGTTTATACACATAAACCGCTATCTCAGGTAGCGGTTTATGTATATAAACCGCTACCCTGAGTAGCGGTTTACCTGGGCAAAATGTTACAAGCACAAATCAAACTCTGGCATATGTAAACCGCTATTACGAATAGCGGTTTATGTACAAAAAAACCCCGGTCAGTGCTGCTTCCCCATAACTGGCCAAAATACCAGAAACATTAAAAAAAAGCTCTCCAACCTGCAATTCCAGCACCAAATTCCATCCAACAAGTTCATCCACATTCAAATTTATCCAAGAATTTCTTAATTACGAAGTAAGATTAATTAAGAAAATATGTCAATCACAAACAAAGTTTAATATTTAACATAGTGTTAACTAACTATACAAACAATAAATGAAAGTGCTAAGACCCCCTCTTCTTCTTTTGTGAAGGTCTAGATGAACTAGGTGTGGTCTCACTAGACTCTGCAATGGCATCAAGAGAAGATGGAGTGGTGGCAGAACGTCGTCGGTAGGTCCTCTGACAGACTGGAGGTGAAAGCAAAGGTGTCGTGGTAGATGTATGGGCAGCAGACATAGAAGATGTAGAAGTCGATGTATGTGCAGCAGAAGTAGGCACGCCCTGTAAGATGTGGCCATGTCCAGCTCGGCCAACAGCATCAATACACAGTCCCCTCATGGTCTGCAATGTCAGTGCAAACAACTGGCGCTCCATATCTGGGGGCAATGACTCAGCAGCCTCTAGTACAGTGCTGCACCTATGAGCAACATCAGATAAAGTATGTGCCTGCATAGAAAGAAAAATACATATTATATAGTCGGATAAATAAATAAATGTATAACTACAAATCATGGCACTTACCAGTACTATATCTGCAGACGCAGGCTGATAATGTGTAGAAGGAGGTCGCCTCAATGGATCGGTCATGTGTAACCTCGTAATGCGACGATACCATATCATATACTCCTCAATAGCATGAGTACGACCACTAAACGGAGTGCCCTGAACAACACGTCTCTCGCGCTCATCCCACTGCGCTATGTAAGGTCGATGTCTGAGCGGATAATTCTTGTTCTTCGACCTCCGATCAATGCCATGAAGGGCTGTGCTCGTATCACAAGGTGCTGGAATCATCTGCTCGAATCCAAACTGGCGCATAACTCGATCAGGAAAATGAAACTCCACAATGTCGAAGCAAATAAGTGGAGCCAATGTGCGCCATACATGTCGATCAACTCGACATATAGCCCTCGTTCATAGTCAAACACAATCACCTCATGAGCACTTGCCTTCTCCATGTTCTTTTCAATGATGGTAGTCGCCTTCGGGCTATAATCATGGCCTTCCTCAAGTCTTTTTCTACCCAATTCTTTCCTTGTAGCAAAATAAGAATTGACACGATAAAATGTCATTCTTACCAAAGCAGTGATCGGAAGACATCTTGCCCCTTTTAGGACGCCATTAAACACTTCAGACATGTTTGTGGTTTGCACACCATATCTATACCCACCATCATGATGAAGAGACCATAGATGAAGGGGAATGTCCAACAGATATCTAGCTGCCTCGACATTAATGGAGCCAATTCGATCCATATAGTACAAAAACTTCCTCTTCTGCCTAGCATATGCAGCTTTTCCGAATAGATTCTTGATGGCAGCATTCTTATACTTCGTATCCAAGTTCGAAGCAAGATGTCGTACACAAAATCGGTGATGGGCATATGGTTCTTCCCATCCACTTTGAGGCTCGTTCATAGCTGCAAGGATACCCCTATGACGATCAGAGATGACACACAAATCCTTTCTATCTGTGACAGAACGTCTAATGCAAGCTAAAAACCAAGACCATTCCTCCGTGCTTTCTTCCTCCACAACAGCAAAGGCAAGTGGGAATAGCTGGAAATTAGCATCTGTTCCCATAGCAATCAATAATTTGCCTTTGTATTTCCCGTACAAGTGAGTACCATCTATAGTGATAAGAGGTCGACAATGACGGAATCCGGTAATGGAGGGTTTAAAGGCCCAGAAGACCCTCTTAAAGATGTGCGTACTAGGATCTTGTGTTGGGATCGTACACCAGTAAACGACAGTGTCTCGATTGGACTCTTTCATGGCTTGCAAGTACCTAGGTAACTCTTGATAAGACTTCTCCCAATCACCAAAAATATTGGTTATTGCCTTTTGTTTGGCTAACCAAGCTCTCTTGTATGTTATTGAAAATTGATATTGGTTCTTCACAAAAGTCAAGATGGACTGAACTTTGAATGAAGGATCAGTCCTAATGAATTCCTCGATAAGATCAACAACGAAATCCGATGAAATGAGAGGATGGTCTCCACATGTTATGTCTCCCAAACAATTGCTTGCATGTGGACCACCATATCGTACAATTTTGAATGAGTACGACTTAGTCATGATTGCACGCAACCTCCATGGACAGGTGACACACTTCCTTTCGGGCACATTCAATGACATACTTTGTGGGCTCGACTCTAACACCCGAAACATCTGGTTTCTAGAGATCGACCATGCTTTCACAAAATTCTTTAATTGCTGCAATGAGGCAAACTCTTGTCCTATCTCAAATTCAGAAGCCACAGTCAATGAACCAGTGCATTTCCAAGTCATCCATGCATCTATTAACCTTTGATCAACTTCGTCAATTCTGAGCCAATCTTGTGAAGGAACACCAGACATTATTGCCTTGTCAGCTGTTTCCCTTGCATCATCGTCCTCCTCCCTATCAGAATCCACATGCTCCTCCTCATTTCCCAAAAAATCAACATCATTTCGATGTAGAGTATCGAGATGGAATGTGGATGGTATGTGGGGAGACGAACCAGGAGAACTGAACTCATTCATGTGCTCATTGACATAATGTGGGTCTGACAACATGCTAGTAAATGATTCAAATTGCATACTAGGAGCTGATGCCGGTACCTCCATGCTATCCCTAAAGTCCATTGTAGGTACATAACCCACATTACTTTGGAGATTTATCTCCTTGGGAACTTGTTCAATGTACACCTCCATTGCCATGGCTGACGTTTGTGTCACTGAAAGCCACATAGCACTTAGTGACTCGTCATCCTCTAGTGCAATTGACACATATTTCCCCGGCATCGGATATCTCATATACAATTTCAGTTCCACATACATACGATCACATCCAACAACGTCATATACCCTATTCAGAATCTCTTGAAACATCATACCAGAATTGATGAACATAATTTTTTTCCTTCCACCTCTATACACAATATCAACGTCATTTTGAGATAGTTCACCATTCCAATAAAGGTATAAAGGATATTTAGGTTGTTCTATATTCTATATACAAAAAACATAATGTTTAAGTTATTCTTATTCTACACATTCAAACAATATGAACACCATTCTTCACCTATACTAGTAGCATTTGCAACCTAAACACAACAATTCATGCAAAATCAACCATCACAAAATGCTCAACACCATTTTTAACCAACCAATATCAGCAATATATCACCTTCCAATTCATGCAAAATCAACCATCACAAAATGCTAAATTATGCAAAATACTAGATTATACTAATCAAATTAAACAATTTCCATCTAACAACAGTTACAAAGCTAAAATACATAACAAATATGACATGCTAAGCAAATTAAATTAAAAAAAAAAACAAAAAAAAAACTCACATGGGCTAATAGACGGTGGCGTGCTGTTGGTGGTGCGGCTGTGCGACGTTGTCACTCGCCTGGCGTCAGTTGCGCGGCGACGTCCTTGTTGGCTGAGCTCCGGTGGCCCACTATCGACGGTGGTGTTGTGTGGGACGGTCAGTCGTAAGAGAGAGAGGGAGAAACAAATTTGAGAGAATGAAATCGTCGAATCTGAGAAATTGGGAAACCTAGGGGGGAGTTGGGAATTTCAATAAACCGCTACTTAGAGTAGCGGTTTTCATTAATGAACCGCTACTTCAAGTAGCGGTTTATTGCACTCAGCGCCAAGCTATGGAGTGGGGGGTTCATGGACCAGTAAACCGCAACTTGAAGTCGCGGTCAATTAATATTAACCGCTACTTCAAGTAGCGGTTTATTTTTACCATAACCGCTACTTTAAGTAGCGGCTTATAAGGGTAAACCGCTATTCGTAGTAGCGGTTTTACTTAAGTAGAAAAAAAAAAAAATCTCGCGTGCCGTCCTACGTGGACGGTACGCAGGGAATTAATTTGCATTTGGGCATATTTCTGGAATTAAAACCCACTTTTGCATTATTCAAGGAAAAAATTCATAATATTTCCTAAACAAAATTGTCACGACTATTTACACATCACATATGAAAACAAAAGGGGACTGTAAATTCAATTTTCTCTAGTCTAAGCAGCTGAGGCAAATCCGAAGTGAAGTGGTGTGGAGTGAGAAAATCAAACAAAAGGGATTTCTCTCGTCGGCGTTAATGGGGATGATGTCATTAACGGAGCTTGATGACGACATAGTGCGTAGCATGTCAATTGGCGCCGTCTTCTCCGATTTTGTGAGTTTCTTCGTTGTTCTATTTCTTCAATTTCTTTGCTTATTTCTGTTTGAGAAGTTTCTAACTATTCGGCTACTTAATCATGAAACTGGATAATTTTAATTGGTTTTAGAAGTTTCAAGCAAACTATCTAAAATCCTTACAACTTGACTGTGTAACGAGTATGCTGTAATCTATCTTGGTAGTGCAATTGTCTTGTTGCAGGATACTGTATCTGCAGAACTTCAGCTAAGAATATATATATATATATAGAGAATTAGAAGATACTCCCTCCGGTCTTTATTAGTTTACCCGTTTATTTTGCACAGAGTTTTAGGAGAAACAATGTTGTGGGGCATAGAAAGAAAGAGAAACTATTATTTTATATTAAAGTTGAATGTATGTGTGATGGAAAGTTAGTGGTCCCATTCCAAAAATGGAAACAAAAGAAATGGGTAAACTAATAAGGGACATCCCAAAAAGGAATACGGGTAAACTAATAAAGACCGGAGGGAGTAGAAGAGAAGGAGGTGTTTGTTATTATGAATCATAAACTGAAATGATTACATTCAACTACATTTTATACAACCAAAGAGTTAGCTGAGCTAACTAACTTTGTATTAACTAACTGCGAGCTAAGCTGTTAGCTTTATTAACTAACTAACAGATTCTCCCCTAACATTCCTTCCCCCTTAAAAGATTTGACTTCCAAGCAAATCAACCAACTAGAAAATCTGGAAATTTATTCTCAAAGTCAACAGCAACTTCCCAGGAAGACTCAGATTCAGGAACTCCCTCCCATTGAACAAGATATTGCACTTGAGCTTGATTATGAACTTTAACAACTCTTCTGTCCAGAATTGCTCTAGGTTTAAGGCTAGCAGTAGCATCTAGCCCATGAAACCAAGTTGGAATATGTGTGGCAATAGGTAAGGTGCCATGAAAAAGCTTCAATTGTGACACATGAAAAACATCATGAATCTTTGCTGAAGTAGGGATTTTAAGCTTATAAGCCACTTTGCCATTCACAGCTTGAATCTGATAAGGGCCATAGTACTTAGGAGAAAATTTTTGATTGGATCTCTGCCTATATGGTTGAAGCTTCAACCATACCCAGTCCCCTACCATAAAAGACCTTTCTATCAGCTTGCTGTTTCATCCTAGCTTGAACTCAGGTGATATTTGAGCATAGCCAGCATTTCTTCCCTTCTTTGTAGACTTCTGTCCACTTTAGCAATATTTGACTCTCCTGGCAAGTAAGGTAGATACACTGGAGGAGACTGGCCATAAACTACCTCATATGGAGTCATTTGGGTAGCAGAGTGGAAGTGAGTATTATACCACCACTCTGCTAGTGGAAGCCAAGCATGCCATTCTTTGGGATGTTCACTGCACATACATCTCAAATAGGTCTCCAAGCACCTATTTACCACTTCTGTCTGGCCATCTGTCTCAGGGTGGTATGCTGAGGATTATAGGAACTCAGTGCCATGTAAAGTAAACAGAACTTGCCAGAATTGACTCAAAAATATGGCATCTCTATCACTCACTATACTCCTAGGCCACCCATGGAGCTTGAAAACATTGTCTAGGTAGCTTGAGCTACCTGTAGAGCTAAATATGGGTGAGCTAACGGTATAAAATGCCCATATTTACTCAACCTGTCAACAACTACAAAAATGACATCATAACCAGCTGACTTAGGTAACCCAGAAATAAAGTCCATAGACACATCTACCCAAATAACTTCTGGAACTGGCAAAGGCTGAAGTAATCCAGGACTAGCAGCTGGATCATACTTAGATGCTTGACACACTTGACATTTCCTCACAAATTGTCTCACATTTGTACTGAGGCCCTTCCAATAAAACAAATTTTTGACTCTTCTAATAGTCAAATCCCTGCCAGAATGGCCACTCTCTGCAGAAGAGTGCAACCAAGTTATACCCACTACTAGCTTGCCATTCTTTCTGAGTAGTCCATCTTGCAAGCTGTACTTTTCCACCACTTGAGACTGCTGTAACTGATTCAAAACTTCCCCCAATGTGTCGTCAAGCACATAACTAGCTTGTAAAAGCTCAATTAAATTGGAAGAAACAAGAGAAATTGCCATACACAACAAATCAGATCCTGGAACTCTTGATAAAGCATTAGCTACCTGATTATCTCTGCCACATTTTTTTATCTAATCTCATAATCAAATCCCATGAGTTTAGAGAGCCAAAAGTGTTGAAATGGAGTGGAAATTTTCTGTTGTAAGAGCCATTTCAAGCTCTTTTGATCAGTGTGAATAACAAAGTGAGTTCCCACCAAATATTGCTACCACTTTTGTACTGCAAACACCATAGCTAAGAGTTCCTTCTCATATACTGATAATTTTTGCCATTTAGGACCCAAAGTCCTGCTAATAAAAGCCAAAGGATGGTTGTTTTGCATTAATACAGCTTCAATGCCATCTTTGGAAGCATTTGTTTCCACAACAAACTGCTTGGTGAAATCTGGAACACCAAGAACAGGAGCTGTAACTAAAGCTTGTTTCAAAGTAGACAAAGCTTGAGAAGCAGATTCAGACCAGTTGAAAGCCCCTTTCTTCAATAAATCGGTGAGAGGCTTACTGATAATGGAATTGTGTTTGACAAATTTTCTATAGTAACCAGCCAGCCCTAAAAAACTCCTCAACTCCTTAACTTTTTTAGGAACAGTCCATCTCTCAATTGCAGCAACTTTGCTTGGATCAGTCTCCACGCCAGCAGCTGAAATATAATGCCCCAAGTACTCCACTTTATTTATAGCAAAACTGCATTTGCTTTCCTTAATAAACATGGAATTGCCTCTCATCAATTCAAAGACTGCTCTCAAATCTGTCCAGTGAGTATCCTTGTCTTTGCTGTAAACAAGAATATCATCAAAGAACACTAGGACACATCTCCTTAATAAAGGTTTGAATACATTGTTCATCCATCCTTGGAAAGAAGCAGGAGCATTTGTAAGCCCAAAAGGCATTACAAGAAACTCATAATGTCCTGTATGAGTCTTGAATGCAGTTTTATACACATCATTAGGATGAACCCTTAACTGGTGATAGCCAGCCCTCAAATCCAACTTGCTAAAAATGGTAGCTCCAGCTAACTCATCAATAAGCTCATCTATGATTGGAATGGGGAATTTATTCTTCACAGTCTTAGAATTCAAATCTCTATAATCAACACAAAGCCTCCAAGTGCCATCTTTCTTTCCCACTAAGACAACAGGTGATGCAAAAGGGCTGGAGCTATTCTATATGATTCCCTTATCTAGCATTTCTTGCACTAATTGCTCAATTATATCCCTTTGCTTAAGAGGATACCTGTATGGTCTGATGTTTACTGGTTTACATCCAGATTCCAGAGGAATAGTGTGATTAAACACACCTCTATGAGGAGGCAGATGAATAGGATCTTCAAAAAGATCCTTATAGTGCTGCTTCAATTCCACCAATTCAGGGAAATCTTCTATAGAAGAGTGAGAGCTAGTTTCAACATCCATGGACATTAAAGATAGATCTCTCACTTGTAAAACACACAACTGCACAGCATTGCTTATCAATTTAGAAGAAGGAGCACCATCAACTACCTTCACCTTCTGAGGATGTATGCCCTTTAACACAAAGAGCCTACCATTCAGCCTAAACTCCATCAAAAGTGCTTTGAAATCCCAGCAAATAGACCCCATGGTAGTTAACCACTGTACCTCCAATACCATGTCACAACCTCCTAGAGATATCAACATCATATCAGCTTCAAATTGTTGTCCTTGCATACTCCACTGAAACCCTTTACAAACATGTTGACAGTTCAACTAATTACCATCAGCTGCCACTGCCACTGCCACTGCCACTGCCACTGCCACTGCCACTGCCACTGCCACTGCCACTGCCACTGAAGGAATAGATTCAATGTTACACCCCAGCTTCTTAGCTAGATTCAGGTCTAAGAAGTTATGAGTAGAACCTGAGTCTACTAAAATGTGAAATATCTTATCCTTCACTAAGCCTTGAACTCTCATGGTTTGGAAAGTTTGATTTCCAAATAAAGCATTCACAGAGATCAAAGGCTCAACATCAATATCCTCATCTTCATCACTGTCAATAAGTGGTTATGTGTTCTCAGCAATCTCAACTGTAAACAATTGGGGTTCTTTGAATTGGCACTTGTGATTCCTACTGTATGGTTGATCACAATAATAGCAAAGGCCCTTTGCTATCTTTTCAGCCCTCACATCTGCTGGAATGTACTTAAAGTTCTTACCATTTTTAGGTGTGAATTTGGATGCAGGTAAACTGGTAATGGATTGGATAGGAGAATTTTGAGCAGTTGAACTAGGGGTGGGTAATAAAGGAGGAAGAGATTTGGATGCATTTGTGAAAGAAAAGAATTTAGCTGGTTTAGGCTAAATAGACTTTAAGGTTTCTTCCTGCAACCTAGCAATTTCCACTGCTGCAGAAATTGTGGCAGGTTTTAAAGCTTTCACAAAAGGCTTAACTCCAGGTTTTAACTCTCCAACAAAGCTCTCCAGCATATATTCATCAGGTAAAGCATGATGATGTTGAAGGATTACAGAACTTAAATCCTCAAATTCATCAATATAAGTCTCTAAGGAGTCAGTTTGCTGAATCTTATTGAATTGTTCAACAGCATTAAAGGTTGTTTCATCCTTAAATCTAGCTGACAAGTCAACTACAAATTCAGTCCAATCCACATTCTTCCTCACAGATAACTAGTTACCCATTTTTCAGCCTTTTCAATCATGAATAAAGATGCTAAATAAACCTTTTGATCATCAGGTATTTTACACAAGTGAAAGTATTTACTGCATTTTTTTATCCACAATCTACAATTAGAGCCATCAAATTTTGGAAACTCCAATTTAGGAACATACCCCAAAGGTTTAGGTCCTGTTGTTGCTTTAAGAATCCTAGGACTACCCTGACCTCCTTCACCATTTGGAGTACCATTATCAGTCATCTGATTCTTCAATTCCAGAATCAATGTCATCATGTCATCAATTTTCTTAGATTAATCATCCACTTTCTTGGATTGAGCATGAAACTTCTGTTCTAATGATTTGAGTTGTTCATCCATGGGACTGCTGCTTCTGGTTGCAGGTGCCAGTTTGAAGCAATGAAAGTAATTGAGTAATTAAGCACTCAATTACAAGGAAAACTTCTCAATTTTCTGGAAAAATAGGGTGTAAAATTGGCGGCAAATTACTCAACAGAATTTTGTAATTTTTAGCTCAAAAGAATCAGGAAGATATAGAGATTTGGTTGAACTAAAAATCTCTATGAAACAGAATTTTCTTCACTTTCGACAAAATAGGGTGTTGATTTTGACTGTGAAAACATGATCTGATAATTGCAATTTTTAGCTCAATAGAACCGCAATCTAACAGAGATTCTAATGAACTGAAAATGAATCAATTTGGATGAGTTTTGATCGAATTGCTCTGGTACCAATGTTGCAGGATACTAAGTATCTGCAGAACTTCAGCTAAGAATATATATAGAGAGAGAGAGAATTAGAAGATAGAAGAGAAGGAGGTGTTTGTTATTATGAATCATAAACTGAAATGATTACATTCAACTACATTTTATACAACCAAAGAGTTAGCTGAGCTAACTAACTTTGTATTAACTAACTGCCAGCTAAGCTGTTAGCTTTATTAACTAACTAACAGAATCTCCCCTAACATGTCACTGCTTTTGGACTCCAACTTTGATTGTTTATATATGGCCGTGACGATGGTGAAGGTCACATATGTCCCAATTTAATCGCAACAGTGTCTCAGACTCTCATGTAATTTTGTTTTATTGTTAAAGTTGATTTGATAGAGGGTAGTGGGTATGATCGGAATGGTGGGTGGAGGTGGTATTATTTTTTCGATTTTTCCGATTTCCGATAAAGGTGTATGGTATAGTGGTAGAGTGAGAAATAATAAAGAAAATAGGGGATTCAGGCCTTAGGTAGAAGTGTTCCAAGTAAATTGGAACGGTTGAATATGGACAGTGTTGCAATGAAGGTAGTACTAGTTAACCTAATACACAATGGCAACGAAATAGGGGTGTGCAAATCAACACTCAAAAGTGTTCTTTCCTTTTCTTTTCCTCTTATAATATCATCTATCTCGAGTAGGTTTTGAGATAAGGGGCCTACTTCGTTGTTACCTATGATCTTAAAAACAATATGATGAAGTTTGGTTGAAACCAAACAGAGGTTCAATATTAGTTTTGGCTAATGAGGGGCCAAAGTACCATTCACTTGTAAATCAAAGATAAACCTGAATGATGCAATCATGTACGTTTTTCCTTCTTAGTTCTACCAAGAGGCAAGAGACAAGAGGCTGATGAGAATCTCAAAGTTCCAAATGATTAGAAACAGTTATAGACATCCCTCGTTAATAGAGTTTTCTCCCTAATTACCCAAAACATCCTTCTATGGTGTGTTGACCGCTACGATATAGGGTTTGACCAGTACGATATAGACTATGGCATGAGGACAAGAATATCTTTTGAAGACTAGAAGGCAATAGGACCTCAGAATTGCGTTACTTATTCTAGTTGAAGGTTTAGATTTAAATGAGCCAAGATGGGAAATTACTATCACTCAAAATATGGAGCATCCTATTGGGGCTCATTGGAGTTTGTCAAGTGAGGCTCTTGCTAGGCAAATTGGGGAAGAGGGCATGAAGAAAGAAATCAAGAAAGAGGAGAT
The DNA here is from genome assembly GCA_947648045.1 of Beta corolliflora. NCBI lineage: Eukaryota > Viridiplantae > Streptophyta > Magnoliopsida > Caryophyllales > Amaranthaceae > Beta > Beta corolliflora. Next base: position 493,011 of record CANSZD010003040.1, on the reverse strand, counting down.
AGAGAGAGCATTTATGTAATGAGTTCTGAGAGTTTGATACAGTTGGAATTTACATTAAAGAAATTATATACGAGTCTTTTAAATAATCAGTATTTCATGTGCTGATGAAACCATTCGCCCCTTTTGCATATACTTTTACATATCTTCCTTCGATTCAATTTCCTGTTTTTCTTTTGAGATTTTTTAATATGCTTATTATTATTTTCAGCAGTTTTTTCCCTTTGTATTCACTCTTCTCGTATAATAAACTAATTTGTCATATTATAGTGTATTACACGTGGACCCTGATGTCTTGGTATATGATTGATAATAATTTATCCAAGACTATGAAAGGAGATTGCTTTCACCAAGTGGAAATAAACTTAGCTGTATTGCTTCTTAGAGATTTGTAGTAGAAAAATTATGAGTTGGCTGTGATACTTGTTTTGTGAAAGCCTCTTGCTGTAGAATGACTTCAAGCTGTTCAGTCAGAGCAATCAAGAAGTGAAAGACCTTTTCTTTGATGAGAATCATTCTAATGCAGTCTGAGGCTTTCACAAACCACTTTTCCAAGACACCTCGTAAAATTTCCTATTATGAAATTTAAGATGAGCTACACTGACATCCTCAAAGAACCAGTTTGCTGAGCAGTAATACTCCCTACTCCTTAGACTATAGTCTTCCATATGTTCAATTAGATTCTCAGAAATAACTTTTAACTGATGGTTTAGGATTTTCTCAATGAACGCGTAAAAAGTGAGGATGATTTAGCAACATTGCTTGCTGATTTACTTGAGCAAATCAAGACATTTTGCTGACATGCAACAACTAGCTGCAGAAGCTCTCGAATCTTATAGTGTTCTGTAATAGATCCATAATAATACAGTTTTATCTTCAAAAGAATGAAACATTCCAATGTTAATGGTTATCTTGCTGAGAGAGGAATAGTGGAAGTGGGAATGCACGCAGCAGCTCTATTGTTACATGCTTTTCTTTTTGTTTTCTGACATCTTTGACTTGAACTTGTGGTTTTTCCTAGCAGGGTGAAAAGATAAATTCAATTGATTTCCACCGAACAAATGATCTGTTGGTCACAGCAAGTGCTGATGATTCAGTTCGGCTTTATGACATTGTTAATGCCAAGTGAGCCCTCTGTCTGATACTAGTCTAAATTTGGTGAATGATGCTAAGTTACTGATCTCTAAATTACTACTCCCTCCATCTCCTTTAACACTTCTCAGTTCTCTTTTTCAAAATCAAATTTCTAAATTCTGACCACAAATCTCACCAATATGTAAGAAAAAATATAGTTATGCTTGTTCGATTCGTTTCAATGTGTACAATCAAAATATCAACTTTTTATCATTTTTGTTAGGATTTTTTTATTTACGACTACCCGTAAGTAGAGGCTTTGATCTCTAAATCACCCTTAGATGAAAAACTTATTAAAAGACACATCTCTTTAGTTACATCTCATAGCCACCTTATGCCATGAATTCGCCAATTAACTATTAAATTAACATAGTGTACTAGTTACTTTAATCTCAATACCTACATCAACTTAGTAATAGAAAAACTGAAATAAAATACCCATCTACTCCAGTCTCCACTCTCCAACCCTAATCCCAACCCTTACAAGCCCCACCACAGCCACAACCCACCCAACCGTAGCTTCTCTCACCACCATCTTTCTCTCTTCCGCTCCTATCGCTTCCTCTGACTGCGTCTCCTCTTCTCTCTCCTCCTTCTACCTTTCCATCTTGACAACAACAAGACCAACAACCAAATTCACTAATGGCACACCAACTATAATAATCAGATCCAATCACGGTACACTAAGTACAACAATTCAACCCAGATCGCGACATCAAATGTCTGGATCTTGTGTGTAACAACAATGAAGTGATGATGGATTGCTATTTGCATTGTGGTTGGCAAGAGAGGGGAGGAGGGGGGGAGGAAGAACAGAGAAAGATGCAGGGAAGAGAGAGAAAGATGTCTCGGATGGGACCAGGCTTCACAAATCAGGGTGGGGACTGTGGTGGTTAGATGTCGGGTGTGCGTGGTGGCTAGACATGCTGCAGGACTCCATTACATGCAGATTTAGTGGGCTGGTTGAGTTGAGTGGTGGACATGGCAATTGTGGTGGTGGGGGATGTCGAGGTATAGCCAGGGGTGGGCGTGATCAGCTATGGTATGGTAGGAATTTTTTGATTGGGGTAGGGGGTCGTTCTTGTAGTGGTGATGTTGAGGAGTTTTGAATATATATAACATTTTATAATTATTTACTGTACATGTTTTAACAGGAGTAAGCAAAAAGTTGGTTATCAAAGGATAATTACACTATTAGTAAAATAGAAAGGTCATGGGAATTAATGAAGGATATGTAGGTATTTTTTTTCTAAGGTTTTATTTAGGGGTGGCTTTGAGATCAAAGCCTACTTGCGGGTGGTTTTGAATAAGAATTCCTTGTTATTATGATGTATTTAAACATATTGATGATCAAAGCTGTGCAAAAAACACATGAGAAGTTTAAATGGGGATGGAGGGAGAATGTCAATTAATTTCTCTGATTTTTACCTCTTACATACCTATATGATGACTAAAGAACTTGTTCTCGATATGATACTTCTGTTAATTTTGTTCACTGGATTATCTGGTCTTTTGAACAAAGTTTAATTTGGTTTATCTACTCATCTGCAATTCTTTCCAGACTTCTGAAGACCACATACCATAAGAAACATGGTGCTGATCGTATATGCTTCACCCACCACACTAGCTCAGTGGTTTGTTCTTCAAAGTATAACCTTGATTCAACCGGAGGCAAGTTTAATTAATATTGTTTCTTGACTGTATCCTATCTCAATAATGTACAGGCTCTGTGGCCTTTTGTCTGGATAGTGTGCTAAGATATCCTTTCTTCGCTTTTGCCAGAATCCCTAAGATATCTTTCCATGTATGATAATCGCTGTCTTCGCTACTTCAAAGGCCATATAGAAAGGTTTGAAGATATTTTCTATGATTGGATAGTTAACCGTTGATTTGGCTTCTACAGTTGCCTTCACCTTCATTTTGATTTCAAATCATGCAGGGTGATAAATCCTAAAATTTTGTCAGCCTGGAAATATTCTTTGACTACCTTTCCATGATATCTATCTTGTCTGACTTTTGAAGCCTTGGTTTGCTAATGTCAGTTTATCTCTTTCTCCCTTTGTGTAGAGTTGTTTCCTTGTGCATGTCACCAATCAATGATAGTTTTATGTCTGGTTCCCTTGACCACAGTGTAAGAATATGGGATCTTCGAGTAAATGCCTGCCAGGTAGGTTTAACCTCTTTTTAGATATGTATTTATGGACTCTTTGTTGAAAAGGGATTTGAATGACAGGTAGACTGTGTGATAGATCTGAAGTGTATCTCTTTTGCCCTACAAACTTATTTTTCAAAATTTGTTGCTAAATTGGTAGTCTTATTGCTATGGGGCGAATAAGTTATAATTTTATTGGTCATTTTGGAGACCTTCGATGCATCGACAATATATAAGAAGATGTTGACTCAATAAGCAGAGGAAGTCTTATGATCTCATTGTATTGAACGATTTCGGTTGCTTTATTTCTGCCCCCGCCCCTTTCTCGTACTCCAAAAAGGCAGAGAAAGAGGGCAAGGGGCAGTCAATGAATTTGTTCCTTCGGTTCCCCCTTAAGCTCAGCTTTGGTCCACCACCAGGATACCTTAATAGATAGAAAAAGCCTTTTGTTCTGGTATGGAGCTTGTAGCTACCTGCTCGTCGCAAAAGAGATAGAGCCTAATGCTAAGCTAGGAATGCTTAGGGCAGAGACAGTTAAGTGAAACCTGACAGTTCTCGTGAGCCCATATCCTTGCTTTTCTATCAATCTCTAATTCTGATCTTCCTCCCCAATCTGATATTATGGTGCGGTATAAACCGAAACATTTAGATGTTGATCTTCTTTGTCTATTCCTTCATCCATTAGAGAAAGGCATGCCAACCAACTTCAGCCTTAAGCTCTCCAAGCTTATTTATTACACTAGTGATTGGTTTCTTCCTTGCTCAAAAAGTTCACCTTTATGCTTTATCTCATGATTACTTGGTTGCTATAATGCAATCGCATACTTAGCTATTTTTTGAGCTACCAACCCAATTCTATGATTATTTACAAGAGATATGGCACTAGTAGAACTTGCGAGCAATGTGCTGAAAGACTTCCTCTCTCTCTTCCTGTTTCTTTATCTTTATATGTTTATTTTGTTGAATGAGTGTGGTTAGCACCGAATCCCTATTCACACTCACAAAACAATCCATGGGCGCTTTACCCTTTTGATTCTATGCATGTTGTGGGTACTACACTATATGGGTGTCATGTCCGAGTAGGGATCGGAGGATCCGACATCCTACTCAAAAATTTTGGCCGATACTCCGACACGGTCAAGAGACTAAGAGAGTGTCTTGACCAATTTTCTAGACACGTCTATCATTAAAAGTGCTGGAAAAAAATTTCGGACACTTTATTTTTCATTGAAAAATGAATAAAAAACAGTTGTAAAGAATTTTTTTAAAAATTATTATTCTCTTACAAGTATCAAGTTAAAAAAAATTGACAATAAAAATTACTTCCTCCGTCCCAGAATACTCTTTACACTTTCCTTTTTCATCCGTCCCAGAATAGTTTTTACACTTCTATGTTTGGATATGACCCACTATTATTTTAATCTTTCTACCTTTTAACTATTGGCCCACACTTTCTCTCCTCCAAATAAAATGATACCACTCCTAGTAACTACTAACTCTAACCATTGGCCCACACACTCTCTCCACCAAATAAATAATACTACTCCTACTATCTACTAACTCCTATCACATCTTCCTTTTCAATAAAATAAGAATTGATAACTAAAAAACAACTTATGATCTAAAACTGCGTGCATTGATAAGTGTCAAGAGTATTCTGGGACGGAGGGGGTAGTTTTTTTTTTGACATTGGGCAAAACCACAGGATAGCCAATAGGAGAATACAACCTATTGTACTTACACCCTAGCACCCACTCCTCTTATTCCTATAGATAAATTATGAGCTAATTTGACATGAGTTTTATCTACCTTTTGTATCCTAACTCTGACACATAACGGTGCCCAAAATATTACATCTTGTACAATGTTTTGTATGCTAACCGGTGCTTTATCCGGATGCTGTAAGAAGGAGATGACATTTGCATAATCAGTGAAGATCATGACCATTGGCCCCGTTCTGCATCCCTGTTTTAGTCCTTGGAGAACCGCCAAGAATTCTGTTTGCAAAGTCCCGACCCTTTTCCACGCACCATCCACTTGTATCTTTACAACATCCTGACTGTCATCTCATGCCCCATAAGTGCAAACGAAGTCATTATGAGGCTGGCCTAGCTCAGGTGAGGGAACACTCTTTATGGTCTCTATATGCGCTTTTCTTCTATTCTCTGCTGCTCTCCATCGTTGCATATTCTAATGTGCCAGCTGTAAAATCCTTGTAGGGTTACATGGGCCATTGTTTGAAAGCAATTTTATTACGGTGGCACCAAATTCCCCATAAGACCGTGACTAATATGATATAGTTGTCCTTATCCCCATGATCACCCTTTTTCAAATATGACAAATTGTTAGATAACCGATTCTTTAACAAGATATGATTCTGTGAATCTACTCTCAACCCCAAATTTGACGCCGCCCAAACATGTTTTGAGACATCACATTCTCGGAATAGGTGCTCCATAGTTTCTCTTTGTTGCATACGAAGTTTACGCTCTAGATCTACCCGAATTCCTCTTTTATGTAGTTTAGACGTTACTGGTAATATTTCCCTGATCAATCTCCAAATAAAATACTTCCATTTTGGGAATAGGTTGCTCCTACATATCTTTCTCCATAAGTCAATTGTATTTGAGGGATGTGCGTGTAACATGCTCCAGTAGCCGGACTTGATTAAGTACTCCCCACTTGAAGACGGTATCCATAATACGTCATCTTGTCTTTCAGTTCTTGGGACGTAATTACTTAGAATTGCTCTTGCTGAACTTGACTCAAAACTCCGCCATATCGTATCTGGGTCCCATGTCCAATCTATTCTCAACAATTTGCTTACAGGCTCTTTCAATAAGCTTTCCATATCAGCCTTAGTTTGAACTTCCAGGCACCCATACTACTTATCTCCAATTTTAATACTGTCTTCCAAGCCTAGCTTGTATCCTACCTTATGCCTGAATTCCTGGGCCACCATAATCGCACATTTCATAGCATACAATGGTCTTCTTATCATTTGGTTGTGCTTACCCAACATAAGTGCTGACTGTGAATATTTTGCTTTTAGGACATAGCTTGCTAAAAGATTCTGGTTCTTGTGTAGCCTCCAGTTTGAAGATGAGGGCTTTATTCAACATCCGTACATCCCTAAACCCAAGACCACCGTCACTCTTATGTATAATGATTTCATTATATTTCAACCAGTAAACCGGTTTGTTGTTTATTATCCCAGCCCACCAAAATTTTAGCAAAAGGGAAGTAATTTTCTTTTTAACCCTCACGGGCACATATAAATAGTCATTATATGAGAGGATAAAGCAACGAGGACAGAGTTTATCAACAATAGTGTGCCAGGTGGAGAAAGTGTTGAATACTTCCAGGAGCTCAAGACCTTAACCATTTTGTCAATCATGAATTTTAGTTTATAGCTGATCTACCATCTATTTCCACTGGGCATCAAAGAAAGGTTCCGTATGATTTTCATTTTGGACCCCAAGTGATTTCTTCATCGATTCACTTATTGTAGGAGGGGTGCTTGCAGAGAATTTAATAAGATTTTCAAAAGCTGACTAATTAACTAGAGATTGCATAAAAGGTGTCCAAGACATATATGGCATCTCACCGGCTTTGTAGAAGAAGTCGGCGAAGAACAAATGAGTTATTGGTGGTTTAATCTCACAATCTTAGTTTCTCTTAGTCTACGAGCTGTCTGCACCCTCTCTACAGCCCTCCCAAGAACTTCCATACACAATAGGAATAGATAGGGGGAGAGGGGGTCACCTTGCCGGAGCCCGGCACAAGCTGTGAATTTACCGTAGGGTGTGTCATTAACCAATACTGAGAATGTAACATCGAGATACACTGATACACCCAATTTATCCATATTTTTGGGAATTCCATTGCCCTTAGTGTGTGAATGAGAAAGTCCGACCGGACTCTATCATACGCCTTGTTAAGATCAGTTTTTAGGATTGCATAATAACCACTTCCTTGCTTCTTCTTCGAGACCCAGGAGACGAGTTCATGAGCTAGTAAGCAACTGTCATGCATCATCCAACCTGGCACAAAAGCATATTGTTGTTCCGGCATTAAATATGGTAGAGCAATCTTCATTCGATTCACCATATAACTTTCGTTATTATATGTAAGTTGTATTACACAAGCAGATTGGACGATATTGAGAAACTTGATGAGGTTGTGCAACCTTTGGAATGAGGGCTGTAAACGTCTTGTTGGTCTCGCTTAGCATATTTCCGCCAACAAAGAAAGCGTTCACGTATCCCGCACCTGATGTGCTATATCTCCCCAAAAAGTTTTGAAGAAACCTGGGGGTGCACCATGGGGATTTCCGAGACTTCATCGTAAACGCTGCTTCTCGTACCTCGTCCATTGTTACGGGCTTTATTTGATGTTGAATTTGTTCCTTCTTTACCCTAGGCAAATCCAAGAACTATTCCTCCTGAAAAGGTAACAGGGCACAGTGGTTAGTGGGGTTGAATAAGGAAGAGTAGTTTTTGATGAATTCTTGGCTAATAAGCCCCTCATGTACAATTCAGTTCCGTGACTCATCTTGTATATTACTTATTCCTTTTTTTTTACTTCTTTGACCTTTTGACTTTGGGTCCCTTTTACTTTCTTGAAAATCAGTAAATCACTTATTGGTAAAAGTTATGGACCGAAAATAAAAAAGTCAAAAAAGCAAGAAAGATAGTTGAAAAAGAGGAACTTTAAAAACAGACCCAACTCACATGAGAACTAAGAGGGTAGAAAAGAAGCAAACTCTTGACCAGCGCGAGAAACAGAAGGGGTAGAAAAGAAGCATGACCCACCGATACACCTCCTGCTCTCGCCGGAAAAGATTGCCTGCGGCCCAACTGTCAACGACCACACCAACTGACTCGTTTCACTCACTTTGATAAAAGTCCCAACAACTGAACTCTTAGTTTCATGAATTATATCTCCAATATCTAGAACTAGAGTTTACCATTTGAACCCTTGATCTGAAATTTTCTCTTCTCCTCTGTCAACTTCGACCCTTGATTGTCGACACTTTACAGATACGCGAATCGACACCCATTCCCAGGCGTGTCGAGCGTCGTGTCGCGCGTCATGTCGAGTAGACACGCAACACTCCATCTCCAACAGGGTGTCGGAGTAACATAGCTACACTGTACACTTTAAAATAATCATCATTTTCACCGTCAGGAAATTTCCTCTTCTTGTTAGCTATTTCTTGTTCATTTTGTTCTAAAATGTTCTTAGATTTGCTGAAAAGGATCTAAATACCATGCTCTTAACTTGAGTTTTTTTTTTATAATTTCCAGGGGCATTTTTCCTTTTTCTCGTTGAAGTTGGCGATTTATATTTGAACTTAAGTATGTGGACAGTAGCTAATCTGCTGTGAAGCTATTGGAAAACAAAATCACTACGCCTATTCTTTGATGATAAAATTGATAACCATTTCAAAACTACCCAACAATTCGTGCTAAACCATTTTGAATTACATTGAGTTATTTTTGGGCCCACACAAGCAAAAAAGCAACAATTCATAATTCTAGGCAGAGAAGAGTGACTTGAACCAAACTAAATAAATTTAAATGAAAAAAGGGCAATGAGGGACATTAGATATAGAATAAATGATTTGCATGATAAGTTTTAGCAATTAATAGAGAAAGGTATGGGGAATTGAGACTCGATTCTTACTCTGCCATTCATGCACGAAATCGCACAGCCACCAGCGACAAAGAAATTGAGCGACAAAGAAATTGAGCAACAATGCAATTGAGTGAGGAGTTTTTAAGACTTGGTGGGAAAATTGAGAGTTCAAACTTCAGATTTGCAGACTAGGGTACACGACATGCAACCATAAGAGAGAGAAGGGGAGTATGGAAACTATGGGATGTACATTGACGGGCTTTAAGAAAAAGGTTTCGTATTTTGGGCTCATAGGATTCATTTTGAGAATTGGGAGGTTAGAATCGTGGACTCGGATTTTGAACGATCTCGAAGCGATCATAGACATTTAGTAACAAAGGCATCGTAATTTTAACAACATTGGCCCCCATAATGATCTTTTATATAATTTATCGTAACGTAGAGCATCTAACATGTATATTTGTTACCTTATGACCTTAGAGGATTCATGTCACATGATGAATCTTCCTTTTTCATCCTCAAAGAAAATTGGTGAAAAGGTGCATTTTCTTTATTCCCAGTGCAATATAGTAATGATGATATAACGGATGGAAAGAAGCATTTTCTTTGTATGGTATTTGGTGGAGGAGTTGAGTCGCAGGGTCCAATTTAATGGTATTGAGGTTAGGTTGGGTCAATTTTGGGTTGTCTTCTTGTGTACATGAGTATATATAATCTTGTAAACTTTGAGCAGCTCCAAATATGTTGGAAATTATATATGATTTTGGCATATGACATATATGATTGATCTAGTAATGTCTACACCCTCTCTCTCTCTCTCTCTCTCTATATATATATATATATATATATATATATATATATATTTGGTTCTCATGTTTGTAAATTTGAATTTCTAATGAAGGTTGTTTCTGCTAAGAAATTAAGGATTGTAATATGTGGTGAGATTTGATGTGGGCCCCAAGAGCGTTCGCCTGAGCTTCGATGTCCGTACGCCTGAATCCTGCAAAACAAGGTTAGACTACCCCGGGGGTGTTTCCGGGATCGCCCCTCCGACGCTCAAGTCAGATGTCATTGAGGTAGAGAGAGAAGTGAAGTCTAGAGAGAGATGCTCTAGTTTGTTAGGTGAGAATTCAATACCAGTTCATTGATGAGACAGTTGGTTTTTATAGTGTTGGGGATTTCCCAGACAGGAAACATTATCCAGATGGGCCTTTTTGGTAGCCGTGGGCATGCTGCCTTTTCCGGCAATGGCCATTTCATCCTTTTAGGGATTTCCCCAATGCTGGTGATTAGGTCAACCTTTACAGGTGGGACCCATTGCTGCCACCTGCCCATGCTCTAGGAGGCTTCCAGGCTCTTTATTGGGCTGCTGATCAATTGAGCCCAAACAATTAGCCCCACGCCATAGACGGGGGATCACGGGAGCCCGACTGGTGGGATGCCTGTCTGTGGCGGAAGAGCAGTTATCTTACTCCTGACTGGATGCAGATACGCCGACTGGGTCTCCTTCTGGCTGGGAGTAGGAATGCCGACCGGTCCCCTTCGGGCCGGAAAGTAGGAACGCCGACCGGTCTCCTCTCGGGCCGGGAAGCGATAAGCCGACCAGGTCTCCTTATGACTATACGGAGCTGATCCGACCAGGTCTCCTGGCTGGGAGTAGGAACGCCGACCGGGCCCCCTTCTGGCTGGGGGTAGGAGTGCCGACCGGGTCTCCCTCTGACTGGGAGCGGATCAGCCGACCAGGTCTCCTTCAGCCGGGAGTAACCGGGTCCGACCGTGTCTCCTTCAGGCTGGGAGTGGGAGCGCCGACCGGGTCTCCCTCTGGCGGAAAGAGGGAATGCCGACCGGGCCATTTCCACCTTAAGGAGAGAAAGCCGACCGGGCAGTTTTCGCTTCATGAGGATGGTACCGACCGGGTTACTTCCTTATGGAGGAGGGGTGCCGAGTTCTCTTTTGCCTTATGATTGGGACGCCGACCAGGTTCCTTCCTAAACGGCCGAGCAGAGTGTGGTACCGTTCGGATGAGGGGATAATGAGCCCCAAGAAGATCCGAGGGGGTGCCAACCGATACTTGGCCATTTCCGACCGAGTACGGAAGTGACTCGGCAGAGGAGGGAAGCTCCTGTCGGCCGAGGAGGGAATGTTGCCTCTCGGATAAGGGGCTAATGAGCCCCAAGATGGTCCGAGAGGGTGCTAGCTGATACTTGGCCATACTTGACCAAGTATAGAAGCGACTCGGCAAAGGAGGAGGGCTCCTGTCGGCCGAGTAGGGAATGTTGCCACTCGGGTGAGGGCCTAATGAGCCCCAAGATGGTCCGAGTGGGTGCTAGCTGATACTTGGCCATACTTGACCAAGTATAGAAGCGACTCGGCGAAGGAGGAGGGCTCCTGTTGGCCGAGTAGGGAGTGTTGCCACTCGGGTGAGGGGCTAATGAGCCTCGAGTTGATCCGAGTGGGTGCTTAACTGATACTTGGCCATACTTGACCAAGTATAGAAGCGACTCGGCGAAGGAGGAGGGCTCCTGTTGGCCGAGTAGGGAATGTTGCCACTCGGATGAGGGGCTAATGAGCCTCGAGTTGGTCCGAGTGGGTGCTAGCTGATACTTGGCCATACTTGACCAAGTATAGAAGCGACTCGGCAAAGGAGGAGGACTCCTGATGGCCGAGTAGGGAATGTTGCCACTCGGATGAGGGCCTAATGAGCCCCAAGATGGTCCGAGTGGGTGCTAGCTGATACTTGGCCATACTTGACCAAGTATAGAAGCCACTCGGCAAAGGAGGAGGACTCCTGATGGCCGAGTAGGGAATGTTGCCACTCGGATGAGGGCCTAATGAGCCCCAAGATGGTCCGGAGTGGGTGTTAGGCGATACTTGGCCATACTTGACCCCAGTATAGAAGCGACTCGGCAAAGGAGGAGGGCTCCTGTTGGCCGAGTAGGGAATGTTGCCACTCGGATGAGGGGCTAATGAGCCTCGAGTTGGTCCGAGTGGGTGCTAGCTGATACTTGGCCGTACTTGACCAAGTATAGAAGCGACTCGGCGAAGGAGGAGGGCTCCTGTTGGCCGAGTAGGGAGTGTTGCCACTCGGATGAGGGGCTAATGAGCCTCGAGTTGGTCCGAGTGGGTGCTAGCTGATACTTGGCCATACTTGACCAAGTATAGAAGCGACTCGGCAAAGGAGGAGGACTCCTGATGGCCGAGTAGGGAATGTTGCCACTCGGATGAGGGCCTAATGAGCCCCAAGATGGTCCGAGTGGGTGCTAGCTGATACTTGGCCATACTTGACCAAGTATAGAAGCGACTCGGCAAAGGAGGAGGGCTCCTGTTGGCCGAGTAGGGAATGTTGCCACTCGGGTGAGGGCCTAATGAGCCCCAAGATGGTCCGAGTGGGTGCTAGCTGATACTTGGCCATACTTGACCAAGTATAGAAGCGACTCGGCGAAGGAGGAGGGCTCCTGTTGGCCGAGTAGGGAGTGTTGCCACTCGGGTGAGGGGCTAATGAGCCTCGAGTTGGTCCGAGTGGGTGCTTAGCTGATACTTGGCCATACTTGACCAAGTAGAAAAGCGACTCGGCGAAGGAGGAGGGCTCCTGTTGGCCGAGTAGGGAATGTTGCCACTCGGATGAGGGGCTAATGAGCCTCGAGTTGGTCCGAGTGGGTTTCCGTGTCTTTTGCGGGGGTTGTATCCATTTTGCCCGACCATGTGCGTTTGACCCGAATTCCTTCATGGCCCCTCTTGATGCTTAGGACGTTGGGTCCCTGGGTATTGCCAGGCTGGAGGGACACCCTGAGGGCCTTTGGCGTTCCAACTTCCTCTGGATCTGAAGGGTTTTTGTTTGATTTCACTGGACCCCTTATTTGATGGACTGAGTAGGTCCAGTTGGGCCGCTATTAAAAGCCCGTTTAGGCGACGCGGGGGGGTTTGCGCTGCGCGCTTCCCGAGGTGTCGCTATATATGCATGAGGGGAGAGAGAAATTGAGCATCATTTGCTCATTTCTTCATTCTCTCTCTCTCAAAACTCTGATTCTCTCAACCTTTCCAAGTTCTTTCCCCAGCTTCTTCGTCCGACCAGGTACGCTTTTGTTGTTTTAAGTTTTTCTTTCTTTCTTTTTCTTTCGAATAACCTCGGTCGACTCCCTTGTTAATAAATAATGGGAGATTCGTCCGAGTCGTCGACACCTCTGGCCTCACCTTCCTATAATCTTGCCGAGGAGGTGAGGGGGATGGGAATAACTCTGGTGTCGACGATAATAAACTGTCCCGACCCCTCGGCTGTGCCCGACGCGGTTGCTCTCCCGAGTCCGTCTTCTTCAGTGGAGGATGAAGCCGAGGGAGTCATTCCCTACCCTTGGGAGGTTTCATTGGCCTATCCTCCTTCAAGGAGTTACTTAGATAAGTATCTATCTTCTGATGTAGTGAGGGCCATGCCGAGGGGAGCAGGAGAAGCATCTACATCGGGTCGGGGATTGGAATATCCCGACCTCGATCCAAAAGGAGGTCCAGGCTCATTCTTTCCCGAGCTGGGGGTGATTAAATCGCTGACCGAGGACCTCCGGGGCACAGTGACAAGGTTTCAAATAAAGGACCCCTTCTACTTGGTCCGACCAGAGGCCCACCATACCGTAATCTCGCCCCCTCCCGGTTGCGTTGCAGTGTACTACAAATCCATGGATATGGGGCTTCGGTTTCCTTTGACCCCTTTCGTGAAGGAGTTCTTGAACGCCTATAACTCAGCGATCCGCCAAGTCTCCCCGAACTCCCTGGGGCGGAATCGGTGCCTTCCAAGTCCTCGTGCAACCTTATTGACGTCCGACCAACCCTCAAATTATGGAGGCACTCCGTATAGGTTGGGTCGAGGTCACGGCAGCCAAGAACGGACCGGGTTGGTGGAGCTTCCGGATCCGACCGGGGTATCGAACCGTCCTCAATCTCCCCACCTCCCGAAAAGGGTTCCGCCGAGAATTTGCCTTTGTGTATTTCGGTGGGGACTGGGGATTCCTTTGGTTCCGCCCTCGGATGAGCCCCTCATTGCTTTGAATTACCGGAGTGGGAGATCCAGATGACGAGGAAGGAGCCGCGGCCCGCTATATGCGGAGCCGAGGCGAGGATCGTCGACGGGGCGAGGTATTCGTGCCGGCAATGGCTGCCCGATCGCAAGCTTTTCCGAGACGAGCATTTTCTCTCGGCTATGGGTCCGAGCTCGACTTTCCCGAAGGGTAATCCTGCGGGAGTTGGGCCGAGGTGGTTGGTATTGTCAATGTTACGCTTTTGTGTTTTTGACTAACTTTTTGTTTTGCTTTCTTTGCGAGAGCTCGCCCGAGCGTACCTCGAAGAAACCGACCCAACAATGGCCGACAAGCCGAATGTTGCGGCCATGAGAGAGCTGCTCGGTTGAAGGCCGAAATTGCAGCCCAAGACCTTGAAGGTTCCCGCTCCTCCGAAGGTGAAAATCCGCCTTTTTACTGTTTATATTTTGGCCCGACCGCTCTTTTGTTTCGCCGACGTTATCTTCCCTTATGCAGGACCCCGGCCAAGCCGAAGAGCAAAAAGAGGAAAGAGCGGTCATCCGACAAGGTGGCTCAAACCGAGAAGGCCGTCGCTCGGTCCAAGGCCGAGCGAGAGAAGCGCCGTCGCTCGGACCACTGGCCGAGCGGGAAAAGGCCGTTGCTCGTGCGGGAGGCCGAGCGGAGCGAGTCGGTGGAGGTTATCGGCCCCGGGGTCCCCAAAGACGTAACCGACGGGGGGATATCTCTCTTCATTCATCCGACTTCAGGTTGGTTGGGAGCCCCCAATACACCCCCTTGTCCCCCTTCGAGGAGTTGCACAGTGGTAGCTCGGGGGGTGGCGCCGGACGTCCCTTTCACCGGCCGAGCCTAAGGAGAAGGATAAGCGGTGGACAATGCCATTGATCATATCTATACTCCCGCCGACCGGAGTATATTCGATCACTCATGGTCCGAATGAGACCAACGAGCCGTTTCGCTCCCCGGCTTCGACGTAAGTGCCTTTGCCTTTTTATTTTGCTTTCTGATTCTTTACTCTGATTCGGCTTTCATCTCGCTTTTTGTTCTTTGTTTCAGTTCTCTGCTCGGATGGCCAACGTTGCTCAAAATAGGGTGAGCTTGGCTGAGGAAATTGCCGACCTCAAAGAAAAGGCCAAAAAACATTTTGATGAAGTTTATCGGGCCAAGGAGGACAAGCGCATTGCCGAGTCTAAACTCGAGGATGCCGTGGCCGCCATTAAGAAAGATCAGGAGACCTTTGCCTCCGAACGGGCGAAGTGGGAGAAGGAGAAGGCCGACCTAACGCTTGCCCGCGACTTGGCTCGTACTGCTCGGGATGACGCCTCGCTAGCGGCGGCCGCCGAGTTGAAGGTGGCGGAGCTCGAGGCTAAGCCGGGTTGAGCTTGAGGGCCAAGTGAAGACCGAGGCGCAATGGTTCTCCGAGTGGGAGAAGACTGAGGCCGCCGAGGCGTATGCCAACGAGGTCGGCAGCGTCGCCCATAAAATGGGGGAGGACGAAGCCCTTGACCGTCTGAAAAATGTCTTGGCCAAGATTCATCCTGATTTGGTCTGGGCCGAGGTCTGGTCGGGTTACCAGGAGTCGATCGATATTGATAACGCCAAGATTCTGGCCGAGGGGACCAGCTCCGAGGAGGATGAGGAGGACGAGGGTCGCGTGGATGTCAACGTTGTCGATGGCGATGACGTCGACGATGACGTTGATGTGGCCGAGGGAGTCGGTCCTGGGGAGGAGCTGGTCGGCGATAACACTGACGCCAATGCTGAGGGCGCGACTGACCTTCCCCCTCCCCCTAGCTCTTAGAGGGCTTTTTGTACTTTAGCTTTCTTTTAAATTTTGCCCTTGTTGTCTTTGTAATTATTTCTTCTGTAATCAATGAAAACTTATCTTTTGGCTTCTGTTTTCTTGTTTGTTGATTGCAATACTGCCTGACTGACCATTGCTCTTTCCGACGGACTAACAATGACCTGGTCTGGTTAGGTCTTAATTTATACCGATTGGCTTGGTCGAAATTCCGACCAGCCATAATTTCGGGAAGAGTCCGAACTGTTTTGACTGGTTAAGTCATAAATTAATTCCGACTGACTTGTTCAAAACTCCGACCCGCAGTCATTTCAGGAGGAGTTTGAACCGTTTTGACTGGTCAAGTCTTAACATAATTCCGACTGACTAGTTCGAAAATCCGACCAGCAATCATTTCAGGAAGAGTTCGGACTGTTTTGACTGGTTAAGTCTTAACATTATTCCGACTGACTTGTTCGAAATTCCGACCAACAATAACTTGGAGATATGGCGCCAACCATTTTGACTGGTCAAGCCTAATGGTTTGGACGAGGTGTAAAATATGCCGACTGGCAGTACCAATTCATTACATTTGAAACCGACTACAAAAATGCCGACCGGCTACAAGTAAGCTATTACAATATATGCCCCTATTGCAAGTAACAAACTTTACACATAGTACTTCTTAAGGTTGTCGCATTCCAAGGTCGGGCGAAGGGATGCCCTCGGCGGATTCTAGTCGGAATGTGCCCGGCTTAATAATTTCGTTACTTTGTATGGGCCGTCCCAGTTAGGTCCTAGCTTTCCTTTCAAGGTGTGAGAGCCGGTGGCTTCAACCTTCCGAACGACCCGGTCTCCGAGCCGACTGGACGAGATCTCACTCGGCGATTAAACATCCGGAGTGACTCTTTGTCACATCTTGGATGGATCTCAGCAGGGCGTTGCCCCTTGTTTCTGGGAGCAGGTCTAAGCTGACCGGCTTTTCTTCCTCGTTCCTCTCGAATTCGTAGAACGTCATTCGTGGGGATGGGATGTCAATCTCCACTGGTAAGACCGCCGCCGCCGTATACAAGGCCGAATGGTGAGTGCCCCGTGGCTTCCTTGGCGATAGTTCCGGCCGACCGCAGAACTCCCGGTAAGTCGTCGACCCACGCCCCTTTCGCAGCCTTCCAGAGATTTCTTGATTCCCTTGAGTACTATTTTATTGGCCGACTCGGCTTGTCCGTTCGTTTGCGGCCTTGAGACCGCGGAGAATTTGGTGCATATTCCGAACCGGGGCACAGTATTCCCGAGTTGGACCGCTATTAAATTAGGCGTCCATTGTCGGAGATCGCACTCGAGGGACTCCGAATCCGGTGATAATGTTTCTCCAAATGAACGCCTGAACCTGCTTATCTGTTATGGAGGAGAGTGGTTCGGCTTCGGTCCATTTGGTGAAGTAGTCAATGGCGACTATTAGGAACTTTCTTTGGCTCGAGGCCGGGGGAATGGTCCGAGTAGGTCCATGCCCCACTTGTCAAATGGCAAGACCGCTGGATCGTGGTCGAGGGGGTGGCGGCGCTCGAGGGATGTCCGAATGGATCTCGACAGGACGGGCATCTCTTCACCAACTCCCGAGCGTCGCTCTTAGAGTAGGCCGTAGTATCCGACTCGGAGAGCTTTTCCCGGCTATGGTTCTTCCCCCTGATGGCTTCCACAAGCCCTCGGTGGATTTCCCCGAGGATATAGTTTCCTTCCTCGGGGTGACACACTTTAGCAAGAGGGTGGGTGAAGGACTTTTTGTAGAGTTGATTCTCATGCCATAGAAACCATCCGGACTGGTGCTTGACCCGGTCAGCCTCCTTGTGATCCTCATGTAGTTTCCCGTCCCTCAAATATCCGACTACCTCATTCATCCATCCAGATGTCCGATTCAGTACAAGCTGTTCCTTGGCATTAATCTTTGGCCGCCGGAAGGACTTCCCACATGATTGTACGAGGAGCCGACCCTTCTGCCGAACTGGCCATTCGGGCTAAAGCGTCAGCTTGCTGATTTTCGGATCGGGGTATGTGGGTGATATTGAACTGAGATAGTTGTTTGATGATGCGATTCTCATGTTGTCTTCCTTGGCCTCATACTCGCTTGATATCTGCCCCACAATCAGCTGTGAGTCGGATTTAGCATTGATCGTGGTGGCTCCGGCTAGGATGCACAACTCTAGTCCGAGGATTAGGGCCTCGTATTCGGCTTCGTTGTTTGAGCTTAAGAATTCGAATTTGATGGCGTATTCCATCTTCTCCTCGACTGGGGGCTTGATAACCAACCCAGCTCCACACCCTGTTTTGGTGGACGAGCCGTCTACTTTCAATTCCCAAACATCCTGCTGACTGGCTGGGGGCCTTGACGTGCACTCGGTTATGAAGTCAGCTAAGGCTTGGGCTTTGATTGCCCTCCTGGGTTCATATTCCAACCCGAAATCTGCTAGCTGATCCGCCCAGTCGGTCATCCGGCTAGAATGATTCCTGCTTTCGATGAGTTTTCTGAGCAGTTGACCTGTGAGAACCTTGATTGGGTGGGCCTGAAAATAAGGCTTGAGTTTCCGGCTGGTCATTACCAAAGCGAAGACCATTTTCTCGACCTCGCTATATTTGGCCTCAGCCCCTCGGAAGGCATGGCTTATGAAGTAGACTGTGTGCTGTTTTTCCTCCCTCTCGGCCACCAAAACAGCGCTGAGCGTGTATTCTGAAACAGCTAAGTAAACGAACAGTGTTTCCCCCGGCAAGGGGGAGATCAACTTTGGGAGTGATGATAGGTGCGCTTTGAGAGAGGTGAAAGCCTGTTCGGCTTCGTCATCCCAAGTGAACTCTTTTCTTTTTAGAGCTTTGAAGAAGCTTAAGCTCTTATCTCGCCGACGGGATAAGAAGCGCCGAGAGCAAACAAACATCCGGTCAGGCGTTGTACTTCTCTTACGTTCCGAGGAGACTTCATTTCCACCACTGCCTTAACTTTGTCAGGGTTGGCTTCGATTCCCCTCTCATCAACCAGGAACCCGAGGCACTTTCCTCCCTTTACCCCAAATACGCACTTTTTCGGGTTCAGCATCATGCGGTATTTCCTCAAGGCACTGAGAGTCTCCTTTAGGTCGGAGGGGTGATCACCCTGAGCTTTGCTTTTGACGATCATGTCGTCAACGTATACTTCGATATTCCGACCCAGCTGGTCGCTGAATATCTTGTTGGCTGACCGTGCGCCGATACGTAGCCCCCGCATTCTTGAGCCCGAAGGGCATCATTTTGTAGCAATACACCCCTTGATTGGTGACAAAGGCGGTGTGAACTCTATCATGCTCGCCATCGGGATTTGGTGATACCCGCGTTTGCGTCCATGAAGCTTAGGAGAGCGTGCCCCGCCGTTGAGTCGACCAAACTGTCGATTTTAGGCGAGAGGGTGGTTATCTTTTGGACAAGCCTTGTTCGGGTCTGTAAAATCCACGCACATTCTCCATGCTCCACTCGATTTTTTGACCGGGACTACGTTGGCCGCCCATTCCGAGTACCGGCATTCCTCAATGAACCCCGCCTCGAGCAATTTCTTGACTTCGGCCGCCGCAAGATGTTTCTCTCGGGGCCTTGATGCCTCGGCTTTTGCTTCGACAGCCCGAATCCCTCTTTGATGTTCGGCTCGTGGCACATCACTTTAGGGTCGAGCCCGGCATTTCGGTGGCTTCGTAGGCGAAGACGTCTCTCGTATTCTCGTTAACACTTGGACGATCTCCTTTCTCGTCCGAGGATCCATGGCCTTGCTACTCTCAAGGTCCGACCGTGCCTCTCGTCGATGATGACTTCTTCGTCGTCTTCGGGCGGGCCGTGGGCGCTCGTATTGCTTGGGGTTCTCGCAAGGTATACCCCGAGCCCGCTGAGGGCCGATCGTCTTCCCGTTTCCTTTTCTTCGAGTCCTCCGGGACGTCGTTCTTGTTCTTCAGCCGTTCACGTAACATTCCCCGGGCGCCCGTTGATCCCCTTGGATTTTTCCGACCTTTCCCTCGTCGGTTTCAAATTGCATGAGGAGCCGGTAAATTGAAATTCTTTGCCTTGACCTTGTTCGTAGCCTGTCTTCCCATTATGATGTTGTATGGTAGAGGGATGTCCACCACTAGGAAGTCAATCGGTAGGCTTCTTCCTTTGCCTTTCTCTCCCATCCGAGCAGTGAATTTAATGGATCCGACTGGATGTACCGAATTTCCCCGAAGCTTCATGAGTGGGCGATTGAGCGGGGTTACATCCTTCTCGCCGTACTTCGCTTTCTGAGGCACTCCAAGTGTGATTATATCTCGCCGAAGATCCGCTATCCACCAAAGACCCACTTGACTGCGGCATTAGCCACTTTGAGTTCGATGACCAAGGGGTCATCGTGGGGCGTGTGCAGGGGCCGACTGGACTCGCCGAATGTCATGATGGGACAGTCGGGTCGGGGATGATGTACATCGAGTACCTGGTGCTTCAAACTTTGGAGGTGGGCTTTGCGTGATCGGCCGGTTAGGCCTCCCGACGCGAAGCCACCTGCTATGACTCCGATGAACCCCTCCGTGTCTCCACTGTTGGACTGACCGACTTTTTGCTTGCCCTTCTCTTCACTAGAATGCTTGAGGTATCGGTTCAGCTTCCCCTGATCAGCTAGGTTGTTAAGGGATTTCTTGAGTTCCCTACAATCTTTAGTGGTGTGCCTGCATTCTTTGTGATATTCGCACCACAGGCTCTTATCTCTTCGAGCAATGACGTTTCTTTGGGAGGTGGGCGGGGGAGAGTGACTTTGTCTTTTATGTCCAAGTATATCTCTCTCCTGTTTTTGCTGAACCGGGGGTCGACGCCATGGTCGTTGAATCTGTCTGACCGACCCCCCGTCTTCTGTTGCTTTGACTGATCCCTGTGATTTCCTTCATCCTTCCTCTTTTTGCTCCCGTCGTCTGAGTGACGGCATATGTCTGTCGCTTGGATGAATCTTTGAGCCCGAGTCATTGCTTCGGAGAAGGTTTTGACTTCGTTTTCAGCCAAGGACCATCTCAGCCGACCAGGCTGAAGTCCAGACATTAAGGCGGCGAACGCCACAGCATCTTGTAGATCGGAGATTTTTAATGACTCCTCATTGAACCTTTTGATGTAGTCGGCCAGGCTTTCGTTTTTCTCCTGCCTGACTCCCATCAAGTGGAGACTTGTTTTCTTTTGTCTCTTTCCGGCGATAAACTGGTGTAGGAATAGGTCCTCGAGCACTGAGAAATCCGTTATGATCCCTGCAGGAAGCTCTTGAAACCAATTTAGGGCCAGTCCTTTCAGAGTCGTGGGAAAGAAACGGCACCAAGTGGCCTCGTAGCCAGTTTGAACGCTCATTTGTGCTTTGTATGTGGCCATGTGATCGTCCGGGTCGGTCAGGCCCGCGAAAGGTTCGATCGAAGGTGTTTTGATTTTTCCTGGGCGCCTCAAGTATGTCCTGGCTGAACGGGACCATGAACTTGAGCGCCCCGCTGTTGATCCGAATGGGCCTCGATTGGGCGGAGTCGCCGCGCCCTTCCCGCTGAGCGGCTTTCTTATTAAGAATGTGCCGAGCATCTAGGCCCTTGCTGAGCCGCTTCTCGTTCAGGAAATGCCGAGCGTCGTGGGTTTTATTCCCGATGTTGCCCCTTGGCGATTTTGACACGTGCGTCTCCTCACCCCGCAAGGTGGATCTTCCCTTAGACCCATGCCGCTCTTCCTCCCCCTGTCTGGATCGTTGCCGATCGAGCTGACTATGCTCCCTCGGGACCGACCGCCGCGGCCAGGCCGGGCTTGATTCTCTCGCCCGAAGGGAAGGGACCAGGGTCCGGTCTTTAGGGGGTTGGAGAAAACGCCCCTGCTGTAGGTTGGCCAACATATCCCTCAGGCTTTGCTGCAAGGTCTGCTGGAGCTGAGCGGCTATAAAATTTATATCCGCCGTGGATATGGGATGGGGGTCAGCGTGCTGTAGCTGGTTCGATGGTTGCGGTCCATTTTCAATGGACTGCTCTTCTTCCTCATGATCGAGGGTTTGAAAGGTCGGCGTTTTGGGTCGCTCGGACCTCCTTTGTTGAGATGGGGAGGGGTCTCTTTCGGACCTCTGACCCTGTGCCGAGGGCTGCCTGGTACGTGGCTCTTGGCTGGGGCCATTGCTAAGTGACTCTGAGAGGGATTTTGCTGAGTAGCAACAAGGTGAATCTTGCTGAGTGGTGGCGAAGTAACTTCTTGTACTTTCCCCACAGACGGCGCCAAACTATTTCTGCTAAGAAATTAAGGATTGTAATATGTGGTGAGATTTGATGTGGGCCCCAAGAGCGTTCGCCTGAGCTTCGATGTCCGTACGCCTGAATCCTGCAAAACAAGGTTAGACTACCCCGGGGGTGTTTCCGGGATCGCCCCTCCGACGCTCAAGTCAGATGTGATTGAGGTAGAGAGAGAAGTGAAGTCTAGAGAGAGATGCTCTAGTTTGTTAGGTGAGAATTCAATACCTGTTCATTGATGAGACAGTTGGTTTTTATAGTGTTGGGGATTTCCCAGACAGGAAACATTATCCAGATGGGCCTTTTTGGTAGCCGTGGGCATGCTGCCTTTTCCGGCAATGGCCATTTCATCCTTTTAGGGATTTCCCCAATGCTGGTGATTAGGTCAACCTTTACAGGTGGGACCCATTGATGCCACCTGCCCATGCTCTAGGAGGCTTCCAGGCTCTTTATTGGGCTGCTGATCAATTGAGCCCAAACAAAGGTTATTGTTTATTTGTGTTTAGTTGTTAAAGTTACTTTCTCTGTTTTTTTTGGAATACGTGTAATGACTAATGCCATACCTTTAACCAGTAATAACGCTGATTACGTATTAGTAAATATCATAGAATGTTGGTTTTCTTGAATTTACACATTAAGACGAACATATTTAAATCTCACTTGAATATCTTTTTCCTTATAATATAATCAAATGCAATCGAAGTCTGAAAGAGATGAATGTTTTCGCTTTACAGTATAATGAACATCATATACTTTAATATAAAAGAAGTTAAATAGAATACTTTTAGATGAGAAAATAAGATAAAATAGAAAACAAGAATGATGTACTCAAAATTAAAACTAAAATCAAATAAAATAATTTTATGAGTTAAAAATATAATATAATTTAAAGGTAAATTGAAAAGATTAATTAAAATTAAATTATTGTATGATTGTTTGAGTGGGTGCCATTAGTGTTCGGGTCAGTTTCAATTGGAGTCAATTTGGCAACTAGTTTATTCGTGTCGGTTGGGGTTGTATCGAGTTTCGGTTTAACTTGGGGTCGTCATTTCGGATCCTAATCCTTTTTGGAGTTAGGTCAATTTTGCCCGTTCTAATCATGCGAAGCTCGCATCCTTTTATATTCTTTTAGATCACAAAGCTGTGAATTTTTTGAAGGAATTTCTCTTCCTAAGTTTCTCAACATCTACTATGTATGAGGATTTTGAATTTGTAGTTGGGGCAGATATTGTTTTACATTACAATTATGCAATTTTCAATGGTCCATCTGTATTTTTTGGAAGCTTGATAGATTTCCCATTCTGCATTGCTTCTCTGGCAAAGGAGGAATGTGCAGCATCACAGAACGGATGAGGTCCACAACTGTGGTTTAATGTCCATGTTGAGTTGGAGGGCTGTCGAGTTAGGAGTCTTTAAGTCTAAATGCAAAACTGATGTTGCCTTCAAAGTATGCAAATTTTTTATTTGTTCTGTCAAATCATCACCATTCCGATGTTTGTCAGATTTCGAAATTAATAATTTGACTACTGTGGTCTGTGGTCTGTGGTCTGTGGTCTGTGGTCATAGGCTGATAACAAGAACTGCAAAATTTGTAATAATTTAGTCAAGTAATCATGATGCTAGAGGAAAAGTGGATTCTTGTTTTTGGAAGGTCATGGAAGACTCGTGGTGATTTCCGAAGCTTCTTGAAGATTTTCATGGAGTTCTCGTTCTATTAGGACTCTTCATAGTTTTCTAGTTTTATTAGGATTCTGTTTGTGTTAGAATTTTATTAGTAATAGAAGTCTTTTTGTAATAGAAGTTGTGTAAGATTAGAAGTCTAACCTTGTTAGAAGTCTAATCTTATTAGAAGTCTAATAATGTTAGAACCCTAAAGTTGGTAGAAGTTTATTATAGTTAGAATATCGTACCCGGGATAAGTTTTTCTTGTTTTAAGCATATTACGAGTCTTTAATTTTAGTTTTAGTAGGATTAGGAGTCTATTAGCGGGGTCATTAGCAATTAGATTAGAATTAGATCTAAAGCATTGCTTTCGTTAATTAAATACGTATTAGAGTTAATGGATTCCAAAATTCTCTAGTGTTTGACACTTGATTATTCATCTTGAAAGTTGGTAACTTTGTCTTTAAGCTTTCACATATCAGTTTTGTTTAGTTTAGTTGGTGATTCAATTCTTTAGACCACTCGAACGATACAAACCTTTTATGTTGTTCTTGTTGATTAAATTCTTATATAGATTATAGATTCATACTAAGCCTATCTATCCCTTAGTTATGTTTCTTGGTGCTTAAATTTTATATAGATTCATACTAAGCCTATTTATCCCTTATAAAGTCCGCACGTTATTTGGTCTTTACTGGATCAAATACATCAAATCAGTTGTCATTAGATTTCAGTCAGAGATACATCGTTGGCCTGAGAAAACTGGTATGATTTCTTCTTGTCCTTGTATGATTTATAGGGGATTTTACGTTTGCGTGGAAGACCAGCAGTTGCATATGACCAGCAAGGCCTTGTTTTTGCAGTTGCTATGGAAGGAGGTGCTATTAAATTGTTTGATTCACGCTCTTATGACAAGGTGTGACACCTTATGACCAACATAATCACATGTGAATTTACTTTTTAGCCGTTCTAATGTGTTCTGGAATGTCAATTGTAGGGTCCTTTCGATACCTTTTTAGTTGGTGGAGATAATGCGGAAGTCTGTGATATAAAATTCAGTAATGATGGAAAATCAATGCTCCTGACAACCACGAATAACAATGTTTATGTTCTCGATGCATATGCTGGAGAGAAGGTTATCTTTAGCTGATCTAGTTGATGTTTTAGTTTTTATCTAGGTCTATGAATTACTTTCAAGCATAAACATGGTTTCTAGAAGTTCCTGTCACAGTGCTTCTGCCCTCATTTAAGAGATCGCGTAATCCATGATGAATATTTTTTATTAATATACTTGGCTCATGCAGCGCTGTGGATTTGGCTTAGAGCCTTCAAGTAACACTACAATAGAAGCGACATTCACTCCTGATGGGCAGTATGTTGTTGCAGGTATGTTTTCTATTTCCTAGTTAACGTATGGATAGAAACACACCCATGATAAATTGTCTTTTCTTTTCTCTATTCACACGCTTTATGTGACTAATATCAGCCCGTCTCTGCTGTTAATCCTTCCATTACTTTTGTAGTGGATCCCAAGCATTGGTATACTGTATAGTGAAGCACTATGCTTGACTTTTGTTGTTGGCTTAGTTTCATGGACTCCACTCATCTGAACTTGGTCTAGACTCTAGATTCAACTTTAGGGTTAAACTCTTTGTTTGCTTTCTGTGCAGGTTCAGCTGATGGAAGCATGCATGCTTGGAACATTAACATTCGAAGTGAGGTGGGTTATATTCATTCTCAACTTTTTCCCTTCTTGTTTTCTATAAAAGCCCTTTCTTTGTTGCCTTTGTTGTGTGTACTCTCACTCTAAAGCATCCAATTGCAACGAACTTGAAAGATAAAAAAATGGTTTAAATTAAACTAAATACATAATTAGCTTTTAATAATTAACGTGCATGCATAATTAGCGTTTAAATAATTAGTTTAAGAGACACAATTAGCGTTTTTAATATAATATTAAATTAAGAGACGCATGGGCATCGAGAAGGCTAAAATTGCATTGATTTAATTATAGGCTACCGTGGTGCGACAAATATTAAGTGGATTAAGAACGAAATACATAAAAGGCTCTTCAATTAGCGTTACGGCCAAACTTCCACCATATATTGGCAACCAAATCACGTTTCAAGGATTGATGCACATGTTGATCTTCAATTGCGTTTCTATTCGCCATGTAAATGTTGATATGTAGGATTCGATCATGATAATATTCAAATTGGTCGTCATCATTACTCGTGTTTCTAGTGAACTCAGTAGTATTTGCGTAGTGTGCATATTTATCTCGTTCATCTTCCACGATCATGTTGTGCATGATAATGCAAGACAACATGATATCATTAGGATTTCCTCATCCCTTGCGAGGGATGGTTTTCGAACCATAGCAAACCGAGATTGCAGCACCCCACAGGACCGTCTCAAACGTGTTGGAGGCCTTGTACTAATAATTGAATTGGGGCTCTAAAAAGACGTAACATGAAAAATTTACCGTTCAAAAAAGTATAATATGATAAGTTTTGTAACATAATAATATAATAATTATTCTTTTTCCAACTGTTTTCTTACTAGATAGCTCCAAATTTTTCTTAACTTAATTAGCATATTGATATTGTTAAGAACATTAGAAATTAACTTTAAATTTATATCAATAAAATAAAGTCTAACTACCCATTGAAAAGCATTATTTGTCTAACCTTATTCAAAATGAAATTACTAATTTTCATAATCTTATAGTACTATAAGTACTAGTGTACTACCACATCAAAGAAGATAAAAAACTATATTATAAAGCAACCAACTAGCAAATAGAAAGAAAAAAAAACATGAGTTGAATACTACCTTGTGTTGGAGTGGATTAAATGCCACTTGAGAGGACACGTGGGCAACAAGCCCTTGAAACTTGTCAAGAGTTAAGTGATGTACTGATGTAGTGACATCCTTCTCTTTTACTATTAAGACAAAAAATATAATAGAAAAGAGATGAAAAGAACAATGGGAAAAGAATCCTTTGAAATACTCGCACTTCATCATCTTCTTCCTCTCTCTCGCACACATGCAAATCTTCTTTCTCGAGCAACACCTCCTCTTCATGAATCAATTTCTTTGATTTCAAAAATTTATGATTTTCTGATTTATTGTTTGTATCTTAAGAGAGGAGAGAAGAATGTAAATGAACAGAAGAACTTGGGAATTATGATTACTTATAATCTCCTAGAGTCATTTTGGGAAAAATTATGCCATTATGCCAAGATCTTAGGGAATGTATAATCAGCAAATGTTAATAGGAGAAGGCAAGGATTTCCTTACTTTTATGTCCATTGAAGATATGAGTGTTCAAAATTAGGCCCCTCCAATTTGGAGGCCTTGTTCCATAGAAGAGCTTGCAAGAAAATAACTTCTCCTTGCAAGAGTCTAAGGACATGTACTAATTGAATGAACATTGCCCATTTCGAATGTATACCATCAATGAGATAATGACCCTTGTCATATTGGTTACCATTCACCGTAAAGTTCACGGGTGGTGCTTGACCTTCTAAAACATCCTGAAAAACTGGAGATCGGTAAAGAACATTAAGGTCATTGCACGAACCTGGTATCCCGAAGAAAGAATGACAAATTCACAAGTGACGGTCAGCAACAACTTCAGGAACCAAAGTAGGAAGACCAACCATGGTGTTAAATAACGGCCGTATCAATTCGGTTCGTCCGAGTTGTAACGGATTTCAACGTTGGCGAACCAAATTCGACCGGTTCATACCGCCTTTTTAAAATACACCGAGATTTCGCACGTTCCGACCGAAACAAAGAATTATCGGCCGCATTTCCCGTTACAAAACGCGGTTTTCATTTTTTTTTTTCCAGAAAAACAAACCCTAGATCTGTCAATTGACGATGAAATATGTGATTTCTCGCACAAAAACATTAGGGCTTTTCCTCTGGATGTTGAGTCCAGTAGGAAGGTATAATTTTTGATGTCGGTGTAAAAGTTGTCGGCTACTGTAGAGAGGACTGAGGAGAGAGAACAGAGAAGAGTAGCGAAGAAGAAGGTGTATCGAAGAGATATTTGGTGAATTGATATTTCTTTTTTATTTTATTTTATTATTTGAGGTGGGAAGGGATATAACCAATAGGCAATTAGTACCCACGTGCTATGGAGTACAACTACATTATACAACTCTTTCTCACTCAACTGTTTGCTACATTTTTTCTGGGACCCACTTGACTCTTTCTCTCTCAACTCTTTAGTGCATTTTTTGGGGGTAACTAAAAGACAGTAAATTTTGATTTGAGTTTTTTTTAAAAAGTTATTCTATCTACTGTAAGTCTATACTTATCTAACACTTTTCCCTTTTCGACCCCATATATTGTGAAATTTAAATCAAGAAGGGTTGAAGAAATGATGGCTAGGAAATATTAAAGATGTACTTAAATATTGGTCCCCAACCATTAAAAAATATAAAAAAGAGCCTAAAAAGTGTTTAATTTCATATTCATCCGCGACAACCGCATCGCGGTCCGTGATTAACGTATCCGTTCCGTTCCTCCGAAACCGCAACCGTTTCCGCAACCGCGGCCGAAACCGCATTTTTGAACTATGAGACCCGCTCTTCCTTGATATTGTGCTTTCCTTGCTGTCGGGCAATTTTTCCACTCCCAATGTATACAATCTATGTTCCTGATCATGCTTGGAAATCCACGTTCTTTACCGGATCGAAGAATTCCTGGCCGTCTCAAGTATTCGCTTGCAAATTGGTTGATAAAGCCCTTCATGAATTTCATTAACGCTAATTGTGTCGTGCTTTCACTAATTCACACATACTCGTCAACTGCGTCCGCCGCTACCTCGTCTGCAAGCATTCGAATGGCAACTATACAATTTGATAAGGGGATGAACCTAATTGTCCAGTACCACTCGTCATTTGCAAGCACACTTTCCATTATAAGAAGACCAACATGTCGTTGTATTCGAAATTGTCGACGAAATAAATGATCAGGATAGACTGGTTGTTTAGCAAAGTCATCGTTGAACAATCGTCTATGGCCTTCCTCTCGGCCTCGATTAAGGTGGCGATGTACATCACTCTCATGATGATTCTCTTGTGCAATTCTATTCCATGGTGTTGGAGTAATAGTTGATATTAGAGTTGGAAGACTTGGTTGAACAACATTGATCAAGAAATCATATATTTCTTGATCACAATTGCTTGGGATGATTATAGAGCTGAAATTTAATTTCTAGGAGCTCATTAAACAAATTTGCACAAGTATGATATGGTTATAGTGTAAGCAATGCCATGTGAATCAGAACAATAATGTAAAAAACAGAACAACAATGTAAAAAGCTGCAAAGAGATGTCAATTTAGATAATAATTAAACTTAAACATAAACTAACATTTTAAGTAAACTTAAACATCAACTAAACTTGAAGATGAACTAAACTTAAACACAAACTAAACTTAAACATAAACTAAGCTTAAACATAAACTAAACTTGAACTTAAAATGAAACCATTTCACTCCATTTTATAGTTCTGAAACCATGTTGCAGTTGTTGTACCGTTGCCTCCTTAAATGGTAAGCGATTTTCCTTCATAGACAATGTTTGTTGTATGTCCCAATTGTTCAAGAATTGATTGCCAACTCCATTTGTTGTTTCTTTAGAGCCACCTCCTGTTTTTGGACCTCCAACCTCTCATTTTCTCTTTCAGCATCTCACTCCTAGACTCCGTATGGAGCCGAAGTCTCTCATTAAATGAGTTGAAACACTCGATTGTTTCACCACCCACCCCCATTTGCCTTCTTCACACCATCGGGTCGTTTTTCCACTTCACATCCTTCACCACTGGTAGGTGTGTCGGACATTGAGCCACTTCCATCAACTTTTGGCCTTTAACCGCTACTCCTACTTCTAAGTGAATCCACATATTCTTCTAGAATATACACTCCTAGACTCTCAACGGAGCCGAAGTCTCTCATTAAATGAGTTGAAACACTCAATTGTTTCACCAGCCACCCCCTTTTGCCAGTTTGCCTTCTTCACACCATTGGGTTGTTTTTCCACTTCACGTCCTTCATCACTGGTAGGTGTGTCAAACATTGAGTCACTTCCATCAACTTTCGGCCTTTCACTGCTACTCCAGGTTAATCCACATTTTCTTTAGCTTGGGACGACCACGTGGATTTTCCAACGACTTTTTGATTATGGCTCTTCATTTAGGAAATTTTTTTCAACATTTTCCAAGCATGTTCGAGAGGAACCTACCATGATTCCTATTATGCAATAAATGAGCTTCTCGAAGAACGTCATAATCATTTTTTACCACTCCTCTTTCTTGCAAGAGCTTCATCATAAAATGCAGCCCACCTTAAAACCAGTGGAGCAACTATACTCTAACAACCTTTCACTATATCCACATTTCTTGGAGCTATATCTGTTGGGTTGGCCCTTCTTCCAACCTCGAAAGCATCCCAAACTTTTCCCCAGAAGACGCATTTCTTTTGACTCGTCCCAGCCACCTTATCAAGAGAAGTGTTCATAAATGTTGAGATAAGATTTTCATCTTCAACTCGATCCCAAACTCTCTTACCGCTATAATTTGTTTCCGAAGGAGGTGGGATTTGTGATCGAGTGAGTGGTGGCTTTGAGGGAGGTGGTGGCTGAGAGAGAGAAGGTGATAGTAATTGTAAAAAGGATTGAGTTGGGTGAACAAACTCTTTATAATCATCATCATCTTCTTGTTATTGGCTATCTTCATCATCACCATCGACTTCAACTGGATCCCAAACCCTCTTACACTACAATTTGTTTTTGCAGGAGGTGTTGTGATTGAGTGGGTGGTGGCTATGAGGAAGGTGGTGGCTCAAAAAGAGAACGTGATAGTAATTGTGAAAAGGATTGAGTTGGCATAACAAACTTTTCATATTCATCGTCATCATCTTCTTGGTATGGACCATCTTTATCATCACCATCAACCACATGGTTTGGAGATGGTTCTTTTAGGTAGTGAGAAAATTCATAATCATATCAGATTGACGATATGAAAGGTTAATATTTCGATATGGATCTTCATGGTCAACGTTTTCATATTGAGGAGAATAATTTTGAGAATTTTCACCTCTTTGATTTGTAATCATCTGAGATGGCGGGCGATAATTTGAGTGATTTTGAGAGGTGTTTTGACGATTTTGTTTAGGCATTTTATTTTTTATTGGTTTTGGTTTTGATTTCTTCCATAATTAGGATTATTAGAATCCATAAATATGGTGATTTTTAACAAAGAGCAATGCAAGAGTATTGAAATAAAATAGAACAATTAGAAGAAATTAGTGAAGAAATTAGTGTCTAAAATATTGCAAAATGGACCTCTATTTGTAGAGCTCGAAAAAATAGAGCTCTTGGTATTTTTTTTTTTTACTTTGTATTATTTATAACAGAAACGTTGCAAAATTAACAATGGTTATATTTTTCTCCCCAATAAAACAACGACAAGTGCGGCTGGCAACTGGCGCTAACACGTGTGCTTTAAAAATTTTTTTTTCCAAAAAAAATTAAAGCTCGCCAAATCACGCAATGAGGGGGCACCCACTCCTGATCCCACTCGAGCCATACCTCTAAACTTCCTCAATCATCCCACAATCTTTGTTCTACTCATGGTTAAGGGCCCAAAACTAAAGATTGACATCACAATCTTATTTTTCAATCATGGTTAAGGGTGCTCGTAGTTTCTTGTTTAAATGCATCATCTTCACCGATGATGGAGATGTAACCTTTCGAACCCTGATTTGCATACTTGAATGTGCAACAGCTCGATTGTTGGATTTCGCTTGTAAATGAGCTCCTGCCTGCCCTTGTATTTCAAATTTCAAAACTGGGGTTTAAAAGCAGGCTTGGAAGCACCTCTTTGAAATTAATGGAAGTGTAAACTTTGATAGATGTAACACAGTACAGGATCTAGTAGCAATATTGTATTCAAGTGACCTTCAGTTCGACTTCTGATCTTCCAATTAGTTTGCCACTTTCTCAAGAATTTTGGGGTTCCCGTAAGAATAGGGATCCCACTAATTTCAATACATTTGAGCCTCCTCTTTGGTAGGCTCCAGATAATTTTTGGGAAGCCAACCGCTTAAAGTTTCTTGAAAACTAAATATCTGCAGTTCCAAACTTGCAATTCAATCTCACTTTTCTATAGACGAGACAATCTCACTTTAATGTAGTAAATTAGTAAAACCCTTTACACGATAAGTTAATTTGCTGTTGTCGAAATATAATGAATTTCTCCGGAAGATTATTCTTCTTGATGATCCTCAGCATCTGGAATCCGTGGTGTTTAGAAGACTGATCATCAAATATGTACATAAACTTATTCATCTGTGATGCTATACTGTAGGTTCTCCAGCAACGACATTGTCCAGTTCTAAATTTTGATGACAAAGTAGCTGAGCATTTTGACTTTTTATTCTAATTGATGTATCTTGCTGTAATAGTTGACTTTTGCTTGGTTTTGTTCGGAAAAAGTTTGCGATGTAGACTCCTATGTAAGACCAAACTTCTGTTATGAATAGTTCTTCATTTCGACACCAATCATGCCAAATTAACATCCATCTTTATACTGTCCATCCCCTTCCTGAGCACGTTGACAATGCAGAACTCAGAAAGATCTTATTGCTGTCCAGTGTTCACTATCGGATACCTTTCTTGTTGTAACAGATGCAATAAACGAAGCAAAGAATAAAGAACAATTGACACAGAGAATTAACGTGGTTCACTAACAATGTGTTAGCTACATCCACAGGCAAAGGAGAAACTGATTTTATTAGGTTTTAGGAGAGAATACAGATTACAGAATACTTGAGTGCTTGATTGCTTGATTGCTAGAGGCTAAAATGACCATAACAAGTATTTATATGCTAGGGTTATTAATTAGCTTTCCTAACTAAACTAAGAAACTATTAAATGAAACAAGGGCGTGAGATAAACTATAGTAACACTTTATTAGACCAAGTGAAGTTCAAAAAACCGAGAGGTTCTCTCTCTAGAAAAAAGCTCTTCGTATTGTTTTAAAGTTTGTTTCTCTTAAAACATTAAAATCTAAGCAATTGTCTCTAAAAATAATCGTTCAAAATCTTTTCTTCTAGTTCAACTCCTCAATCTACAAGAAAGAGTTTGTCTGAGTAAGAGAAATTAGTGTACCAATTGAGGGAGAAAGAAGGTTAGATGGAGGAAATAGTTGGTACAAATATGGACTATCAGTATGATAGGGTGCTGTATCACAGAAAGCAAGGGCCTTTCATAAAAGCACCTTTAGAAAAAGTAGATCCGAGGAATATGGGATTACATTTCTTAGTAGCGGGAAAGTTCATTGACAAGAGGGAGTTTGAGGAAGGTGAAATTCAAAGATGGGTGGATTCGTGGATAACTTTGGAGAAAATAATGGTGCACAAAAAAGGAAATGTTTTTATCTTCTACTGCAATAATATTGATGATAAGGAGGGTTTGTTGGGAGGATATGGTGTTCTTAACTATCAAGGTGCATTAATGGTCCTGAAAACATGGACATTAACAGCTTCAGTTAGGTCGTTAAATTTTTCTGAAACTGCTGTTTGGATTAAGGTAGAAGGCATTCCAATCTGTCTTAGCACAAAGGAATTTGCAAAAAGTTTGTTATCAAGAGCGGGAAAGGTTCTACAGTTTGATGATCAATCAAATATGTCTGGCCCTAAATGTTTCTATGGAGCATATGTTTGGATAAAAGTTAAAGGGCCTTTAATTCCGGGAGTGTTTATAGACATGCAGGAGGGAAGGACAATATGGGTGGACTTTAGGTATGAGAATGTCTTTATATTCTGCAGAAAGTGTGGAAAAGTTGGTCACCGCAGCCATGCTTGCAGGAAGGCGTGGGAGATGGCAAGACAGAAGGTTGAACGTGCAATCATGGAGGCATGTGGTCGAGATGCTAGCGTTATGGTTGGACGTTTCGATACGCCGCTCTATACTAATAAAATTCATGGTTTGCCAAATATACCTAAGTTCACGACAACCAGAGTAAGACTAGATGTAGCTCGATCTCCGGCGTACTGGCCGTCAAGTAGTAGCAATACCAGTGGTGAAGATGGAGATGACAATGAACAGGATGGTGACAGTGATAGAGGTATGGATGGTAGAGACATGGTGGATCATGATAGGGAGAGGAGTGATAGGGACGGAAGCAGGGATGGTGATGGGGATCGAAGAAGTAGTAGAATAGGTGTACCTAGAAGATGGAGATTGGAAAAGGGTGAGTGTAGTAAGTGGGCTACTAGGTGTGAAATGGACTGGCATGAAGTTGAAATTGATGGGCGAAAGAAACAAGTGTCATTGTCAAGGAAGCTTAGTAAGGATAGAAATGGTATTTCAATTAAAAGAGCCAAGATGAATAAAACTGGTAGAAAGCTTCTTTTGGGGAGTAAAAATGGATTTGACAGTGACAGGTTAATCATGAGGGGAGAAAAATTGATTGCAATGAAGTGGAGACAAAGACGTGTGGGGCTTCCATCAGTGAAGCTAATAAGCACATCAAATTTTCAAGACTGTGAAAAGGACCTTTTTTCTCAAAAAAAGGGTGAAAGCTACTCAAGTAGGGAAAATTTGGTTCCCTTAAAAAGGGGAGAGTATTTAAAGGAGCGTGTTGGTGACAATCTGGGAGTCAACTGGGGTAAAACTCTCTATGCCCGTGGGTCATCTCCTTCAAAAAATATGGATAAGTCCACATCTAACAATCTCTCTCCTAGTAATGGCAAGATTTCAGAATTACAACCCTCTCCTTCTATAGAAAGAGAATTGAATGAGTCATGGGAAAACTTAGTGCAAAATCAGCAAAATGTTGTGGCCCAACTGTCTCAAAACAATAATGGTGGGGTAGAAAATGTGGGCTTTGACCCATTAATCTTCTTGGAAAACTCTGTTGAAGATTCTTTTTGGGAATCATCTGATGGGAATGGATCGATGGGTCAGAGGAACATATGGGCCTCTTCTCCAGATTCTTTGGCTATAAATGAAGAAGCTGATTGGAACCATTTATGGAATATTTTATGGAATGAAAGTAGAAGGGAGATGTCTGAAATGTCGCCTCAAACCCCTTTAAGCTTGCCTGGATCTTCGAAGCAATCAGGATCTTCAAGTTCATACCATTCAGGTGTTAGTGGAGTTCCGACTCAAAATTTCGCAAATCTTCAAATACTTCCTTTTTTGGGTTTCTCATAGCAAATTAATTTCATTGATAAGTCGTTACCAAAGGAGGTTGCAGAGGGTCTCAAGGAAGCATATATGAAAGCAATTACAGAGGATGAAGTGAATGGAAAGAATTTAGAGAAAGGGAAGGAATTGAAAAGGCGGGTGTTAGATTTGCTACCTGGTGAGACTGGAGATGCGAGGAAGAAGCGAAGTGACATAAGCTCACATGCAGGGGGAGTTTCGGTAAAGCCGACTGAAGAGAAGGATTTGCAGTTTATTGCTAATGACCGAGCGTTTTATCACCCAGGTTTGAAGAAGAGATCCGTTGGAAGACCTCCTGTGCCGAAGAAGCGTTTTGGCAGTGGTGCGAAGGTGGATAAGAAAAGAAAGCTGGATGATTGTATTAGGGAGTTTGAGAATCAAACGGTCCAGGCTCAACAAGATCTTAAACAGTTGGTTGAAGAAAAGAAAAATGAAATTGAAAGGAGTGCGAAAAGAGTCAAGGCCTTAATTATGGAAATTGAGGAGGGCTTGGAGGCTGGGCCAAAACAGCCTCAAGGTGAAAGATGAAAATATTGGCATGGAATTGTAGGGGACTTAATATGGCAGACTCCCCTACAATTCCATTTCTATGTTGGTTAGTCCGCAAATCTGGGCCCAAGTGTTGTTTTTGTCTGAAACAAAAGCAGATGCAGTGTTAACTGAAAAATTAGCTATTTTGCTAGGATTTCCTAATGTATGTAATATAGATGGGGATGGTATGGTAGGAGGATTAGCTCTTTTTTGGGGAAGTAATGTTAAATTAAATGTATGTAGTAGATCTAAGAACCTTTTGTCTTGTAATATAATGGATGTAAAAATGGGTTTAGCTTATGAATGGAGGCTTTGTTTGGTGTATGGGTCGCCTTATTTACAGTATAGAAGCCAAGTGTGGAAAGAAATCCGAAATGCTTTAAAAGAGGGTCCTCAAAGCTATTTGGTTATTGGGGACTTTAATCAGGTGGAATTTACAAGTCAGAAATTAGGAGGTAACATTATAGCCCAAGGGCAAGAACAATTCTATAAATGGAGGTTAGAAATGGGGTTAGTTGATATTCCATATTCAGGATCTAAATTTACGTGGTGTAATAATAGGGAAGGGGAAGAGAGAATTTATGAAAGAATTGATAGAGCGTATGGATCGGAAAGTTGGTTCCAAGATCACCCAGAAGCAATTCTTATGAATTATCCTATTATGGTGTCAGATCACAATCCTATTCTATTATATACAGAAAGAGAATTGCAAAAAAGAAAGAGTGGAATTAAAATGGAAGAGTGGTGCCTTAAATTGGAGGAAGCAAGGAAAGTGGTTAATAAATCATGGGAGTGTGATGTAGAAGGTTCTCCTATGTATAGAGTTAAGGAAAAGTGTGCTCATGTGAGGTATAAGCTTTTCAAATGGTGTAAAAATTATAAAGAGGAAAATAATATTGAATGGGAGCGGATGGTGGAAGAATGTGAGAGGGTTCAATCCAGTTTAGGTGAAGTAAAGGATGGAGAAAAGGAAAAATATGTTAGAGAGGAGCAATTGAAAAAAGCTGAAATTCAACTTGCATATTGGAGACAGAGGATGAAGGGTAAGCATATAATTTTTGAAGACTCAAACAAGAAATGGTTTTTTAGAAAGGCGAAGACTAGAGAGAGAAAGAATGAAATTTTAATGCTGAAGGATAAGGAGGGAAACTGGAGAACAGAAAGGGATGATATTCACAAGGTGATTTTTGAGCATTTTCAAGGAATTTTCAATTGTGATAGGCAAGATAATGAAGGTTGGGTTCCACCAAATGACATGACTACATTGATTCCGAGGATGGACGACGAGCAAGCTACAAAGTTATGTCAAAAGGTCACTACACAAGAAATTCGGAGAGCATTAATCCAAATGGGTGGTTTAAAAGCACCGGGTCCGGACGGGATTCCGACTATTTTCTATCAGAAATTCTGGAAGGAGGTAGGGAATGATATAAATGATGTAATACTCCATTTTTTTGAAAAAGGTTATCTGTTGAAAGAATGGAATCATACTCTTATATGTTTAATCCCTAAGGTAGAAAATCCGGAAAAAGCAGGACAATTTAGGCCAATTAGTTTATGCAATGTGGTATATAAGATAATTTCCAAGGTAATCACAAATAGGCTGAAACCTATTTTGAAGTCTCTGGTATCTCCATATCAGAATGCGTTTGTTCCTGGGAGATTAATGTCGGATAATTGCATAATTGCACATGAACTTATGGCGAAATTGAAGCATATGAGAAAAGGGAATT
This sequence comes from Beta corolliflora, assembly GCA_947648045.1. Taxonomy (NCBI): domain Eukaryota; kingdom Viridiplantae; phylum Streptophyta; class Magnoliopsida; order Caryophyllales; family Amaranthaceae; genus Beta; species Beta corolliflora. Next base: position 455,844 of record CANSZD010003040.1, on the reverse strand, counting down.
TTTTTCAAGCAGCTCTTAAGATTGACATGTTTAAGGCGTATGATAAGGTAAATTGGAGTTTCTTGGAATGGTTGCTAGATAAGATGGGCGTACCCCCGTTATGCAGACATTGGATTATGCAATGTGTGACTACGGTCTCCTATTCAATTATTATTAATGGAGAGCAAACTAGAAGGTTTAAACCAAATTGTGGATTAAGGCAAGGGGATCCTTTATATTTATTCATTTTGGTCATGGATGTATTTTCCAGAATGATCTCTAATGCAGAGAGAGATGGAATGATTCAAGGGATAAAGATAGCTCGAAGGGCTCCGTCAATCTCACATCTGTTTTTTGCGGATGATTCGTTGTTGTTCTTCAGAGCTAAGCCTCAGGCCTGTGAAGAAGTTAAAAAATTAATCTCCAAATTCAGCCAGATGTCTGGAGAAGTTATTAATTATAGTAAGTCGTTGGTAATATTTAGTCCCAATACCCTGAGTAGGTTTAAGAGGTATATGAGAAGCTTGTTGGGAATGGCTTCTGCGGAAAGTTTGGGAAAGTATTTGGGATGCAATGTTGAAGTGGATGGGCGTAGTTCGAAAAACTATATATCTGTGATTGATAAAGTCAAAAAGAAGGTGGCAAGTTGGAAACACATGGCTCTTTCGCATACTGGTCGATTAATGTTAATTAATAGTATTCTTGCATCAATGTGTCAACATATTCTGGGTGTATTTATGCTTCCGAAAAAAGTTTCAAATAAGCTGAATGGGCTTTTTGCAGAATTTTTATGGAGAAATAAGAAGGGAATCCACTCTATTCATTGGAAAAGGAAGGAAGTGATAGAAAGACCGAAATGTTTAGGAGGGCTTGGAATCCGGAATGTTAATGTGTTCAACCAGGCAATGTTAGTAAAACAAGCGTTCAGAATTCATAGTAATCGGGATTTACTGGTTTCGAGAGTATTTTTTTCTAAGTATCAAGACTCGCCTGTGACATTGGGTATGAAGGATAAAAAGATGATGGGTGCGTCATGGGGTTGTAAAGGGCTAATTCGATCAATTCAAGTAGCAAGATTAGGTATAGCGAAGGTAATTGGAAATGGAGTGGATACGGATATTTTGAGAGATAGGTGGGCGTGTGGGAAAATGGTTGAGATAGAGAGAGGAATTAATTTAGAGGCAAATGGAGTTAAAAAAGTGTGTGATTTAATGATAAAGGAGGAGGGAAGATGGAATACTCAAAAAATTTGGAGCTTATTCAGAAAGGAATCTGCCCACATAATTTTGGCCACAAATATTCCATTGAATAGCATGAATGATGAATATGTATGGATGGAAGATAAATGTGGTCAACCAAGTGTTAAAAATGTGTATGCAATGTTGATTAGAGAAAGAATGGGCTTGGATCAAGGGAACAATATGGCTACTCTTTGGAAAAAGTTATGGGGAATGAGGATAAGTCCGAAGAGGAAGTTTTTAATTTGGAGAATTATTAACCGTGCAATTGCAGTGTCAAACAACTTGAGAAAACGTAACATCCCTGTTAAGAAAGAGTGTTGTTTATGTAGTAAAGAAACGGAAACAGAGGAACATCTGTTTAGAGATTGTGATATAACCTCAAGAATCTGGATGGCTTCGTCACTAGGGATAATTTCTTAAGGTTTTTATGGAAGGAGGATGGAAAAGAGAGTGAGAGAGCGAGATTGTTTGTCATCACGATATGGGCAATTTGGATGCATAGAAATGATGTGATATTTAGAAGTCATAAAGTTAACCCCACGGAAATTATTAACATAATTTCTAGAATAAGATGGGATGAAGAATTCAGATCAAGGAACTTAAAGACAAATGAGAAAGGAGAAAAGGATGGAATGAGGAGAAGTGAGGAAAATGAAGAGTAGGGGATAAATGAAGAGCAGGAGGGAGAGGAAAATGAATGCATTCTTATAGTGGATGGGGCTTAGAAACAAGATAAAAAAGGGATTGCTAAATCGGGAATTGGTTGGGTGGGGTTCAAGGATGGTCAACGAGTATTTAAAGGAAGTGCTAAAATTTATGCATGTTCAGCTGATCAAGCAGAAGGTTACGCATGTTTATATGGATTAAGGGAAGCAATTGGAAAAGGGCATAACAAAGTCAGGGTCAAAACGGATTCAAAGGTTTTAGAGCAAGGATGAAATAGAATTCATCTAGGCTATGATTTGTATAGTATTATGCAGGATATCATGGATATTAGTAGAAATTTGGAGTCTATTAGTATTATGAAGGTCAGTAGAGCTCTGGTTAAGGAAGCTCATGATTTGGCTGTGAAAGCTAGGCAGGGAGTTGTTTGTTAGTTTTTGTTGTTTTTTTTCTTTTGTTTGTTGGTTCTTGTTGTCAAAAAAAAAAAAAAAAAAAGGGCGTGAGAAACGAGCCTCGACCAAGAGAACCGCACGCCAAACCCCGCGGGAGCGGGAAGCTTGCTGCGGCCTTCTAGCATTCCTGCGGGCGCGGGCTGGACCCCGCGGGAAGGCAGAAAACTCGAGTCTTCTACCTTTCTCGGCTGCGGGAGTGGGTGTGTCAAGCCTCCGTTGCTGCGGGCTGCTGCATTACTTCTTTGCTCATCACACCACACCACACCATAGCACAACATTCAAGGCATAGTTCAACATTTCTAATGGAAAAAAGCAGAAGGAAGATGTACACATTGTTATCCAATATCTACGTTTTGCGGGTGGCCTTTTCTTCTACCCTGTTACTTATAGTATCACAATTTAAACTAGTAAAGGAACTGTAGCCTGTTGTAGCAGCAAATATGTATATGATCATCCTGCAGGGCTTTTTAGTGTTGAGCGGTTTGAGTTCTGAAGTCATATCATGTTGAGGTCACGACATTGTGAAAATAAGTCAGGTCTCAACAAGACCAACTTCTCGGTGCAATTCTGTGCCTGTGGTCCGTAGTAACTACTTATCTTCATTCTTCTTTGCTAAAATTACTGTGCTGTATTTTAACCCTCACATATTGATCGCTTAAGACTCGTCAAATTTAGGGCATAATTTGTTTCTCTGGCAGGTAGCACGGTGGAGTAGTCAGATCGGTGTTCCATCCTGCCTGAAATGGGCACCACGACGAGTAATGTTTGTGGCAGCTTCTAGTGTTCTTACCTTCTGGATACCTAACCATGAGAAGATCACTGGGGAATCCAATTCCAAGGATGCTGATGCTGCAACTACTTTCCCACTGACTGCTAATAGCATGGGCGTATAGGTCAAGTTATGCATCACAGTCCAGAGCATTACAAATGTAATAGTATGGTCAAGAACCTGATTAGAGGTAAACTATAGAAATTGCTGGAAGTGGACACATGTACATTACATGCCAATATGATTGTATACAGTATACCTAGTATTTTAGCATGTGAACTAAGATCGACAAACAGTGACTATGAGAAACCTCATCACTTTTTGGAGTAGTCCAACCGTTGCACTGATATGCTTACTGAATTTTGCTAAAAAGTACAAGGTTTTACTTTTTTCCAATTATATTTTTGAAAAAAACTTAAATGGAACTGGGCCACACTATACATAATGTGGATCTAATACTAGCATGTGTAACTAGAGGTGAAAAATGGTGACTATATGAAAAAATAATGGTCATTATGTTATAAAACAATAAATATATAAAAAGAATAACTATAGGTTAAACAAAGTGACTTATATGGAAAAAAAAATGGTCACCAAGTTTGAGAATAGTAGATATAAAAGAAGAGTAACTATAGGTTATATAGAGTAAGTATATGTAAAAACTGTTTAGAAACGACAAATTTTATATGGAATTAGTGTAAAAAAAGGTGATTTATTAATTTAAAAAAATCACTATGTTAGAATATAGTATATACTTTCTCTGTTTCAGAAATAGTTGCACTATTTCATATTTCATGCTTTTTGATGTATGATTTCAAATATTAATGTCTTCAATTATTAATAAGTAAAATTATAAAAGTTGATATTTAAAAAAAATCTAACAAGATTCCATATGACTATGTTTTTCGTAAAATATAAATCACCAAAGACAATCAAAGTCTAAGATATGAATAGTAAACACTATGCAAATGGTGCAACTATTTCTAAACGGAGGAAGTATGAAGATGAGATCACTATATTTGAAGGGCTAGATAAGGCTTTTGGTCCACGAATCTTTTTGTTATACTTTTATGGTTTTCGGAAACGGTCAAGTCAATATTTCCCAAAATAAAAGGTGGATTAGAAGTTCTAAATATATAATTGCTTGTTTTCGTCTTTGAGTAAGGACTACATGCCTTTCGTCATAAGTCATGCTCATTTTGTCAATATGTTAAGTATGTGTTAATTTTTTTTATGCCTAAGCTTAATCACTCATTAAGGGGCCTAAAAATCAGAAGTTTTATGAGAAGTAAAAAATCAAGTCATGCCTTAATAGTGAAAACATTACCATGGAATAATTACCAAAACTAGTATATTAGATTTTATTGATCAACTTACTTCCTTTATCCACCAATTACTTTCTTTTATCCAAAAAATAATGAATAAGCATAAGTTAAAGAATAAGAATGAAATAAAGAATAAAAATAAGAATATGAATATGAATCGTATTTTTTGAGTTTCACCCACTCATTTAAAAAATTAATTCTTTTTAAATCCTCCCCAGTGGAGTCGCCAAATTGTAAGCGTGTTTTTATTTCGCCTACGCGGTGTGAGCGCGTATTTGACTGCCCCATTGTTAAGGTTTTATTGAAAATTATTTTCGAAGTCGCCAACAAGTCTTTAAAGGAAGACTCATAAACCTAATTCGATATTGGGAAATCATAGGGACAAATTAGGGACTTATCCAATGTAGATTTCCCCGTCCTGACTCCATAGATGGTCATGAACCAAAAATTGAGTTCGGGGGTGAGGGTACGAATATGGTCATAATGAACCATATTCGCCCATTGTTGGCCTCTACTAAATATCGATTCATGTCAATTTTTATGCAATAGAATAACCAAATAATATTTTTATGCACCCTAAAAATAATTTAGTCTAGGTTGGTTCAGGAAACACATAAAAGACTAATTTTTAGTGATATGTTATTAAGCAATCAATATTACAGGAAACCTAGCAGGTTGTCCAAATTATCTGATTAATGCTAGAACAGTTCTTTAGGTCTTGATTAGCAAAAATAACATGTGTGGTGATAAAAAGGCAAGCAAGACAATTAGATAAGCATATAAAATAATAAAGAAAAAAGAGTAAAGATTAGAATGTACAAAGGCACGATTTTTATATTAAAGATCTACATCATGAAAGAAACAGTTAGTAACTTCAATATAAAAATAATTTATTCAAGGACCCTTAGGATTATACCGTGGCTTGGGTCTGCGAGATTGACAACCTTCGGGACAATCAATCGTGAAGCCTGATGGAAAATATATGTGTATATATGTCTGAAAATATGCGTTTGTATGTTTGGTAGAGAGAATTCGTAAGTGTATAGTCGTATAAGTCGAAGTGTTTGAGTGGAAAAAAAATTGTCCTTTAATTCGGAAAATCGAAGAGTATTTATAGGAAAAAGGAATTTGCGCTTCACGAGCCAGCTGGCAACTGCGCCAGGCGCAAATGGTTGTGTGACACACAATCACACGTGTCAGGCGCACATTGGTGCGCCTGACGCGGCATGACCAATCATCAGTGCCCACGTTGCACACGCTTTAAAAAAAGATAAAATTGACAGCCTGTGCATCGCACAGAGAAGTGCGCTCGGCGCACGACTCTGTGTGACACACAGGTCTACGTGGCATACATGTGCGCTTAGCGCACGACCATGCGCTCGGTGCAGGCTGGTGCACTAAGCGCACCGCCTTGCTTTTGACACGTTTTGGCAGCTTTTTTTATAAAACGCATTTTATAGATTTTCATTTATCTTTTAACTCCAGAAATCTGATTTTACGGAATAAAATCCGATTTTAACTATAAAAAATATCTTTGAAAATATTTACTTTATTTAAATAAAATAATAATTATTATTAAACAATTAATTGGGCTTTTTCAAAGAGTTCATGTCAAAATATAATTAATTATCATGAATAACTAAGTGGGCTTTAAAATACAACTTTAACACTCTAAAAATAGTTTTGGGATGGCTTTTCGGACTGCTTTGCCCTTGGGTTTCATCATTGGGCCCTTAAATGGGGAGACACGATTATGTGTCTACAACTACACTCATTCTTTCCTACTCGCACTTTGTTACACACTAATATTTGCCACACTACAAACAAAACCTAAGCATAAGTCCACATTTATACTATACTAACGTTGGTTAATATGTGTTTAAGAAAGTCGGTACTCAGTACACAAGCTAAAAACAATATACCAAGATCATTTCCTTTTGTATTAGTATTCTCTAGGTTTTACCACATGAAGCCTACTGATGACTTAATTAGCAACTAATTTAGGGATGAAGCCAAATTTTGCAAGTGGGTTTTTCTAGATTTTTTTTCCTTTTGCCAATATGATTATGATGTTGGAATATTCTACGAAAGTGAATATTGGTAATTTAACAGGACATGCTCTACATTTGCTCTCCATCATACTAAGACAACAAGAACAAAATCAACATGTAAGACCATAAAGGCATTGAGACATTCAAGAAAGCGAACAATGTAAGTAATCAACCCTCAACTAAAATGATCATTACAAGCTATTTGACATTACAAGCTAGGAAAGATAGAAAATTATCATAACATCCAATCTCAAACCAAAGAATTTAAAAAAGAAAACTAAAGGTAGAAACATACAAACACTCAACTAAAATATTATAAAGAAAAAACAAATTGCCACGCATATTTCAAATTAGAACGGACCAAGACATCATCAACACTACAATAATTATGGAGTTTATCTTTATATTCATCAACAATAAGCTGAATCCCACCAGACCGTTTTCCCCCACTGTTAAAACCCTAATTGGAATAGCTCTCTGCAGCCCAAATAATCATGTAAGTTGCAACAAACCCACAAAAATTCAAATTAGACAGTAAATTTCAGTGTTAATAAGAATTGGGTTTACTGGGTCAATCTCAAAAGGTTAAATTCTAAGATAAATGAATGAAATTGTACCACAGATTGACCATTATACTTGCATTTTGCTCCATCGGGAGTATTTGGATTCATACCATATTTATGAGATACATTTGTTAAGCAAAATTGGAATTAAAAGAAAATAAGAGGGCAAAAAAAGTGGAATGAAAATTGGAAAAGGAAAAGTATGAGCAAACCTGATGAAGTGAAATTAATGGGCAAATGAGGAGTGTCATTTTCATGCCTTCGAAGGCCTTCCGCAACAAGCTCTCTCTCAAACCTGACAAATGAAGCAATCTTTAGCTGTAAATATAGAAGCTGCTTTATAATTACAAGGACGATGATACTATATACTTACACTCTTTCCCCCCTGGTTCGCATAAACGTGCATTCTTCCCCCACTAAAAAGCTTATATGGGACACTGTCAGACTTGGGAGTATTCATGAAACTTATTCAACACAACTTAATATGGCATTGGGGTTTCTTAGTATCTATAGGAAGTGCTTAACTATTAGAAAGCTCTTAGATCACTAAGTTAACCTTCCCAGGAATGTTGGGATTCAATTACAAAACTAAAAGCTACATGTACTCATAATTTCTATCTCATATCATTATATGATCACAAACAAATAAATATAACAAATCATCCTTGTTCCATCATGAGTAAAGAATAATGGGCTATGGCTGAAACAAATGGATGCAATTTGATTAAGAATCAACAAATAAAAATTATAATAAACACCGAATAGTTTGCATTTTCTACTGCTGAACCTCCCTGACCTTCTATATCCTCCATCATTATTCCCCTTTATACCTTACCCTCCTTTGCCCTCCCCTTTCCCTCCCCACCTCCCTCCTCACTCTTCTAAGTACAAGTTTTCTATTAACATTTTTCTTTTATATACTTCCTATCTTTTTAATTGTAACATATTTCTTTTAGGTAAATATCACAATACTTGCTACCAATCTCAAAATAGAAACTTTTTATAGCCAAATACCACAAGTCACCTTACTTAACTTAATAATAATTTAAATAATTAATAAGTCAGAAGACTCATAACCCACCCTCTTAATTATGTCCCTCTCTCTCTCCTCGCCCCTTAAAACCTCTGCCATCCTTCGAGTCGTCACCCCCTTGAACCCCAACCCTAAAATTCCAACATCAACCACCACTACCAATTGCTACCTCTCTCCGACATTATTTTTCCAGCAACTTTCCCCCCTCTTTTCTCCCAACGTAGTGCATCAGGGATAATCTAGAAATAATAAAGCCATTACCATGAATAAGGCATAACCTGATTAATTTAAGCTAAGAAAGTTCAAGTTATTCATGAGAAATCATTTATTGACTAAAAAAACCAAATGATATTGGTCAAATGATAACGGTTTTTAGTAATTTAACAAAGAGCCAGCAAGTGGCTGACTGTGAACTAAGACTAACGAAAATAAGACAATGGCACAGAGCAATTGCCAACTGGGAATATGACACCCAAAAAAATCAAATCTTCTTCTACTTCCAAGAACAAATCGCACAGTAAACTAAACAACCACCAACCCAACATCTTAGTTCTACCCTTTGCAATCAAACTGAGTAAAAATCCTCGAGATCGCAAAATCAAACTAATATCTAACTTGTACACATAATTCGAAAAATAAAGTAAACCCATTTCTAATTTACAACCAAGAAAATAAGAAAAGTTCATGACTTACACCATCAAAGAAATTAAAAAAATAGGGTCGAATGTAGGGCATTAACTCACCATTAGGGGCGGATGTTTTGACACATTAATCTTCTCGAGCTGAACCTGCCAACAAGTACTTGCTCAACAGAACCAAATTGAGCAGCAGAGCCAATCTCGAATTTGTCTCGCATTTCGTCTTCAGACTTGCTTAAACTAGGCAAGAACAATTTGATTCAAATATTTACATTATCTCAGTGAAGGATTACAATGGAGTTGAAAAGGAGAGAGAAAGTGATTAGCTCATTATACTGCATATTCTTACCCATATATTTTAGTTATTTTAACTAGCCTTATATGCATGCGATGCGTACAAAATCATTATTGGAATTTAATAAGTTGCGTAATTACTTTTTTTCAGTTAGCTACCTATTTTAACAAAGCTAAAATAATTGGTATGATACTATTTCACCTAATCTCTATTATTTTTAAATTGCATAATCAATTATTGTCCTTGCTCAACCACATGCACTCCTCCGCCTAATTACGCAGAGTTGTATTTGAAAAAAAAAATTATTCTTACTATGCATTTATTTTAACATTAATACTTCTACATATGTATAACCCTTTTTGATAATTTTGTAATTTTCAAATGTGTTTTATTATTTTATCTAATACATTAATCAGTCATATCACAACTTATTCATAACAATAACACCTATAGGTACCTATCTAATTATATCTATTTGATATTAATATTATTGATTATCTACAATTTATAACGCAGTCAATGATATTATTTTACCTTCTTTATTCTATAGTAACAAATTTGTAATTTTTTCAATGCCACTACCTATAGCATGATAATTCCTCTAAATAATTAATACAACACTTTTCACATGTATGATAATTTTTTATATTTCTTGAATTTGTGATATTATATTTTGATGGCTCGCAACCTATCAATTAGATTACCCCATACTTGTTAATTTTGTAACCAATTAACCCATTTCTAATAGTAATACTTCAACTATTTGTTTAAATCTCTATTATATACGTGCATATGAAAGTAAAAGTAAATATCATTATGAACAATATGAGCAATATAAATGATAGCAGAAGTTGACAAATTAGAGCACCAAATTAAATATTTCTATTACATTTAGATATAATTAGATAGGTATATAATATATATAAGTGCATATCAAGGTAAAAATAATAAGGTTATCAATTAGAATCAACAACGTAGAAAGGAAGTGATTTACAGATGATTTGATATAATTTTTTCAAGAATTTCTTTATATAATAGGGATTGTCTAAATAGAGACATTAAAATAACGATCTATAATACCTATCTAATTATCTCTACTATAAAGTTTTAAAATTTTCGATGCTTTTAGTGGCTTATGTTATAACTCAAATGAAGCTAGACTTTCCAAATTTCCTATTACAAATATAATTATCACAAATTGTCTCAATTTCAACCTATATACTCATACCCATTGCAACCTATATACTCATACCCATTGCAACTTATATACTCCTCATACTCCAACCCAACTCTCATTACCCATTTCTATACCCCAACCCAACTCTCATACCCCAACTCTCATTACCCATTTCTGTACCCCAACCATTTCTACACCCCAACCCAACTCTCATTTTCCAGCTCAATAAAATTCATACACCTATCTCTTTCCCCTTAGTCCTTACTTCGACCACCACTATACCAAAAACAACCACCTTCCTCTATAACATCCCCAATTCATCCACCATCAATCTCGCTGTTCCGTCGGCAGCCGCAAATCTCGCAAAATCTCCTCCCTTCGACCATCAATCTCTCTCCTGCACTCCATGCCTCTCTTTAACGCCACCACTCCCTTTGAATCTCCTTTCGCGTCACTCCCTTCGACTGATACATTCAGCCACCACGACAACCACATTCCACCACCATCAGCACCTCATCATCCCCACCAGAAAAAAAAACAATGAATATTTACGACGCCTGAAATCACCCCCACCATGAAAACCTCAATTCCCATCCCTCCAAAACCCGAAAGATGTGAAACTCTCAAACCCAATTACCATCAATTGTTTTTTGTCAGCAAAAATGTAATTCAATTATGCGAGATGTTTTACAGGTAATTGCAATGGCACTTTTTATTTTTTTTAGAGCTTGAAGAATTTTTGGAGAATCAATTCTTATATTTTTTCTTATTCTACTGTCGTTTTTTTGGAGGGGGGGTTAGAGTGGATGTTGATAATAAAAGGGAAGAAGAACTTTCATATAATAAAATTTACTTTACTAATTAAGAATGTCATGATGCAAATTTAATTGAAGTTTAAGTTTTGAAACTTAAGTACTGTAACTAGTAACATTGATTTTACATTGTGATTTTGGTTTATTGTAAGAACATACCTTTTTTTCTCTTGAGTGAAACTGCAACTGCTTTGTTTTGTTTGCTGCTCTTCAAGGTTTATGGTGGTCCACTTATCCTTTGCTCCATAATTGAAATCACAAAAATAAAAATTAGACGTTATAGTTGTACAGAGTATGGGGAAAAAAATTTACTTATGCTTTATAATTACCTAATGTTGATTTTTAGATTTAAATTGCGATGATGCAATGGAAGAGGATGAACAGAGTATCTCGAGGGATTGAAGATTTTGGAAGAGGAAGAAGATGGAGAAAAAAACTGTCGTGTAGTGTTTCTGTTTGTGTTTGTGTGGTTTTTTGTTTGTATATTTTCGGTTACTGTATTGATTAACTGCTTGTAGTGGCAGTTTTATTTAGTGTACGTAGTGTTTTTTTTAATTTACGGTTGGATGGAGTTGTAATATTTGTTGGGGTTTGGGGGCATTTAAGTAATTAAGGGTGGACACCAAGACCTCAGGAGTTGACATATAGAATAGAGATATATTTTATATCTATATATGGGTTTTTAGGATGACTTCTATTATTGCATACTTATTCCTTTTAGTTATCATTTTTGTCACCTATTGAGCTTAATTGAAAAGTGAAGGGCCCAAATATCAAACAACCAAAACAACAAACATAAAAAAGAAAAGAAGAAGATATTTCAGCCCACATAACACTCATATGTGACTCACAATTGGGAATCAAAAGAAAAATCTCTCCCCTTTCATCCTACTTCCAATAATAAGCAAAAACAAGTCTTCACTCCTTCTTTTCTACTGGAAGCAGCACTGAGCCAATGAAATAGGAAACTCTCCTATTCTCACCTCTACACTAAACGCAATAAGGCAAGGGAGATTAATCTCCTCAATACAAAGAATCTACAGCAAATTGCCAAGCAAGTTTTAAGAAATTTGGAGAAAAATTAGATTAGTTTCTTTTTCCTGATCTCCTCAAGTAATCTCCCTAATTATGTTAATTAGAGGGTTTGTTAAATTGGGTATTAAAATCCCCTACTTTCTACCGGGTAAAGGGGGGCGGAAATACAGAATACATTCACAAAATAGTTTTAGGTTTACATTTTCATTCAGTCTTGGTTGTTAATAGTTCCGTCGGTGACAGCGGCGACCATCGACCATGTGGTTTGCTTTTGTTCTTTGTTACTCAATTCAATAGCAAAATATCTGGTTATTTCGTTCCGTTCTTCAACTAATGCAGTTCTCTTATTGTTTCTAATAGTCGATTTGTTTAACTTTGTCAATTTTCAGTTTGCTGACAATTTCGTTGTTTAATTTAGATATTGCAGTTGCAGTGGCCTTGCTGTTGAATAAATTTTGTCCTTAGTTGGTTTGATTACCGTATTAGGCGTTGATTTCCAATTCACTTTTCAATTTGTCTTATTCCATTTCATCATCACCCACTATAGGATTACTCTATGCATCTAAGTATGTCACACAAATAGATTTACTTTCTCATATCTTAGTTTAGCATTAGATAAGGTTTGTCATAGCATTTATTGAGTTCTTTTTTTCATGACGATGCTAGATTGCTTTTTTCATATTAGTGCTCTATGCTTTTGATTACAATAGACTTAGATAACGGTATTGCTAGTTTCTTTAGTATTTTCTATATTTTTACTCTTACTTTTAATCTTAGTTAAGTGGCCTTATTTCACTTTCTTGCTTTATTTCTGATTTCTTGCTAATCATAGTTCACTTTAACTGACTAAGTTCATATAATCATGTGGATAACATAATATAGTACCAATATCCTTGTGGGTTCGACCCGTATTTGCTAGTTGTGCTATATCGTACACCGTGCACTTGCAGTACTAGTTTTTATTCATACACAAAGGAAGGAGAGAGGGAACAAGATGGGGAAAGACTCATAGTGGTGGCAAAAGAGAAGAGAGAGAGAGTCAGAGAAACAGTAGAGAGAGAGACGGAGAAAGAGGAGAAGCTGGAAAGAGGAAGGGAGGAAAACGTGGGAAAAAGAAGAAAGGGCAAGGAGGCGATTTCATTGAATTGGAGGGGTAAAACAGTCCGAGAACTGTTCCTAAGCTACAGTAACAGAACTTGTGGCTTTTTAATGAGTATAGATACTATGATATATTAGGCCCAACATGTAATATTTTCAACATCAGTTGCTCATTCTATAAAAAAAAGAATGACTTGTGAAATTATTTATGAAAATCATGCATAAACATCTCCATATTCTATTTTATTAATTGAGTGATGTAACAACTATTTACAAAAATTTATTACAACATGTACAAAATCTATGATCTATAAAAAAATTTCAATCTTGATCTTTACCATGATGCTCCTTGATCTTCATCTTCTTGAATGAACTTTGGAATTAAAACTTACTATACAAACTTATGAAAAATTAGAGACTAATCTACCCCTTTGAGTTAATCGTTTTTGATGATTTTTATTAATTTTTTATTAATGTAATGAAAATGAATTAGAAAAATTTATGTAAACTCATTATACCTTTCTATGCGAAGGAATTATTTTCTTTTTTAGGTTTTATGAAAATAACTTTAGATTGAGCTATGTGAAGTAAAAAACTCTTCACAAAAAAAGTTTTTAACCAATGATTTTGTATGCTTCAATTTCTTATTTTGGAGATATTTATGCACGATTTCTTATTGAATTTTTAGAAAATGGTTTTTCATGATTATTAGCAATTTAAACATATAAAGTAACATTACACATTTTCCTACTTACTAAAGCATAAATTTCCTAAGAGCCTCCCCAGTAGAGTTGACTATCTACGTGAGGTGATTTCTAGGTTGGAACCTATTGGATTTCCTCATACCCAAACCACTCCAAAATGTAAAAATGGATAAGAGAAACCAAGAAAAAATTAGTAAATGATCAACAAGATAAAATGAAAATAAGAGAAAAAATAGCTTAAATTGATCTATTAAATATACAAATGGTTATCATATAATAATAATAATAATAATGATTATGCTTCAAGAAAAAATATATTTTTAGCTAAAACATTATCAATAACTATACTCCAATAGTTTAAGTATTCCTAACATTTAATCACAAATTTCAAATTACAAGAGTAAGTGGACAATTAGTGAAACATGACTAAATTAGTTTAGTCTTTATGTAAAAATTAGCACAACAAGCTGTAATAAACATGAATTAAACTAAATGGCTCATTTGAAAATTTAATAAACAAGTTCAATCCCATCACTAAACCAATTCATAAGGAATAAAGTTGGGCTTGAGTTAAAAAACTAAAAACATAATACACGACCACAAGAAGAACTCAGTCGGAGGTCAAAGTTCCGGCAGCGACAACGTGCACCAGCGAGGGACTGGCGGCGCGACAGTAGCAGCTGGGCGGTAGACACGCGGGTTGTAGCCAAGGGAAGAGAGGGTTGCGAGAGAGATGAAGAACTCGGGGTTGCAGGGGGTGCAGCAGCGGTGTCGGAGCTCCGGTGGGACGGTGGTGCGACTGAAGGTGTATGACGCAGCAGGGTGGTGGCGCGCTGGCGGCAGTAGTAGGGGGGCAGCGGCACAGCGTAAAGTAGAGAGACAGAGGAAGGGAGGGAGAACAATAACGAGGGAGAGGAAGAACTCGGGTCGGGGCTGCAGCAATGGGTCGCCGGCGAGGCTCCGGTAGAGCTTCGAGGTTCAGAGGGAAGCTGCAGGTCACCGCCAAGGTGGGTGTTTTGGGTGGTGCATAGAGGTTGTTTCTGTCAAGAAACTTTAAGTAAGGATGAAGGGGATGTCAACTGAATGTTGAGAGGGTACGAGAGATCCGATGGGTCTTGACACCGGTAAACCTGCAAAGCACACTGAAAAATAACCCCGGGGTTTTTCCGGGAACGCCCCTCCGACGCTCAAATCAGTAATTGAGGTAGAGAGAGAAAGCAGTAATTGTAGAGATATATGCTCTAGCTTTTTAGGTGGGAATTGAATACCTTTTGACTGATGGGACAAGCACTATTTATATTGGTTGTGAATTCCAATAAATTAGGGTATTTAGGTCAACTCCAGGTGGTGGAGGATTGATGGCCTAGAAGTAGAGATATTCTAGTAATTTTACCGGAAATGGGCTGGTCCATGAAATGGGCCCAAACAATTAGCCCCACGCCAATTAATCGGAGCGAAAATCCGATTTTCAGGGGCGGTTGATTGGCGGAATCGAGTGAATTGCGTTTTGGTTTGGCTAGGCGGGGCTCGCATGTTGTTGGAGTGAGTTCGCAAGGCCATAAGGGGGCGAGAGCGGGGTCGTAGCACACGAGAGCTGAAGCCGCAGGACCATTGCGAGCTGGGCCGAGGCTGAGGGGTTCGCTCGAGCCGAGGCTGTAACGCGCGAGCTGGGCCGAGGCTGGGGCACTCCCGCGTGCTGAGGCGCTCCCGCGTGCTGAGGTGCTTGTGTGAGCTGGCCCGAGGCACACACCCGCCGAGCTGGGCCGAGGCACGCAGTAGTCGAGGCCCTTTTCGTAACGTGTAGCGCCTCAGCCCAGCGCATACCAGCTGCTGAAGCCGAGGCCCTCACTGAGTCACTGCGCATGGTCGGTCCTCAGCGTGTCGCGCGCCAGCATGCGTGCAGCGCATCGCTTGGAGCGTGGCGCGGGCTGAGGCCGAGACGCTGCACCGCAAGCATGCGTAGAGCTGAGGGGGTTGGCGCTTAGGCTTGCGGGTGACGCGGACCGAGGCTGAGGCCTCTCGCTTATGGCCGAGGCGTTACGAGGCCTGACGCAAGCCGAGGCCGAGGTAATGAGCCCCTGGCCGAGGCGGTACGAAGCCGAGGGGGTCCAAGGTCGCCCCTCGAAGGGGCTAATGAGCCCCTGCGTTCGAGAAGGCGTGAAGTAGTTATACTTAGTTTACTTTTATAAGTATAGGACGCTCCTCATTGTCCGAGGGAGGCCCAAGGTCGCCCTCCGAAGGGGCTAATGAGCCTCTGTATCGAGAAGGGATGAGGTAGTGATACTTAGTTTATTTTTCTAAGTATGGGACGCTCCTCGTTGTCTGAGGGAGGTCCTGGGTCGCCCTTCGGAGGGACTAATGAGCCCCTGCATATCGAGAAGGGATGAGGTAGTGATACTTAGTTTATTTTTCTAAGTATAGGACGCTCCTCGTTGTCTGAGGGAGGTCCTGGGTCGCCCTTCGGAGGGACTAATGAGCCCCTGCATCCGAGAAGGCATGAAGTATTGATACTTAGTTTATTTTTCTAAGTATAGGACGCTCCTCGTTGTCCAAGGGAGGTCCAGGGTCGCCCCTCGGAGGGGCTAATGAGCCCCTGCATCCGAGAAGGCATAAGGTAATGATACTTAGTTTATTTTTCTAAGCATAGGACGCTCCTCGTTGTCCGAGGGAGGCCCAAGGTCGCCCTTCAGAGGGGCTTATGAGCCCATGCGTCTGAGAAGGCACGAAGTAGTGATACTTAGCTTATTCCTCCAAGTATAGGACGCTCCTCATTGTCTGAGGGAGGTTCTGGCTTAGCATCCCGGGTTTTTAAGTCAATTGCCGAGTCGGTATTACTTCCTTCATGCAGACGATGCCCAATGAGTTTATATTCATCAAATGTTTCTCAATAGTGTGGCCCAATTGGAAGTTTGCTCGTGAAAGCCCGTCTAAATAGTGGGGTCTAAGGCTTTTCCATCTTTTCTCTATATAAGGGGGGGAAGGAGATTTCATTTTCTCATTCTCATTTCTTCAACTCAAGCATTCATTGTCTCTATCTCTCTAGTTTATCTCACTAGAATTGGATTCAGCTTCTTCCTTCGATCGGTTTCTTCACTTAAGGTACGCCCGACTTCCCTTTCTTTGTATTTTCTTTTTAATAAAGGCCAACGACCGACCCCTTTTGTGAGTAAATAATGGGGTCTGGGTATGAGTCGGGTACCCCTCCCGAATCACCCCTTATGTACAGATTGTCGGAGGAGACTCGGGGGGTAGGAATAACATTGGTGACGATAACAGCTCGTTGCCTCGACCCTTCGGCCGTTCCCGATGCGGTCCTCCTTCCGAGCCCGGCCTGGTCCTATGTGGAAGAGGCTGAGGGAGACATGCCCTACCCCTGGGAGGTATCTGTGGCCTATCCATATGCACAACATAGTTACTTAGATCATTTCCTTTATGATGGTGTAGTTATGGCCGACCAGGGTGATGCCATTGAGAATTCGGACCAAGTAGAGTACCCCCCACTCATGCCCGGCGGGGGGCCGGCCAACAAGTACCCACATCCTACTTGGATGAAAGTGATGATGAGGGACATGTCCTCCTTAGGGGTGAAGTGGTTCATTCGTGACCCTTATGCCTTGTATAGGCCAAGGAACACGAATACGGTATTAACGACTCCCCTGGGTGCGCTGCGGTGTACCGAGCGTGCCTAGATTTAGGCTTAAGATTTCCTCTCCATCCCTTCATTAGAGAACTCATGAGAGCGTACAACTTTACGTTTACACAATTGGTGCCCAACTCATGGTATGCCATCCTGGGTTTTGTTATGATTTGTCACTCGTTGGGAGTCACTCGTTGGGAGTCACTCCCACCCTTCGCTTATGGCGAAACATGGTTAAGATGGTAAAGATCCCCGAAACCGAAGACAACGGTGGTGGTTGGTGGGGTTTTCAATGCCGAAAGGGTTACAAGATAGTTCGGAAGATGCCTGCGACTCAAAAGAAATTCCGACGCCAATTTGTTTATGTTTACTACGGCGGTGATTGAGATTTGCCTACCATGTGGTCTCGAGAGGGACCACTAAGTTGTTTGAACTTCGGAGTGTCGGAGATGTCAAGGGATGAGGCCGTGGCTGCCTGCTACTTCCAGACTCATCGTGAGGAGGTAGACGGGGAAATAGTCTTTGTCTCCACTAATTGGCTCCCCAAGCTAAAATATGCTCAGGATGAACACTTCCTACCAGCCTTTGGAGTGAGCCCGGCTTACCCTCAGGGTAATGGGTTGGGATTGTATTTTCATACTTAGTTTTTTAATGATGCATGCTGATGTTGTGTTGTTTTTGCTTTTGTATAATCGTTTCTCGATCACGTTTAGACGAGAAGATGGCCAAGAGAGTTGATGTCAACGCCATCATGGCCCAGAGGCTTAGGAGGGAGCTTCAGGATGGGACGATCACCGGGGTACCCCCGCCACCTTCGGTAAGTCCCGCCTTACTTCTAGTTTCTTTGTCACTTATGTTTTTATGCTAACTTTTGATGCCTTTAGGATCCTGCCAAACCACGGCGCAAGAAGGAGCGCTCCACTACTCAAGCGGAGCGCCCTGAGACAGTAATTGCCTTAGAGCAACCGCGTTCGAGCGCCGAGAGGAGGCCTTCCTCGAGTAGAGGGCCATCCCTCCAGTCGGGGCTTGATGCCAACTTTGACGGGGGTGACTATGAGCTTCCTCCAACTCCCACATACACTTCTTCTTCTCCTTCTCCGCCGCCGAAGAGGGTGCGCGGGCCTATGGCTGGGGCCGACGTCCCTTTCATTAGATTGTCTACGGATGATAAGGGTCGGCGGCTGAGGAGGGTCTGCAAGGAGCTAGCCTCTCCCAAGGATGAGGAGTATCTGGAATCCATTGGCGAGGACGAGGTGGATGAGCTTCACCACGTCTGGATGGATGTATGTGTTGTGATCATTTTCGTGTTTTATTGCCTTGTATGTCTTTCTAACTTCTTTTCCTATCTTTGTAGATGTCCATTCGAATGACTATGCTGGCGCGCCGCCGTATTGCTTTAACTGCGGAGAATGAGAGGTTGTCCGCCAGGGTATCTGATCTGGAGGCTACGGCTCAGCAGCATCAGGCTATTGTGAAGGACTTGGAGACAAGGCTTCACAAATCTGAGTCCGAGCTAACCAGGGCGATGAGGGCCATTGCCAATGATCAGGCTGACTTCAACGAGAAGTCAAATGAGTTGAATGGCCAGATTAACCGTCTGACGAAGGATCGTGATGAAGCTTTGCGGAAGGCAGGTCGTCTCACGGCGAAGTTGAAAGAGGCCCGGCTAAAGGCTGATAGGTGTTCTGCGGAATGGTTTAAGGCCTGGCAGGAGTCGGACGAGTGTTTGGCGTATAACACCGAGGTTGGTGAGAGCTCTTTCCAAGCCGGCGAGGAAACTGCACTGGCTCGGATGAGGAAGGCCGTGAGCCAGGACTGCCCAACCTTCGATTGGGAGGCCTCGACTTGGACCTACTAGTCCCTTTGCGAAGCCGAGATGGCTTCACTACGTGATCAGTTGGCGACCACCAGCTTGGGCCAGCAGGTTGAGCCCAACACCCAGCAGTTCTCGGCGGGTTATGAGGATGCTGGGTATGATGAGGAGGGTTTGGACTTCGGTAGCTCTTCTCATTAATGCCTTTGTATTGACTTAGCTTGTATTTTTCTTGAAAGAGGTAGTCTTTTGTTTGTTCAAGGCTGCCTCCCTTGCGTTGTAGTCTCTAAAGAGGTGGCCTTTTGTTTGTTCAAGGCTGCCTCCCTTATGTTGTAGTGTCTGTGTTAGTAATGAGAACATTTATCCTTCATTGATCTTGTTTTGTTGAGTATTATGATTTTTCAATTTCTGCTTTTTGTTTCATGGTTCTTTGTTTGGCCGAGGCATTACCTGGCTCACACTATTTTGGATGATGCAGTGCAACATGTGTTTTTGTCAGACTTAGGAATTGCGCTGAAGCATATGCTTGGCCTCTTTTCATTCATTACTAATGCCTTTTATAAAAATTGCGTCGAGGCCAAAAGCCTGGCCCATGTACATTGATGCCCCTAAATAACAATACTTAAACAAAATACTTCTTTAGATTATCCTGATTCCATGGTCGAGCAAGAGGGACTACTTCAGGTGACTCGAGCCGATAAGTTCCTGGTTTGATTACGTGAGTGACCTTGTAGGGTCCTTCCCAGTTGGGGCTGAGCTTGCCTTGCAGGTGCGAGTTTCCCGTTGCTTCTATCTTTCGAATAACCCAATCTCCCAACTGTATAGGCATGTGCTTCACTCTCCGGTTGAAGTACCGAGTGACCCTCTGCTTGTATTGGATGGCTCGGAGGAGAGAGTTACCCCTGATCTCTGGTAAAAGGTCAAGGTTGATGGGTTTCTCTTGCTCATTTTCAGCATAGTCATAAAATGTCATACGGGGGGAAGGTATGCCAACTTCCACAGGAGGACAGCCTCGCTCCAATAGACGAGCTGAAAAGGAGAGTAGCCCGTAGCTTCCTTAACAGTTGTTCGTGCTGACCAGAGTATCCCTGGCAATTCGTCGACCCATGCTCCCTTGGCTCCGTCCAAGGACTTCTTAATTCCTTTGAGAACAACCTTGTTGGCTGCCTCAGCTTGGCCATTCGTTTGGGGCCTTGAGACGGCTGAAAAACTGGTGCTTATGCCGAAACGATCACAATAGTCTCGGGTCGGCCCACTATTGAATTGCCTACCATTGTCAGATACGAGGGTTTTGGGGACTCCGAACCTCGTGATGATGTTCTTCCAGATGAACATTTGTACTTGCTTGTCCGTGATTGTGGCAAGGGGCTCAGCCTCTATCCACTTTGTGAAGTAATCTATTGCAACAATGAGAAATTTTCTTTGACCTGAGGCGGGAGGGAACGGGCCGAGTAGGTCCATACCCCACTTATCAAAGGGCAACACAGCTTGTATGGAGGTAAGGGGATTTGCTGGTGTGCGAGAGAGATCTGAGAACAACTGGCACTTAGGGCATTTCCGAACCAATTATATTGCATCTTCTTTCAACGTCGGCCAATAGTATCCCGCCCGGAGTGCCTTGGCAGCGATGGTTCTGCTTCCTTGATGACTTCCACATGCCCCCTCATGTATCTCCCTTAATATGTAGTCTCCATCCTCAGGGGTGACACACTTTAGCACGGGATGAGTGTAGGATTTCTTGTACAAGTTCCCGTCGTGCCAGGTGAACCACTTAGCCCTTGCCTGAACCTTTCTCAGCTTCCTTGTTGTCCAGGGGGAGCTCCTCATCTCTCAAGTACTTAATCATCTTTTCCATCCATGTAGAAGTTCTATCTAAGACGAGAGTTTGTTTGGCATTGATGCTAGGCTGATGGATGACTTCCCACATAATGGTCCTTGGGCTGAGCCCGTCAGCTGAGCTCGCCATTCGAGCGAGAGCGTCAGCCTGCTGATTTTCTGACCGAGGTACATGTAAGATCTGAAATTCTTGTAGGTAATTGACCACCTCTTTGGTTTTAGATCTATACATCCTTATGTTATCCTCCTTGGCCTCAAATTCTCCCGATACTTGACCGACTATCAGCTGTGAATCACACTTGGCTCGGACTGACTTGGCTCCTGAGGCGATGCATATTTGTAGCCCTAGAATCAGTGCCTCATACTCAGCTTCGTTGTTGGAGGCTAAAAAGTCGAACTTAATGGCAAACTCCAACTTGTCACCAACAGGGGGGGATTATGACTAGCCCTGCTCCGCTCCCCGATTTAGTAGAAGAGCCGTCAACTTGAAGCCCCCATGTTGTTGATCCCTCTTCCTCAGTCGGTCCGGAAGTACACTCTGAGATGAAGTCTGCAAGGGATTGGGCCTTAATCGCCCTACGAGGTTCATACTCGAGGCCGAAGTCGGCCAGTTGGTCAGCCCAGTCCGTAATGCAACTGGAGTGGTTACGATTTTCAATGACTTTTCGAAGGGGTTGTCTGGTTAGGACCTTGATAGGATGTGCTTGAAAGTATGGCTTCAACTTGCGACTTGCCATGACTAAGGCATAAACCATCTTTTCAATCTGGCTGTACTTGCTTTCTGCCCCTCGAAAAGCATGGCTGACGAAGTACACCGGATGTTGGCCATCTTCTCGATCAACCACAAGTACGGCACTTAGTGTGTATTCGGACACCGCCAGATAGACGTACAATGTTTCCCCCGAGAGGGGAGAGATGAGCTTGGGAAGGGTGGAAAGGTGTTGCTTGAGCTGCTGAAACGCTTTTTCTGCTTCTTCGTCCCAATCAAATTCTTTTCGCTTGAGTGCGCGAAAGAATGTAAGGCTTTTGTCGGCTGACCGAGATAGGAAGCGTCCGAGGGCCGCTAGACAACCGGTGAGGCGTTGAACCTCTCGGACGTTCCTAGGGGACTTCATGTCCAACACCGCTTGCACTTTGTCTGGGCTGGCTTCAATTCCTCTTTCGTCGACCAAGAAGCCAAGACATCTCCCTCCCTTCACTCCGAAAACACACTTTTTTGGGTTAAGCATCATCCGATATCGACGGAGGGTAGACAGGGTTTCCCTTAAGTCAGCTGCGTGGTATGATGCTTGCTTGCTTTTGACGATCATGTCGTCAACATACACTTCAATGTTTCGGCCTAGTTGGCCTTGGAAGATCTTGTTCACTATACGTTGATAGGTGGCTCCTGCATTTTTTAGTCGAAGGGCATCATCTTGTAGTAGTAGACCCCTTGGCTTGTAATGAAGGCAGTGTGTGGCCTATCCTTCTCAGCCATGGGTATTTGATGGTACCCTGCATTGGCATCCATAAAACTGAGAAGCGCATGCCCCGCTGTTGAGTCCACCAATCTGTCTATCTTGGGGAGGGGGTGGTTGTCTTTTGGACATGCTTTGTTTAAGTCCGTAAAATCCACACACATCCGCCATGCTCCGTTAGACTTCTTGACGAGCACCACGTTGGCCAACCATTCCGTGTATTGACATTCTTCAACGAATCCTGCTTCTAAGAGCTTCTTCACTTCCGCTGTTACGGCCGCGTTTCTCTCCGGGCCTTGGTGCCTCAACTTTTGCTTAACCGGACGACATCCCTTTTTGATGTTCAATTCATGGCACATGAAATTAGGGTCTAACCCAGGGATGTCTGTTGCCTCATAGGCGAAAACGTCCTTGTACTCCCTCAATACCAGGATGATTTCCTCCCTCAGTGCTTGATCTATTGTCCGGCCTACCCTCACTCGGTGGCCAAGTTCTTCATCAAGGGTGACCTCATCATCCTCTTCAACTGGTTGAGGGCGGTCGTAGCATTTTGGGTTCTCTGAAATGTAGATGCTGACGCAGTCCAGGGGTGCCTCTTGTTCACTCCTCTTTCTCTTCTTGGGTGGTGTTCCTCCTTTAGATGAGGTGGTGCCATTTTTCAAGCTATTGACATAGCATTCTCTTGCTGATTGCTGATCCCCATGGATTTTACCGACTTCCCCCTCATCCGTCTCATATTGTGTCAAGAGTTGATACACCGAGATCGCGGCTTTGACCTTGTTCAGCGTAGGACGACCCATGATTGCGTTGTATGGCAATGGGATGTCCACCACCAAGAAGTCAACTGGTAGGCTTCTTCCTTTGCCTTTTTCGCCGAGTCGCACTGGGAGCTTGATAGTGCCGATGGGATGAACTGAGCTGCCCCCGAAGCCTATCGGTGACTGATGGATGGGGGTTGTATCCTTCTCTTGATACTTGAGTTTTTTGAGGCAATCCAAGGTAATGATGTCTGCGGAGAATCCACTATCAATTAGGATCCTCTTAACTCTCGAGTTTGCTATCTTCATCTCAATCACCAAGGGGTCGTCATAGGGTGTCTGAATGCGCCGAGTTGCTTCTCCGAAGGTCATTACGGGGCAGCTTGCCTGGGTACCTTCAACCTTTAACACTTGATGCTTCAGCTCTTGGAGGTGGGATTTGCGGGAACGGTCGGTTAGGCCTCCTGAAGTAAATCCACCCGATATAACACCGATGTACCCTTCAGTGTCATCACTGTTAGCTCGATCTTCTTTCCTTTTGTCTTTGTCATCAGGATTTTTGAGGTACCTGTTAAGCTTCCCTTGGTCGGCTAGATTGTCCAAGGCCTTCTTCAATTCTCTGCAATCACGGGTGGTGTGACCGCACTCCTTGTGGTACTCACACCATAATCGCTTGTCCCGTCGAGTGTTGGATGTCTTAATGGGCGGTGGCCTAGGTAACACTGACTTCTCTTTGAGATCTAAGTAGATCTCCCTTTGGTTCCTGTTAAATCGAGAATCCTCCCTACTAGTGGAAGGCCGGTTAGGCTGAGGGTTGGATCGAGGAGCCTTGGTCTGATCTCGGCCGTTACGGTGATCCGCAAGGCCCTTATCATCCTTCCTCTTCCTTGAGCTGTCGTTGCTCGGGTTACAAATGTCAGAGGCTTGTATAAACTTTTGTGCCCGGGTCATGGCTTCCGTGAACGTAGTGACTTCGTTTTCCGCCAAGGACCAACGGAACTTGCCCGGCAAGAGCTCGGACATAAGCGCAGTGAATGCTACCCCATCTTGGAGCTCTGACACCCTTAGTGACTCTTCGTTGAACCTCTTGATATAGTCGCTTAGACTCTCATTGTTCTCTTGCCTGACCGACATCAAATGGATGATAGTCTTCTTGTGTCTCCTTCCCGCAATGAAGTGTTGAAGGAAGAGTGCCTCTAACACTGAGAAGTTAGTGATAATTCCGGAAGATAACTCTGAGAACCAGCTAAGCGCCAACCCTTTGAGTGTGGTCGGGAAGTAGCGACACCATGCCGCCTCGCAACCCGTTTGCACACTCATTTGCGCTTTGTATGAGGCTATGTGGTCAGCCGGGTCCGTCGAACCTGCATATTGCTCGATGAGGGTCACTTTTACTTTGCCTGGGTTAGGGGTGTCCATAATTTCTTTGCTGAAGGGGGTCATGAAGTTCAGGACACCTCTATTGACCATATGGGGGTCCCCACATTTGCGTGGTTGAGATGAGGCCGAGTCCCCTTCATCCTCCCGGTGCCTGGGCGAGTGAGGAGGGGATCTCTCTTGCTCTCGGCGAGGAAAGTGGGGCTGACCGGGTTCACGCTCGTGTCTTGATGGGGCCGCCCTTGAAGCTTCTTTCCTATTTAGGAATTCCCGGGCATCCATTTGCCCCTTACGGAGTAGGTTTCTTCGATTGTCTGACGAGCATCCCTCTGCCCACGTTCTATCCGAGGCAGTCTTTGTTCTGACCGATGGGGTCTATGGGCTGACTGATGGAGTCTCTGAGCTAACTGAGGGGGTCTTCGCTCTCTCGGTTGTTCATGCCTCCGAGCCGAGGGCTGAGGGGATCCAGCGGCATTTGATCTTTGCATTCGAGAGACTCCTTCCCTCGCCTCCCCCTCAGGCTGAGGCTGGGGTTGTGGTTGTCCCCCATTTTGAAGAGTAGCTAACATGGCCCTTAGGTTCCGTTCAATGTTTCGGTTCAGCTGGTCCGCTATCCTCTGGAGTTCAGCAGGCAGAGGTGGTGGACCAGCAGGCTGAGGCTGGGGCCCATGCTCTGGCTGAGGCGTGGGGCTCTCATCCTCATTAGGGTCGAGTGTCCCGACGGTAGGTGTGCGACGAGAGGGTGGATTAGGTTCTGGCTGAGGCGGTGCCATTTCAGCTCTCGGCTGTGGCTTGATATTGTTGTTTCCCCACAGACGGCGCCAAACTGTTTCTGTCAAGAAACTTTAAGTAAGGATGAAGGGGATGTCAACTGAATGTTGAAAGGGTACGAGAGCTCCGATGGGTCTTGACGTCGGTAAACCTGCAAAGCACACTGAAAAACTACCCCGGGGGTTTTTCCGGGAACTCCCCTCCGACGCTCAAGTCAGTAATTGAGGTAGAGAAAGAAAGCAGTAATTGTAGAGAGAGATGCTCTAGCTTTTTAGGTGAGAATTGAATACCTTTTGACTGATGGGACAAGCACTATTTATAGTGGTTGTGAATTCCAATAAATTAGGGTATTTAGGTCAACTCTAGGTGGTGGAGGATTGATGGCCCTAGAAGTAGGGGTATTCTAGTAATTTTACCGGAAATGGGCTGGTCCATGAAATGGGCCCAAACAGAGGTGATGGTGCCAAGAATACTGAGGAAATGAAGGAGCTTTGTTGATGTTTTTTGTTTTCCTCCTCCCCTTGGTTGTTCAAGCTATGGCTATTTATAGCTGTCTCCACACCTTGGACAACAAGATACTTAAGCTTTAAGGAAATACACTTAAGCTCTAAGGAAAGGAGAGAAGAAGCTTAAGCTCTAAGGAATAAAGGAAGCTTAATCATTAAGGAAGAAGAGAAGGAAGGGGCTTGGGTTTTGGGGGGATTTTTCCTTTTCTTTTTTTTTTTTTGCAAAAATTAATCTTTGACCCAAAGTAAAATAAGGAAAATGTTAAAACTATAAACTACCATTAAAAACAATTCATTATGTAATCAAGCTAATAAACATAATATCTATTAATAAAGTGAGATTAATATTCATCAACAACCACTGTCAAGCTCATATTAACGATCATCACCAACATGTATTTTTAATATTCGAAACTTTCCTTTTATTGATTAATAAAAAAAAAGGGTTCAAAATTTGGTGTCTACAGAGACATAAATTGAACTACAAAGGTTTTGATCCATGAGTGGATCCCAGTCCCCCAATGTTTCCCTTCTTTAGAACGGAAGACGAGACGAGTTTAGACGTTTGCACCTATTAACCTAAACCCGAACCCTATTTTATGTTACGAAATACTAATTTTCTCAAAAGCATTCATTAAAAGCTAATTATATTTATTAAGTTAATTATGTGTTGGATTCTCCTATTTTATTCGAGTTAGAGTATGAATTTTATTGTCGGGTGTCTGTAATATATTTTTTTGTTTAATTTTATGAAGTTATTATTATTAATATTACTATATATTTTGAATTTTAAGCATTTAAAAGTTAGGGTGGTATTTAGCCAAAATGGGAAACAATGTCGGTTTCCATTTTCATTTTACCCCCCCTGTCGGTTGTTTTAGAAACCCCAAAACCCATTTAATCTCTCAAGCCGTCGGAGCTTATTTCCCCCTCCCCTAGTGGCGTCAAGCTACTTTCTCTCTCTCCTTGTCGCGCGGTAATTGTTTGCGGCTGGTGCTGCCACGGTTGTTGCTGTTGTTCGCTGGTGGACTGCGGTCGTCGTGCTGCTATTGTTTGTGGTTGGTGGTGGTGCCGCCGGTCTGTTTTCCCCTCCCCTGTTCTTGTTCACTGCTGTCGGTGCTTTTCGTGCGCCACCACTTGCCACCGTCGGGTCTTGTGGTGCTCTTGTCTTCTCCTTCCTCCTCGTGTTGATGGTACTGAACCCATCTTTCCTTCCTCCCGTTTACTGAATAATTAAATTGAGTAATTATGAACTGGATACTTTGTTTATGATGTTTGTGCTGTGGATTTTGCTTTAATTCTATAATTGTTTATATTGAAATGAGTTTATGATTTGGATTTTGATTGCAATTTGCTTGTAGTTTACTAAGATTAAAGATTGGAAAATCCTCTTGGACTAATGAGTTAAAATTAGTTTTGGAACTTCATAGTATTGATTTATATTACATATTCCTTTTTAAGTTGTTATAAATCGAATTCTGATGGATTTAAGTTATTGCTTCAACCTAACTATGGTTTCATGCTTGTAAATCAGTTTTGGTACTTTATGGAATGGGATAAACTAGAGTATTTTCTCTTATGATAATTATTATTATTGATGAATGAATTAAAGTTAATTTGTCAGAGATTTAGGTTGATTAAGTCATAGATGAAGAATGTGAGTAAGTTGGTATAATAACTAGCTATAAGAAAGCTTAACTAGACTAGACTGTTAACAAATTTATAATTGTATCTGGAATTGGAGATGAGAAATCTAATTATAAGATCAATGGAGTAACTAGCTCCTAAAAGAGATGGATTTAGCAACTTTCTTTCTTTGAGTTGAATGTTCTTACTATTAATTGTAATTCCAAAGGTTATCGATAAAATAAATGAATGATTCTACAACTTAGTCTAATTATGATTTAGGGAATAATACCAAGTTGTAAAGTTAGTTCATGTATTGGTAAATTAAATGTTGTTACTACAAACTACCACTTGCTAACCAACTTTTGAATTAAGCTTCCAACTTGGAGGTGTGTTGATTGGAACTGTAAGTCGATATGTTGTTGTGTGGTTTAAATGACCTTAATTAATGTGTAAAGCTGGCACAAGTATCAAATGGACTGATGTAGGGGTTAATTCAAGCTATTGGTTCTTTTGTTAGAACCCATGAAACCAGGTTATATGTTGTTAGTAGTGGTTTATGGTGTTTGTGGAAATAAAATATATAGTAAGGAATAAGAAGTATAATTATGAATTGTTGGTTTGTCAAGGTATTTACTACAGAAGGTATTTAGTGAATTATAACCTAAATAACTTGGTAAACTTATGATGATGTTCTGACTATAGTTAGATTGGTTGAGTATAATTCTAAGAAGATGTTTAATTAGATGAAAGCCTACAATAAAGTGTATTCATGAATAATTAGTTTCTGAAAAGAGTATAAAAGATGATTGGAGTTATTCAATGGTGTCATGAGGAAGAATCACTTAACTAGGTTCTAAAGTTAATAACTTAAGTAGTTCCTCAGAAGAAGTATAGAAAAGGGATTAACTAATTATTGTGAATAGTAAAAAGGATATTGGAGATAGTTTAACTAATTGTGGACTAGATTACTGACGTGGTGTTTCTGGAAAGGGATTTGGTTTAATAACTGCAAATGGAGTAATAAAATAAAGTTGGACTATATGACTCATGTTCGTTAAACTGAGTTAGTACATGAGTTTAAGTAAATAAGTAATACAAGTGTCGTAATTACCTTAAAGGACCGCCGATGATTTGATTTAGTTTCCTAATTAGGAAAGCGGTGGACTCATCAATGTAAGTGTGAGTATGGTTCGTAGATGGATCCGTTGTTGATTACGTTAATTAGAATTCAGCTAATGATATAACTTGGACCATATTTAGGCACTCTAATCAACCTTTGATTGGTGAACCTCGAGTTGTGGAGTTTAAGTTAACTCTCCTTAGTTAATTCTAAGTGAGAGGCCTATTGCGAGTGTTGTTGGTGTTTGATAATCGTTATTATCATTATTGAGATGAGTCTACATCGATATTTGTGAAGTGGAAAAGAATATGAACTATATATACGCAAAAGTATGTGATGTGTGGAATTTGTTTAGTAACTCCCCTTAGTTAATTCTAACTGAGAGACCTTTGTCATTGTTGTTGATGTTTAGCGAACATGATTATCTATTAGTTGTTGCGGTTTATAAGTTTCATGATTGGAATTGGATTGCATATAAAAGTATATATGTATTGATATGAAATACTCACTTATAAAGATACTATATATGTCAAACGATTATAGTTCTCTAAGGAGAAGTCTTCTGGTTGATTTGTTGTTCAAAGTTTGTTGTTAAGAATTATTACAACTATGGATGAGATCTAAGAATGATTTGATTGTGTTATGAATGATAATCAAAAGTGATCTAAAAGGGGAAAGTAGCCTCGTCTGAGTCGACGGATGAGGTGACACGAACAGTGCCCCATGGACTGTGAACCTTGGGGGGCCCACAGGGAAACCTGCCCATTGCTCTGTGGGGCGATAATCGGGCGATATATCAGGTAATGCGAAACCTGTGGATGGCTAATTAAATTAGCGAAAAATGTACTCCGTACTAGTCGCGGTTATTGGGCAAAAGTAAAGTGAATGGTTGTGGTGACGACCCCCACTGTCGGAGTGTAAGCTTTGTCTCCTCCGCCGTGTTCTCTTTCCCCCTGGTTAAAAGAAAGTTATGTTGATATTGGATTCCCGATATGGAATCGTATCTTGCTATTGGATTCCTGGTGAGGAATCGTATCCTGTTATTGCCCTTAAAGGAATCGTTATAATAAAAGTTGTGTTATTTATTTCCTGAGAAGGATTTGTTTATGAAAATATAAGAAAGTGATTTATGGAGTGTGTGAAAGGACATGTTTGGATTTTTGATAAGAAATCGAATAAAGGAGATAAAGTAGGATATATGTATCTCAATTGGTAAACGTAGAGCTTCCGATGAAGAATTGTGATAGTGTAAAATGTATGTGCAGAATGAGAGTTAAAAGTATGTCCTTGTTGTGAATCATGATGTGTTATAAAGAAGTTATTGAATAAAGATATTCAATATTTAAGATCAACAAGAGTTTACGCTATGTGTGTTGTGATGAATGCGAATATTGTGATTATGTAGACTGATAAGTCGTTTTCAAGTAAAAGCCACCAAAGCATGTGTTAATTTCTTTAAGGGTTTAGTACTCAGCTTTGCTGATGTGTGTATGTTGTTTTGTCATTTATGTGGCTTGTCACTTGGTGGGTGGCAGTATCCTAAATGTTCCAGGTTGAAGCCGTGAGTTAATTCTTTGCAAGTTGAAGCTGATACGAGTTGGAGAAGTGTTGTATTTGTTTTCGAGGCGAGAATGCTCGACTTTGTATAGTTAATCAATAACTTTTAATTTTCCATTTATGTATTTAAGAGTCAATAGTGCTCCTGATTCTCCGTTGGTGTTGCTCTGCGAAAGCATTGAGATTGTTGGGTTTTAAAAGTTGAAAGTATTTTATAATTTGAAATTGTGAACAGGTTTTGAATTATTTCCCGCGTTAGGGTTGTCCTATTTTCAAAGGAAATTCTGCCGGATTTTCTATAGGAATTTATTAGAACAGAGTCTGAGAATCAGGGTCGTGTTGTAATAGTTTATCGAATTGAATAGAGTTGGAAATTGAGTTCCACATTCTCCGATGTAGTTCGGTGAGTGTGATGGTAATAGTAATTCGGGTTAGTTCGACCAGAGTCTCTTCCGCTGTGCTTAATCCTCTGTAAGCTGGTCGGAAAAATACGAGTTGTTACATCAGATGTTAATAGGGTGGCGACTTCAAGTTTTCTATACAATTTTAATTAGTCCGGTCCAAATGATTCATTAAATATAATGGATTATCAGGAACAATTAATCGGGATTTTCAAAAATAGGATTCAAAAATGCAATTAATTATCATGAATAATTAATTGGATTAAAACTGGGCTTGGAATAAATAAAATAGACATGATAATCTAAAAACGATTTTGAGCTTAGCTTGTTGGATTACTCTTCCTTTGGACCAGACAAATTAGGACGACGGTTTGCTACATCATTCGGTACTTAATGGGGAGTCACAATTATGTGTCTCCAATTATGTTATCAAATTTGGCATTAAGATACTTAAGGAATTTAGTATCGTGCTCTTATCTTCGGACAAGTGGGAGGAAACTTGATTCTCCTAATTAACCTAATATTCTACTATTATATATTGATAAATACTAGGGTTAAGGTGCAACAAGTTAATCAGTAACTTTACAACAAAAAAGAGAAACAAAACCCTACTCATTCCCTATAACTAGCGCCTACTACCACAAAAAGTAAGAGAGTTGTTCATCTCTTTCGTTTTAGCAAACGTTGGTATTTAATTGGTGCTTGCAGACTGAATAGAGGAGGGACACTTGGAGCTCTTGGATCTCTAACCCTATCATACAAAGAGGAAAACACGCTACATTTTGTGATAGTTGCAGTAGTGTTAGATTAACTTGAACCAATAAGTCATCTTTCATCATTAAGAAAAATCGGACCCTAAATTTATAGGACAATCACCAAACTAAAACCTATATTAACTTATTCTTTGTTAAAGCCAAAACAAAACCTTTCAACAATAAAGAAATGACGATAAGTCAATTTGATACACACTTGTAAAATTGTAGTTAAAAAGCACCTCACTAGAGGAAAAAAGGCCAAGGGCTGCGGTTATTTGAAAAACGCAGCCCTTAATCCATCTGAAAAAAGGAGGGAAATAAATTGGGAATTAAGGGCTGCGGGTAACCTAAAAATCGCAGCCCTTTGTGATAAAGGGATGCGGTCATCTGAAAACTGCAGCCCTTCTTTATAAAGGGTTGCGGTTTTTGGGCTAACCGCAGCCCTTCTCTTTTTTGAATCTTATGCGCGCATTCAACCATTCACTCTTGAACTTCCCTCGCTGTCACTAACCCTAGCCCGTTTCGCTTCCCCTCTCTCTCTCTATCTTGTTCTTCTTCTTCTCCTCAACTCAGCCCTAAAATCTCATAAAAAAAACCGCTCAACTCAGCCCTAAAATCTCACCAAAAAACCGCTCAACTCAACGCTAATGGCCTAAGCTTCGAACTGACATCGATGTTAGTGGGTTCGAACTCTTTATCTCTACTCCTTCATCTTCGTCTTCTTCACTCATCATCATAATCGCTCCAATTTATTAGGATTTCTGGTGAAGTTTTTAGGGTTCATCAAGTTAAATCAAGAGGAAGAAGAGGGTCCGGTTGTTCGATATTCAAAAGAGGTCAATTATTCGATTTTTGGTAATTACTTCCGTGTTTCTTCTATTTAGTTATAATTTCTTCTTTTCGTTCTTGTTTCTTCTATTTTGTTTTCAGATCTAAGTTAATTTCGTTAATTTTTTGATGTTGTTCAACGCTTTTTGGTGTGGTTTTGATAAGTGGTGATACTATTTTTTTGAGATTTTATGGCAACCACGAGCTCAGGCATGCTCTCGCAGATGAGATTATCATCTCCCTCCCTTAAAAATTTCAAACCCAGATTCTTAAAGGGAGTATTTTTTTTGGTTGATGATTTACCATCTTATTTCATATTCATACTATATGGATTAAATGTTGTGATTATTTGATGCTTGTCGTATTATTGATTTCTCCTGTCTTGATCCTTGGTTTTGAATTGATCATGGGTTTGATCGTGTTGTAAGATCATTTTATTTGGAAATGATACATCTATCTTGAGCTTTTCTTTTATGGAATTGTTGTTTTTGTTAATGTTGATGGCAAGGAAATGGCGTCAAGGAGCCAAGGAGGGATTGTTGACAGAAGAGTAAAGGAAGATGATGAAGATAGCTTCCATGAATGTAGAGAAGTGTGAGTATAATTATGTTTGCGAAGCTTTTATCTCGTGTCCATAATTTTATTATTCTTGATTTGGAAATGGATTATGATTAATCTACCAATGAATGTATATGTTCTCACTGTCTGGTTTTGAATTTGGTTTTGTGCCTAAATCTCTCTCTCTTCTCACTATCTCGGTGTCAATAGTAACTTGTTTATGGAATAGAGAACATGATTACTCAAGTTAAGTATCCGTTGTGATTCGCTTGTTTACAACCCCCTAGTGTACTTGGTTTTTGATTTTTTCATTTTGGTTTTTTGTGTCATTAACCATTAAGTATATGTTGATTGACCATTTTTATAATGTTCTTGGAATTCCATTGATTAAGTCAGTCATCTTTAGTATATTGAGCAATGGGCGTGGCTGACGTAATTTGAACCCCCCTAGTGTACTTGGTTTTTGATTTTCATTTTGGTTTTCATGTGATGACAGTTATTTGTAGTCATTTTCTAAGTCGAACTTGAATTTATTTTTCCTATTATTTTGTGGTTTTGATTTTATTGGATTGATTTTTCGCTTGAATTGGGTAATGTATATGTTGTTCTTTTGATTAATAGTATGTTTGAAGTAAATTCTGTTGTTTCCGAGGTGTATTTCATTTGTATTATATGGTTTGTTGTTAATCGTGGCGCAAAGTGAAAAAATTTGAAATTTTTGGTGAAAGTTGATGATTTTTTGATGAATTAGTTATGCAAGTGTTCATGTGGGAAGGGAGTTGTGTGTGCAGGTGGGCTGTAGTGGGGGCAGTTTGTGCAAGTGGGCTATAGAGGGAGGTTGCTTGTGCAGGGGGGGCTGGTAGGAGGATGTGAAAGGGTGGCTGGCAGGGGGTTGGATATGTGTGGAGGTGTGTGAAGGGTGTGTGAAGGTGGGTGTGTGAAGGGGTGTGTGTGTGCAGGTGGGATGTGGAGTGGAGGTGGAATGTGGAGGGGGGCTGTAGGTGGGATGTGGGTGTGTAAAGGGGTGGGTGTGTGTGTAACAGCTCGCTCTTCCTAGCTGCTAGCGAAACACACTCAACATCCATAAACTAGAATTAACTCTTAATTAAATAAAATCGCAGCGGACAAATATCCTTAATACACCAATGTATGGACTAAATTCCCAAAAATTATACAATGAAAATATCATAAGATCTATTCCTCAATCAACTAGCTAGATACAAACTCAATCCTTAATCCATAATGACATCTTGATCTCGCTCCACTTCCAATTCCGAGCTCTTAATACATAACCTGCAAATTCAGGGAAGAAATACAAAACAAACAAAATTCCAAAATGAGTGGAAAACTCGTAACCTTTATTTCAGTCCGTTATAAACATTTTATTTATCAAACCATATCCTTTCCGTTACAACGCTGGCATAGCTTATTCTCTTAAACAAATCAGTGTCAAGTACGGGATTTGGACAAACGCTGCCTCCAAGGTTCGTTATGGAGCCCAACAATACTACCCCCAAGGTTCGTTATGAAGTGTAGCCGACCATATCAGGTCAAAAGAGTAACCATCCTCCACCCATACCTTGCCCACTTTCTATTTTCAGTTCACAAAACAGTTGCGTATTCATATTAACCAATAACGTTTCCACAATCAACACATTCATAACTATGAACATAGTACGAACTTATATACGAAAATATAACACAAAGATCCACACAAACACATGGGCATAAGTAAATATTTTACTGAACATAAAAGTTACCTTCCACCTTATCCGAATTCCAATGATACCATCTCCTTCATTAATGATCTCCAAACGATAATCAACTCCATAATCATTCTCCAACAATTTACCTCACAACAATAACAATAATTAATAAACTCCTCCGAATATAAGAAACTAATCTAATTAACCTCTTCTACATTTAAAACTATAACACTTCCACTATATAATCATCCTCCAAAGATAACAACAATTTACAATCTTTCTCAAACTAACTAATTCAGAAAACATAACCATAACCAATTCCCAATTTCTAAATCCTCAATTTTGTAAACTGATTCTATATATCTTAAAATCATAAAACTAATTTATTGAATTAAACTAACTGAACTTAGCTAACAAACTTAATTAAGTCAACAAGAAATTGATTTGGCTAACATTAAATGAAGATAAAGGACAAGATAAAATTATAACTAGCAACAAAAGTGATTTGGGTTCTTCATAAAAATCAAAGAGACCAAGAGGAACTGAAATTAAGGAGCGAAAGGAAGGAGTAAGTATGGCAGAGCAGAAGACAGAACAACAGCAACAACATCAACCACAATAGCAACAACAAAAACAAACTACAACAACAACAAAAGAAGGTCAGTACCTTTAGTACTATGTGAACCACCAACACACGACCGCCACTAGAGGTGGCAGCACCACCAGCAGCACCAATGGCGCACCAAAACAACAACACTGCAGCTCGCGGCGGTAGCAGCGCAAACAGCAACAACGAAACAACAACAGCACCGCGGTGGCACGCTAGCAGCACCGCCTGCAAAGCAGCGAGGAGGAAGAGAAAACGCTAGTAGGGGAGGGGAAAAGAGACTGGCGACACCACGATTCAACACAACATCAACACCGGCGCAGCAGCGTCACAAGCAGAGGGAAGAAAAAACTCTGGCGAGCTGAAAGGGGAAGCCGACGAGCTCTAGCAGCAAACCGGGGGAGCAGGGGAAGAGAGATGCGGGAGGAGAAAGAGTTTCACGGGGGTTGGGGTTTCACAGGGTTGGGGTTTTTCTTTTGGGATTTTTGGGTTTCTTTGGGGTCTTGTGAGAGTGCCACGGGTGAGAGAGATAAAAATGGGTTTTGGGGATTTTGATTAATCCTACCGACAAGGCAAAAGACTACAAGTGGAAATCAACTTCGGCTTTTATTTGGCAAAATACCAATAAACTCATTTGGATATTTAATACCCAAAATATATTTAATAACAATAACTTTGTAGTATTTATATAACAAATATATTACAATACAACAAATAAAAAAAATCATATTACAATTTAATGAAAATAAGAAAATCCGACACATAATTAACTCAAGAAATATAATTAGCATTTAATAGACGCTCTTAAAAAAAAAGGCTATTACAGTGTGTGTGTAGGTGAGATGTGGAGGGGGCTGCAGGTGAGATGTGGAGGGGGCTGCAGGTGGGATGTGGGTGTGTGAAAAATGGTTTGTTTCTTCGTTGGTCTGTTCTATCATGTCCTGTAATATTTTTTTGTGTGTTTTTGTATCTTTATTAAGCATGGTTGATGATAATTCCTAGTTTCTTACATTTTAGGGTGTAGAAATGTTGTATGTTGAATTGCAATATTGTATGTGAAATTATAATTAGGGCGAAATATTTCGATTGGAGTAGACAAGTAGTTGTTGAACAACACCACATCGTTTCGTCAATGCCATGGAGTACCATCAAATGTATCACCTACCAACTACATTAGGATGTTTTCATCTTGGTAATATTTTTGTTGATTTGGAAAGGGATTATGATTAATCTACCAATGAATGTATCTGTCGTATGCTTGTATGCAAATTTGAATGAATGTGTTAGAGAGGAATGTGAGGTCATCTATGTCAACTAAGCTTTTCCAAAATGATTGTGGTTTTGAACACGTGTGTATAACTTCACATTAAGAAAATTTATAATGAAATTCATGATTGGGAGTTGGAGCAGTTCTTTTTCAGTCATGAATGGCATCGTATTTTCCCATATAGCTCTTAAAACATGTATTTTTCTGTTAGATTCGAGCTAGATTCCATCTCTTTCGATTTTACTATTGCACTATTTTAAATGTTTTTAATCCGTTCCAATGCTTTTTTCGCATTTATTATCACCACTTCACCAGTCATGTTACTATGTTGGTATATGCATTCTCAGTAAGAGTGGCCTATTGTGGCCTTTGTCAGCTTATGACTGTCCTGGATTTTGTGTTTTCAGATTTCAAAGCAAAAACAGATGTTAAAATTCGGGCTTTGGAAGAAGTTGAAGAAATGAGAACAAAAAGAGCTGATAAACAGGTTTGCTTATATGCTTGTTACTGTATCCTGACATCCCGAATGCCATTAGAAGATCTTGCAGGAAGTATTTGCAGTTTAACTAGTACATGGTATTTTTTTCTCTTTTTGCAATCTATGCTTCTTTTGGACGCTTTCAACAGAGACAGTGCCTCTTTACCACAGCCACTTCTCAATCCTCCTCCATTGGCCCCCCTTACCTATGCT
The DNA here is from genome assembly GCA_947648045.1 of Beta corolliflora. Lineage (NCBI taxonomy): Eukaryota > Viridiplantae > Streptophyta > Magnoliopsida > Caryophyllales > Amaranthaceae > Beta > Beta corolliflora. The sequence continues at coordinate 418,735 of CANSZD010003040.1, read as the reverse complement.
TGTCCTTGATGCTCGTATTCAAGAATTGATAAATGAGAAGCTGAAGAAAGCGGAGGATCTTGGTAAGACTTCTTTTGTTGGTAGTTTTAGGGGGTTGGGTATGGTTTTGCGTTTTACATTTAGTATGCCAGTTTGCTTAGTGATGAGTCCTTATGCTGGGGAAGTCTCTAAGTCCGTACTATATTAATAGTTTTTTTAGTTGTTGGTCTGCTTATGATGTTTTTTTAGAATTTAACTGTATTGGCCTGTACAATGTTGGTGAATATTTGTATGCTTCCTTTTTTTTTGCTTCTTGCGCATATCAATTTTACCATCTGTATTATCATTTTGTCAGTATTATTGATTTGTTCTTGATAACTTTGTGGTCAGCATTTTTAGTTGATTTCATCCTCGTGTTAGAAATTGTATGTGGATTTTTAAATGTGATTCAAGTATTAAGCATCCTTGAGGATGATGTTCAGCAGGACTATGAGATCAATCCTGATTTATGAACTTTTGCTTTCACTATATGAACTTAACATTGAGCTTTAGACATAGATGTTGCCTATCTTCCATGTGAATGAATATGGATGCATAACTGGAAAATAAAGATGCTTTTGCTGCTAACATGGGCAAAGGACTTAGAAATTTCTTTCTTAATTATTCTTAGGTGTATAATTTTGGGATATATGCAAGCTCCCTTCCGGGATAAAGTGTTATATTACTTATATATTATGAGAAGCCAGGTTAACTTACTCTGTACTAGTCTTTATAAGCACGCTATGCGTGCGAAATCATATATTCTTTAATTACTTCTAGTAATAATTTTCGTCAAAAATTGTTTACAAAAATTGAAAAGGGGAATTGTAGCTATGTGCTTTTTGTTTGCAAATGATGAAGAGGAGAATATAATGATGAGGAAGAAGATGTTGTAGACTTGTAGTGTAACTTGTTTTTGGGATAAGAGATAAATTAGGGATTTTAATTATTTTTTTGTAAATATGGTTGGCACTTGGCAGTTATCCTTCTCTTTTTATTTTTTATTTTTTTCCCTTTTCTTATTTTTTGGTGTCCCACATGTGTTGCCTTATAGAATAGAGATTGGTGCTGTAAAGTTTTCAACAGTCTTGGTGATATTTAGGTGAGCAAGGAATGGTTGACGAAGCACAAAAAGCATTAGAGGAAGCAGAAGCACCAAAGAAGGTTTTTTTATCATTTTTTTTTCTCTCTCCTAACATTTTAGTATTTCACACTTCTATGCATGTCAACTTTCATTAATTACGGAACGAACAACTCTCTGTTTTGTGCTCCAGCAACTGTTTAATTAATGAAAGAGCTGGTATGTCATATGTCAACTTTCATCTGATTTGGGCTCGGGTTCTACTTTTTCGTTGGTGTCATATGCAGATTTAATTAGTTAGCACACTTCAGGATCATGCTTTCATCTTGCGGTTCTTGGTATTACTTTCCATATTTTTTGACTATGATGATAGATGGTGAAGTCTATGACTATGAGGATTCTGACTAGCAATTAACCTCCATCTATCCATTACCAGTGGTGGGGAAGGCACCCTTCCCCTGCACTGGTGAACGAGCTGTCGGCGTCAGTTCGGCAGCTGCTGCTGGGTCAACATGTCGTCACGTGTCAAAATTACCAAATGAGGTTTGATTTTCTGAATTGTCTTTGCACAGCAGGTGTGCCGTAGTGGTGTAAGAACTTATCATGTGGATCTTGTTAAACTTAGTGGTGAACTAATGCACAAACAGCAATTTGTTCCACGTGGAAATGCAGGTGGTGCGGTGCTGATATGCTACTTCCAGCTTGTGATGGAAACTGAGTAAGTAGAATTTCAAGCGTTCTACTGCCGTAAATTCTCTGTGAGGTTGGTAGTGGATCTTTTCTATGATCTGAGTTTTACTAGAGATTTAGGAACGTGGAGATTATAGCTTTCTTATATTTGTTTTGTGTAAATTCCTTTTTTTAAAATATCAGGTGGGAGAATTGAACTGGTGCTTAATATATGTATTAAGAAGTGGAACACTTTTGCTGCGATGAATTATGTATGTTGTTGGTTGAAGGCGTTCTGCATAGGCCTATCATTTGGGGGTTCTAATGAAGCCTTTTATAGGCCTCTTCTGATTTAAGATGGAGTTTTTTCGTTCTCCAGTACTACAATTATTTTCATGTTTGTGATTGGTTTTTAACTTGCTCTAGGTGATTTTGTGGATCTCTGGCTTCTAGATTCCTCAGGTAATCTTGTTGTTGGGTATTCTGGCTTACTTCTCCCACATGTAAATTAGACTTCTACTATTAGTATCGTTGAATAGTTTCAATGACTAAATCAGGCAGAAATCTGATGGGCAAACAGGATTTCTAGTTGGCTTTATGTAGTTCTTACATGATGCCAAACTCCTTCACTGCAATGGGATTTTATCTTCTTGGCGTCAATTTTATGCTGATGGGTTGACAGAGGTGATTGAGAGGCTTAGTGTAAAGAAATAGCAGCTGCTTACTCATTTACTATATTTGTGAGATACACATATGTTTATGAGCATTAATATTGTATATCTTTGACATTATAAGATACTCAGTCAATATTTTCTTTGTATTTGTATGAATAATATATATTGCAATGAAAAGTGATGCTTATATATATATATATATATATATATATATATATATATATATATATATATATATATAAAAGATCATTTAGTACTAAAAAATGCAAAAAATTTAAAAAAAAAATTTTTTTTTTGGGTCACAAGGGCTGCAGTTAATGGTCAAAACCGCAGCCCTTTATCATTTAAGGGCTGCGGTTTCACTAATAACCGCATCCCTTAATTGATAAAGGGTTGAGGTTTTGCCCATTAACCGCAGCCCTTCATAATTTCTAAGGGTTGTGGTCAAAAAACGCAGCCCTTAAGCCGCTTTTGACCGCAACCCTTGGCCTTTTTTCCTCTAGTGCTTGTATCTTATACTGTATTAATTTTTTGTTACCGATCTAGCAAATACAGTCAAAATTGTAATTGAACATGATGATGAAAACTAAACATACGACTGATATAGTCATTTGAAAACAACAGTACTCATGCAAGAGATTAAAGGAGTGATCATACTTTTTAAAAAAAGACTCAAAATTTATTTTAGGATAAATTGATTCTAATAATCCAACTTTTAGGCGGTTCACTGAATTTAATCCCATATTTTTTAATAATCCAAACTTTTATTGCAGCTTCTCAAAATAATATGAACTTTTATTTTTCTTGCATAAAGTGTACCTAAACGGATTGTTGATGACAATAAAATTAAAAGTTTGGATTATTTTCAGAAGCTACTCCCAAAAGTTGGGATTATTAAAAATTAATCAAAAGGTGGGATTAAGTTCAGTGAACCGACCAAATGTTAGATTATTAGAATAAAATTTTCCTTTATTTTATTTGAATTATTTGATTTTGTCACCATATACCCCTGATAAATTAAAAAATATACCATATACCCTCAATGTTTCAGATATTCACCATATACCCCTGAGTTTTAAAAAATGTGCACCATTCACCCTTTTTTTAATGGACGTTAAGTCGTCGTTTCCCTTTATTTACAAGTTTGCCTCTACTTTATATTAATTGTTTTGGCGGCAATTTGTCAGTTCTTGCACACCACGACCTTTTCTAGTTTCTAAAGGCAGCCAAAAATTAGGACCCCCTCATATTCTTCTCCACTGATCTTTCTTCACCCAAAATCATGAAAAATACCCTAGAAATTTTAAAATTTAACAAAGTTGTTGAGGGCATCATCTTCGTCTACTCAATTCGAACACACAATTGTTGCTGTTGGTAATTAACAAAGAAGAGGAGGGTAGTTCGAAATAGCGAGGAGGTTTAAATTCAAATTTTTGAACGAAATTTGAAATCATATTAGTTTATCTTGGTTCGCTTTATGTTTAGGGTAATTTTTGTGTTTATGTGTCAGTTTAATATGCTTTGCATTGTGAAATATGCTAAATTTTTAAATTTTTGGTTGTGTGTTGGTATTTGCATGTTTTAGGATGTGAGCTATTTGGTTGTTATTGCATTATGGTGCTCATGAGGACATAGTGACACTGACTTGTGTCATTTAATTGGTTTCTTTGAGGACATAGTGACTGAGTCTGAGAAACAAAATGTGTACTTACCCAAAACATTTAGGTTGTTATGCCGAGGTCCTTGAAAACAGAGATTGAAACTGACATGGACTTGATGATGTTGTGGGGACTTTTTGTGGGTAGGGATACTATAGAATTGTGGGTTGAGGAAACAGACAGTCCTGGGGTTGTTTTCAGATCATACCTAGCATTGAAGGAACAAGCTGAGAGGGAGGTTCTTGAACAGATGAGGATTTTTGAGGAGAGATTAAGGAAGGAGATAGAGGAGGAACTTAAGAGGCAGGTTGAAGAGGAGGAGAGATTGAAAAAACAGGAGGAGCATGAAAGGGAAGAAGAGGAGTTAAGGAGGCCTCTTGTGGCTATGGAGGTCCCTGTTAGGGATGGAGAGCAACATGAGGTAGTGTTTGAGTACATGAGGGTGTATAGCTCACAAGAATTTGCTAAGGACTTTCCAGGGATTCTCAACCCCCACAGAGTCACAAGACCAGCACTGTCAACCCTCACCACCACCTGCCACACCACCTGCTTCACCACACCCCTCACCATCACATGTTACACCACCATACCCTCACAACCACCTCCCTCACCACCAGTAGCTAGCCACCCCAACAACTACATCACAACTAAATCAATCACAACAACCTCCCTCACCACCTGCTCACTCACCACCACCTTACTGAACACCCCCTCACTCATCACCACCTTACTCACCATAACCTCACATTCCACCACAGCAGTCACCACCACATAACTCAACACACCAGCACTCACCACCACCTCAATCAACACAGACTCCCTCATCACCACCTCACTCAACACAACCTTCCTCACCACCACCTGGCTCAACACAACCATCCTCACCAGCACCTCATTCACCCCAAATTGGAAGCTAACCCCAAGGCCAGACATCCCAACCACCATCACAGACTGTTATGCCCACTGTGCCTTCTAGGATTAGGCCTGCTGGTTTTAGGGTACCAAAGAGTACTGCAATTAAATTTGGGATCCTAAGACCCAAGGGGAACTCCAATGCAAGAAATAGCAGTGGGAGGGGAAAGCAGAGTGAAAGGCAACCTGAGTTGAGTGAACAATCAAACAACATTAAGGAAAGTGATGAGGATTTTGAGTGTACATATGATGGGAAGTCTGGTGGGGATGAAATCTTTGAAACTGATTTCATTGAGGATGAAATCAGTATTGCTGAGAATGATGAAATCCCTGACAAAACATTTGAGTATCACCTAGATGGGAGTGCATTAATAGATAAGCTATATAAAAATGGGAAATTTTAGAATGATGCCCCCTTTGGATAAACCTAGTTACACCCCCGGCTGATCTTCCCTAACAAAGACAAATTCCTTGATGTACTTAGGGATTTTTGCATACAGGAGGGATTTGGATTGAGCATTGAAAAGGCTGGTAGGAAGAGATTCACAGCCAGCTGCATTATGGAATGAAGGCTGTTCTTGGAGGATATATGCTTTAGTTATGACTAACAATGTATCTTGGGCAATTAAGACACTCTAGGGTGAGCATAAAAATTGTGCGAGATTGGAGGAGAACCCTATGGTGTCTTCTAAGTGGCTGCGTAAGTACTTAGCTGATGAGGTGAGGGCAAACCCTGACATTCCTGTTGAGTCCCTACAAACTGTATGCCAACAAGTTTAGGCTAAGGGTTAAGAAGAGGTTGTTGTGCAAAGTGAAGAGCTTGGAAAGAGTGGAATTTTATGGGGGCAATGATGAGGCATATGGTATAATTCCTAGGTAGGCTGAGATGATAAAAGAGACCAACCCAAGAAGTTATGCCCTCATCACTTGGACAGGGGACACTTCACATAGTCAGCCCAAGTCCAAATCCTATTTCATAGCATTCAGTGCTCAGGTGAAGGAGTTCACTAAAGGCTGCAGACCCATCATTGGGATTAATGGAGCTCATCTCAGTGGGGCACTACAAGGGCATTCTGTTGACAGCAGTGAGCATAGATGGAAACAATGAGATTTTTGTCATTGCTTATGCAATTGTGTCAACTTAGAGCATTGTTTCATGGAGCTATTTCTTCAGCAATCTGAAATTGGTATTTCAGCAAGAGGGGTGCAACAGGACTGACTGGACCTTCATCAGTGGCAGGATGAGGGTAAGATGCTTTCTCATTGAATCATTTCACTTTTAATTTCAATTTCAGTTATGTTTTATGCTTACTTTGTTTACATTGCATGGTGTGGAGTCATCCTTACATGAGGTCTTCCCTCAGGCAACAAGGAGAATTTATTGCCAACACCTCTACAGCAACTGCAAGAATGCTAGCTATAGTGGAACATCATTCCACAAACTATTATGGACTGCAGCTGATGCCTGCAAACACTATGTGTACACTAAATCCATGGAGAAGATTTTTAAGTACAATCCAAAGGTTATTGAGTATCTAGACAGCTGTAGAGAGCAATGGTCAAGAGCATTCTTTGACACTGATGTTTCTTGTGATCATAACACCACAAATTTTGTGGAAAACTTCAATGCTTGCATTAAGCCATACAGGGACTAACCTATACTGACTCTACTTGAAGGTATGGTTCCAATGATGTTTTGTATGTACTTTGTTGCCTTTAATGGTGTGAGTTCATTGCTGACTTGGTTTATGGTGTTGGTTTTCTTGCAGAAATAAGAACATGGTGCATGAAAAGGACTGGATCAAGATTTGATAAATTTGTTGACATGGATCCAGATGAGCTGACAGAGTAAGCAAAGAGGACTTTCGAAACAAGGAGTGATGAGTCTAGATTTCGGTATACCACAGCTTGTGGAGGTGGGGAGTATATATGAAGTCAAATATGGTAACGTTAACTTTCCAATTAAGTTAACTACTTCCAAATGTGGGTGTGGGAAATGGCAAGGTTCAGGTATCCCTTGCAAACATGCTCTAAGGGTGATATTCAACCAAAGGCTTGAGCCAGCTGCCTTTGTGTCCCCATACTTCAAGGGAGCAACATACAAGCTCACCTATGGGGATCATTTTCACCCTGTGCCTGACCCTAGTTAGTGGCCTGAATTCAATCTCCCTAATATTGCTCCCCCTGATATCAAAAGAGCAGCTGGCAGACCTACCAAGCAAAGAAAGAGAGGGCCAAATGAAGCTAAAAAAGGGAAGAGGCACAACTCAGTGAGGTGCAACAAATGCAAGGAGATAGGCCACAATTCCAGAACTTGTGGAGCAAAGGAAAGGGGAAATGCACCAAGAGAAAGGCAGATGGAGCTTCCACCAGTCAAGCACAACCTAAGAAGGCTAAGAAGACTTCAAAGTTAGATGGTGCTTCTACTAGCAATGCAAAGTCCAAAAAAGCCAGGAAGTGATTAGTAACTCTGCTCATCTATCCTTTTGCATATATTTTTAGGGTTAGACTTTGAGAATATAACCTTTTGTAAAGCAAACATTACATATGCAAGCAGAACAATAATTTTTTGTGCTTATAAGTTGCAAATAGGATTACAATGATAGAGGCCAAGAGGCCATACTACTTTTATAAAGGAAATTGGTGGCAGTTGGGTTTTTCAACCATACATTTGATATCTATGTGGTTCACTTGAAGATTACAAATATGAGCACCACAAACATGATTAGCCCTATTTTAATTGTTGTTGTCATTAGTTTTTGTTGATATTTTAATTTCTTCCTAAGTTGCTAAACTTCTTATCTCAACTGGCTACTTGCTGTATTGTCCTATTCCTCTTCATATCTGCTTCCTCTGTTCTGTCCTGACAAAGGTCTGCTTCCCCTACTCATATATTATTAACGAGTATTGTGATGCTGCTCAAATGTCCCTTTGCACCATTTGAAGTTGTTGCAATCATCGCATTTATAGTATAGCCTACTAGGATTTATTTATATCTCTGAACTTCTAATAGAAAATCTTCTTCTACAACTGCAGTACCGGCTCTACCCAACCTTTTCTGGTTCACTCCAACATTCCCCACTTGTCCGACTGTTGCTGAGCAGTTTTTGGATATCAAATGTACCTCCCCAGAAGGTAATTTTAATGTGGTCGATTTCCCCTCTTTTGCAATCAGTTTCGCTACAACACCCGCTGCTCTAGCTAATTGTCCACCCTTTCCAAGTGTGATTTCTATGTTATGTATGGCCGTGCCTAAGGGCATATCGGTCAAAGGTAGGGCACAAGACCCTTTACACGTAAGACCTATTGCTCATGCAATTTGGGATCCTCATTTTGGTCAACCGGCTATGGAAGCTTTTACTCGGGGGGGGGTGCTCTTGGCCCAGTGAACTCATGAGATGAGGAGGAGCTTTTAGTTTGTGAACTCATTAGGTTAGAGTGAAGCAACTAAGGTAAAAAAAGGAGATGTTAAACACTCAAAAAAGCCTGCTGTATTTATAACAAAAAAAAAAACCCAACAACTATTTTTCAAATTTCAAAAACTAGCCATTGTACACGAAGGGGTATATGATGAAATAAGTTTACAAGAAAGGGCATATGGTGCAATTGTGGTACCCGATTTTTTACTGTCTTAATTAACAGTCTGAATCCCACAAAAGTCTCTCATTGGACTATGAGTTTTAGAAAACTTTGAAGTCGCTACCCTATTAATATCTTAATAGGGACAGATTTATTTAATAAATTATTTTAAAATTAATTTCAAGAAATATTATTTAAAACGATGATGACTTCATATGGATAAGGCTTGTTGAAAATTGGTCTTTCATAGCATGAGATAGGGTTCGGGGTTAAGGTTAAGAGGTGCGAACATCTGGAACTCGTCTCCTCTTCTGTTCTATAGAACGGGCTCCTACTAAATGCGTTATTTTCCATTTTAAAGTAATCATGGCTATTCAAAAGAAAGAAAATCACATAATTTGCACATATACACATCAATCATTTTTAAAAGGGCCAATATATCATTTCTACATGGTAGGTTTGAGCATCGAAGTTGCACTACGTACCAATCATTGCGGGATTGGAATCCAATCATGGATCAAAACCATCGTAGTTCGATCTTATTTCTCACCATAAATAGTCAATTCCATTAGGGAAGAAAAGGAAAGAATAGATTAAGGGATAATGGATTATGAATAACTCACCTTTAGAATTAGACATATCTATTAGGAATAAGGTAATCACTCCAATTATTGATTGAGATGGGGTTAAGATAATCACTTTAATTAGTGATTAAATATGAAGAAGGATCAAGATAATCACCTTAATTAGTGATTAAAAATGGAGGTTAAGAAGTAATCACCCTAATTGGTGATTATTCAAGGTTTAAGATAATCACTCTAATTAGTGATTGAAATGAGAAGAAAAACAATCGCCCAAATTAACGATTATTCAAGATTTAAGATAATCACTCTAATTAGTGATTAAATGAGAAAAATAATCGCCCTAATTAGCGATTATTAAGGTTTAAGATAATCACTCTAATTAGTGATTAAATGAGAAAAATAATCGCCCTAATTAGCGATTATTAAGGTTTAAGATAATCACTCTAATTTTTGATTAAATGAGAAAAATAATCGCCCTGATTAGCGATTATTATGGTTTAAGATAATCACTCTAATTAGTGATTAAAATGAGAAGAAAACTAATCTCCCTAGTTAACGATTATTCAAGGTTTAAGATAATCACTCAAATTAGTGATTAAAATGAGAAGAAAAATAATCGCCCAAATTAACGATTATTCAAGGTTTAAGATAATCACTCTAATTAGTGATTAAATGAAGAGTGTGAGTTAATCGCCCTAATTAGGGATTAATCAAGGATTGAAATAACCACCTTAATTAGTGATCACGTTTATAATTTTCAAGAGGTCTTAGGAAAAGAGGTTTGCTTCCTCATTGAAGGATTTTGAGAAATAATCTTAATTGAAGATTATTAAGTCATTTTGAGAAAAATGATTAATTTGAGATCAAATTTGGAGATTGTGTTTGCCTAATTGGAATTTGACCATTTAAAGTGAGACACGTGAAACGGCCTAAAATCAATTCGGATATCATAATTGCCAATCTAATTATGTCAAATTATATGATTGATCCATTTGAAGATGGAGAACAAATATAAAATGTAAGATGGATCATCATACAATTTAACTTAGTTAGATTTGCAATTTTTCCTCTTAATTGAGATTGGGTCATTTAATTCATATACTATGATATATTGGGCCCAACATGCAAAATTTATAACATTGGTTGCTCATTTTATTAAAAAGAATTGTGGAATTATTTATGAAAATTATGCATAAACATCACCATATTTTTCATTAATGAGTGATGTAATAACTATTTACAAAAAAAACTATTATTACAACAATATGTACAAATTCTATGATCTATACAAGTCTTCAATCTTGATCTTCACCATGATGCTCCTTGATCTTCATCCTCATGAATGGGCTTTGAAATTCATGTTTATTTGTAACTTGTGAAAATTAGAGATTAATTAACCTCTTTGATTTTGATTTTTTTTATTATTTTTATTGATTTTAAATTTACATAAAAACAAGAATCATTTTAAGAGAAACTTAAAATTTCATGACTTTTAATTAACATTTTCGTATAAAAAGAAAATATTTTTTATGAAACTTGAGTTAATCACTTTATTTCATTTTCCATATTCCTTTATTCTTGTACTGACTTGTAAAATTTATAACTTTCTGTACAAAGTGTTAAATTGAGCATGTATACACCTATGTGTAGGTCAGTGAATTATTTAAGTTGTGTCAAAATTTCACAAGCTTTTAGTGACAACTCTAATTATGGTGAATTTTATGCTAAAGCTGGTCAAAACATGACATTTATCCAAAGTGTTCTTTGAAATCAAACTTACTGAAGTTAGTCTGAAGTGAATTTTGGCATGAACATTCTAGAAACTTTGAAAGATTAGACTAGAAATTTTCAATTGAATTGGATATTCTTAAGACCCTTTTTTATTCATTTTCTTAACTGAATATACAATCAGTGTTCTGGAATTTAGTGATTTGCTTGAACGTTTTAGTAAAAATGATAACAAATTGTATAAAATACATATGAACGTGATTTTTATGTTTTTAGAAAGCTACTAATGTCTACTTTGAAGTTTATGTTTTTGGTTTTATCTAAATGATTTTATTTTAAACTTTATTGACAGAACAAGCTTATGTGGTACTAGACAAAATCAGTTTTTCATAACAATGTTGTATGATTTTTAGTTAATTGTACAAAATTCTTTTTTTAGAAATTCCAAAGCACAGTTTCTGGAAACATCTTGAACTTCATAGGAAAAATATTACATCCAATAAAATATTCATATAATACAGACGAAAAATAAAATAAAGTAGGAAATTAAAACTGACCATAATTACAGCATCACATTTTCTTTTTATGGAGATTGTTGTAGCCTAAATAAATCAACGGCTTTCTTGGAGACACATGGATCCATCAGGATCAAACACATGTCCCATCAGAAAGGAGTAAAAGCCCACCTTTTAGCCTAAAAAGGTGTTCAGGGCCCAAATCCCTATAAGGGCTACAGGTGATTGGTTGGTGATCCACCCCCAATCACAGCCTGCCACGTGTCATGATTTGATTGCCTAGTCAATCATATGCCCCTATTCTAGGGTAACCTAAAGGGGCAGCAATCATATCACAAACACTATAAATACTCCCCCTCAAATCAGGAGAAAGGTAATTCATTTGAACAATGAAAACTTACTCTGTGAAAATACTCTCTCAACTTTCTCTCTCTATCTCTACTTTTCCTTCTCACTCCTGATACCTGACTTAAGTTTCGGAGGGGGAACCACCACCCAAACCTCCAGGGTGGGTCCCTTTTTTGCAGGTTTGGGAACGGAGCTCAGGTTCGGACATACCTGAATTGGACATCGTTGCACAAGTCTCCAAAGAAGAACATCTTGAGGGATAATAGTTTACTTGCCAGCCAAGGAGACTAAACATTTGGCGCCGTTTGTGGGGAGACGCAACGATGACTGATTGTAACTCGTCCAACGTGGCAAAAAATCGAAGTTTTCAGATTAGAGTTGAAGATACCGTAGATGACGAGAGACCACCTCGAGAGAGGGATAGACCTCCGTCCATTGTCAATGTTCTTGGACAGAGTAATGAACCTGTCATCCAAGAAAATCTTGAACGTCCAGTGACTGCGGCTCACTTGGAGAACGTCCTGAATGACTTTCAGACTAAGATGGCAGCAGTCGTCCAGGAACAGATCAAGAACAACATGCTATTTTTCCAAGTGAATCCAGATCTAGTAGTTAACAATCCAGTTCCTCTTAGAGGATGTTCCCAGGAGAATCGTCTAGGTCCAAGCCGACCTGTTCATCAGGAACCCTCAAGGAGACCAGCTAGAGAAAGACAGCCAGAAGTCAGTGAGCAGCAGCGAAGGAAGATGGACTGGAACCTGGTAGTCAGGACCCAGGAAAATATTCGTCCAAATGGGCACAGAATGGAAACAGATGCCAGGGAGTACCTAGAGGCAAAGAAAGCTGCTGCTGCATTACAACGGTCGGCCACAGGGTCTACACCGTATTTGAGAGATCCCCCTTTGAGGTTACCATCCAGAACAGAAGGAAGAAGTCTGGGCCCTTCTCTTGTTCGTCCAAGACAAGAGAAAACTGTGGTGCAGCCAATGGTTTATAGGCGTCCAGCCCCTGCAAACACTTCATCCAATCCCGTGTTGAAAGAATATCGTAAGGAGTTCATACCCATCGAGGGACAGCTGGGAGCCCTCCGGATCAACTGGCCAACCCCATTCTCGGCCAGGATCATGGAGGCGCCCCCCTTCCCAAAGGTAAAACTCCCTACCATAGAACCTTTTGATGGAACAACCGATCCAGACGATCACCTATCCGCTTATAAGCATCAGATGTATGTCCAAGCAGTAGATGATGCTACTTGGTGCAAGAACTTCCCGGCTACTCTAAAGAGAGTAGCTCAGAAGTGGTTTAACAATCTCCCCCCTAATTCAGTCAACAATTTCACTGAACTCAGTTATCTATTCACTAGTCACTCTGTTGCCAATCGACAAGAGCAGAAAACAAGCATGCACTTGGGCAAGGTCGTCCAAGGACCAAAAGAAGCCCTCTGAAGTTTTGTTAAGAGATTCAATCTAGAAGCATTGCAGATCCAGGATCTTAATGCTGGTGTGGCCTTTGACGCCTTTATCAAGGGGTTGAGGCCAGGAAGTTTTAAGTTTGATCTTGTGAAAAAGAAAATCACCACTCTTGCAGAAGCATTAAAAGAAGCCGAAGCGTTTATACACGCCACTAAAGTATGTGCTGAGGCAAAGCACCCGGAGTTCAAAAAGCCTGAAGAGGTAGCTCAACCAAAGAAGAGAAACCCTAAAAAGGCTGAGACTTGGGCTATAACCTCCACAACTACTTCGTGCAGGAGAAGCAAGAGGAAATAATCTGAATCTTCAGCTAATCCCATTGAATTTAGCAAGGATCAATACTCCATTCTTATGGAAATAAAGGATCAATATGAGCTAAAGACTCTGGCTGAGATGAAGACTCCTTACAGGAATAGAGACAAAAGCAAGTACTGCCATTTTCACAAGGACTGTGGTCATGAGACCAACAAATGTAAGCACCTTAAGAGGGCTTTGGAAGATTTAGCCCGAAAAGGAAAGATGAACTCATATTTACCCCAAGGGGGAAGGAAGTTCCAAAGGAAGGATGATCGTCAGAGCAAGAAGAAAGAAAGTGAGAGCACTGACGAGGATGTTGTTCTTGTCATCTCAGGAGGATTTGCTGCTGGAGGACCAACCAATAGGGGGCACAAAAACTATCTCAGGGAGCTCGGCCAAATTTTGTTGACTGACCAGATAAAGGTCGAGCCTTTCCCAAAAGTGGTAGTCAGTAAACAAGATCGGGGGAAGTTGAGAATCCCCCATGATGACCCTTTGGTTGTGGAGATGAAGATAGAAAACCTAAGAGTAAGAAGGATTCTGATTGACACTGAAAGTTCCACGGATATCATAAGTGCATATTGCTTGTCTAGACTGAAGTTCGATGAGAATAACTTGGTTTCCGTCCACCATCCAATCATTGGGTTTGGGGGATGAATTATTCACCCAATGGGGACAGTTACGCTGCCCGTCCGAGTTGGAGAAAAGGAGGCCTCCCGGACGTTGTTCATCAAGTTCCTGGTCATCCGAAACCTGACAGCATATAATGTCATTCTTGGACGACGAACTCTGAATCACGTTAAGGCAGTAATAGTCACTCACTTAATGCTCATGAAGTTTGAATGTGATGGTGGTCAAATAGGCTCGTTGTATGGAGATCAGCAGGCAGCCAGAGAATGCTACCTAACAACTCTGAAACCATCATCATGGAAAGCAGAAAAGCAAGATCAGACGAAGATCGCGGGAGAAGGGAAGGCGGCCGAGATTGTAAAGGACCAAGTGGCCTCTCTGAGAATGACTATTGAAAGTCCTCAGATGCAGGTTGCTCCCTCGAGGAAAACGTCCGAAAACCTTCCCAGCAAGAAAAGAAAATATGTGCCCGTTAAGGAAGAGCCACCTTCGTTTGGAGAAGTGATGGCCATTATGGGCGTGTCACTTGAATATCCAGAGCCTGTGGAGGCCCCAGAAGATATTTGTTTGGATGAAGCTCGTCCAGAAAGAACCTTAAAGATTGGATATTCTCTCTCCCCTGAGTTGAGGGGTATTTTGATTAGCTTGCTCAAAGAATTTCAAGATGTGTTTGCCTACTGTGTTGAAGAAATGCCTGGAATTGATCCAGAGATAGCCGTCCATCGGCTAAATGTTGATCCAAGCTTGAAACCTGTCCGTCAGAAGAAAAGACACTTGGGACCGGCCAGAAACCAAGCGGTCGACCAAGAAGTGCAGAAGTTGTTGGAATCACGATTCATCAGAGAAACTTATTATCCAGATTGGATAACTAATGTGGTCATGGTACCAAAGTCCAATGGCACATGGAGAATGTGTGTGGACTACACTGATCTTAACAAGGCTTGTCCTAAGGACAGTTTTCCTTTGCCTAAGTTGGATCGGCTAGTAGATTCCACGGCTTGCCATGCCTTGTTGAGCTTCATGGACGCTTATTCAGGGTTTCACCAAATACCTATGTGACCGGAGGACCAAGACAAGACGTCCTTCATCACGGAGAAAGGGTTGTATGACTGGCTGAGAATGCCTTTTGGCCTCAGGAATGCACCAGCCACTTTCCAAAGATTGATCAACACGGTCTTCCAGCCACAATTGGGAAGGAACATGGAGGCATACATAGATGACATGATCGTAAAAAGTCAGCAAGAAGAAGACCATGTTGGTGATTTGAGAGAAACCTTTGAAACTCTCAGAAAGTACAAGTTGAAACTGAACCCCAAAAAATGTGTTTTTGGTGTCTTGGTGGGTAAGTTCTTAGGCTTCTTAGTAGATCAGCGGGGAATAGAAGCCAATCCTAAAAAAATCCAAGCTATTCTAGACATGAAGTCCCCGTCAAAGATAAAGGAAGTTCAGCGCCTGACGGGTTGCCTAGCTGCTCTTGGACGTTTCCTGTCTAAGTCGAGAGACAAGTGTCATCATTTTTTCGCTACCATCAAGAAGAAAGCTAAGTTTGAATGGACAGCAGAAGCTGAACAAGCACTCCAGCAGGTTAAAGATCACCTTCGTCAGTTACCTAGGTTGGTCAGTCCAGCCGAGGGGGAAAAATTGTTTGTATACTTAGCCGTCTCTCCTCAGGCCGTGAGTGCTGTTCTACTGGCCGAAAGAGAGTCAGTGCAAATCCCAATATACTTTGTAAGTCATGTGCTCAAGGACACGGAATGTAGGTATACACCGGTCGAGAAGTTTGGGTTGGCACTTGTCATGGCCAGCAGGAAGTTGAGGCATTTTTTCTTGGCTCACAGTATACTAGTCTATACTGACCAATCTCTGAAGCAAGTTCTACAAAAGATGGAAGCTGCTGGACGAATGCTGAAGTGGGCTCTGGAACTAAACATGTTTGACATATCTTTTGAACCGAGGAAAGCTATTAAGGGGCAAGCTTTGGCAGATTTTATAGTTGAGCTTACTCGGCCAACTATAGAACCAATATCTGATCCGGCCGAAGGAAGAAAGTATTGGACGCTCATGGTAGATGGATCATCCCTTGTCAATGGATGTGGGGCAGGAATCATTTGTCAATCTCCAGAAGGAGATAAATTTGAATATGCACTAAGGTTCCAGTTCCAAGCGTCCAATAATGAAGCTGAGTATGAAGCACTTCTGGCTGGGATCAAGATGTGTAAGGCGGCTGGGGCTTTAGAGATTGAGGCCAAATCGGACTCTCTCTTAGTCGTCAGCCAAGTCAATGGAGATTTTGAATGCAAAGAAGCATCAATGAGCAAATATAAGCGTCTGATCCAGGATGAAATTGAGCCTTTAAAGCGATTTGTTCTCGACCAAGTACCAAGGTCAGAAAATCATCAAGCTGATGCTCTCTCAAAATTGGCCAGTTCAGCAGATTGTGATGCACCAAGAACTGTTTTCTGGGAAGTTAAGACAAAAAAGAGTATTGAGCTAGAACAGGTCATGTTTCTTAGCCGAGGGGCAGTTTGGATGGAGCCCATTATAGAATTCAAGAAGACAGGACGACTACCTTCTGACCCTGTAGAGGCTAAGTACATAAAAGCCCGAGACAAGTGGTTTGAGTTGTGGGATGGAACTCTCTACAAGAAGTCATTCAATCGTCCTCTTCTCAAGTGTATCACTAGGGAAGATGGACTAGAAGTGCTGAAGGAACTCCATGAAGGAGCTTGTGCATCCCACATTGGGGGAAGAGCTTTGGGAGAAAAGGCTTTAAGAACTGGGTATTATTGGCCTACATTGAAAGAGGACGCTATGGCATATGCAAAGAAGTGTGATAGCTGCCAGAAGCATGGAAACTTGCACCAGAAGCCGTCCAACTACCTAAGTCCCATATTATTTCCTCTTCCTTTTGCAAAGTGGGGCATGGATATTCTGGGACCTTTTCCTGTAGCCGCGGGGCAGAAGAAGTTTGTCATTGTGGATGTGGACTACTTCACTAATTTGATAGAAGATGAAGCAATGCGGGGTATAACGACAAATGATGTCAAGGGTTTTATCTGGAAGAACATTATAACCCGGTTCGGCATGCCGCAGTCCATCGTTTTTGACAATGGTCCACAGTTTGAAATGCCAAAGCTGAAAGAGTGGTTGACTGAGAGAGAAATCAAAGCTCACTTTGCTGCAGTCGCCCATCCACAAGCCAATGGGCAAGTAGAGTCGTTCAACAAAATCCTATCAAACGGCATTAAAAGAAAGCTGGACAATGCCAAGGGACTATGGGTTGAAGAACTACAACTGGTGTTATGGTCCATTAGAACCACGGCCAAAAACTCTACAGGAGAGACACCCTTCATGTTGGTCTATTGTACTGAAGCCGTCTTGCCCATTGAGATTGAAGAACCCACCCTGAGAGTCATGCTGTACACAGAAGAAGTCAATTGGGTTGCCTTACGCACGGCCTTGGACCAAGTACTAGAGGTCAGGGGCAATGCGCTATTAAGAATCCAATTGTACGAGCTGCGAATGGCTCGGGACTTTAACAAGAGAGTCGCTAGACGAACCACTCAAGGTAGGGGATTTGGTTCTGAGGAAGATGGAGGCTGTTGGACGAGCTAAGGAGCTGGGTAAACTGACCCCAAATTGGGAAGGACCCTATCTGATAGTCTAGGAAGTGCGTAGCGGAACTTTTCATCTCCAATATATGGATGGACGACCAATACAGCGCACTTGGAACTCAGACACATTGAAGAAGTACCACGTCTGACTCATATAATCGGCAAGGATTTTAAAGTAGTTTGTAATCCCAAACAAGTGCCTCGGCACAAAAAAGAGAACTAGAAATGTATACATGTATCTTGGCACTTAGTCAAGCAAAATTCATATGATACAATTTCTACTTTCTCCCTACATTGCTCCTTTATTTTTTACTAAGTTGTTCACTTTGGGGCATTTTTACCACTAGTTAGTCTAATGGTCTAAAAGTGACATTAACTTAGACAAAATCAAAGGGAGCTATAAACGTACAAAGTAAAAACTAAACAATGGACATCACAACAGGGAATAACCAGTTCTGTGACGTACATTGCTTCCTCAAGGAGACCGGCCAAAGTGTAATAAACCTAAAAGGTGTATCACACATCTGGTTAACCAAATAATGATAGTCTCTAGTAAGAGAAACATCATGGTCCCGAAAAGGAAACCTACCATAAATAAGCAAACCTTAGTAAAGGAATCTTACTTTCACATGCAAGGTCAACTAAGTAGTAAAGTCCCTAGTAAGGGCTCCCTACTTCAAAACGAGCATTGCTTCCTCAAGGAAGCCGGCCAAAATATGGTTCGTCCATAAACAGCAAAATATAAATTGCATAGAAGTATCTAAGCTCGTCCTAAATGAGAAGTTTTATGATTGGCTCGGCCAAAGTTGGTCGCTCTCCTTCTTGGTACAAAGCTCGTCCGAAATAAAAATGATGAGCTAAGCCCACGAAGAGGGGGATACAGCTAAGTCCTTAGAACTTCTAGGACGAGTTTAGCTCGAAGGCTGTCCGAAAACAGGGCAAGCCTCATTTATACTTTGCTTATTTAAGGTTTGAAGATCGTCCAAAGACTAGGACGAGACTCACCCCTTCCTTAATTAAGTTCGAAGGGCGTCCGAGAAACAGGACGAGTCTCATTTTTACTTTGCTTATTTAAGGTTCGAAGATCGTCCAAAGACTGGGACGAGACTCACCTCTTTCTTAAATAAGCTCTAAGGCCGTCCGAAAAACAGGATGAGCCTCAATTATACTTTGCTTATTTGATGAAGGTTTGAAGATCGTCCAAAGACTAGGACGAGACTCACCCTTTCCTTAACTAAGCTCTAAGGCCGTCCGAGAAACAGGACGAGCCTCAATTATACTTAGCTGATTTGAGAAAAGTTTGAAAACTATCCATATTCTAGGACGAGACTCAGTTATACTTGATGATAATTTAAGTGAGATGACTGAACCAAAAGACAAGCATTGACAAAAGATCATTCCATTAAATGTTCGTCAAAAGAGGCTTACAACCTAGTCTAAAACAAAAAGGACTAAGCTACAATGGCGAACAAGCCAAGATACTTAGAAAAATAAACCTAAAGTTAGGTACTTCATTCGATAGGAGTATCTTGGTCGTCCACAGGAGACTCTTCCTCATCATCCACCTCTTCGTCTGAGGAATCAAGGAAGGTGGGAGGCTCCTCAGCAGTCACCATTGCCCGGTGGACGCTCTCTTGAAAGGCCATGCGGCGCTCAAAGCGAGGATCTTCCTCGGGCTGCCAGCATCTCAAAGACCTTGAGAGCCCAGTCCTTGGACGTCTCAATGACCTGGCTAAGGCCTTCCTTGGCATCTTTGTAGGCCTGCTGCACCTCCCCTGTCAGTCGAGCATTTTGGGCCCTTAGAAGGAGATTATCCCTCCTAAGTTGAACAGCGGCCACAAGAGCAGTCTCCCTCTCGCCCTTCAGCTCAGCTGAGACGGTGTCCAAGGCCAGCTTCAATTGGTCCTTCTCCTTAAACATGTCGTTGATGGTGACGATGTACTTCTTATTTTTGGCCTCCCAGGATTGACGGTGAAGAGTCTCCGTCAGCTCAATGTCGTACATGGCCTTGTCACCGGCCGTTGTAGCTTGATGGACGAGATGCTTATTTTCTTTCCTAAGCTCTCTCGCCCAGTCCTCAGTTAAAATGTTGCGAGCAAGAAGCTGAAATAACGAAGATCAAGCAAGTCAGTAGACGAGTTACAAAATAAGAAATTGGTACAAGTACAAAAATAAAAACGACAACAAAATGTACCTCGGCAGCAAGTTGTGACATGTAGCCCACATGTCCAGACGATGCTCCCCTCAAACCCTTTATGTAAGACTCAGGGTAGCATTTAAACAGCTCCTGCTTGAGCCGATCTCGTTCAGCCCTTGACATTTTTGCAAATGCAGCAGAAGACTCCTCGTCTGAGTCTACTGTGGGGGCGGCCGAAGCTGAAGCAGGTTCCTGCTTCGTATCTGAAAGAGGGGGGGAGTCAGTTCTCTTGATGGGGATGACTATTGCTTGTCTGTTGGACGACTCATTGAACGTCCACCGACCCGCAGCGTCCTAACTATGTTAGGGTAATATGACTCACCCGAAGATAAGGACGCCGCCCTAATAGCTAGCGGCATCTGGGAGACCAGCTTGGCAACTGAGCCGCTGAAGGCTGATCCGTCTTTGGCAGTCGCGTCCGGCTTCTGTTCCACCAGAGCCAGAGCAGAGTCCGGCTTGACCTTACGATGATCAGTTGTGTCCAGCTGATCAATAGGAACAAGGGCAAAGTCCAGCTCCTTTTCCCCCGTTGCCGGGGCATCAGAGGACGGTTTGTCCTTCAGAGCTTTATCCGTCGGAGGCTGGATAGATTTTCCTCCGACCCCCTTGCAGGCTGGGGTTGCCTTCTGAACGGATGGTCGTTCAGTCTTTTTCTTCACAAAGCCTTTGGCCTTTTTGGCCGGAGGCTGATCAGCAGCCACCATGGGCCTCTTCTTGGACGAAGAAGATTTCCCATGCGGGGTCTTGTTGGTTGGGGTATTTTTCTGCACAAATGAACACAAGTCAGGAGAATAATCGTCCAAAGAAGAAAAAGCTAATATAATGTGTTTTGGACACACCCTGATAGCTAAAGGAAGTCGTCCAAGGCCAACATCAAATTCAAGACGAGGATGGGCCGATGAAGGAGGTCGTCCAAGCATGGACGCCTTCCTTCCTCGAAGGACCCTCGTCCAGAGCTAACAAGGGGTTCAAGACGAAGATGGCCCGATGAAGGAAGCCGTCCAAACATGGACGCCTTCCTTCCTCGAGGGACCCTCGTCCAAAGCTAGCTTGAAGGTCAAGACGAGGATGGCCCGATGAAGGAAGTCGTCCAACCATGGACGCCTTCCTTCCTCGAGGGACCCTCGTCCAAAGATAGCTTGAGGTTTAAGACGAGGATGGCTTGATGAAGGAGGCCGTCCAATTTTGGACGCCTTCCTTCCTCGATGAACCTCCGTCCGAAATTTTTAGTGCCAAAGGAAGCCGGCCATATGTGGCTGTTTTCCTTCCATAAAGGAACCCCGTCCAAAGCAAGGAAGATGCTTTAAGACGCCCAAAAAAAAAAGTTATTTTATTACCAGAGTTTCGGCCCTCTTTTCGGCGCTCGTCTTGGCGAACTCCTTCCACAGATTATCAGTAAATTTAGACATACTGATATCTCCCGTCCAAGATTTTCTGAGAAGTGCTCTGGCTGAATCTGCAAAAGAGAGAAATAAAGGGGTTAGTAAGGTACACATTCTGGACGGGGCTGTTTACTTAGAGTTTTGAAAATATACCTCTATCCTCGGCCAACCGCAAGCCAGCGGCGACCAAGAAGTTATCGTCATAAAACATCTCTTTGAAGGGAATCCATTTAGCTGGCCCTTTAAAGGATGTGTGATTTGGTCTGGAATACTCTTTTATTCTAAAGTATTCCATCACCTCCTCTTCAAATTTATCCTCTAAATCCAAAAGGGATTTCCCTCGTCCATTATTCATGACGGCATGGCTATAAAAACGGTATCCCTCAGTGACGGAATCGTTGGCCGCTCTGAGAAAAATGAAGTCGGCTTTCCAATCATGCATCTTTGAAGGTTTGCCCCATGAGGTAAGGAAGCCAGGGCGGTTGCAGATGCTGAGCTAAGCTCCGTCCACTGTCCCTGGAACCTTAGACGCATAATGTATCTGAGTGAAGGCCGGGAGAGAAAGGGCCAAGCCGCGCAACTTGCATACGGCTATGAACATTAGAATGTTGTGCCAGGCATTGGGCGCCAGTTGGTTATGGCTGTTGTTGTAATGCCTTAGCACTTGCTCGACAAAATCGTGGAGAGGGATCCTTAACCCCGCGTCCAAAGCCAGCTTGTAGACGGCGAAGTGGTTCTTGGGAGCGCTCAAAATTGTAGCCTCCTTATTGGGAATGGCGAAAGAAAAGCCCGACATGGGCATAACGGTGGATAAGTAGCTGGGGTCAGGGTCAATTTTTTCTAACCACCTACGGTTGACTAAAATAAAACCGGGGTCAGAAAGGGAACCTAAGCGTCTCCTAATTTCAGACGAGGTAGTGGAGGGATCATCCGATTCTTCAGCGTTGCTGGAATCACCCTCATTATTGCCTTCGCCGGCTTCCTCCATATCAATGTCCCTACCCGATGGACTGGGCTCATGATTTGCTTCAAGGTTTTCCTCACTATGGCCAGGGGAAGTAGACCCGGTCAATGGATGAGCACTTTGGGTCTCCCTTGCTTCTTCTGGAACTCGTCTAGTGGATTCCTCCATCTCAGAGCTATAAGAAGGGAAAATTACTCTTCGTCTTAGACGGGCCGTTTGCTTGACGCGCGCCAGATTACCCTGCACAGGTAAAGACTGGGTCGTCTGACTTTGCCGGCCAAAACCATAAAAATATATACAATCGGCCAGAATAGGCCCAACTCTAGAATGTGCCGAAGAAGAAGTACTATCGGTTCTAGTGTCAAGGATTATTTGACGAAGAAGAGGAATCCATTTTATTGACTTTTTAAGAAAAAATAAAGAATAAAAGAAAAAAAAGGAACAAAGAAAGGATACCTGACAAGCGCTTGGACGATTCGGAGAAGAAAACGGAAGCTGGACGAACTCACTCTCTCTCTAGAAAACTTCTCTCAAGGTGTGAAATGATTGAAGTAAGGACAAACGAGCATATATATAGGGGGGTGAAAAACCTTCTAGACCGATTAAAAGGTGACCGGTAATGATTAAACCGGTTAAATATGACCGGTAAAGCCTAAAAAATGGTGCGTCTTTGCTTCTTTTTGAAATTGAGGTAACTTCCTCAGGTAAAAGGGCATTAACCGTCGTAGGGCTCAAAAAACCCTTTTAGGGGCAAATATTGTAGCCTAAATAAATCAACGGCTCTCTTGGAGACACATGGATCCATCAGGTTCAAACACATGTCCCATCAGAGGAAGTAAAGAGAAGTGGTTTAACCATTGGGTTTTACTCAGAAAGGAGTAAAAGTCCACCTTTTAGCCTAAAAAGGTGTTCAGGGCCCAAATCCCTATAAGAGCTGCAGGTGATTGGTTAGTGATCCACCCCCAATCACAGACTGACACGTGTCATGATTTGATTGCCTAGCCAATCAGATGCCACTAGTAGAATAATTGCTTATTGCTGCGGCAGAATTGCTGCGGTTTTACCCATACGCAGCAATAAACCACGTCAAAAGAAAAGGAAAAATAAAAAATCAACCTATTGCTGCGGTTTTAGGTTGAAACTGCAGCAATAGATGTCAACGGGAATTTTTTAAAAATGTTTGACTGGTTTGACCAGAGCTATTGCTGCGGTTTTCACCCAAACCGCAGCAATATATTAAAATATTATTTTTTTAATAAAATTTTAATCTATTGCTGCGGTTCTGAGTGGGAACCGCAACAATAGATGTAAGATCTAAAAAAAAACGCCAGGTCCTTTATTAGGGTTCCTCTCTCACGTTATTCTCGCCTCTCTCTTCTTTCTTCTCACTCATCTTCTCACTCCTTCGCCGTTTTCCCTCCTGCCTTCAATTCACTCATCTTCTCACTCCTCCTCCTTCCTTCAATTCACTCATCTTCTCACTGCTTCGCCGTTTTTCCTCCTTCCTTCACTCATCTTCTCGCCTCTCTCTTCTGCATTCACCGGCCATTTTCATTCGCCTCTCTCATCCTCGACTTCACCGGCCATTTTCATTCTTTTCTCTTCGATTTTCTGCAACTCCTCGCCATTTTCCTCTCCACCGTCGCAATCATCATCATCAACCTCTCAACGACCGATAATCGGAGGTTTATCGTGTCTTTTGAAACACTCTTCGTGCTCGGTAAACGAGGAATTTCAGAAGGTAGGGATAGAAGATCATCATTATCATCATCATCAATACAGTAATTTAAGCAGCTCATTGCGGTATTCGAATTGCTCGTCCTTGAGCTCGTCGTTGAAACGCGAGCTTCAGAGCCCTGTTTCGGTGCTTCAAGGTCCTGTTTCGGTTTCGAATAGCTGTAATGGCGTTATTTCGGGATCGTTTTCGGGTTCTGGTTCGTTTCGGATGATTGTTAAAACTGGGCTTGGTGATTTAGTGAAACGAGCTTTAGGTGCTTTGATTCGTCCAGGAGCGAACTCATCTCAACCACTGGTGAACTCTTGTTTAAAATTGTTGGTGGAACTGCTGCTGTCGTTCTAGATCTGGAGATTATCTCTCCTCTGTCCACATTTTTTAGGTTTTTTTTTTAATTTATTTGATTTGTGTATATTTGTTTATTTTTATTTTATTTTTGAAGAAAATTAATGGTCGGTTGATGGATGGACGGTGGTGATTGTGGTGGTTTGGTGGTGTTTGAGAGTTGAGACTTGATTTTACGGTCGAGATTTAATTTGTAGTTATTATTATTATTATTTTTATCACTCCTTGTTATTTTTATCATCATCATTGTTAATTATCACTATTATTTATTTTGGTGCAATAATGGATTATCACTGTTATTAAGTTTTGTTGTTCACTCTTGTGTTGTTGATTTTTATTTGGGTGCAATAATGGATTATACTGTATATACTGATTTTTCTAGTTTTATTTGTATTTTCAGTCATTTTCCATTTTAGCTAGTCAAAAAAAAATCTCCACTAACACCTATTGCTGCTGTTCCTACCAAAAACAGCAGCAATAGGTTTCATTCTTTTTATAAAAAAAATACTTATTGCTGCTGTTCCTACCAAAAACAGCAGCAATAGGTTTCATTTTTTTATTAAAAAAAATACATATTGCTGCGGTTTTGGGTAACAACCGCAGCAATAGGTTGCTCTATTACTGCGGTTAAAAACCGCAGCAATAGGTAATTACCTATTGCTACGCCCTTAATTACTGCGCGGTCAAAACCGCAGCAATAGGCCACTTAATGACCGCAGCAATAAGAAATTATTCTACTAGTGTGCCCCTATTCTAGGGTAACCTAAAGGGGCAGCAATCATATCACAAACACTATAAATACTCCCCCTCAAATCAGGAGAAAGGTAATTCATTTGAATAGTGAAAACTTACTCTGTGAAAATACTCTCTCAACTTTCTCTCTTTATCTCTACTTTTCCTTCTCACTCCTGATACCTGACTTAAGCTTCGGAGGGGGAACCACCACCCAAACCTCCAGGGTGGGTCCCATTTTTACAGGTTTGGGAACGGAGCTCAGGTTCGGACTTACCTGATTTGGACATCGTTGCACAAGTCTCCAAAGAAGAACATCTTGAGGGATAATAGTTTACTTGCCTGCCAAGGAGACTAAACAGAGATGTTTATGCACAACCCTACTTGAATTTTTTTATGAAAACATGTTTTTGGTTATAAATAATAACTTAATTAACAAAATCACATAAGCACATATTTCCTAAGAGTCTCCCCATTGGAGTTGACTAATCTAGGTGGGGTGATTTAAAGTTGGGAACCTATTAGGACTTCCACATACCCAAATCACTCCAAAAGTTAAAAAAATGATAAGAGGAAATAAAGAGAAAGTTAGTATGTGATTAAGAAGATAATTAAAAAAATAACAAGAACTATAACTTTACCTTGCTATCTCAATGATGCACTTCCTTTTTGCAAAGTTTTCTACTTTTTTTTGTGATTTTCTTAATTTCTATGTGAGTTTCGAAATCCACTTAATTACTAACTTAAACCCTTTTTTGTGTTTTTCTTTTGATGAACTTCTTTACTTACTAATTATAACTTTTGCTTTCTTTTTTGAATGATATTTTTCTTAGAGGGAGGAACTAAGGAGAAGGAGAGTAGTATTGAGATTTCTTAGTTGTGAGAAGTTGTGAAGTTAACTTGTTTTTTTTAAGTAAAAAGGGGGGTATTTATAGGGAAATGAGGTGATGAATTAGGGTTTGAAGAAGGTAGAAAATCAGATTTTCACCCAAAAATCTGATTTTTAACATCCCATATTATCTTAATGACATCACACCAATAACATCACCTTAATGACATCACTAAATCCTCCCAAATCTTCCTACATCATCAAATTCATTGGAAATACCAATATTCTTATTCTCTTTAGATTTGATTTTGATCTTTACACTAATGAGGCAAAATACGAATTTCAACTTGTCCTAAACACATCCTAATACGTAGAAATGCATCGGAAAAACGTGAAGGAAAAGTTGACTGGGCACCTGCGCTAGACACAACCATGTGCGCTTGGCGCACAGGCATGCGTCTGGCGCACGAAGCTGTTGTGCGATGGGCGCATGATCATGTGCCTGGCGCACAGCTCGAATCTTCCGGAAAAAAAAATCGGATTCTTGGCTCTTACACTTTGGATTTGATTCTGATTCTTATTCCTTTTCATCATTCTTATTCCTTAACTAATGGATAAAAGGATGTGATTGGTGATTAAAGAATATATTCTTATTCTTTATCCAATGAACAATGACTTGACCATCAAGAAAAGTGATTACTACCAGTATTGGGAGACGATTAAAATTTCGACGCCTAATTGCGACTCGTTTTTCGGTTTTTCGAAAAACTAACTTAAAACAATTAACGAAAACTCGTCAAATTAGTAAAGACGAGCATGATTATACTACAAATCATTTTATTAAACCGGTGGTTGTAGTTATTGACTACGACTTATGAAAAATTATATTTCTAAGCCGGAATTGTATGACTAAAACGCAAAAAAGGAAAACCATACGACGGAATGAAACTCGCGCTCCGAGACGAAACATGCCTTTGACGGGGCGCGCGCTCCACAATACTTGATGGTTTTCGTTATTTTTATTTCTTTTCAAAATCTTTATTTTAAAATTTTATGCACAACAGGGGTTCAAAATTTGGTGTCTACAGCAATAAGTTTTGAGCTAACGGCGAGTTAACATCAGTTAGCAAAAAGGGTAAATGGTACGGTGCAAATTTTTGAAAACTCAGTGGTATATGTGAATATATGAAACATTGATATGGTATATGTTGAATTTTTAAATTTTTCAGGGGTATATGGTGAAAAAAAGTTTATAATATTAGATTGTCATTTTCGGATAATGGGATGTAATTGTGAGTTTTTTTTACGAGTTATTGAATTCAGCAATTGTGGGGTGTATGTTATCTTGTCTTTAAATATTTTCTTTTTTCCGCAAAGACCAATATGAAATTGTAGATTAGTTAGTTAGTGTCGTTGTATGTAGGTTATGAGTTTGAATCTTTCTAGACTTTGAATCTTTCTACACAAGGAATTATTTGACTTGAGTTGTAGATAAAGGTGGGAAACGGGTCATACAGGTCGGGTACGGGCCGGGTCCTATTTGGTCAACATTGTGTTCGGGTTGCGTTCAGCTTGGGTCGGGACCATTCGGGTTCAGGTTCGTCTCTGGTCCATATCATTTCAGATCGGGTGCGGGTTTGATGACTCGGTCAGCATCGGTTCGGGTTGAATCGGGTCAATTTCAAATCGGTTTGGGTTGAATGGGGTCTGGTCAATTCGTGTAAGGTCTCTCTTGTATAAAAATCATCTTCGGGTCTAAAAGGACGGGTTATTTTCTCAAAAAATATACGCTTTCTCTCAGTAGCAAATTAATAACAACATATTAATTAGCCTTTTAGTTCATAAAAAGGGCGGGTTCCCAATACCCACTAACAATTCAGTTTGAATATTAATCTCAACTGTCATTTTTCCATATTTGTAGTCTACCATTTGCTTATCACATTAATTATCATTATTTAAGGATACTAGCACTTGGACAAAAAAACATTAGGACACCAACACTTCGACAGAATTAGTGTATTGACTCATATTATACGGTTTTTTCACCAAGTACCCCTGAGTTTTCAGAAAATTCATCTGGTACCCTCACACTTTTCAAAATTCACCAGATACCCCTCATGTTAATACATCAAAATGCCCTTAGTGACTAACGACGGTTAACTCCGTTAGTCATTAACCCTCAATTTTTTTCTAAACCCTAATTAACCTATCTCTCTCCCTAACCCTAACCACACCACCTGCCACCACCTGCCACCACCACCTGAACCCTAACCACCACCACCTCCCACCCCACCCCTGCAGTCCTCACCCCACCTCACCTCCACCCCCAACCGCCGCCGCAGCGACCCTCACCCCTACAACCGCCCCCCACCTCTCCCTCACGGGCGGCCCCACCCCTCCCCCACCCCCTACAGGCCCAACACCCTCCACCCCCCGCAGGCCCCTACCCCCCTCTCACATCCCCCCTTCCCTCCCTCGCCCCTCCCCCCTCTCCTCTACCTCGCCATATCAATTTGCAACCAATGAGTTCACTACAACCCGCAACAATTCCGACTCGCTTAGTTTCACCAATTCTCCTACAACACTAGAATAACCTTATCTTCCATCATCTCTCAACTCTTCGATGTTGTTCCGGTGACGGTAACCCCTTGCTTATCTTCCATCATTTTCACTAATTCTCCTACAATAATACAACACTAGAATAACCTTCTCGCTTAACTTCCTCTACCTCAGACTTCGCCACGTTTGCAACTTCTGCTTCTCTTTATCCTCTTTCGTGGTTTTGAAATTGTCCAGTATCGAGTGGAGTGTGTAATCGTCTTTCGATGGTGGAAGATCCGGTAATAAGGTTGTTGAGAAATCGACGACGTTGGATTGATGAAGTATGATGAGGAGAGCGGGGAGGGGCAAGGGAGGGGAGGGGGGAGATGAGAGGGGGGGCAACGGCTGCGGAGGGTGGGGGGGCTGCGGCCTACGGGGGTTGGGGGGCTCCTCATAGGGGTGGAGGGGGGTGCGGCCGGGGTGGGGGTGGGGTGGGGGGGGGCGGCTGGTGGAGCTCGGGTCAGGTGTTGTGGTTATGGGTGAGGTGGTGGTGGTTAGGGAGAGAGATTACAAATTAGGGTTTTTTTAGTGGGGATTAATTAAGGTTTAACAAAGAATTTAGGGTTAATGATTCACGGAGTTAACCGTCATTAGTCATTAAGGACATTTTAATGTATTACCATTGAGAGAAACTTGGTGAATTTTAAAAAGTGCGAGGGTACCTGGTGAATTTTTTGAAAACACGAGGGTATTTGGTGAAAAAATCATATATTATAATACATTATGACACCAACACTTAGGCACAAGCGGACACAATTGGAATTATTTTAAGCCTAATGGGGTTGATGAGGGGCAGCAAAGGGAGTTGGGTTCGGGTTGGGTCGGTTTGGTTCCTACTTTTCGGGTCACTTTCGGGTCGGGTTGGTTTTGTTCAGTTTATAAAAAAAGTCTGATATACCCTTAATCAATTGAAATTGCCATATATATTAAATAATTTTTTCTTCTTCCTACTTGCCATATATATTGAACAAGTTAACAATGGAATTTAATTTGAAATTTCAATTAAATATTAAATTAAGGAGAATGATTTCCTCTTCTTATATATGTGTCAAAAACTCTGATGAAAAATTAAATTGACAATATAACTTAATTGCCACAATCAGAAGAAAAATAAAAACTTGAATTTCATATTAATAATTATACAGATAATATTTTAAAACCTAAATGTTGATTATTATTCGATAATCTCTATTATATAAAACAAACTCTTCCACTTTATTAATATTCAACGATTGAACCTGATACACAAATTTTTCCACTTTATTGAGCACAAACTTTCTTCTGCTTTATATAATCTTCTCTCAATACTATATTTATATTTGAATAATGATGAACAAATAACTAAAAAAACCAACGAAATATTGATTTAAGAAAAACATATTGAAAAATTAAAAATAATTATAAATGTATGTTCGAATCAAAAAATTTGTAACACTGATGAATAACTAATTAAAAACGTTAATGCGACACGCATACAAAGCGTGCAAAAAATGCCAATAAGTTACGTGAAAAAAATGTTAATATATATATAGAGAGAGATTGATTTAGACAAAGGAAAAGAAAAATTCGAGAAGAAATCGTTAGTGGAGTAATTGAGAACCGGAATTTGATGACGCGCGCTTATAAGTTACGCTATATGGGTCAACCACTTTTGCTTGACAGAGCTGATCGCACCAACTCGCTGTATTACCTTCACGGCTTCTTTCACCTTTTACACCTTCATATATACCTTCGCTTCAAACCCATCAATCATACCAAATATATTCAGCTCTTACCACTTCTTCTACTTCATCATCTTTTTCATTCAAATCATCTAACTTTGTATCGAGCGCCATGTCTCAGGTAACGCTGATATTCCTTTTGTTCATTTCTGCAATAATTTTTGGTAAAATTTTATTTGTTGATTTTGATGAATTTGATTATTGTTTAAATGTTCTGCGTTTCATGATGGATTTTCTGCTTAAGTTTTCGTAAATTTTGTGTTCTATTGGGTGATCTATATCGAAATTGATTTGGATTGTTTTTGGATTTTGATTTTGTGTTGTTTTGATGGAAATGGTATAATTTGACTAGCTGAACTTGTGGTTTCTTTGATGTTGATTCTTGTTGTAGTACTAGTAGGTAACTCTATGGGAAGAGATTTAGCGGATAATTATTTAATGATTTAGCGAAATTTGGTGTTAAAGTTTCTGCTAGAATACATAGATAATTGGGTTATTGGTTGGAACATGGAAGTAGAACATGAATTATTTTAGGTTTTACCTCCTGGTTTAATTTCCGCCTTTCCAGTGTGATTTTTCTGTGTTGGGATCCAGTTGTTCGATATAAGGCTCGTTTTGGTTGGACGCAAACTATTGTCAATGGAAAATGATCTTTCGTGAAAAAACATTTTTTCACAAGAAAACACAATCATTGATTAGTTTTCTTTTGTTTGGTTCCTTGCATGGAAAGTTAGAGAGAAAAAGGAAGAATGGAAATGGGTTGGAGGAGGGAAATTAGAATGTAAGGATTAGGGAGTTAAATGTGGCATTCCTTCTATTAGGAACGAAAAAGTTTTCCACCACGCCACCAATTGGAAACTATCTTCCACCCTTAGCAAACAAAACAAAGGAAAGTAGAAAAACCACTTTTCCTAGGAAAATGTTTTAGGCCCAACCAAACACTTTAAAAGCCGATGCATTTTTCTTCAATGTTACTTCTAGAACCTGAACTGATGGTGATGGAGGAAGTTTAGCATATAATTAGTCTAATGATTTATTTTCAAATTGATCTTTATTGCCATTTACTTCATGTACTCATATGATCTGATCCTCTACTTTGTGGATACTTAAATATCTTACTTCTTGTATAACATACCATTTAATTCAGGAAGGAATTTCTTTTGATTTTGGACATTTTGATGGTACGCAGTTGAGTTCTGTTATGACCTTTTTGGTGTCTCATTTGTTTGAATCATAAGTATTATTGTGATAACGATTGTGATGGTGATTGGAGAGTCTATTTTAGAAGTGCCTACCATTGGATGAAATTTTACCAATAATTTTTTTTAAAGGATGTCCTAGTATAACTCACAAATGACTATGAAGTTATCGGAAGAGGTTTCTTCTTTAGGTGGCATCTAAACTTTAACAAAGCAGATATATAATTAATGGATTTGAGTGTTAAGTTTTGTTTGAAGGAGATGTAACTTTCTTCAGATACTTTTTCCTTCGATTAGGTGACCAACGTAATACATTATGATTGGTTTTCCCAGAATCACTTTGATTTGCTTTAAGGAGTGATGTATCTGGAACTTGTGCGAAGAAATAGGCTTTAGCACTAGCTATTTACCATCCTTGATAACTTGTAACTTCTGTGTATTGCCCTCCTGCTTTAAATTAGAAACAGTTTCTGTAAATGTATGCCTAACCTAATGGGTGTTGGTGGTCTACAGACTGTTGTTCTTAATGTTGCCATGACATGCAAAGGCTGTTCAGGGGCAGTAAAGCGTGTTTTAGACAAAATGGAAGGTTTGTTGTTCCCTATTCATAGTATTATTTTGTTCTTTTAAGGAACCTCATATTTTGTTTCTTCATTTACCGTTTCATACTTTCATTTGATAATCTACTTGCCTCCAACCTTGAGATAACCTAACTTTTGCTCTATTGAGTGTGGTGAGATTGGAAGGGTCCACACCTTCCACTTTTTCTGGTTCCAACTTTAATTTGATGGTGTTAATTGGAAACTGCAACATTTAATCTATATTGGGCCATGGGCTTCCATCTGCACCTAATTAGAAGATGTCGTCATGTCCTATGATTTACTGTTTCAATATAGAGAAATTGTGAACTAAAATGAATCCATGAAGCTGTAGTTGAGGCACATCAATGCACATGGCTGCATTATGGCGACATGAATATTTGTTTAGCTCTCACTGTCGCATTAGCTAGAACTTAAAAGCACCCTATTTGAATTATTATTTTTTATATGGTAGAGCTGATACTACTATAAGATACACTGATGTGGAGTTCATATTACTGAAGTATAATACCTTGGCAATATGCATAAGAGACTTGGCCCACAGAACATTATTGTAGTTGTGAATTTGGCAATAGGACTTGGCGTAGGACAGAGTTATCAGTTAAGGAAAACTGTGTCTAGAGAGGTGCCAGGATGGGATTGTGTAGTTTTTCTCTAAACAAAAATTACGGAAAACAGTAAAATGTTCTGATCTCATAGGAACAAAGCTAAATGTATATGTTCAGTCACTGGCTACTGTAACTTTTTGGCTATAACAAAGCTAGAAACCACTGAGACTACTTTCAGAATGGTTTTAGCAGCACTGCCCTTTGTTCAAGTATTTGTGATCGACTTAGATGATGTGAAGCTTTTAGTCGTCTTTTTTGTTCTTATCAATATTTTGACCGTTGTAGTCAATTGTCTACTCTTTTCTAAATTTATGGACTAATCAGTCATCAATTTACAACTTACAGTCCTGCAAACCATGGGGCCGTTTTCTTTTAATTATCAGTACTGACTTTTGCTGTGGTAAATTTCAGGGGTTGAATCGTATGACATCAATTTAGAGGAGAAGAAGGTGACTGTCATAGGTAATGTAACGCCTGAAGCTGTTCTGCAGACTGTCTCCAAAACTGGAAAGAAGACTTCATACTGGGAAGAGGCAGCACCAGCTGAAGCTGAAGCTGAAGCTGAGCCCGCAGAAACTGAAGCTGAGCCAGTTGAAGCCGAAGCTAAGCCCGCAGAAGCCGAAGCTAAGCCCGCAGAAGCCGAAGCTAAGCCAGCAGAAGCCGAAGCTAAGCCAGCAGAAGCAGTAGCTCCTTGATATAATTAGTACCATGGCAACAAATTGTATAACCATGTTTTGATAGATAACTCTCTTTACTTTGTAAGTTTAAAGTTCCTAAATACTGGATTTGCCTAAGCAATAACTTGAATTGTGTTTTCTTCCGTTCCCGTATCCCTCGGCAAGCGAGCATTACTTCCTTGTGAACTTGTGAACTGAAACATCTTTCATAATACTATTGCAGTAACATAATTGTTGACCATATCTTCTCTTATAATAGTATTTTTTTTTAAAACATAGACTAGACTATATTGGTGTAACAACCATTCGAGCAATGTGATGGATGTGACTACATTTGGCCCAAAGAGGGCCACTTACGTATGAAAATTGGTCGTTGATATGATTCTACTACGACTAGCAATGCTTACTACTATGGGTAGCGTTTGGGCCCGATATGTCACTGGGCCCTCAATTCTTGGTTGAAATTACTATATTACCTCTAAACAAACGATGGGCCCCCTATCACCAAAGGCCAACCCAATGACCTACTCATTCAGCACGGTGTTGTGTCGTCAGCATAACGTCATCCGCCCCAATTCCTATAAATAGGAGCTGGATCCCCATCTATTGAGGTAATGAACAGTTCACCCACTAACTCTTTCTCTCTAACTTTCCTCGCTAGACTTGACCTTTTACTCCGGTACTGACTTGAGCGTCAGAGGAACGATCCCGGAAACACCCTCGGGATAGTCTAACGCTTGTTTTGCAGGATTGACGGCTCCTTTGGATGAACGACAACAACCCAACTCATGTTGAAATTACTGTCTGATCCCTACCTGAAAGTTTTGTACCCGAAACAGGTTGACATCGTCTGTGGGGATCGAACATCACAAAAGCCATGCCCATCGTCCGAAGAGCCCATCGAGCAAGACAACCCCAAGTCGAAGTAGCTGACAAGACACCGAATAACCCAAGAAGATCACCAGTCCTATCACAGAGGAATACTCATGTCCTCGAAAAGGTGGGACCTTGCGAGGCGGCGAACGCCATCAACGAACCTGGCCCTCGAAGGCAAATCTGCCTCAAATTGAGCCCCCTCGTGTCGAGGAACCTAGTCCCAACTAGGTCACTCAGCAAGACCTACGTCAAATGACTCAATAGTTCAATGATACGCTTGAAAGGAGTCTTCGAGCCTTGGTCTATAGCCTCCAAATGGGGTGAGGGGACATATAACCGACCTCCTATCATTCCCGGAGCTCCTCACCTTGACCCCTAAGTCGGACAGATGGACCAAGCTCAACCTCTTCAAGCTCCTCAACCAGAAACTCGAGCCCCCTTAGTGCAAGGAAATGCTCGCATATCATCAACGAGCAAGTTATGAAAAGGGGCGCTCGAGATGCCAGAGAAATTCTAAACGAACGTAGGGCCATGTCAAGGCTGGAAGGAGGACAACAACCCAATCCTAGCCTGGGACGGGACAACAATCATCAGAACTAAGAGTAGAACGATCAAGGGTACGAGGAAGAAGAATCTTGTACATCCAAGCGAAGTGCTTTAATGCCCACTTTTGTAACCTCAGATTCATCACCCCATTCAACAAAGAGATAATGTTGACGCCCAATCTTCAAAAGGTCAAAGTTCCCTCAATCGAGAATTATGGTGCAACCACGGATCCCATAGACCATCTGACTGCCTTCAAGGCACAAATGAGTGTTCAGATTGGAAGCAAAGCATCTTAGTGCAAGTTCTTCCCTACCACCCTCAAAGGACTCGCATGGTTCACGAAACTTCCCCTAGGAAGTATCTCTAGTTTCGCCTCCCTCGAAGCTGCCTTCAAGCAAAATTTCATAGCCGGTAGACGGCATCGAAAAACAAGCATTCACTTGATGTCGGTAAAACAACAAAGAAATGAAAGCCTCGCAGACTATGTGAAGAGGTTCAACGAAGAGTCCTCAAGGTTTCAGATCTGCAAGATAGTGTGGCCTTCACCGCCTTAATGTCCGGGTTATGGGCTTCGAGCAGGTTTAAGATGAAGCTCATCAAAAGTGACGGTACCACATTATTGAAGCCATGGGTTTCACATAGAAGTTCATACAGGCGTCTGACATATGTAAGTCCCCTCACGAAAAGTCCAACAAAAGAAAGAATGATCATCAGGGTCGATCTGAAACCTCTCGAGATGTGCCCCGAAGAGACAGAGACAAGAGGCCTAGCGTAGACGACAATGGCCACGATTCGTGGTACAACATCAACAGGTGCGAGATCTACCTTGACATAAAAAAGAAGGCCATCCTACCGAAGTCACCTCCCATCAAAACGTCGGTCAATGGGAGAGATACTTAAGAAGCTTTGCTGTAAATACCACCACGACTGCGGGCATACCACTCGCGATTATCGAGAGCTCAAACTAGCCCTAGATAAGTTGGCTAACGAAGGAAAACTCAACAGGTATTTGAAGAACCCCATCGAGTAGAAAAGAAAGCCTTGTAGAGAAAAGGACACTCGAATTGATGATACAAAGGGGTACATCGGGGTCATAGCCGGAGGTTACGCTTCGGGTGGCCTAACCGGTCACTCTCGAAAGAAATACCTCCACACCCTGAAACACGGGTAGGCGGAGATGACCTCAGCTGCAACATGCCCGACAATAAAATTCAAAGACAACCATGACCCATCCAGACCCTCCATGACGGCCCCCTGGTCGTCGACCTCAAGGTGCCCAACCTGAGGGTGGGACGAGTTCTGATTCAAACTACCTATCAGTCAATTGTTGGTCAGATTCGGCGCCCAATCGGTACACCCCCTTAGATTAGTAAAGCTGCCCGTTCAGATGGGAGAAAAAGGGAAAGTATGAAGCATCCCCGTCGGCTTCTTGGTCGTCGACATTGATTAGCCATAAGATGTTATCATAGGGCGACCAATGCTCAATCATATGAAAGCAGCTATATCAACCTATCAACTATTGCTCTAGTTCGAAGCAGTTGACGGGAGCGTCGCCCAACTCTTCTACGATCAGAGGTTGACAAGGGAATGCTATGTTAATAGCCTGAAAAGTCACAGTGATGAAGCATCGAAGAAAAGAAAGCAGCCTGATCTTGAGGAGCCTCTACCAGTGGGGCTTTATGTAGCCGAGAATCCGAAGCGGTATGACAGGCCTCGTCCGACCAAAGGAGACGAAGACATTTGCATTGATGAGGAAAAGGGTCGGACAGTTCTACTTGGCAAGCAAGTGTCTAGCAACATCAAATCTGAAATAGTCTCCACTATCAGGTCATTCAGAGATGTGTTCTCCTACATGGTCGACGAGATGCCTAGCATCAACCCCAACATAATAGTGCACCGCCTCAACATTAAGGAGGGACATCGACCTGTTAAGAAGAAAGTGAGACACCAAGGGATTGAAAGGAGCCAAGCCGCCGCCGAAGAAGTGAAAAAATTACTCGAAGCAGGTTTCATTAAAGAGTGCCACTATACCGAATGGTTGGCTAATATGGGTACTAGTTCGAAAGGCAACAAGGACTTGGAGGATGTGTGTCGACTTCACTGACCTCAACAAGGCTTGTCCTAAGGATGACTTCCCGCTACCTAAGATTGATAAGTTGGTCGACTCTACGGCAGGACACGCCCTCTTCAGATTCATGGACGCCAATGCGGGATATCATCAAATCCCTATTGCCGAAGAAGATTAAGTCCACACCGCCTTTACGACGAATCATGGATCTATTGCTATAAAGTCATGCCTTTCTGTTTGAAAAGTGCTGGAACCACATACCAACCTTTTGTTAACAAGATGTTGGAGAAGCAGATCGGCTGCAATGTCGAAGTGTATCTCGATGATATGATAGTTAAGAGCAAGCAGGAGCAGGACCACACGGCCTCCGATCTGCGAGAGACACTTTCCACCTTACCGGCATACAACATGAAGCTAAACTCAAAGAAATGCGTCTTCGGGGTGCGAGGAGGGGAAGTCTCTTGGCTTTCTAGTGGACGAGCGAGGCATTGAAGTCAATCCTGACAAAGTAAGAGCAATCATCGAGATGAAAAGCCCTTGAACCGTCAAAGAAGTGCAACGCCTAACAAGGTGTATGGCAGCCTCGGGCGCTTCCTCCCGAGATTCGCTAACAAGATTCTACACTTCTTCATGACATTGAAGTAATCTACCTTCAACTGGTATGAAAAAGCATAATAGCACTTAGCCAACCTTCCTAAGCTCGTGTCTCCCTTACCGGGAGAAACGCTATTCGTGACATGGTTGTGTCGGAGAATGCTCTTAGCGATGTGCTAGTTGCTGAAAGAGAAGAATCCTAACAACTAGTATACTTTGTAAGCCGCGCCTTCAGATGCGCAGAAGCAAAATACCCCTTATCGAGAAAATGATATTTGCACTTGTCACGACTACGAGAAAGTTGAAGCCATATTTTCAAGCCCACCCAGTCAAAATCTTAACCAGCCAGCCCCTTTGGAAGGTCATCAAAGGAAGAAACCAATCGAATCGAGTCACCGACTAGGCGAATCAGCTATCAAACTTGGGAATTGAGGTTGAACCCCGTCGAGCTATCAAGTCCCAAGCCTTAGCAGATTTCATAGCCGAATGCATATCCAGGCCCAAACAGCACGAAGGAGATATATGGGAACTCTTTATCGACGGGACATCATCAAAGACGGGGTACGAGGTAGATTTGTTAATCATCGACCCTAGAAGGGGTCGAACTGAGTATGCGGTCAAGTTTGATTTCGCCGCCTCGAAGAATGAGGCCGCGTATGAAGCTCTCCTAGTTGGAATTCAGCTTTGCAAAGTTGCGGGTGCGCAAAGTCTTAAGTCCCATTCAGACTCGCAGCTCATAGTGGGACAAGTAACTTGAGAATTCGAGGCCAAAGAGGATAGTATGAGAATGTATCTGAAGAAGATAAAATAAGAGATTGTTATTATTATTATTATTATTATTATTATTATTATTATTATTATTGTTATTATTATAAGTTGTGATAGTAATAAAATGATAATAATAGTAATACTAGTAATGAAATACAAAGTAATAATAATATTCATAATAATATGTTTTGTAAAAGATAAGTTTAGATCATATCAGATTAGATCAGAAAAAATAAGTCATGTTTAGATCAGATTAGAAAAAATAAGTTCAGATCAGATCAGATTAGAAAAGATAAGTTCAGATCAGATCAGATTAGAAAAGATAAGTTCAGATCCAATCAGATTAGAAAAAATAAGTCCAGATCAGATCAGTAAAATTTTAGGCAAGTTGAAGGGATATCTCATGGTCTGAGCCGATATTTGGCGGTATGACAAAAACATCATCCCTGTTCCTGCATCGTCGTGACCGTTGCCACGATCGCGACAGAAAATCGCATTTTCAACCTATTGCTTAAATTCAATTATACTCTTCAGTTAACAACTTTAGGAAAATTAAAACGTGCGTGTACACCCTAAATACATAATTAATTGATTTGCCACATAAAATCAACATTGCAAGTGCAAGCATCAAATATCTTAGAGCATAACTTCACCTTCAACATGCTCATTAGGTCTAGCCTAATTTAAACAACGCAAATACGCCATTTTGGGGTGTCGCGCGCGTATGCGCGCGGTGCAACAACTAGTTACTAAAATATTGAGCACACATATAAAATCCATGAAACAACATTCTCTAAATAATACATGAAACAAAAGAAAGTGGCAGCTGTACAATTGCGGCACATTTGCTTGCAGTTATAAAACTAAAATATTGAGCATAAAGATATAAATAAGTCATAAAACTTAGACAAATAGTCCATGAAACATTGCCAAAAATTGTCCGAAGTTTAAATAATCATAAAACTTGTTAAATAAATACACCATCCTCTTCCATCATTTGAATGAGAAATGCTTTGCGAACATTCTTTGGACAACCAAAGAATTCTCTCACCCTTGTGTCATTAGCGTTCAAAAATCTATAAGCTTTGAATTGTTTGCTGTATTCAATTCCTATGCTCACAATTTCTTCATAAATTTCATAAGTTGAGTAACTCGTGGACGAATTTGCTTCAAAATAGAATTATCTTCCCTTATGACATCAACAACACTATCAAGTCCTTGCTTAAAGATTTTGATTTCATAGTCTTCCTCCAAAATTTCTTTCCTTTTTCTTCCTTTAGATGAACTCTCACTTTTTGGGGGTATAGGAGATGTTGATTTTGCCTCACTAGGTGAACTAGGATCAAAGCCTTCTAATGTTGCTTCATTCTGGGTGACCATAACATCAATCTCATCGATAGTAATTGGTTCATTGCTACTCCTTTGACGTGCTCTCTCTTTTGCGGTTAGAGAAGCTTCACCATTTGCTCTATCCTTTGCATAAAAATCCAAGAGCTGTTCATAAAAAAGAAGAGGAGTAGTCGTCCATTTTTTAGCTTCAGGTTTAGCCTACAAAAAAAAATTACATGAAGGGTTGCAGATTAAAAAAATGATAATAAGCTCATCAAGCAACTCAGTACAATCAAATTGCGTTTGACCATTCACTTTATCAAAAAGTACCTCTATCAAGGCTTTCCATACTTCAGGTTCAGCCACAAAACGCTTACTTTCCTCATCCCAACCAAAGCCACTTGAGTTCTTGAACATATCATACGCATCATTGACATTCTTTTTAAGAGTTTTTTGTCAATTTTGCAAATGTTCCTTCTTAATCGGAAGGTCGAGTTTTTCACATAACTCTTTAACCATTGTATCATAAGAACTAGAAGTCCATTGACCATTGATTCGGTTGCCTATCAATTGTTGGTGAAGTAATGCCTCGATCAGAAGTACATCCATATTTTCAGTCCATTTGATTTGACATCCACGATCAAGTTTCTTGTTTGGCACATCCATCTGGCTAATCTAAATATAAAGTATAATGAAATATGAATTTAATCATATTATAATAAATTATTTCAAATTCTATTAAAAATACATTCCAATGTCATTCGAAACTAACACACATCAGTTAAAAAGAAGTTAACGTAAAAAAAAAACAAATATGGGTAAAAAAAAAAATGGAAATAAGCTAATTGAAGTGTGTAATATGGGTAAAAATATCAATGAGTTTATTTTTACCTTTCGGAATATGCAAGCTATCTTCTCTAGATAATGCATTTTTAAGTATCCTTGAATCTGACGCCGTTCCCTCCCATCCAGATAACACTTAAGTGAACTTTAACTCAAATGAGCATGCAGCTAAGACATTTGTGTAGGCCAATTTTTTCTACCACGATACCTCGGTGCATTAGTGTTAGAAACTTTGACGCGAACATGTGTCCCATCAATAGCACATACACGATCCTAACATAATATTTATCTAATTTAATTTTTATATCTCTGCATATAAAGTATTATTTGATGTTGACTTTATTTTATAATAATTACCTTAAAGTATGGATAAAATCTATGCTTGTTTTGGATCTCTAGAGGAACATTTGAGCCATCCGGTTGAATAAGGAATTGATCTTCTAATGAAAGGATAGCTTCAAGAACTTTATGAAAATATCGACTTATGGTTTCATCGGAACGACAAAACGTGACTTGCAAACTACAATTCCTTACATTATGACCTATGGTGTAGAGAAATATTGCAACTTGCTCCTCTACATTAGCTAGTCGTGTATCTTTCAATTGGCCACTAGTACGCATTAGAGTACATAGTTGAACAAAAGTTTCTGGTTGCATGCGTAGTAAGTGACGACTCTTTCTGGTATAGTTAAGGAACTAAAAAAGGGTTTTCCTTGCTGCCTGCCGTTCAATTGTTTGTTCTCTAGAAGGCATATGATTATAACTCATAATGTGATTTCTTTTTCGTAGTAGGTATGATCCATATGTAACTAAATAAATCATTTTTATGGCAGCTACATTTCTCATTCTATCCCAAATCACAACCCAATTTTCAAACTTAGTATCCTCGTTATCATTGTGAACTTGCTCATCTTCTAATATATGTTCGTGATCAGTATTGATAAAGTTTTCTTCCATCTATAATAACAGATTATAAAGAAAATATATATTAGAGATATATTGATAGTGTCTTAGTTTTCTTAGCCAAAAAAATGTAAAGAATAACAATCAATATATGCAGCATATCATAAAATTTGAACATTAAAACAAAAAAATTGAAATCAAGAATGCTTGAGCCATGATGTTGCAGCAACAATCAAGTAACACCAATCATAAAAATCAAACGAGTAAACCAAATTACCTACTTACTTTTTGGAAAGGACAAAGTACAATTACTTTAACATACTAAGTTGTTGTTTTGCCGACAATGTCTTGGTTTACTCGATCGACTAATTGCGGCAAAACTATGCTACTACAGTTGCATACCATTAATTGCAGGCACGAACAACGAATTATAGAATACCTTTGTGCAAAAAACTCAAGGTATAAATGAAATCATGAAGTAGTAAATCAAGAGATTGCAGGAAAGATTAATTGCAGGCACGAACAACGAATTACAATCACACCAATTAATTGCAAAAAACTGAGATAATAGAATTCCCTCAAAAAAGACTAAGATAATAGAAGACATACCTTTGTGCAGCACGATGAGGCTATGGATGAACGTGAGTTGAGGGAAGCGAAAGGTTATTATATACTGTGTAATTTTTGGAGGGGGAATTATATGTGAGAGGGAAAAAAATAAAGTGATGGAGGAAGTAAAATTTGGGAAAGGATAAATTAATTTTGAATTAATTATCTCTTTCCTCTCAAATTCCTCCAATTTTGGGAGGAAATATAAGGGGAGATTTATAAGGCTTTCTTTCCCCTCACTTCCTTTCCTTTCATATTGAATCCCTTGTTATTTTTTTTTTACCAAACGTAGGAAAGTCTATTTTTTCTTTCCACTTCCTTTCTTTTCCCTATTAATTTTAAAATGTATGGTTTAAAATTCAGATACAATTCTACTTTATAGAGTTTTATTAGAACTCTAAATAATCCGGAAACCCTATAAAGAGGGTGAAAACCGCAGAAGGTAAAATTGTCCATTTAGCAACACCAAACACCAAATCTTTGCGCATCTTAGGTAGCTTAGGGTTTAACACTAAACCACCTTAAACCCCTTCCCCTCATCTCTCTCCTTCTGTAACATCACTCTCTAATGGCGGCCTTCGACCACTCCCGAGACCTCAACGATGTCGCTTTGAAGCCTCGTTTGCTGCGCACCCTCCTCAAAGAACAACTATCAGATGATACTCTCCCCCCATCTGAACTCTCTTCCATTGTTTCCATTCTCAAAATTCATAAGCTTCTCACTGAAGAATTTTCTCCTTCGGCTGACCTTAAGCATCTTTCTGGCTGGAAATCTTCCGTTGATGCTTGGGTTGATCGAATTTTGATGCTTTCTAGCAGCAATTTGGTACATTTCTATTATACTTTCCTTCTTTTGAAAAATTATATCTATGTCGTTATTTGTTAGTTATGGTTTGTATGAGGTTTACCCGAGTTAATGAATGTGTATTGTGTATTAGAATTAGATATTGTGAGAATTAGAATCGTAATTTCAGATCTTGTTGGGAAGAGAAGGGAAGTAGAGAATTACGTGGACGAGTACCGAAGAGAAAATATGGACTCGTGTGGTCGACCCCTTCCTATTGGATTAAGGCTTTGGTGTTGTTGTTGTTGTTGTTAGTGTATATTGGAATTAGATACTGCGAGAATTAGAATTGTAATTTCAGTTGTTGTTGAGAAGAGAATGGAGGTAGAGAATCTATGTGGACGTGTAGAGGAGAGAAAATAGTGACTCATGTGGCCGGCCCCATCCTATTGGGTTAAGGCTTTGGCGTTGTTGTTGTTAGTGTATATTATAATAAGATATTGTGAGAATTAGAATCGTAACTTCAGATGATGTTGTTGAGAATAGAATGGAGGTGGAGAACCTATGTGGAGAGAAAATGTTGACTCGTGTGGCCGTCCCCGTTGTATTGGGATTAAGGCTTTGGCTCTTGTTCTTGTTGTTGTTGGTAGTGGTGTTGTGGTTGTGTATTTATGTGTTGATAATTAATTGATTGAGCTTGTGTATATTAGCATTTTGGGTTTACAAGTTTGAAGTTTTACTGTGTTGTAAGCGACCGTTGACATACTCCCTCTGTCCCTTTAAGATTGCTCCATCGGAGTAATCTTACTTTTTAAGTTTTGGTTGGGTGGAGTTGATGGGAGAGAAGATTTGTGGGACCAAAAGTAGTGTATGTGAGAGCAAAATGGTGGTCCCTCATTACTATTTATAGTATGGGGTAAACTCAAAGGGATAAATAAAAAAGGAAATTGGGGAAGTCTTAAAGGGACGGAGGGAGTAATGTTTATTGAAATAGCTGGGAGTCAAACTTTAGAAAGAAAACAATTGAAGTACTGCTGGTTTTGGTTGAATTTAATATCATGGAAATTCCCTTTTCTTCTTTCCTTGGGGGGAGGGGTTTTTATTTTTTATTTGACTCAAGTTCATTGAGCGAAGTAGGAGCTGTCGGGTATGGAAATGCAATCCAAGCATAAAAGAATAATATAGATGGTGAAAACGATAGCTTTAGATGCATGCTGTAGGCTGCAGGCCTGCAGCCATGGAGTTTTTGTTAATTTTTTTTCTATATAT
This sequence comes from Beta corolliflora, assembly GCA_947648045.1. NCBI lineage: Eukaryota > Viridiplantae > Streptophyta > Magnoliopsida > Caryophyllales > Amaranthaceae > Beta > Beta corolliflora. The sequence continues at coordinate 374,781 of CANSZD010003040.1, read as the reverse complement.
ATTCAATTTCATTATTTTGGTTTGGGGCCTTGGGGTTATTTGGGTATTAGCTGCGGAATTAAGAGAGTCAAGAGATTGGGATTTAGAAATGACAAGGTTTTAGAATGCATTTTCATATAACAATCTTGGGCCCTTTTAATTTATACATGGAATTGGGTCAATTCCAAATGCAAATTCGATAGTTTTCCAAACATCTGACTTGGGCCAAATCCAGAATTTCATTGAAACTCTGGTTCCCAATCAGGCCATCAAAGTACTTTTTGCATGGTATGGGGAAATATATGTTATAGAAGTTAGAAACTTCACTTGCTCAAGATCTTTACCTCTAAACCAGTGAAACATCTACTCCGTTCCTATTTTTTTTTTAACTTTTAATCAGAGCTTTGCGCTACTCCACATGAGTGGACTGTGAAGTAGTTTGGCCCGATGGACTTGCTAGATTCTAATTATCTTAGGCAGACCTTGGTTGTTGAACGGGCAGTCAAATGGCCATCCTTTCTGTTTTTCTATTGAGAGTAAAATGCATTTATATATTAATTGACTCAAAAAATACTTTCCTAGCCAGATAAATGTTGGGCTGGAGTTTGCTTGCTTGGAATGACTTGTACTGAATGCAGCTCTGCACGCTTCTTGGCTTCATACTCAGATTGGTTTAGTGTGCTTCTATCACATATTCAGGTATACACATCAACTGAATCATAATATCTAGAACGATTAAATTTCAGTCATACTTCCTTTGATTAAGAGAGTGGATTTTGTTTCATTATTGGAAGGTTTTGTATTCCTCTACCACCTTTTCCCCACTACCATTACTCCTAGGATATGGTTTCTAACATCCATTCCATGTGACTTGTAAAATGTAAATATATCATGTAAAACAGCATAGGGTACTAGACCTTTTTGATATGAACTTTTAGTTTCCAATTTCTGGTTTTCAAGTGTTAAATTTATATATAGCTGGTTAGATGGTTTGAATATATAGTAACTTATACTTGGCCTTTTTGAACTGTTATCAGTTGATGCATAAGTGGGTTTTCGTTGTATTCTTATATACAACTCAAAAGTAAGAACTCATAATTCTACACTTGTACTACAGGCCTAGACAGTCCCTCTTTTTGAAGTCTGAATGGACATTATGCTGAAATGTCAAATTATTATATTCTTCCCCAAGTTCCACAAAATTCCTGCTCCCAATAACTTAATATTCTGCAGAAGACACTTCATGTCATTGAAAAGGGATTCCAGATCTACTATAGATCCTGAACTAATGGTTAAAGATATGTCTCTTGGTGTCGAGTAGATTCATAATAAAGCAATCTTACTGTTTTGTTGATGTTTCAGTAGATTTAGCATGCACTGGTTCATACTTCCTTCGTTTTGTAATACTTGCAACATTGGTAAATGGCATATGAACCAAAGAGGGGAGAGAGTGAAACATGACCTATGTGCTGAAATTATAAAATAAAGCTTTCTTTGTATAAGAATTCTCCAAAAGGAGAAATGTTGCAAGTATTATGAAACATCCCAAAAAGGAATATGTTGCAAGTATTGAGAAATGGAGGAAGTAAATGGCATAACATTTATCTTCTCATGTCTTAAGCAGGCATTTGGAGCTTCACAATTTGTCAGAGTAGCTTCATTTGCTTCTGTATCAGATCTTTTAACAAGGTTGGCATTTCTAGTTCTAGTCTCATCAGTGTTGTACCTGGTCCTTCCATAATATACTCCAAAAAGTTGAATAGGTTTCGTTTTCCTTAAATGCTCTTCGATGACATAATATTCTAGTCCAGATTTTTGACTTCGTCTGAAAATTCTCTTGTAATTTCTAATTGGAGTGTGCTTATGACACTTACATTATATGTCCTGTACCAGGCTTGGTGGATTCTCCAGCTTAAAGAAGGACGGAACCTCTCATGCGGGAAAACTTGTTCAGCCAATACTCAGGATGTTCAATGAGGATGCAACACAGGCTGTGTTAGTCAGTATATCTAGTTTTGAATCTACACCCCTTCTTTAATTTTTTTTGTCGCTTTATCCTTTTTTTTATTTTTGTTGTTCAATATTTTTCCTATTAGAATATTAAAGCAACATCACTTGTTGCTTTATACCTATGCAATTTTATCAGTCATCTTATATCTATTACATCTTAAGATGTCTGCATTAACCTTAAACTTTTATCTGAAAATGGAGAATGAAATTTAAGTAATTTAATCAAATGTTCTTTCAAAAAAATGGACCTTCAGCATGCAACAACAAAAAGGTTAAGAGATAGATGCTTAGGAAAAAGAGGGTGGGGATGGTTGGATCACATGCAACTTGAGGATTAGGAGGAAAGATGCTTAGGAGATTGAAGGTTTTGTGAACAGGGTGGGGATGGTTGAACCAAATGCCATGTTATTAGACAAGCTGAAAAGGTACCAACCCCTTTTCCCTAGAGTGAACCTTTTGACTCTTTTTACTGAGATTAAGAGCCTGCTTTTGACTAAAGTGTTTGTCCGTTGACATCCAAAAGCTCCCCCTTTAAACGCTTTTGGCTGGGGTATAATCTCTTGTATTGATTAGCCCTCCTCCCTCTCCCATCCCTGGCCTACCACCGCTTTTTAATGGATTTTTGCGAGCTGGGACCATTCTTTTACTGACTTAGAGGTTGAACACGTCAATGCCTTTTAAGTCTCTTTTACTTCAACCAATCATATTCCTCTGTGAGGCAGATCTTTCTCATGATATATTAGTCTTTTCTAGTTCATTGACAAAGGGTTCCTTAATAACTGTGCAGAATAATATATCATCTTGAAGTTATGTTCACATAACTAAGGGTCCACACTATAGGGTTTATTTTCTAACACTGATGATTGTTCGCAGGATGTAGCAGCTCATTTGTTGTTAACCATCTTAAATAACTTTCCTTCTTCAGTTCTTCGTCATCATGACAATGTGAGCTTACTTTTTCTGAAAATTGACTTTTATTTATTTAGTTATTTTTATGCATAGCTATATGATGCTATTATTGTATTCTATGCAAGCAGCCACAAGCTAGAAACAAAATGTTCTAGAAACGTTCCTCGCGTAGTTTTACTCATGGTTACCTAATTTGCATTATGTCTTATTTACATATTTATTGCGAGTATGCAATATGTACCTCATGGGGAACGTAATGCATTGGGCATTGTATATTACCTAGTGGCTTTTGCTGGGACATGGTTATGTATCCTATCAAATGCTAAGAATCTATTATATACTTTGCTAGGGAAAAGTCAAATTAGTTGAAAATGGTTCCTTGTGCGCAGAGAAAGGTTCAGGCTGTAGCTCTTGTCCGTCGTCTTTGCCGTGTGATACATGTGGTAAACTAATCATAAGCTGATTTTGCAGGTTGAAGGTGTTATTCTGTCAAAAGTTATGTCTGCCAACTGCAGCTCCAATTTGTTGAAGGTGTGGGCCTTTTTTGCAGTGACATTAGAGAATATTTGGGTCAATGGATGTACTTAACAGCTGGTTGCCTTGTTCATGTATTCAGAAGCTATCCTGTTGCTTAGCATCACTTCCAAAGTCAAGGGGAGATGAGGACAGCTGGTCTTTGATGATGCGAAAGGTTTTACTGTCTCTGAGTTCTCTTCTGAACAGCACCTTGGAAGGCCTTGAAGAAGGTATAAAACGCATTTGCATTATTTGTTTTTTTTGTTTATAAATAGCTAGAGGTAGTGAACAACAGCTTCGTGGTTACCCTGCAGAAACAGGACGCGCAGAAGCTGTTACATTATTGGTTCCAACAGAGAGAGACCCTCCGCCGTCCTTGGGAGGGCATTTTACGACCGGAGAGGCATTAAAAAATGGAGAGAGGTCCCAGAAATCTCTAATACCATCCATCTCATCATTGATGCAGTGTTGCTGCACAATGCTTACCGATTCTTATCCTGTTCAGGTAGTTTTGCAAGTGTATTGCTGTTTTAGAAGAAATTAGTAAATACATAACCTTGACATCTTTGCAGTTGACATTGTGGATTATGACTTTTAATGACTTAGTCTTAGATTTGCGGATGACGGTAAATCACGACTTTTGAGTATATATTGTTCTTTTCTGAGCACAGGTAACAATCCCTGTTCGCCCATTATTAGCCTTAATCAGAAGGGTGTTGATGGTCAATGGGTCTTTGCCCGAAACATTAAAACCGTTTACAACTGCAATGCAACAAGAGTTTGTGTGTTTGCAACTTCCTGTTCTGCACCTAAGTGTGTTGGAGGTCCTTGGAGCAGTTGTAAAGGGGTGTCGCAGGTATAATTTGGTTATTTTTCCTCTCATACTTAAGTCCATTGTAATGGTTTTTTTTTGGCTGTAACTCTTGCTCATTCACACCATTTTTTTTTCAGTCAACTTTTACCTCATGCAGCTGATGTTGTATGGCTATTAATGAAATATTTTAAAACATGCTGGTTGCCAGAGCTAAGAACAAAGGTTTACTTGATCATCAGAGGTTTACTGATCTCCATGGGTGCTGGTATATTCTATATATATAATATGAATATTTTATTATTATCTGGTCTCCCGCTTGTCGATTTCATGTCCCCCCCTTCGAGTCAGTTGATCATGCAACATATAGAAGTATGACCTTGCTAGTAGCATCTAAGGGAATAAAACCTATCCACAATCTTTCTATAACTACACTTTGAAACATTCTAAGTTAATAGATAGATCTCAGTTTAAACTTGCTTTCTTTCTATCAGTTTGTCATCCTTGGACAATACATGAAAGCTTTGTTTTATGTTGCTTTGCAGCTTGATAGTTTTTGCACATGTTAATTGTATTTTTTTTTGTTGCATTGGATGCACTTACATTTGACCTGGATCTCATAAAAAGATAGCTTAAGTTACCATAGCTGTAAAGCCTCACTCCGTTGTATCTTTGGACTTATATGCTTTTACATTCTCTGGCACTTTCCAGCTTCATGTAGAAGTAACAGGCCTCTTCCTACATGGATTCTCATGCACTGGCACTTTCCAGCTGCTTGTAGAAGTAAATGGCCTCCGCTCTTTCTGCAGGGCGTGTGACAGGTGCTTTGATTTTTGAGTCCTATTATATGACTGAGGTGATATTAAATATCGGCTCCATGGATTCCCTTTTTTAGACTGAGGGATGTGACTATGATGGCTTATTCTGGTTTCATTATCTACTGTATATATATTTTTTGATCTTTTAGGGCATTAGTGTGTGCCCTGCGTGGACCCTGTCAAGCATTTATTTGAGCAGGGAAGAGACGTGTGCTTCTATATAAGTTCAACTAGAGTGGGTTTTGAGGATATTGTGGGTGAACTTCTGAGTTCATGTGAAATAGATAAGCTCTAACTCTTCTTGTTGTGTCTCTGGGTGTCCTAATAATTTTACCAGAGTCGATACTGGTACTTTTCGTTGTATCCTTGAACCAGTTTCAGTTTGTGAACTTGGAGATGTATTAAGATCTTATCACTGTTCCTTTGGAAACCTACACACATGTCACTTTGCCCAATGTTTGTATCAACGGAATAGATGTCATTAACTGAGCTAGATTGATAAAGCTTTTTCTGAGCTCACTGCTGTTCGGAACCAAATGTTGCATAACTATATGATCAGCAAGCAGATGGAGAATATTTGCTTAATTGTCTTTTCTGTCTCTTCCAATTGTATTCTAGTTTATTCTATTTTTTTTACTTCCATCAATGGATTTTACTTGGATAAGAAATAAGCTTCTGGATTCTACTTAAGGTCGTCTTCTATAGTAGTCTAATTGTAGAATTATGTACACTTAGCTTGCAGATTATCTTTTGCGTCAATTTTCTTTCTGTCGCGAACTTTAGATTATGTTTGGTAAACTTCATTGCCAATTTGATCTGCTGTGTTGGATAATATTTCTTATGTTGGAGTTGTTGTTTCTGATTTGGCCTCCATGTTTCCATATAATCCAAGTTTGGCTTTGGATTATAATGGACTAAATTAGAACGGGTTATTTAAGTGTCAATGTTTCTTATGATCTTATTTTGTGTTATACTTGGGTACTTGTGTCGGAACTGCTATGTGTCCAAGTATCTAACTTAGCTATTTTATGAAATATTACCATGATTCTAACCCCAAAGGAAGTGTCGAAGTATCCATACCTATGTTGGAGTCTCGGGGTTCCGACTCGGATACTTCAGGTAAACTGAAAAGAGTATAGAATTGGAACACTTAAATGTGAAGTAGCGTAAAATGAGCTTTCAAAGAAGGATCTAACCCAATAACCTCTATGTTTTGTAAGGCTTAGGCTGTGTATGTTCGACCTCCCATACCCTATAATCCTATATAGATGGGAGCGTCTCTAGAGGCATTGCTGTTCTCTCTTAAATTCATTTATTTCTGAGAACAGGAGTATGGTTAGATTAGTTAATTCCGTGTTTATGTCACAATCAGGAATTGCATTGTACATCTCGGAGGAAGTGGTCGACAATGGTACTGTTGATTTGAAGTTTGCTGATACTAACCATGATGGTACATCTTCCGATGACCCGTCATGTGTTGATGTATCTCTGCAGCATCGGCGCAAGAAGAGAAAACATGGAGCTGCAACTGGGCTGCTGGTTGAACAACAGGCTTCCTTTAGCATGGAACCAAAAGAATGCCAAGCATCAATTGCTTTGAAAAGAGCCGCCATAGAGACCTTGGAAGCTCTTCTAGTAGTGGTATGTCTTTCTGTCTTTCAGTTTTGGAGGTACAAAAATGTCTGGATACTACTTCCCTCTTGGCCCTCGCTGGTAGATAGTTGTAGGCAGGAAATGATTTGCTGATATCATTGGGCTTGTGTTCTTCCACTGGTTTTTTCTTCTATATGCAATCTTTTCTACTCATGTAAATATTTTGGGGATACACTAAGTTTTTTTTTTAAGAAAAGGCTTTTTGGGGGTTTTAAATGTTCCTATTGTCGTTTCTAGTACTTTGTCTGTTCCGTTTTTCTATTCCATTTCTATGATATGGTTTCTCTTTGGGTGTACTACTTTATTTAACAAAAGTAAAAAGACAAATCTGGATAAATATTCATCTTCAACAGCTTAACTTAAAACTTGAGATTCTGAATTCGATAGATATTTTTAGGAGTGCTTAAAGGATGGTCTAGGGATTTTTTTTAACAATATCTGGCTGTCAATGAGGAAATTTTTATATGGTGCCAGATTACCTATGTTAAAGGTAGCACTCACTCCATATTAACCTGGTAGCTCCAATTAGAAGGCATTGTCATTAATCTTCTCTATGATTTTTGAAGGACCGTCATGGGCTTATTCTTCCTCATATTAGGGAACCTTTGTTTTCTCAAATGAAGCCGTACAAGATCACATGCCTTGACCACATGCTGCTTGCGGTTTCTGTAAGCTAAAACCTTATACGTCGCGTTCACCTTCTAAATTCTACCTCTTACTTGGGCATCTCAATGAACATTATCCCCCTTAGGTAAAGGAATTAAATTAATTGGCAACCTTGGCTTCACGCCATATACTACCTCGAACGAAGAGCGTTTGGTAGCATAGGTAGGAGTACGATTGTAATCAAATTTGCTTTGCTTGATACATTCGGTCATAGGAGCCACAAGCCCACAATACTAAAATTCTTTACAAACCTCCTATAAAATGAGGCAAGACCATGGAAAGATCTCACTTTTGAAACTATAGTAGGAGCAAACCAAGATTTTATAGCTTCTATCTTCCTCCTTGGACACAATGTAACCAAGGAAAGTCACGCTTGGTACTAGAAAGTAACACTTTTCAAGTTTAGCATATAGTTGTTGCTTCAAAAACAGGCCTAAGATGATCCGTCACACTCCTACTATAGATCAAGATGTCATCTAGGCAAACCACCACAAAACTTCCCGAAGAAAGGTTTTAAGAATCTCATTCATCAATCTCATGAATATACTTGGAGCATTAGTACGACCAAAGGGCATAATAAGCCACTCATAGAGGCCTAACTTAGTTTTAAAAGTTGTCTTTAAACTCATCATCTTCACTCATTCAAATTTGATGATAACCACTTTTCAAAACCAAGAACACTGTAGCACCATGTAATTCATCTAGCAAGTCATCAAGCGTGGGTATAGGGAACCTATACTTGATTGTAATGTTGTTCATAACTCTAGAATCAATGCACATGCGCCAAGTCCCATCCTTCTTTTGCACCAACAAAGCACAATGGCTCATACTCTTTCTTACATACCCTCTCTCCATGAGGTCTTCTATTTGTCTTTGTAGTTTTCTTTAGTCTCTTGAGGATTACACCTATAAGCTGTCTTGTTAGGTAGAGGCTCCCAGAACAAGGTCAATTTGGTGCTCAATACCCGTTTTTGGAGGCAACTCCGATGGCAAATTGTTTGGAAACACATCACTAAACTCCTCTAGTACTATCTCTAGGAACTTAGGGAACTTAGGAGATTCATTTGAGGTCTCCTCAGTCACGTGAAGTAGTAGGTAATCCCGTCCCTATTGCTGAAATTCACTAGTGATTTATTTTTCATTTATGTGTAAGGTCTCCTTAGGTTGAGGTTTACTATGTGTTAAGGGTTTAAAGGCGGTTTTCTTGGTTTCAATGGTTGTAATGTAAACATTTGCGCTCCCATCATACTCCACAAACCGGTCATATTGCCAAGGTCTCCCCAATAAAACATGGCAACCATCCATAGGCACGACATTACACCAGACTTCATCTTTAAAATTGCCAATTTTAAACGAAATGAGAGCTTGTTTGTTTACCCCTGATATCACTGCCATCACTAAGCTAATGAAGCTTGTAAGGCTTTGGATGAGGCGTACTAGGCCACTTGAGCTTGTCAATCAAGGTAGTAAAAACAACATTAGTGTAGTCCCCGTGTATGATTAAATCACTCAAACAATCTTTTACAAGGCACCTTGTAAGAAAGATCTTGTCTCGTTAGTCTCTAAGGACACTATTTTAGAGTGGAGAGTTCTCGTGATGAGTTGTCTTCCTTCCATCAGAATTAGTCACATGGTTCTCATCTCTTCCTTCTCAAACTCCTTTTCTTCGGCATGTTCATGTCCCTTAGAAGCATACTCTTCTTCGATTTCTTGAACATCTCTGAGGGTCATGAATATGATTCTATTATTGGGACAATCATTAATTACATGGCCATAATCCTTAAATAAATTCTAATCTACTACGTGGCTAGAGGTTTAGAGTTCTTGCCCTTGTCTTGTTTAAACTTGTGGAACTCTCGGATGAATTTTAAATCACTAGCTTCTCCACTTTTCTCTCGTTTTTCTTGAAATTCTTCACAAAAGGCTTAGAATAAGTAGTTTTCTTAGCCTTTGAATGCTTCTCAATTCTCATGGCAACTTGACACACCTCTTCGAAACTCCAATAAGGTTGCAAGTCCACCTTCTTCGCCACTTTCTTCTCTAATCCAGTGATAGACCATGTTATCTTATGTTCTACCTTCTCCTCTAAGTCACATAGCATGGTTAATATCTCAAATTCAGCTACATATTCCTCTACACTAAGCGTTTTTGCCTTAAAACATTGTAGCTTTAGGAACATGTCTTGACAAAATTAGTAGGTAAGAACCTGTTCTTCATTCGAACCTTCAATTACTCCCATGAATTGAGTTCCTTTCTTCTTTTAGTCTTTAGGTTTTCATACCAAAGACTATCATAGCTTGAGTTTCTAAACAGCAACTTTGAAGCGTTTATGATCATCATAGTCTTTATAATTAAAGACTCTCTATGCATTGGAGCCACTCTAAGAATTTTTCAGGTTTCATACTTCTATCATCATCATGCTTTGGCCTTCTTCAATGGCGTGGATGTGACGAGTAGTTGAATGTACACTTCTAGCAGGACTAGGAGATGGGTTCCTCCTTCTACCTTCTTGTAGAGTGTTTAGGAGATCTAGGAGTTCATCCATGCGTGTCCTCAAATCTTCCCACTCTCTATCACGTCGAAGATTGTTGGTTTGCTCCAAGGTAAGCTCTCTAGCTACTCTACCTTCTCCTTCTACTTGTTGTTCATTCCCCATAGTGAAAATCCTACCAGAAATAGGGATTTCACCGCAACTCCTTGGATGTGTTCTTCTTGAGTTAATTTGGTTCTTTGATGTTTTTGTGGGTCGTGGATGAATCTTTTTCATCAATTCACTCCTTGTGTTGAAGACCTTTCATAAAACTATAAAAAATCAAAATCTTGAAAAAAAGGCTCGATCTTGAAGAGTTTCTTAATTGGTTCTCTCCTCATTTGGCCAAAGGAAAAAAATTATTGTTGTTTATTGGATGTGTATGAGTGTTTAATGGATGTAGATGGATGTTTACCTAAGCTCTTGATACCTGATGATGTATTTAACCTTAATAAGACTAAAAAAGTGTGGAAAAATGTGACTAAGTACTAAGGGATTGTAAATTTGTAACTTAGTTTAGGCTTTTATAGAGAATTTAATAACCAAGGGTGTGAAAGCATAAATAATTTAATCACCAACTTTCAAATTGGCTGAGAACACTCGATGTACTCGATAAAAACACTATATATTAGTCATTGAATCAAAATAATACAACTAAGCTATATATAACTGAAACACTAACCCTCACATGGTTAGGACAAGTCCCTAAGTCATTCTCATACTATAACTTTTAAAATAACTAGATAACAAGTAAAGATAACTAACTACTAGTAAGATAAGATAACAAAGGAAAGACTCCTAAGTGCTTTAAACAAGAAAAACGTATTTCAAGTGGAATAGTAAAAACTTGTAAGCAAACATCTAAACAAACTAGGATATGGGGAGTCCTAAAAGAACTCAACTAAGGCATGAAATACACGCCCAATGACACGGTCTAATGCTTTACTTCTCGTCCAAGCTATGGCTAAGTAAACACATTATCACCTTTGTAGTATATCCAATGTAGTTGCGATGCATAGGCTCAATTGACTACATATCTAAAGTCACTTGCTTATGCATTAAAAGCTAGCAACTCTTCATCATTAACTCCTGGATCAAATGGGTTTGGGCACGGTAAGTGAAAAAGGTGGGTAGTTTAGCATTAAGGTAGCCCTTTAATTAAGGAGAGAAATAAACCCTTAATAAAGTAAACGCTACTTTAGAAGGCAAAATAAGTAATTAATGACGGTTTAAGTAAGATAAAGTAAGAGCAATATTGTCAATTAAAGTTGTTTTTTCTACCAAAAGAGGAATTGCCGCAATAAATGAAACTACTTAAAGTGGTAATTGTTGCAATAGAAAAAGAACGGAGGAAGTAGTAAATAAGATCTTAAAATCGAACACACAGAGGAAAAAGAAACGGAGGAAATAATATCTAATCTTATTATTAATGATTCTAGTTGACATTTACTCAAATAATTTATTAATAGGAAAAATTGATAGAAACAGTCCCAACTATGGACGTTCCGTCATTTTCAGTCCCAACTAAGAATTATTATTGAGTGGTCCCAACTATGCATCATTTTTGCCAAAATTGGTCCCAGCAGGTCATGCTACAACAGGTAAAACACGTTTTTTTCTTCGCCACCACCTTTTTCTCACTCCTCCTCCACCTCTTTCTCACTGCTCCCTCCACCATGTCAGCATAACAATTAAACTGATAATTTAACTGAACTAATTCTAAGCTTTCCAAAACATATCTTTCTCAAGTCTCAACATTAGCAAAATTATTCTACATTACCTACTAATTACTATATGAACATTATGCTAAAAACCCAAATCATATAATTACAAATTAAAGATAATAACTCTAAATAAATCGAATATTGGAGCATACTTTTGCCGGGGTAAAATGCAGAGTTTCCGAGCAGAGAAACCAAACACGGCCTTAGCAGAAAAAGGGATTTCATTACTTTTACAAAGAGTGTGAGCTCCTGATGCTAAACTCCCAGAAGCCATAGCAAGTTAGCAACCGCCATTTTTGCTAATTTGATAATTAGCTGATATATTGAAAAATACCCAGAAAAATCTGCGTTTAAGATCTACAAAAAAATCAGTGAGAACAAATGAAAATGAGGTGGGGATTTCTAGAAAAGAAGAAGATTTCTAGGAAAAATCTGCGTTCATAAAAATGATGCCCCAATTTGCTCAAACCATGAAAAATTAATCAGTTTCATCTAATTTCATATCATTTCAATGAACTCAATCACAAATTAATCAATTTCATCACATTTCAATCGAAGAGATGAAATTTTCCAAAAAAATGGAAACTAACCAGAATTTCTTGAGGTAAAGCTTCAAGAAGAGAAGCCGAAGTTTTGATGCACTGCTACAATATCGTCTCTTCATAGGAGTAAAAGACTGAAAATCAGCACAAAACTGCTCCAAATCACAGCTATTATTCGAATCTCTCCTCTTGTTGGTAGTTGTAATTGTTGGTGGTTGTAATTGTTGTTGTGTTGCTGTTGGGGTACTGCTCCCCTGCCCATCGCTGTGTGTTGGTGGTTCGCATAGAGCCAAAGGGGTGGCTGGGGAGGGGGGTGAGAGGGCCTCGTGGCAGGGGAAGGGGGATGGGTGGCAAGGGAGGAGGGAGGGGATTTCGGGTGTGGGTGGGGAGGGGGTGGGAGAGGGGAAGGGTGGCGGGGGGGGAGTGGGAGAGGGAGGGGTGGCAGGGGGAAGAAGGTGATAGGAGAGGGAAAAATGAAACTGACTTAAAAAATTTAAAAAAAATTAACCTGTTATACAGGTAACCAGTCAGCTGAGACCAATTTTGGCAAAAATGATGCATAGTTGGGACCACTCAGAAATAATCTTTAGTTGGGGCTGAAAATAGCGGAACGCCCATAGTTGGGACTGTTCCTATCAATTTTTCCTTATTAATATTATTTTATCATGATTATTATTTTAGCTCTTATTTTAACTTATTAGCCCTAAGCTTAACAATTTTGAACTCATTTCACTTGAAAAGTTGAAAATAAGATAAAGGGGACGTATGTGATTTTTATATGTGATTTTATAACATTTTTCTCTAGAATCGTATTTGTAGAGAAGCAGGAATTATACGTATCCGAATGACCTGATGTTTTTTCTTTTGTAGGGTGGTGCTTTGAGATGTGATGGCTGGCGTAGAAGAATTGATGATCTTATGATAGAAGTTGCGACAAATGCCTTAAGTGGGGGATGGACCCATGATGAAAAGCTTTTCCATTGTAAGGAAACTAGGGGAGCTTGGGTGGGTTTCCAGCTTGTGGCATTGCGTGCACTTCTGGCTTCGCTTCTTTCCCCAGCTGGTTATCGGTCACCGTATCTGTCTAAGGGCCTTGAACTTTTCCATAAAGGTACTCAATCTGGGGATTTGCTCCTTCTGCCTTCAATTGGTATAGTATTTGTTGCTATAGTTCAAGATTATACTACCTCCGTTCTTTTTCTATTGCAACAATAGAGTTTTCATGCTTGCTTGCACAACTTTAACTATTAATATCTTTAGTTACTTTTTAGTAAAAATTATACAAATTTGATATTTTGAAAGTATAAATCGAGATGAATCTAACAAGATCCCACATGACTATATTTTTCCTTACGAAAAAATCAGAAAAAATAGTGAAAGGATGGTGAGTGAATAGTATAAAGATCTCATTGTTGCAATAGAAAAAGAACGAAGGAAGTATCTTTTAGCAGTCATCCTCATCCTCATCCTCTCCAATCGTGCCTCTAATAAGCAGAATGCTCCATGGACTTTTGACGGTCTCCAAGATGCAGATTCAAACTATATATTATTATGCATCTATTATCAATTATGAAAACGAGATATCATGAAAGTATACATAGAGACTATCTTAAAAAGATCTAGTATAACTATATTTTTTCTTATATATTGGCGGGAATATGCGGTGAAAGATTTTAAAATTTTACCCAAAAAATAAATGCAATGCATAAATTTAGAGATAGAGGGAGTAGTCACTGTAGTTGGACATTGCAAAAAAATTTGTGTAGAGGTTAGAGCTCATGTCTCGGTCTAAACAACCACCCCTTCTCTTGAAACTATCAGCCACTCATATTAATATATAATTGAATAGCTTAATTTTTCTTAGCAACGCAACTTGTAAAATACTCGTTGGGAGTATTGGCAATTTTCCTAGTTCTAGTAGAAATATGACTCATGTAATCCTAGTTCTATTAGAATTGGAACTCCTAATTCTAGTTGGATAGAGATTCCTAATTGAGAGTTGATTTAGGAGTCTAGTGTTAGTAGAAATCTTTTTGTCTACAAGGTTTTACTTTCCTGCTTGGGAGAGGTTTTACTTGTTTTAAGCACATAGGAGTCTAGCTTAGTTTATTTGTTTATTAGTTTGATTTATCTTAGGCGTGTAGGACAGATTTTGGTTTGTTGCTTTTTATATTTTTAGTTTTAGTTAATTTAGGATTTCTATAATGTATTATAAATACTCGAAGTCGTTGAATAAAAATTCAGATTTGATGAATTGAAATTTCGGTCTTGTTTGTCTGTGAAATTTGGACGTACTTCTTTCCAAGTTTTCATTGTTTTTAGGGAGTGAACCTGAAGAAGATTCTTAGATTTAGGCGAGTGAAACCTAAAACTAAGTAAGATTTGCGTGAGTTAGTTAGTGAGCTAATAAACCAATCTCAAACCCTTTCCTAGATTCAAGTTTAAGGTGAGTGAAGCCCTAAAAGTTAATTGGAACCTTTAGTGGAGATTAACTAAGTGAAGGTTATTCGAAGCTAAGCATCATTTGTTCGTGGAATCATATCAAGTGGTATTAGAGCAGTGTTACGAAAGCGGCACATGAGGGCGCTTGGAAGGTCGGATTTCTGGTTTTTTTTGGCTTGTTGGAAAGCTAACAAGCAGGGCTACCTTGTGTCAAATTTCAGTGCAATTGAAGAACTAACGAAGGCGCAACAACCAGAAACATTTGCGTCAAAATTATGTCGGAGCATGAGAGTGCGTGTGAAGTCGGAATTTGATGATTTTTAATTTGTTGGAAATATAAGATCCTTTTGCATTTCACCGTTAAAATTTCGTATGTTTTCGATGAATAACGAGTTCGCAGTGAGCAAAAACGTTTGATGATAAGCGCTGCCAGTTTATGTCAGTTTGAGATCTATGGATTTTCGAGAATTGCCACTTGGTTTCTTGGAAGCTTATCAAAGATTCGAAAGCTAAACAAGAACTACAAGATCTTAGATGTCCACCAACCGTTGAAGAAAGACTGTCACGAATTCAAAGGAATAACACAAAGATTCAAGATTTGACTCAACAACGGATTCCAAAGCAACCACAATAAAAAGCTAATGATCTAATTTATATTGATGATTTTGTAGAAGAACGTTCACAACAACTTCCTATTGTTAAGCATGAAGAAAAGATTAAATCTTTTTCTTATTTTAAGGATAAAGGTTTGATCTTTGAAGTTTCTCATGAGGAAACGGTTGTTCCTTTTGCTTTGGCTTCTTGGACTACGTATGATCTTAGTTTTTCAAAGGTCCTACATGTTATTCCTTTGAGGATGAATAAACTGATTTTAATGTCAAGGCGGAGTTTTGGAATTATAGACATTCGTGAAGCAAAGGATGCTCTTGGTCGACGCAAATTTCTAATTGTGTATGTTTTTTTTTTTTTTTGCGTTGATTTGGACCAGTGTCACATAGTTCGCGGATTGCTTCGGATCGCGGAACGAGTACGGGATCGCAATTCGCTAGTTGGCCAAATTTCGGATCGTATGGGGTGTTTTTTTGGTACGATTTTTCGGGTCATGGTTCGCTTTGAAACATTATTTAGTGCGCTGATGCATTTTTTTTATTAATAAAGAGAGTATTAAAAGAAATATCATTAATCAATTATTAAGAGAAATAAAGTACTTCATTTTTAGATAAGATAAGAATACCAGTTCATATGCTTAGCAATCATTTTTCTATAGTCTCTAGGTCTTAGGAGAGAAATAAAAATGATAGTGATTATAATTAATAGCTGTACAAGTCACAAGTTCCCTAGAAATAGGGTAGTAAAAGAGGGAAACAATAACTGCACGTGAATTTCCTTTACTCTCCAACTACCCCCTTTCATTAAAAAAAAAGAACTCTCCCACTCTCCCACATGACAACTGGCAGGAGGTCTTTTTCCTTTTCTATTCGTTATTCTTCTTCTGTTTTTTTTTTCTTTTAAGCACGAGAAAGAAAATACTAGGGAAACTCGGCAACCCTAAATCAAAACATCAAGCAGCCGCCGCCGGAGGAGGTGGCCGGAGAAGAGTTGACGAGCAAAAATTGTATCATTAAGGTCGCCCTTACAAGCAAAGAAAAAGCCCTATAGTCTTAATTGATATCATGGTGCATCTCAACTCCAATTTTAGATCTAGGGTTAGAAACTACCGGAGGAGTTTGGTACGCCAATTTTGGCCGAATTGGATCGCGTACCCCAGCAATTTGGCTCGCCTACGAACCGCGTTTGGGAACGAGCGAACTGAAACGCAGTTCGCGGGGGGTAAGAGCGAACTATGTGACACTGATTTGGATGGTTTCTTGGATTTCTTCGAAGACCCTTGAGGACTAGGGACGTTTCTAAGAGGAAGGGAATGATGTACAATTGAATAAGCTTAATTTCTCTTAGAAACGCAACTTGTAAAATACTTCGTGTTAGGAGTATTGGTAGTTTTCCTAGTTCTAGTAGGAATATGACTCATGTAATCATAGTTATATTAGAATTAGAACTCCTAATTCTAGTTGGATTGGTTTTCATTAAGTTAGAATTATAGTTGAGTTAGGAGTGTAGTGTTAGTAGAAGTCTTTTTGCTTACAAGGTTTCTTTCCTACTTTGGAGAGGTTTTATTTGTTTTAAGCACATAGGACTCTAGCTTAGTTTATCTTTTATCTTAGTTTGTTATTTATCTTAGGCTTGTAGGATAGATTTTAGTTTGCAGATTTTTATTTTCCTAGTTTTAGTTAATTTAGGATTTCTTTAATGTATTATAAATACTCAAAAGTCATTGAATTATTTGATGAATTGAAATGTCGGACTTGTTTGTCTATTGAACTCTGGACGTACTTCTTTCCAAGTTTTCATTGTTTTTAGGGAGTGAACCTAAACGCAAGATCCTTAGATTTAGGAGAGTGAAACCTAAAACTAAGAAGATTTGCGTGAGTTAGTGAGTGAAGCTAATAAACCAATCTCAACCCTTTCCTAATTTAAGGTTAAGGTGAGTGAAGCCCTAAAAGTTAATTAGAACCCTTAGTGGAGATTAATTGAGTGAAGGTTATTCGAAGCTAAGCAGATTTTATTTGCGGAATCAGATCACATACACCATAACTGCCACCTCCCCCTCTTAGCTGCCAGGGTCACCACAACCACCATATACCATTACAAGCCCATATACCATTACAACTTGTGTCATATACAATAACCTTCACATATAGTACAACCACAATCAAGCCCCCCAAACTATCAGCTACTCATGCCCCATCACCACCACCCCACCACCACCCCCACCACCAGATTTATAAACTATTTTTTGATTCCATGTACTATTAGAAGCTGTACATATACCATTACAACCCTCTCGTATACGTATATTTTTCCATACATGTCATTTCACCAATTTTAAGCAAATATTGTAATGAAAGGAGAAAACTCTGAAAAGACCTACCTTATAGATGCAAAATTATCTTCAAACAACAATAAAGCTGGAATGAGATAACTTAGATTTTTGGTTGTCAAAATATTCCAACAAGGTCAAATATATGTGCATATGTTGGAGGATCAAAAGGACTAGGAAAGAGAAAACAAGAATGAGATGAGTAATCTCAAAGAGTAAAAGTAGAGTGAAGGGAAATGAATAAGGGAGAAGAAAAATGGCAACCAGCAGAAAAGAAAACAAAGGAACATATATGGTCAGGTGGGTAGGTGTTCTTCAAACTGAGAAAATTAAGGGAAAGGGAAGGGATTGAGGAACTGCTTCCATCAGAGAGAGATGGTAGGATATAAAGCCTAAATGCATAGAAAGAGGGGGTGGGGAGCATGTGTTTTACATTGTGGACCAGTTAGTATTCTTTGTCATCCTTTGAACTATCAACAGACTTTGCAATAGTAAATAGTAACACAAATTTGAAGCTCTTCCCATTCTTAAGTCAGTCCCCGTATCTTGATCTTTGAACTATTATCACAGGGCCTACCAAGCTAGTTTTCTTGAGTTAATTTTTTTACAAGGCTTTAACATGCTCTAAATTTACCTGCATGAGATACTCCTAAAGTCCTATAATTTTCAAGTATGTAGAACTATAAATGCATTGACATTGCTCTATCATTTGTCTCATCAGGTAAGCAAAACACTGGATTTAAGGTGGCTGAATTTTGTGCTCAAGCTCTTTTGGCCTTGGAAGTGCTTGTACATCCCAGAGCTCTTTCTCTAATAGATATGTCACTGCCGAATGGGAGTTGCTACTCTTTAGGAATGATAGATTTTGGTGGTCCTAAACACAAGGTACCTCACAAGGATAGCACTTTAAGTACAGGTCACGACAATTCTCATGATGTTTACGACTTTCTAAATGATATTTACATGGAAGACGATCCTGGATCAGAAGTTCTAGCAGGTGAGGTACGCAAAGACGTGCAATTTGATGAAAATTTACTAGACGTTTCCAGGGATCAAAACGCTGAAGACCCTAATGCTGTCAGTGGTTTACCTGACGAGATGGTGTCGAAGGAAAGAAATGAAGGCTCAGAACCAACAAACTTTGACAAAAGAATAAAATCAGACGACGACAGTGTAATGATGGATGTGCAGCAACATGAAGAGCCAATGAGTAATCCTCTGTCTGCTAAGAACGGGCTTGAGAAAAATATATTAAATGAATGTGCATCTGATATGCTGAGCCTAGCACCTGTATCAGGTCAATCTATTTCAGCTGCTAAGGGCATTGCCTCAACAACAGGGGTAGAAGCTGATGTTACTACCCATGCTGATAACAAGACATGGATGAATTCTTCTATACAGCAGGATGACGAGTCATCTGATCTATTTCCTGATATCGTAGATGGTGATCCGGACACAGATTCAGATTCTGAATAGAAATTTTTAGCAGTCCTACTACTCTTTTTCCATATCAACTTAATCTTTGGAAAATCAGATGTATGGGCGTGCCTTTATTTCAAGATCATGATTTATCGGGGCTGTGATATCAACAATATATAACCACTCGGTTGAATGTCAACAAAGCTAGGTGTGGGGAGGACGAAATTTTTTCCGGCTTTACAGAAGTTCGGTTACAGAAAAATCTCTAAGATAAAAGTAGAATGATATCTATATAACTTTTCAGTTCATGTACTGTACTTAATTATAAACTTGAAGCATTCGTTAGGTACGTGAAGGCTCCGTGCAGTTTCTAAGGTAGTACAATGTTGTTTTAGCCTTGTAGGCGTGGTATTATGAGTCTGTTGGTTGTTTATTTAGTTTGTTTTGTTTATGTTATCGGTTTTAGCTTTAGTTTAGGTTTATCCAGTTCTAATTATGCACCTGTAAAGGTCGAGTGTTGTGTTCGATGAGAGGAGATTGTCATATTAACAATGTTGTGATTCGCTCTTCTGGTTTAGAGATTGTCAGGTTGGATCTTAGGATTCGTAGTTCGGGTGAATTTCTTCGTTAGAATTCGCCCCCAGTTCATGTGATGACTTTTGAAGTCAACACAGTTTAAAAATGCATCTTGTGGGAGGCACTCCAATTTAGTTTGGGGCAAGTTTCGACCTCCAAGTAGGGTCAGAAGTCACCGAAGGACGTGATTTCGTTGTTACTTCAATCAGTAGAATCCCAGGACATTATTTTCATTCAAGAACCTTGAGATTTAGTGTCTAGAAGACATCGACGTCTACTAGATGAGTTGCGGCAATCCATTTCTGAAGATTGTCTCGATTTTGTCTTTCAACAGGTTCCCTCTCATATCGGCCTACCTTCGCTCGTCTCTTGTTTTAGTTGGACTGACTTTGTAATAGTTTATTTTTATTTCATAGAGTCTGTAAGAGCAAATGAAGCTTCTTTAGTTTTATTTGCTTGTTTTATGTGTGGGTGTATTAGCTTTATGTTGTAATTTCGTTCTTAAATTAATGCACGTTTTCTCGTTGTAAAAAAAAAATTATAAACTTGACACTGTCAAATTAATTGAGAATGTTCGGCTTCATTAGCAAATCTTTCGTGTTTGAATTGTCTACTTGGTAATTTTCTGACAACAAAATGTAATCTATACAAATATATTAAAGAACGGTGTCACGTGACACTCTCCTCAACCTTCTAATACACATGTTCATGGTCTCATTCAAAAATATCAACAATGTGCAGCTACTAGGAGTCGAACATATAACCTTTGAAATGAATTGTGAAAGTTTAACCATCAATCCACTACAATTTCAATGTTTAATGTTTCAAAGTAAACATAATAAAGTCTTATGAGTACATGTAACTATAAAGACATAGAAAAGCCTTTTGATCTCTTACACTTTTTTTAAGGTAATAACATTTCTTTACTCCCCATTGAAATTGTTATTTTTATCCTTAATAATACCTTAGTTTTTTTTAAAAATAACTTATCATGCCATAATGTTCATTTTTCAATTTCGCACTAGACTGCAAATTACGAAATGCTAATAAAATCAATTATGAAATTTATGAATAATAATATATTTGATAATTGTAACTGACTCGGGGCATCGCACGGGCCAAAATACTAGTTTTTGTTTTAAAAGGAAGGCAAAACCTCTCAGCGATACAAGCTTGGGCCTGAATCTCCAATTTCCATGGTACAGGAGTTGCCTGTGTTTTCAATTATGTCCTTTCCGGTTCTTAAATTTATATCTGCGCATTTTCAATCAAGTAGCGTGTCAAAAATACTGTACGACCACTGCAAGAGTTTCACGCATTTCAAAGAAAATTTTGTGTCTAGGTACGCCAACGTATATACTTGCACTGTTTTTTTTATTGCATTATTTTGTTTTGGACATTATTCATCAACCACCTTTGTTAAGATATTTCGCATTGTTAAGATATCTCGCATCATTATACAAGTTAAAATATAGTCAAACGAGGTTTTGTCAAATGCGTCTCAACACAAGGATTTCAAATATCAAATTTTTATATTTTTTGCTTATATGCAATTAGAGATATTTGACTTTCAAAGAAGCGTCTTGGCAAAAGTGGAAAACGAAATGGTGCAATTAAAAAATACAGACGAAGTATGTAAGAATTAGCATTGACCAAGACGTTTTGAACAATTGACAGATTGTTCTTGTAGGTAATAGTATGTATGGATGCTATTTGTGTAGAGTCGGCCATGTTACTCTTTTCAAGTCGATTCTAATTAAATTCTTAATTTCTTGATCTTAAAGATCAACGACTCAATATGCAACCTAATGACATTTGCACCAATAAACAACATATTCGTAATCGATATGACTATAACAATTGCACCAATAACCAACCTTATCATAGATGTCCCTTATATTGACGACCTTTTTTGATAGATAGTAACAAATATAACAATAATTTTGATAAATTTCTATGTAAGTTTTTTTAAAAAAATATTATGTCGTTTTTTCGTCTCCAAACACTTTTTTTTTCTTTTTTCCATAAATTTCTATTTTAACACCACATTCTAAAGAGGTATTGGTAAATTTTATGAACAAGCATCACCATGGAGTGGCAATAGAAATGTTTAGGAATGGACAAATATTGTTATTATCATTACCATCATTTGTTACTGCAAAACCATGGATTTTTTATCCTAATTTTTCACGTTTATTTTCCATTCTCTAATCTTTTCGATTAAAATTATTATATTCTTATTCTTAAAATTATTCTAACGTTGATAATTTTCAACTTTATATTATTTATATTTATGTAATTTATTTAACTATAAATTACTTCCTCTGTTTCTTAATAGATGTATCATATTGACTGGGCAAACTTGCTGATGCACATCTTTGACCATCAACATCTTATATTATAAACTACCTCCATTTCACAAATACATGTAACATTTGCTTTTCATGTATTCCAACACGCTTCTTTAGATATTAAAACCTTTAATTGCGTATAAGTATAAATTATAAAAAGTTGATATTTGGAATCCTCGCATTAAGACAAATTTAACCGAGACTCACTTGACTATGTTTTTTCTTAAATAATGGTGAGAGAAAGATTGTCAAAGTTGGTTGGTGAATAGTGTTTGTAGACAAGTAATCGTGTCTCCCTATTTAGTACCCAGTGATAAATCATACCATTTTCCTAATTAGTATCCAAAATCGTATTAAGAACGTAAAATCTATATATTTATTCCAAAACCAATTATAAAAGCCCAATTAATTATTCATTATAATTAATTACATTTTTAAAGACCATTTTCGAAAAGCCCAATTAATTATTTCTGGTAATCAATTGTATTTTTTTAATAAATATTAATTATTCTTGATAATTATTTTAATATATATTCTAAAAGATATTATCAACATCAGATTTTTATTCTTTAAGATAACTGATTTCCGAATCTAAAAGATATCTTTTAATGCAAGATAAAAAGAATCTTTTGATTTTGGATAAACAAACAAAATCAGGTCAGCTCTGCGGTTGAGCGATACGCAGTCGGATGCGTCAAGTGCTCCATGACGCGGTAGCGCAACGTCGAGACAGTCAACAAAACATAGACCTGCAACAGAGCATGAGTGCAGCGCATCATGATGCGTGCCACACGTTGTGATGCATGCATACCTGTTCTGTGTGGCGTGCATCATCAAATCTTATTGCAACGCGAGTTTCTGATTATGTTTTCCCTATAAATAACTTCATTTTCTATACGATTGACGAACTGTTTCATAACACAACTTTCATAAACGCTTTTAATACATTTTGACACACTTTCCTACGACAAACTTTCCTATGCTTCCTACTACAAAAATATCTCCAAATACATTCCAAATACTTCATACACATAATCAAACACTTTTAATTTCCATAAAATCTCCATTCAAGCTTCAAGATTGCTCCTCCTGCGTATCGTTATACAAGTCGGACTGCACCACTTCCTCCTTCCCCTTCCCTACACTGCTCCTCCCCTCCTCCTTGTCCTCTTTTTTTCGCTGCTCTCTCTTCCCTCAGCTGCTGCAATGCGTGGCTGCTGCCCTGCCACAGCTGTTTCCTCCTTCCCTCGTCTGCCACGCCACTAGAACACCGTCAGCACGCTGCCACACCCCCTCACCGGAGCTCTAATTGACACCACCTGTTGCCCCTCTTTACTCTTTGAGTGGAGGTAATAAACCTACTTTTCCTTCTTGTTCAATTTAGTAATGTAGGCATGTCTTTATACGTCTACGAGGGAAAAGCGCGTATTTAACTACCTCATTGTAAAGGTTTTGTTGAAAAATGTTTTGAAATAGAAGAAGTCGCCAACAAGTCTTTAAAGGAACACTCATAAGCCTAATTGGATATTGGAAAATCGTAGGGACAACTTAGTGACTTATCCAATGTAGATTTCCACGTCATGACCCCATAGATGGTCATTGAACCAAAGATTGAGTTTGGGGGTGAAGTTACGAATAAGATCAAGAATCAAATTCGCCCATTGTTGGCCTCTACTTAATATCGATTTATGTCAAGATTTATGCAATTAAATAACCAAGTAATATGTTAATGCAATCTAATAATTAATCTATGTTGGTTCATTAAACAAACAAAAGACTAATTTTTGGTGATATGGTATTATGCAATCAAATTACTATGCACCTAATCCAGTTGTCCAAATTAGCTTATTAAGCGTTAGAACAGTTCTTTAGGTCTTGATTATCAGCATGTGAGGTGATGAAAGCATTAAATCATACACCATGCATATGAATATTATAAGCAATATAGAAAAGAAATAAAAAGAGAAGGGTAGAGATTAGAATATACAAGAACGCGTCAATTCCTTTGAGATTTACATTATGACAAGTGAATTGTTAGTACTAGAGGAATTAAATTGGAATTGACCCTCATGAATTATACCTTTGTCGCCTGGGTCTTATGCTATGATTTTCAGGATGAGCAATCTTGAAGCTTGAAATAGGAAATTCGAAGAGATGGATGTGTTTGATTGTGTTTGAATATGAGTTTGAGTGTTTGAGTATAGCTAAGTATGTGTAGAAGTCGTAGGAAAGCATTCAGAAAAGTCGTTCGAACGAGCTATTTATAAACAAAGGAAACAAAAAAATGGCAAAAAGATAAGGAAACGCTGTGCGCCAGACGCACAGATTATGCGCCAGGCGCACAACCTGTACGTTGTGCGTAAAGGCATTATGGTCGGTTTTTGATTGTTTTAAGATTCTTTTTGATCCTTTGATAAAATCTATTCTTTGAAATCCGATTTCCGGCTTGTTTTTCTAAACATATTTTAAAAATTAATTATCAAGAATAATTAATATTAAAATATTAAAAAATACAATTAATTACCAGGAATAATTAATTGGGTCTTTCAAAACGGGCTTCGATAGACTTTATATTTTTGAAATGCTTTTGGGATTACCTCGTTTGATTGCTCTTCCTTTGGACAGGATCAATTAGGACAACTGTATATTTCATCATTGGGTACTCAATTGGGGAGACATGATTTTGTGTCTACAGAAGCCCCCACTTTGACCGAGGTTCAGGAAACCGAAAGTCAAATTAGCCTGTGTCGGGACGGAGAACGATTCTAAACGCTCTGCAGTTTAGAACTTATCTATGTATAGCCGGTTTCTGCAAAAACAAAGTTAGTATGCAAGATAATAACTACAACTAATCTAATTACCTGCAGGAGAAGTTGTTAGCAGATAGGTGCAAACAACTCAAATAATAATGAATATAATGATGCAAAGATGCAAACTTAGACTCTCTAAGGATACATGAGACGTTATGCAAGGATCAGGGTTATGCAAAGCTAAGGAAGATGAAATCTCATGCAAGGGCAGGGTTATGCAAGGTTAGGAAAGATGGAATGTAATGCAAGGTCAGGGTTATGCAAGATTAGGAGGTCTGGATAGGTAGAAAGATAGAATGACTTTCGAAAACTGTTTTGGCAATGAATCGGGGTCCGCAAGTGAGATCCACAGATTACAACTTTTCGGGAGTTTGATTTGGAGGAATCACCACATACATAGGAAGCCCCCACTTTGGGTAAGCTTATCTTAAATTAGGCCACTGAGCCTAGTTTAGAAGATATTTGTCGTGTCTTATATTAATTAAGCATTCGGAGGATTCGAAGTTCTTTACTGGCGATTTGATGTAGGCAAAGTCAGATATCGCCAGAGACCATGGAAGTATCGGAGAGTCCTTCAGGGACAAGGAGAGTTTGGATTAAAAGAACAAAATGCTTAATTTGTGACTTATATAGATATAGGTGGGAAAAAACTTTGACGTGGCTAGGTTCAGACTCGAGTCTATGTCGGGATCTAGAAAGAGGAAGTCAAATCATCATACCGTGATTTTTTTTTATTGAAGCGGTTGGACCTCGAGATGAGGAGTCCTACGTATCCTTGTGGAATCAGACCATTCCTAGTTCTTGATCTGATTGAATATTTTATGTGCCCTAACTCTTTGCCTAGGTCGCCCTTTTGGATTTTCAACCTAGCAGGATTTGGCATACCTTGGAGATGGAGTTAGGGTCGATGAAAGGCTGAAAAATTAGGGGTTTGACGTTTAGATGAAGGTTTAATTAGATGGGCTAAGGTAAAGATCATGGATATAGGTTTTTTTTGATGGATTTGAGGATTTCGGAATGAGGGGTAGAACTTGTGTGCAAGCCCCTTAGCTTGACTTTTTTTCTTTGCCTTTGGCTTTTTCTTTTTGTTTTTGCATTTGCTTTGTGCGTTTTATTTTTCCGCACTTTGAATTTTTTTCATTCTTTTGTTTTTGCGTGGCATTGATTTTGTTTATTGTATTGAGGCTTGCACACAAGTTTTTATGATATTGGGTATTGGAAGGTTTGAAGGTTATTTGCGAAGCTTTAATTTTTGAAAGGTGATTTGGCTAAGGATCATGGAGATGATGGTTAAAGGGATTTTATATTTTGGTTGCATGAGGATGGTTTATGAATGATGAAGGGAAGAAAGAAAGAACTCTTAATCCAAAGTATGTCCATTCTTTTATTTTTTTAATTTTTTTATATTTTTTTATTAATCAAGGTCATTTTATTTATTTAAGTTTCATCATTGAATTAGAAGCATAAATGATGATGAAAGGCCAATAAAAATAAAAATAAAATGAAATGAAAATAGAAAGGCTATAATGAATGAAGTCCTATAGTGACATAGACTCGATGGGAAAGGACATAAATGGCTTTGGTTAAGGACTCTCTAACTCAACCTAGAAATTTGGAAATAAATAAGTGAGCCTATTGAATTGTTGATACACTGCACAAGGGTTGTTGGTGATGCTGATTCTCGTTGTAAGAGGCATTAGAAGTCTATGTCATCGACCACGTTTCGCAGTGCATTGACGGGATACAACACTAGATGTCAGATGGAATTTACGGTAGAAATTTGGGTTATGGAATCTTTTGGATTTTTATTAGGTGCAGGGGTTCGAGTAGAAGCTATAGAAGTGAGCGCGCCTCTATTGTGAAGGCTGTCAAAAATAATATCTTCACTCTAAATGAAGTCGGAG
The DNA here is from genome assembly GCA_947648045.1 of Beta corolliflora. Taxonomy (NCBI): domain Eukaryota; kingdom Viridiplantae; phylum Streptophyta; class Magnoliopsida; order Caryophyllales; family Amaranthaceae; genus Beta; species Beta corolliflora. Next base: position 348,183 of record CANSZD010003040.1, on the reverse strand, counting down.
TGGTGATAGTTCTTTTGATGAACTTAGAGTGGCCTCACTTTTTTTATTTCTCCATTAGGCGTTCCCACGATGTAATCTCTCGACTGGTCCAGAACAGAATCGAGTGAACCTCACTTTTATGTTTCTGGAAATGAATTTCGAAATGCGAAATGGAAATGAAATGGACGGTTTGGAAATGGGAAATGAAAGTGGGAAATAGAAATGGGAAATGATTTTGAAATGGAGGATTAGAGATAGATATAGGTTTTGGACTAGTATGGGCTTGACCATGAGGTAGACATGGGCTTAACTATATGCATATGCAGACATGGTCACATGGACAAGAATATGCAAGCGGACTGGCCTCAATGATTGGGCTTTGGTGATGATAGGGGAGGATAGACTTTGAACTTACGTTTAGGGTAAGCAGGCTAGATAGTAAGGAAGATTGGATAATACGGGAGACTAGACTTTAAATTTGACTTAAGGCAAGCAGGTTAGGCAACTAGACTTTGAATTTACATTTAGAGTAAGTACGTTAGGCAACGAGACTTTGAATTTACATTTAGAGTAAGCAGGCTAGACAACTAGACTTTTGAACTTACATTAGACTAAGTAGGCTAGACTTGAAAATTGCCTATGTGGTCTTAAGGAATGCTAGATTCGCTAGACTTTGGGGTTGCCATTATGGTCTTAAGGGATGAGTAGCTTCGCTAAACTCGAGGATTTGGGTGGTTATGGATCTACCTCTTAACCAGCTGTGCTAGACTTAAGGGATTTGAGCCATTATGAACTTCGGAAAGAGTAGCTTCGCTAAACTCGAGGACTAGGTCATTATGGACTTAGGGAGGAGTTGGACTTGAATAGGGCCTACATGGAGATGCAAACTTGACCTAGGATATGAATTGGGCCCAAATGGACCTAAGTTTAGACTAGGCCATTAATAGTTTTTATAACCTACGTAAACAGTTAGTTTTATCAACATTAACTCTGTTTCATTTTAATTTATATACTCTAGTATGCTTAAGTTTCCAAATTGTTATATGTTTGAATTATGTAAGTATATTGCTTTATATTTTCCTAATGGAAAGTACGACAGTAATGCATTAACCAAAAGCTAGATCTTCCACTGCAAGAATCAAGATTCTTTAGCCTACTAAATATGCTTAGAGATCGGGGCGTTACAAAATCTACATTCGGTATGTCCCTATGGTTTTCCAATATCCAATAAGGTTTATGAGTCTTTCTTTAAGGACTTGTTGGCAACTTCTTTTTCAAAACGTATATCAAAACAAAAACCTTTACAATGAGGTAGTCAAATCCACATTCATCCCGCATATGCAATATAAACATGCCTACAATTTGGCGACTTCACTAGGGAGGATCCAATTTAATTTTTGATGAGTGGGTGAAACTCGAAAAATGTGATGCATAATTGTTTTATGCTTTAAAATGAAATAACAGTTTTGGATATGCATGGCTATTCTTCAGAGCCGCTATAAGCTCTTGTCCTTGCCTCATTAGCATATGTTCTATGCATGAGGCCATCCCCCGAGGGGCTTGCGCTTTGTCCCTCCAAAAAGCTTTCTGAGTGATAGTGTTGGATCTTAGTCATAAGCAAACCTATCCAACTTTATGACATTACTCTCTTGTTTTTGACTTGAGACTGGAGTGCGTCTTACACGTGGCCATCTTTATAGGTAAAGATACGAAGTGTGGGATCAATCATTGAGTCATGGACCCTTTTAAGCCTAAACCTAAGCCTCACCATAGTATCAAACATAGATCTTGACATTAGGTTGGAACTGCATAATATTTCTTGCCTATTTGACATTATTGCTTGCTTGCTTGCTATGTTCAACATACTTTCCCCTTGAATTAGGGTAGCAACATCGAAAAATGACCAATAAACTGTCGAAATGAGAAAACCGCTTCGCGAAGACCATGTGCCAAACGCACGAGGCTTGCGTCACACGCAAGCAGCATGCACCTGGTGCATGACCTTGTGTGGTGCAGAAGCTTTTTGCGTTACACGCAAGTTGGTTATGTGGGACGCAAGCCTCGTGCGTTTGGCACAAGCTACATGTTGCTTCCGCGATTCAATTTCGACGGTTTATTTGCCGATTTTAGACCTATCTTTCCATTATCATTAATGATCACTTTCAGGTCATATTTTCAATTAAAAGTCACCTAATACATTGATAAAAAATCGAAATTTTCCATGCATTTAATCTAAGATTGAGTCTATTAAAGTGCATCTAGATAAGTGGTCAAGATAGAGTTCGAGTCGTCATGCATCTCTTACTATGTATCCCATCTTATCCCTTCTATCCAACCTATCTTCTCCAATAAATATATCCTATCCTATTATATCTTTTTTTTTTAAAAGTAATCTTTTTCAAAATATATCCTATCCTACTATCTTCTATCTCCATCACATGTTTTAAAAAAATCTCTTTTAAAATCATCATCGTCTTTTCCAAAAAAGATAAAAACAAAGGGGTCCTTTTCAACAAATATGATGCATTATGAAAATTCTAAGCCCAATCCAATCCAATCAACCCAGTCCAACCAATACAATTCAATTAATCCAATCCCAATCCATTTGCATACATCTTAGGCCCATTTAATTTGAGTCCATGCATTCATATTAGGCCTACTTACATTTGAGTCCATTCATCTTAGGCCCATAAAAGTCTAATTCATGTCAAAATCTAGGCTCATTTGCATCTCTATGTGAACCCTACACTAGTTAAAAAAACCTTAAATGACACAAGGTAGCTGATCCGGTTTTACAAAAATCGGATCCGTTGATGTCCATATTTTAATTCCAAGGGTAGGATCAATTAACTGATTTGGTTAGGGTCAAGGACCGGATCAATTAATTAGTCCAAGGCCCAAAATATATGCGCCCCTTAAGGCCTTAACCCAACCTAACTCTTACTCGTCTCTCTAACGCCTCTCGTCCATGTCACTCTAACCCTAACCCTCACTTACCTATGTCGATGCTCTCTTCCCTCTCTCTCATCCTCTATTCCCTCTTCGCTTCCTAAACCACCGCCGCTTAAACCATAGAAACGACGCTGCCTTTGCCGATTGAAAGTGTTGTTGGCGGTAATAAGTTATGGAAGAATCACCAATTCAACAAATTTCAGAATAATTGCCATCAATCGACTCTCGATAAGTTTATCAGTAACCGATGGCGGTGAGTGAAACTGGATTCGGAGGTAATGAGCAAATTAGGGTTCAAGAAAGGACGATGAGAAAGAAGATGCGAAGTCGCACGTCGAATCAGAGAAAGAGCAGGAACAAGTGAAGAAAGTCGGGAGAAAACCTAGGAAACGCAAGAAGCCTGATTCCAAACCAGAGTTCTTCGAAGATAAGCACAATTTAGTAAATTTCCTTCAGCCTATCTTTCTTCCCTCGTTTTTCTGCTTATTTTTATTTATTTTCCTTTGTTTCAATTCTGTATTTTCGTTGCGTTAGTTTGTTTGCTAAGTTGCTGGTCTTATGGATATATAGCTTCAGGCAAGTTTTCTTCATTTTCAATTCTCTTCTTTTTATCATTTTTCTTCAACCAGTTGATCAACATGTGCAAGTTTGATTGTTTGCGTTCAAAAGAGTCATCTCTTTGCCAAATCTGGTTAAGAACTGTACAAAATTATTTGCTACTGACTCTTTTCAAAGTTTCAATACATGACAAATCCTTGTTGTCACATTGTTTGGGACCATGTTTCTAGGCCACGGATTATGTGGTGCAAATATTGAGGAAATAAACAACACTGTAACTTAGTAAAATGCAATACTTTCTACTGTTCTTGGTTTTTGTCATGGTGTAACTAGATTGTGTCTTCAGCTTGGACTGTTTTGGTTGTTGAGCTTTAATATTCAAGTTTTTGTTCTCCTTTGTTCTTTTAACAGTTTGCCAGGAGTAGTAGAAATGTAGAATATTAATGGGGACTTGGGGGAGGAAATTACAGCATCGGTTATATATGGAATTAAATGTCACATATACTTTCGAATTTTAATGATTGGAATATTATATTTCCTAATATGTCAACTTAAAGTGATCGAAAATTGATAGAAGTAACATAATTGGTGTATAAATTCCTATCATATCCTTATTTCTATGGGGTCGTGATCTGTGACAATTCGACAACTAAATTCAGGCTATTGGAATTTAAAGGAAAAGGAACTTTGGCATGATTGGATCAATTATTAAGTATGCTAAGTTTTCCTACATTCAGATAACACTTGCACTTTGAAAATGTCTACATATGTTGCAGAGCGCGTTTACTCCATGAACATAACAGAAAAGAGCAACGTTAATAGTTATGGAGTAGTCGTTCTGGAAATCCTAACCGGCGGCAGTGCCATTGGAAACCAAGTAATGGGAGATTTTTTTTTTGATAAAGTAGGAGTTCTAGATCCACTAATGCCTTTTCTTCGCCTCATACACTACCTAGTTCAACTTAATCCCTGAAGTAGACATCACTGATGTCCAGAAGTTTATCAAGTTTATCAACTAATGTAATTGTAACAACCCTAAAATTCCGATACTTCTAAAAACATCTTATAATAAATAAACTCGGAAATCCAAAGGTGCTACGCCGCGATAATTTATAATAATAACCGCAAGGCTAATGGTTCTAACTAAAAATATTAAACAATAAGTTTTAAATAATTATTACAGACCAACTAGCTAGAAAGTAAATAATTATTACAAACCAAAAATAAGTTCTAAAGTCAAATAAATAACAGCGGAAGTCTTATTAATGTCTATTAAGCTAAAAGAGATCCAACACACTCTTTAACCCAACCAAAAGCTAACTATCTTCAGGTAGCTGCACATTAAACACTGTAGTATCAGCCAAAGGCTGAGCAAGATTTCATACTATAATAAAATAAAACTATCCAATGTGCAAGAAAGACATATAGGAATATCTTGCAAATTCATTTAAAAGCTGTACAGATTGTATATATATTATAATAACTTTCCAACAACCACAAATCCAATCTTTCTTTCTTTCTGAACAATTATGTAAAACATTCAAATATAACTTTGAAATCTGTGAGTAGGAAGTAATAAAAATCCAATGAGCTAGCTAGGCTCACTAGATAAGGTAAACACCAAAGTCCCTAGTATGCATACCCCTAACTTGATATCGTACTAAGAAGGAAGACGAATGGCAAGAGTATTGATCAATATACTCCCAACTACTAAAATAAATTATTGAGACACTGTTAACTCAACATACTTGCATACTCGAGGAATACCACTTACCGGCAACCTCACAACTTAATTAAACTTGGTCACAATGAGGAACTTCCTCCTTTTAAATATAAATCTCATAAATAATCTCATAAACTCTTGCAATAAAAATATCGAGAACAATATAAATCTCAAAGTATAAACTTCATAAAACAATCTCGTTGTTAGAATAAATTTCCAAACGATGTAAAACAACTTCTGAACTCATCTGTACCAGCAAAGTACGAAATCTTACCTTATCAGCCATCACAGTCAATGAATCTCAATCTTAAGTCAAAAAGGTTCCTCTACGAACCCGCAATCTACAATATAATAATATAGTATAAGTCACTAGACTATACTTCACATAATTCACCAATAAATGGTATTTACTTAGTTAATGAGCTTTGACTGATTTAAAACAAACGACTCAATTTAACGTAATCCAATTCAAAAGAGCATAAGATCAACAGGACAAAAGTCAATGAAAGTCAACTATAATACAAACTAGTTAAACTAGTTAAACTAGTTGAAATCTACTGATATGCTACTGATTTTATGGTCTATTTGACAATGATTAGTCAACTTCTATTAATTGGCTTAGTTGGGTATGAGGATGTCTTCTGTAGCCCATTATACTAAGTTTGATAAGACAACCAAATGAAGGTCAAATACTTGTACAGAGCACTTGTGATTTTTCGTTTGCCAAAATAACTGCAAATGACTTAGTAATACTCATGTTTTTATAGTCTCCACTCTTCACTTTCCAATTTCAAGCTTCTAAATCAGAACATCACTCGTCGAACATCAATACATGTTTCTATGAAATTTGGGCATTCAATGATTTCACTTGTGGAGTATGGTCAGAACACAAGTACATGTAGTAGTGGAAATTTGTCATTGATTAGCACACTCCAAACTCAAAATTGATGTCAGCAGTCCCAACAATGGCTCAACATTTTTAATAGGTCTTAACTATAGATTAACCTGTGGTGGTCCTAACTTTAGGGGGCATTGTCTTTTATTAGTCCTAGATAACTTATGACTTGCTAAATAGGTAAACTTATATTTTCTATTTTATTTTTAATTTCTTAAACCTTTATTCACTCTTTCATTTCAAATATCTTTCTTCTTTCACTCTCCATCCATTCTTCTATCTTCTTGAATCATAACAGAGCCACCGGTGGCAGCATATTTTCCCCATTTTCCTCCTTTCTCTCTCCTCATTCTCCCTCCATTTCCTTCATTAGTGGCAGAGATTTATTTCCTCCATTTCTTTGAAGAAGACCACGATTTATTAGAAGAAATCTACACCCTTGATTCCTTCCCATATTGGTCTCGTATCTCATATTCTGATTCTATCTCTCCTCGCTAACATGCCGGTCCTCACTAACTCGCCGTCATCGAACACGGCAACGAAATTCACACCCAATTCTTCTAATCATGTTATCAGACCTTCAAAGAGACTTAATTTTGTTGCCGACACCATTAAGATCGAAATAATCATATAAATTTGGTTAGAATTGTTTCATCACATGTTGTGGGTGGTTGTGAATTTGTGCCGGAAATTGTAAATCGGGGAATAGAGGATAATCATGATGTGGGTCCGAATTCTTTTTTGGACTTGTTTTTGGCTTTTTTGCAGTCACAAAACTTACTTTCATCCACATAATAATAGTTGTTGAGGGGGGTGGAGGAGGTGGTTTTGTCGGCGGAGGAGAGGGCTAGAAGTGAAATCAAAGAAGGAAAATCGGCAGCCATCAAGGTCCTGTAAGAACACTTTGTCGTCGACGTGCCGCCATTACAACACTTCTTCTGCAACTTGGTGGTGTCTATTTTGTTGCTATTATTAGTAATACTACCCCCACTATACATCAGAGTGGTATGGTAATGTTGGTAATAAATGGTGGTGGAAGGTGAGTTTGCACCACTAGGGTATTATAGGAACTCAAACTATGATGATTTTAAGTTTTCAGAATTTTTTTTGACAATTTCTTGAATTATGGGGCACTATAGCAGGATGAATCAAAAGGAAGAAAAGGTAAAGAAGAAGAGAACGAAGGAGTCACGTGATTGTAAATGAAATCACGTGAATGTAACCTGCTCTAGCAGGTTAAAAACCTGAAGGGTCCTATATAAGACAATGCCCCCAAAGTTACCGAACCGGTAAAAGTAACGGTTAAACGGTACGGTTACGGTTATGATTTTTGAGTGAATGGTTAACCGAAAAACCGAAATATTTTTTCCTCTATTTAATTATGGTGAAACATTTTCCAACAACTACATTAATTCTAATATTTTTAACTAAGTAACAACAATTAGAGGAAGTATGTGATTATTCGAAAATTTTAGTACTAATTTAAACACTATAATTAGGAAATGGAATAAATTCTTAGTGTTATAATGTTTTCAATGGATTTATTATCCACTTTACAATACATTTTCAATTAGAGTACATATAATATTAAAGTAAATGCACAAAACAAATAGAAAATATATATTTACATTAAGTAAAATATAATACTATAACTTGAATAACGGTTAATGGTTAACCGAAAAACCGTACCGAAAAAAACGGTTAACCGCTAGGCGGTAACCGGTCTAAACGGTTACGGTGACGGTTTGCAAAAAGAGCGAACCGAAACTTTCGGTTACCGAACCGGAATGTTGTTTCGGGACGGTTAACCACCCATGAACACCCCTAGTTAGTAATATAATGATAGGTATTGGGTACTTAACCTAATAAATCTAAGAATTTGTTTTACTACTTCTTAAGTAAAGTCAAATGAAAAATAAATATATATATTTAATAAAAGAGTAGTAAAAATTATTTTTATAAACTAAAATAATAGAAATAATTACTAAATAGGTATAAAAATACGGGGTGTTACAGTAATGGGACAGGTACTTGTTTTGTGTAACTTCTTGATGCTGTTAATTTTTTTTGACGAGTTCTTAATGATGTTAATTAAGAAAGCGTTTCTATAAGCTTTGCATTTTTACATTAATTAGTGAGGTGTCATTTATTTGTGAATGACACATCATTTATTTGTTTTGAGTGTGTATGTAGTTACAAGTGAAAAGGGAAAGTATGTTATTGTTCCTCTTGAGTCTTGCATGTTGCTTAGATGTCTCTTGAAAATTTTCTCATATTCTCTTGCACTGGCAGGTAGTGTGCTTAATATTTTGCCTTTTCTTATATTTTGGAGTGTTTACTCCAATGGTAGTTCCTTTACGGAATATAGAGCGAATACCTTTTGATCATCTGGTCTCCATGAAGAAAGTGAATGAGAAAGTTGAGTTGTAGGTGTTAAGGGGTTGGCAAAGAGTATGACTTCTAGATAAATGTCCAGCCTGTAAGTCAGAACTGTTTTGGTATTGATCTTATATGAAATAATGCTCACATCAGATAGCCCGATAGATGAGCACTCAACAGAAGCGCACATAAAGGCACACAAGTTTACACGTGCATATATGAACACTCAGAAGGGATATTCACTCACTCTTAGAAACTGATAATTCTATTTAGCTTGCTTACTTGCTTTAAATACACTGATAATGGTGATGGAGCATGCCTCAATCTCATGAACCCAAAGAGTGACAAAGTAACCTTTTCTAGTAGTGTTTAGATAATGAACCGTTGTGAATATGTACCAATTCATGCATTTGATTCATCATGTCATGGCAACAATGCTTTACAGATGAATAATTTGTGTTAGCCTATATTTTTTTCAGAGTTGCAGCCATTGGTTCCTGTCCATCAGTTTGATAAGCTGCCTAGTTACTGCATATTTGCTGGTCTAGTCTTTATTTCACTGTTCCAGCCATACCTCCATGAGTATGGAGAAGAATGATACAATACTTCACCTCGTAAATTGTGTGAACATGCTGTCAAAGAGCTGCCAAAGAAAGCCGGCGAACAGCTAGTTATACTATCTCAGGTATATTTCTACAAAGATATCTTACATCGTAAGTATCAAGATCTTTTTGTTGGTCTGAGAAAGCATCTTGGATCCGGCCATACATTTTCATACCTCACCATTGCAATTCCTCCCCATCTCCCCTGTTAGCTCGCAAGATCTTTTTGGATTTGGGTGGTATACATGCAGTGGCGGATCCAGGAATTTGACAATAGTTGGTCACACTAACGCAAATTCTCAATACAACCAATGACCAATATATTAAAAAAAATCATAAAATTTCCAAAAGTAATAAATATTCATTCTTTAAAAAAAAAAACATAAAATATCTCAATTAAATTAATACATAATTTGGATGAGATTAAACAAGTCAATTGAAAAGGCCATCCAATATGTACATCATACAACATATATCATCGTTCAAAATAATGAAATCCTAAATAGCTAAATCAGAGAATTACTCATTACTAAATCACAATACAATGACTACATCACTCGAAACAACAACAAATCAGCAATAAGTTCCAAATAACGGAATTAAATCATGGGATTATATCAGATAAAAAACAAACAAATAAATTCAGAGTCCAAGAAGAAATTGGAAAAAGAACACAAAAAATTAGAGTTTGGTGGTAAAGAGATTGGGGAAGAGTACTTGAATATACTCACATTGCTAAAATTCTCTTTGAATTTCATCTCCTACAAGACCACAAATATTGACATTTCAACTAAAAACTTACAAAATCACAATACTAGTATGAATATCTGACTAAGTAGCAGGTAGGCAACCTCATTTTTCTCACTTGCTCATCTTCTTCTTGTCATGTCTGCGGAAAATACTACCGACTACTCTAATTTTGGTGCTTCAACAATCAACAATGGTAGATAGATTCGAATCAGCAATGGTTGCCGCTGTTAATTGCTCTTTTTTCTCTCGCTCTGTTCTTCCTTCTCACCTTGAATCTCGTTACCAACGCCTTAGAAACCTTTCCTTCTTCTTCTTCTCACCCACCAAAACCCATTTATGATGATTTTATGAAAATCCCAGAAAAGGCAAGGAATTCTAGAGGAAAATCTCGATCTGGGTATCTATCTTTTCCATTTGTGTCTTCGAATTCTTCATCTAGGTACTTAAATTCCCCCAAATTTAGGGTTAAACAAGGAGGTAAAAAGGGTAAAAATGAGAATTCCCCCATATCTAGTTCACCGTCTTCAGATTCTTCTACAAAAATTCTAGGGTTTTGAATCACCAACACAATTTTTCAAGTTTGAATCACCAACACGAGTTTTTCCCCAAATTCTAGGGTTTTGAATGATAATTTTTTATCTCTAAAAAAAGGTAAAATGGATATCATTCGGTAGATCAAGGCGACATAATCATTTTAGTTGAAGATTTGAAAGAAAAAGGAGATTCATGTAAAAATTATTCAAGAATTTTAGTTGAGGAGCTTGAGGTTAGAGGAGAGAGGAAGAGACGTGGGAGAGAGGAAGAGATGGGGTTTGTTTTGTCAGTCCAAGAGAGAGAGTGTTTTAATTTTTTTTTTCCCAAATTAATAGTTGGTCACGTGACCAACTGGGACTAAACATAGATCCGCCACTGTATACATGCTGATAATATATTTAAAAGTTAAATCACACTCCAAAATATGGTTATCTGACCTATAAAATCTCATCCAGTTTTCTGTCATACTAAATTCTTTGATTGATGTGTCATGAAGTATAGAATGTAAAAGTAGATATATTAAGCTTTCGAGTGAGTTTACACACGTCCAAAACTAGAAGTAACTGTAATAACCAGGAAAAAAGAGATTTTTTTATGAGTATATTAGTGGCGGATTGAAGGTTAAAGTATGGTTATGAGATAACCTAGTCCCTAAGATCTTATATACGTTAGTTTGTCGTTTATATGATTATTTTAGGTAAAGCTATGTGTTTCCTTGGCTTCGTGCATTTACTCTGGGCAAGTTATATGTGCATACATATATCATTTATATTAACATTATAGTTTATAAAGTACTTTAAGGGTCAAAGTTTAATAAAATTATCAATCACTAGTTTATAAGCTTATAAGTATATCTAGTAGGACTTTTTAGTAAGTAACGCATAAACCTAGAATGCTCCTAACTTATAAACGTTTAAGCTAATGACCAACGTAATTTAGTTTTTGGAATCGTCACTAATGATTTTACTTAAGGACGGTGATACGAAAACGTATATGAAAATGTAACCTAAGCTCGATAAGCTTTACTCACTTATTTATGCTTAAGGGTTCTAAATCGGTTTTGAAGTTTATCTTACTTAGAAACTGATTTAGGAGGTTTTTGAGAGTGGATTTAATTAGTTTAAACTCACTAATTATATTAACTCTCTCTTAAATTAAGTTTAACTCACTTAACTCAAGGGTTTCGAAATTAAGATCACTTCTTAATCACAAGAGGAATTTCGGATTTTTCAATCTCCAAAAAAACCGAATAAACACAAAGTTTAAATCAAAACTAAAAACTAACTTTCATTTATGATCACCATTACATATATATTACAAGCTAATCAATCTCAAAAAGATCTAAGTACCAAAGTGATTAAACAAAGCAATTAAACAACAAAGATCTCTTAATCCAACAAAGATGTAAGAAGGAATAGTGTTGTTGTGTGTTTTGTTGACTTTGGGGCAAGGAGGGCCGGTTTTCATCACCAAGTGGGGGGCTTCTCTTAGCTTGCAAGGGAAGCTTCAAAAGATCTTCAAGAACCCCTTTTCACACGTCCCAAGTGTGATTCGCAACCCCAAGCATGGTTCGTCCAATTTACACTTACGCTAAACAAAATAATTCCGGGTTTACAAAAACCGAAAATTACAAAAACGTTAATTAAACTAACTAGCTTAATTAACTTCCTTTCCTTCGTTGCTCAACATAATTAAACTAGTACTAATCTTTAAACCGTGAATCTCTCCCTTGTTGTGATTGAGAGTAGTACTTAGTAGAATTTCGGAATTAGCAACTGATTTCGTATCATCCTCTCCTTCTTCAAAAGGAATTGTCCTCAATTCTTGTACATCTTCATCTTCTAAATAGGGGGATAAGTCCCCTACGTTGAATGTTGCTGCCACGCCATAGTCTCCGGGAAGGTCTATCTTGTAAGCATTGTCTCCATAACGTTCAAGAACCTTGAAAGGTCCTTCAGCTCGGGGCATGAGTTTATGCTTTCTTTTACTTGGAAACCTCTCCTTCCTCAAGTGAATCCACACCAAATCTCCAGGAGCAAACACCCTCGGTTTTCGACTTTTGTTTGCTTTCTTTTTGTACATCTCATTTGTCTTCTCGATATTGGTGCGTATTTCTTTGTGAACCTTCACCATTGTTTCAGCTTGTTGCCTAGCATCTCCATGGACATAAGAGTCTTTAGGCAACGAAATAAGATCAATAGGTACATACGGATTTACCCCATATACCACTTCGAACGGTGAATGTTTTGTTGCAAAAGTGGGAGTTCTATTGTAAGCAAACTCCGCATGGCATAACTTGACATCCCAATCCTTTCCCGTCTTGCTCACTAAACCCCTTAACAAGGTGCCTAGAGTTCGATTGGTCACTTCGGTTTGACCATCTGTTTGGGGGTGATGTGAAGTACTAAACAGCAACTTAGTACCCATCATCCTCCATAGGGACCTCCAAAAATGACTCAAAAACTTACTATCTCGATCCGAGATAATAGTTCTTGGCACTCCATGCAAACGAAGAATTTCCCTGAAATATAAACAAGAAACATTAATAGCATCTTCCGTTTTATGACAAGGCACGAAATGTGCCATTTTTGAGAAACGGTCCACCACTACCATGACCGAATCCTTCCCTCTTTGTGTTCTAGGAAGAGCCACAATGAAATCCATACTGACATCCTCCCATGGTCTCTCCGGTGTTGGTAAAGGAGTGTACAACCCCTTATGGAACGTGCTTTTAGCCCTTTGACAAACCCCACAACGAGTCAAAACAGCATGTACTTCTTTGATCATATGAGGCCATGAGAAATGTTCTTGTAACAACTCCAGAGTTTTGCTAACGCCAAAATGGCCAGCCAACCCACCTCCATGAGTGGGCGGGCGCGGATGTGTCGTGTGCACCGCACCCGGGCAAAGATAAAATTTTTCCTACTCTCTTTTACAATTAAATGTAGAAGGGAAGTAAGGTTCGTATCCACAGGGAAACAGGGACAAGTTTAATATCTAGCGTGAATCAATACCGAGATGACTCTTAAAGGTCGAGTAACCTAATAACAAGGGGGGTTTTCAAGTTGATTGTACGAACAAACTAAAATTAACTAGCAACTAAATAAAATGAGAAATCACTATGGGAATATCTTGAATCCGATTAACATCCACTTCAATTCATTATCGATCCTTGAACCTCAACTCTAATTATTTCCATAATTATCTATTGTCGAGAATTAATCTCACGTTCTCCTTATTCTTAGTTGAATAGCACGGTCAGCGTGACTATAAAACCCTAACCAAAGGATAACCTAGTCCGATAGCGTCTAAGTTCAATCCAATAGCAGCAATAAACACAGAGAACCAACAGACCTGCTAACGTTATACAAGCGATAAACAGTCAACAGCTCATTCAATTTCCCCAAGAAATAACCAAGACGATCAGCATCCAAGCTACTCCCTAGTTTGCTACCAATTGATAAAAGAATAAAACAATCCGATTCTATTCTTAAATCTAGCATTAGATTAATTACACAATCAAACTAGCAACGTTCCTAGCATAATCATGCAAAAATCATAGAAAGCAAGCATAGAAATTAAACCATAATCAAAGAAACTAAATAGAGAGGAAAGATCTCACAATAATGCTTGAAGCTTCATATTAATCTCGTTCAAGAACGGTTCAAGCTACAATCGACATAGCAATAGCCAATTCCATAATTGAAATCCCTAAAAACTAAACTAGAAAATAAAAACTAAAAAGAGAAGATAAGAAGAGAAGAATGGAGTGTTGGATATTCTCTCTCCTCAAGTGTGTGTCCCCTAGGTCCAAAAACAAAGTTTAGTATTTAAACTAAGGCTCAAAAGTCAGCCGACATTTAGACCGACCTAGGGGTCGCGAGGTGCGGCGTAGGTCGCGAGGTGCGAAGGGTGTTCTGCCTACCGCGCATTTTTTTGGATGGGCACTGGTCGCGAGTCGCGACAGACCTCGCGAGTCGCGACGGCAGTATGATCGCGAGGTGCGAGGAAGCTCGCGAGTCGCGAGCGCTGGGCGCTGGGCAGTGAGCGCTGGCTGAGCGTGCGGGTGTGCGGGCTGCTTGGCGATGGCTGGGCGTGCGGTGCTGAGCGTACACGCGAGAGCTGGGCTATGATGCCGAGCTTGTGGTGATGCTTAGGCTTGCGGTGATCACGAGAGCTTGGCTTGGTGAGCTTGTGGTGATGCTTAGGCTTGCGGTGATGCTTAGGCTTGCGGTGATGCTTGGGCTTTGCTCGGCTCAAATGCACTTCACCTTGGAAGCTCGGAACATAAGACGTTAACACCAATTATCTCGCAAAGCTCCGAACTTCCGCTAAGGGTTAAATAAAACACGAACGTTAACAATTACAATCAAACCCTTAGCAAAGTGCACCCAAAGTTACGTAAATACTACGTGTAACTTGAGCGTATCAAATACCCCCACACTTGAACTTTACTCGACCTCGAGTAAACTCAAAATGAGGATCACCAAATAAATCATCACCCAAGCTAACGACACCAACCTACACTCCCTATCAACTACACCATCATTATCACATCTTAACAAAATACGCTCAAAACCTAAACGTAAGGGATGATGATTCCCCCACACTTAGATTCAAGCTACTATCAAAAATACAGACGCGACAACAATAATCACCAAACGACAACCAAAATGTGAGCTCAAATCCTGAAGGATCTCAAAGGAGTTGAACCCACTCCAACGCCACAATCAAAATGACAACTCGCCTAAAACCTCAAAAGATAAACTAAAAATACTACTACAACAACTAATTTAAAATAGCAAGCCATGGAATGAAGACAAAAAGGGATAAATTCCATGCTTACTCCCAAAAACAAACAATCAACCAAAAGAATGTGAAAGCCAATTATAAACAAATCTTCACAAAATCAAGGATGAAATAACCAATCCAAACCCGAAAGCGCCTTATGACACCATCTCCGGTAAATGAGTTTTCAAAGTACAAAATTCTCTCTTAATCTCTCATTTTGCCTAGGAGCCCTTTCGGGTTTTCATCCTAGCTTCTCACATTTTTTTTTTCATCTCACCATCTTACCCGCTCAATATAAGCCACTTTTTTGCATAGGTTGCCCTTTCGGGTTTTCAACCTATCCGGGCCCCCATTTTTGCCTGAGTCGCCCACCCTTGTGGGTTTTCAACTCAGCGGGTTTCATTTCATAACTTTTTTTTTTCATTTTCATTTTTTTTCAAATTGAAAGTAATATATACAACATAGATATACAACATAGATACATGAGAATGAGAATACCCTCCCCCCTACTTAAACTACACATTGTCCTCAATGTGTCGACAATTAAAAGAAAAAGTAAATTGAAAAAGGGGAGAAATTTGAAAATCGGGTAAATCGAAGATCGAATGCTCAAAACTCATGAGAAGCAATCCGTCAAACTCAAATTTCTTAACAACACCAACTCAAATCTCCTAACTCAACTCACAACCCTCTCCCTCGAATCACTCAAACAAATGACAAATTCAAATTTTGTTTAGATTTTTTTTTTTGAGATTTGCTCCTAGCTTAAGAGATCGAAAAGATACATTAACAATCTCAACCTTCTAGTTGTACCAACTCCTAGCTATTGAAGTCCTCCCAACGGATTTTCTTTTGTGGATTTTGGTTACAAGTGAATTAAGATTGGTTGTGGATCTTTTTAGTGGTTGGGCGGTGGGTGAAAGAAAATTTGTTGTGGTGGTGGAAATTTGATGAAAAATAAAGGAAAAGAAAGAAAATAAAGGGGTCTCGGGTTGCCTCCCGAGAAGCGCTGTTGTTTAAAGTCGTTAGCTCGACTTAATACCTTAAGCTCAAAAATTGGGCTTGTGCTCCATATGTGACAATGGTGGCTCCATGTCAACCTCCAATGCAAGTACCTGCAAAACAGATTCCGAAGAACTCTTGCAATGCATCGTTAGTGGTACAGTTTCAAAACAAGGTGGTAAGTCAGGAGGCTTTTCCCGCTCTTTCGACTCGGGCACCATAACCTGCACGTTAGTAGGAGGCACACAATCCTCAACCAAGACCTCATCAGCATTCATCAACTCATCAACCTGCTCAATATCAAGAACATCATGCAAAACAGAGTCAACAATGTTAATAGAGCAAAGTGAGCTATCATCCTTAAGTAGAAGCTTAGGATCATTTATATCAAATGCCTCTACCTTTCCCTCAAACTCCATAGTCAAAGAACCAGCGCAAACATCAATTTTAGTGCAAGATGTTTTCAAGAAAGGTCGTCCCAAAAGGATTGGGGCGGCATGCTTATCAGGTTCCATCTCCAGAACATAAAAATCAGCAGGAAATTGCAATTTCCCAACCTTACCTAACACATCCTCTAATTTACCCCTAGGATAAACATTGGATCTATCAGCTAGTTGAATCACCACACCAGTTTCATGCAAATTGCCAAGTTTCAAAGACTTATACAATGAATATGGAATCACATTAATTGACGCACCTAAGTCTAACATGGCTTTAGGAAACATGGTGTCACCTATAGTACATGGGATGGTAAACATGCCCGGGTCATTGCACTTTTGAGGTAATTTCTTTTGAAAGATAGCCGAGACATGCTCGCTAGCCTTCACTTTTTGCACTCCCTTTTGTTTTTGCTTTCTTTTCAAAGTACACAATTCTTTAAGGAACTTAGCATACCTGGGTACTTGATTTAAAACATCAAAAAGGGGAATGTTTACCTCACATTTACGAAAGACTTCGTAAATGTCGTTGTTGCGCTCTGCATTGCGGGTTTCTCTCAATGCCTCGGGAAATGGTGGCTCTTGTTCATATGGTGGAGGAGGTGATTTTTTGACTTTCTCCTCTTGTCGAGGTGGCCATGATTTACTATCTGTTGTCGGTTCATGCTCGATCACCTCTTCCACTATCTCTTTGTCTCGAACCACCAACCTCTCTTTGCTTGCAATTTCCGCTCCACTCCGCAATGTGATAGCACTCACGTTCATTTTAGGGTTGAGTTCCGTTTGGGATGGCAACCTCACCGAATCCCTAGCCTCTAACTTGGTTACGGCTCCCCGCAATTTGGCTTACTTGGCTCTCCAAGTTCTTGATGCTCGATCGAGTTTCCTCTTGAAACTGCACCATGTTACCCTGCATGTTAGTCACATTTTTAGTTAAAACATTTAACATTCCTTCAGTGGACATGCTAGAGCTCGAGTCTTGGCCTTGGGGCCTAGGATAAGGATGTGGTGGTGGCCTCGTTATAATGCTTTGTTGTTGATGTTGATTGCCAAATCTGAAGTTAGGATGATCTCTCCACCCTTGCTCGGAAGCATAGGAGCGGGGATCATGTCTCCGTAATGCTTGTTGGCCTTGAAAACCTACGGCTTTGACCTCTTCCCTAAATTCTTCTTGCATTTGAGGACAAACATCGGTATGATGATCTAAAGAACAAATTCTACAAGCTTTTACCCGTTGAACTCTATTGTTCTTTACCATGAACTCCCGCATCATTGATGTAAGAGCTTGTACTTGATCCTCGACCTTTGAAGAGCTAGAACCTGGACTTTCAACATTTGTTCTACGATGATTCGATCTTCTACTGAACTGTCTCGAGCCTTCAGCTAGTTCTTCAATGAGTTCTCTAGCTGCAGTTGGGGTTTTGTTTATGAAAGAACCTCCACTAGCAGCATTCACCATTCGCACATCTTCGTCAGAAGAACCATTGTAAAAGTACAAAATGAGGTCTTCATCAGAATAGCCATGATATGGACAACTAACACAAAGTCTCTTGAACCTCTCCCAATATTCGTAGAAAGACTCATCGTGTTTTACGCTCAATATTGCCGATTTCCTTCTTTAATGTTGATGACTTAGAAGTCGGAAAGAACTTCTCAAGAAATCGCTTCTTCATTTCAACCCAAGTGGAAATGCAATCAGGAGGAAGATAATATAACCAATCTTTAGCTCCATCCTTCAAAGCAAAAGGAAAAGCTCTCAACTTGATTTGTTCATCCTTTGCTCCACTTGGTTTCATGCCAGTACAAACCACGTGAAACTCCGAAAGAAATTTGTTTGGATCCTCTCCATTGAGCCCATGGAATGAAGGAAGCAAGTGTATCAACCCCGACTTCAATTCAAAAGTAGTGTCTTCATCAAGAGCCGGAAATGAGATGCACAATGGTTGTTGATCAAGGTTAGGAGCCGTGAGCTCCCTCAAGGTACGAGTTTCAATTCTCGGAGGCATCTCTTCCTCCACTTCAACGTTAAAAGATGATTCTTGAAAATTTTCTCGCAGAACGTTTCTCCACCTGAAAAGAGTCAATTCTAATTCGGGATCGTAATGCAAAGATTCTTTGTTAGTAGTACGAGTGTTAACCATAAACAAAGAGCACAAGCAATACAATTCAAAAACACACTAAATACAAACTAGTAACACCGTTTCCCCGGCAACGGCGCCAAAATTTGGGCGGGCGCGGATGTGTCGTGTGCACCGCACCCGGCCAAAGATAAAATTTTTCCTACTCTCTTTTACAATTAAATGTAGAAGGGAAGTAAGGTTCGTATCCACAGGGAAACAGGGACAAGTTTAATATCTAGCGTGAATCAATACCGAGATGACTCTTAAAGGTCGAGTAACCTAATAACAAGGGGGGTTTTCAAGTTGATTGTACGAACAAACTAAAATTAACTAGCAACTAAATAAAATGAGAAATCACTATGGGAATATCTTGAATCCGATTAACATCCACTTCAATTCATTATCGATCCTTGAACCTCAACTCTAATTATTTCCATAATTATCTATTGTCGAGAATTAATCTCGCGTTCTCCTTATTCTTAGTTGAATAGCACGGTCAGCGTGACTATAAAACCCTAACCAAAGGATAACCTAGTCCGATAGCGTCTAAGTTCAATCCAATAGCAGCAATAAACACAGAGAACCAACAGACCTGCTAACGTCATACAAGCGATAAACAGTCAACAGCTCATTCAATTTCCCCAAGAAATAACCAAGACGATCAGCATCCAAGCTACTCCCTAGTTTGCTACCAATTGATAAAAGAATAAAACAATCCGATTCTATTCTTAAATCTAGCATTAGATTAATTACACAATCAAACTAGCAACGTTCCTAGCATAATCATGCAAAAATCATAGAAAGCAAGCATAGAAATTAAACCATAATCAAAGAAACTAAATAGAGAGGAAAGATCTCACAATAATGCTTGAAGCTTCATATTAATCTCGTTCAAGAACGGTTCAAGCTACAATCGACATAGCAATAGCCAATTCCATAATTGAAATCCCTAAAAACTAAACTAAAAAGAGAAGATAAGAAGAGAAGAATGGAGTGTTGGATATTCTCTCTCCTCAAGTGTGTGTCCCCTAGGTCCAAAAACAAAGTTTAGTATTTAAACTAAGGCTCAAAAGTCAGCCGACATTTAGACCGACCTAGGGGTCGCGAGGTGCGGCGTAGGTCGCGAGGTGCGAAGGGTGTTCTGCCTACCGCGCATTTTTTTGGATGGGCACTGGTCGCGAGTCGCGACAGACCTCGCGAGTCGCGACGGCAGTATGATCGCGAGGTGCGAGGAGGCTCGCGAGTCGCGAGCGCTGGGCGCTGGGCAGTGAGCGCTGGCTGAGCGTGCGGGTGTGCGGGCTGCTTGGCGATGGCTGGGCGTGCGGTGTTGAGCGTGCACGCGAGAGCTGGGCTATGATGCCGAGCTTGTGGTGATGCTTAGGCTTGCGGTGATCACGAGAGCTTGGCTTGGTGAGCTTGTGGTGATGCTTAGGCTTGCGGTGATGCTTAGGCTTGCGGTGATGCTTGGGCTTTGCTCGGCTCAAATGCACTTCACCTTGGAAGCTCGGAACATAAGACGTTAACACCAATTATCTCGCAAAGCTCCGAACTTCCGCTAAGGGTTAAATAAAACACGAACGTTAACAATTACAATCAAACCCTTAGCAAAGTGCACCCAAAGTTACGTAAATACTACGTGTAACTTGAGCGTATCAATGAGCTTCTCTAATTAGCAAATCACGAACGGGACATTTAGGAACACAAAGTTTGTTCCCCTTAAACAAAAACCCTTCCATTTGATGATAATGGTCTCTCGGACCATCTTTGGTAGCCACGAACAGGTCACGTGTCTCCTCATCAAGAACATAGAATTCCTTAATCAATTCAAACCCAAGTACCTTGGAATCCACCATGTTAAGCAATACGTGTCTCCTTGATAAAGCATCAGCTACAATGTTGGCTTTTCCGGCCTTGTACTTGGCAACAAAATTGAAAGATTGTAAGAATTCCACCCATTTAGCATGACGAGCACTAAGCTTATGTTGGCCATGAATATATTTCAACGATTCATGATCAGAGTGGAGAACAAAAGCTTGTGGTCGCAAATAGTGACTCCAATGATTAAGAGCTCTAACCATGGCGTAAAACTCTTTATCATACGTGGAATAATTCAACTTGGCCTGATTTAGTTTCTCGCTAAAATAAGCAATAGGTTTGCCACATTGAATTAAAACAGCCCCAATACCCGTTCCACTTGCGTCACACTCAACTTCAAATGGTTTAGTGAAATCAGGTAAAGCTAAAATAGGCGTTTTACACATTTTCTCTTTTACTAGTTCAAACGCCTTTTGAGCTGCGTCACTCCATGTAAATTTTCCATGTTTAGTGCATTCAGTTATAGGAGCTAATAACGTGCTGAAATTATTTATAAACCTCCTATAAAAAGAAGCTAAACCATGAAAAGATCTCACCTCGGTGATAGTTGTGGGAACCGGCCAAGAAGAAATTGCTTCTACTTTGGATGGATCCACCTTCACCCCTTCATCAGAAATGATGAAACCAAGGAAGCCAATCTCCCTTTGCATAAACGTGCACTTTTCAAGCTTTCCATACGCTTTTGCTCTTTTAGAACTTCGAACAATTGTTGCAAATGATCTAAATGATCCTCCTTGTTAGCACTATAGACAAGAATATCATCCAAATACACAACCACGAACTTTCCCAAAAACGGCCTAAGTACTTCATTCATCAATCTCATGAACGTACTAGGGGCATTTGTGAGACCAAATGGCATAACCAGCCATTCATACAACCCATACTTCGTTTTGAAAGCCGTCTTCCACTTATCTCCCTCTCTCATGCATATTTGGTGGTATCCACTTCTCAAATCAATTTTCGAAAACAGATTGGATCCACTTAACTCATCTAACATGTCATCTAACCTAGGGATGGGAAATCTGTATTTGATGGTTATATTGTTCACGAAGACGGCTATCAATACACATCCTTCATGTTCCGTCTTTTTTTGGCACAAGTAAAGCCGGAACAAAGACATGGACTTTTACTCTCTCTCACGTAGCCTTTCTTCATCAATTCACTGATTTGGCTTTGTAACTCCTCACTTTCTTTGGGATTGCATCTATAGGAAGGTTTATTTGGGAGTGGTGCTCCGGGAATGAGATCAATTTGATGCTCAATTCCACGTTTAGGGGGTAGGCCATTTGGTAGGTCATTAGGAAACACGTCTCCAAATCCCTCCAATAACTCCCTCAAATTTGAATCTTCAACTTCCATTCCCTCGTTCACCTCCTTAGCAACTAGAACATACACGACCTGATTTGTTCCCAATTCCCTCTCGAATCTTTTTCTCCCTAAAAACACACTACCACTCACGAGGTTCTTTTTTGGCTTAGGTGTTGTGTCTCGTATTTTTGAAGGGGGCAATGGTAATAAGGTTTTGGTTTTACCATTCTTGTTTACCTTATACACATTCGAACAACCATCATGCATTACTTTTCGATCAAATTGCCACGGTCTACCAAGTAGAATATGGCACGTAGTCATAAGAATTACATCACATAGAATTTCATCTTCATAATTTCCAATGGAAAACGTGATTAAAACTCTATTCTTCACCCTTACTTCACTATCATCATCTAACCATTTCAGTTTATAAGGATGTGGATGTTTAGTAGTAGGTAATGCTAACTTCTCTACAAGTTCAGTTGAAGCTACATTTGTACAACTACCACCATCAATGATTAACGTGCATAGCTTCTTATTCACTAAGCATTTCGAATGAAAAATGGTTTCTCTTTGTTCCTCATTTTCAGCCACGACATTAGAGTACAAGGATCTCCTAAGAACCAACATTTCACCCTCCATTTCTGGATTACACACGTCCTCATCACTTTCGTTACCTAAATCAGATTTATCATGTTGCTTTTCTAAGAGGTATATCCTCTCCAATTCGTCTATCTCCTCTATGTCCCTTATAGTCATGATTCTTTTTGTAGGACAAGTCGATTGGTAATGACCATAACCTTGACACTTAAAACATTTAACTTTAAAGGCTTTATCATCTACAACTTTCTCCTTCTCTTTCGGAATGAAATCTGATTTTTTGTTCTTATCAAAGTTGCTAGTACTAGTATTAGCTTTAAAAGTACTAAATGACTTTGAATAAGACTTACTTGTTGTTGCTTTCTTCTTTTGGCTGTCAATTTTGAGAGCCACTTTGCAAGCCTCGTCGAAAGAAAGGTATGGGTACACCTCCACTTTCTCACGCACATCCTCATTTAGGCCTCCCAAGAATCTGCCCAATTTTTGCTCCTCCATTTCTTCTATTTCACAAACAATGGAAAGCTTTTCGAATTCCTTGATGTACTCATCCATGGACGTGCCTTGTTTGAGTGTGGACCATCTAACATACTGATTTTGCTTGTAGTTAGTTGGAACAAAACGCTTCCGTAATTGCTTCTTCAATTTCTCCCAAGTAGCAATCTTGGATTTGTTCTCCTTCACCCTTTGCCTCTTCAATCCTTCTAACCAAATGGATGCATATTTGGTTAGTTTCAAAACAGCAACCTTGTATTTCTTATCATTCGGAGTGTCTTTGTAATCAAAAAAACGCTCCAAAGAACGTTCCCATTCAATGTATAATTCCGGATCACTAGCTCCGTCAAAATCTGGAACTTCAATTTTCAAACCCCTGTCATCAGCCCTAGAACTCCTTTCTTCCTCATTTGGTTTCTTCTTAAACAATTCTAAGGTTATCTTTGCCATCATGTCGTGTAATGCTTCGTTTTGCTTAGCTAGAGCTTCTAGCATCGCATCTCTTCTAGCATTATCATCTATTTCATCGTCCATTTCAGAACTTAGCTCTTGATACCACTTGATACGAAAACGTATATGAAAATGTAACCTAAGCTCGATAAGCTTTACTCACTTATTTATGCTTAAGGGTTCTAAATCGGTTTTGAAGTTTATCTTACTTAGAAACTGATTTAGGAGGTTTTTGAGAGTGGATTTAATTAGTTTAAACTCACTAATTATATTAACTCTCTCTTAAATTAAGTTTAACTCACTTAACTCAAGGGTTTCGAAATTAAGATCACTTCTTAATCACAAGAGGAATTTCGGATTTTTCAATCTCCAAAAAAACCGAATAAACACAAAGTTTAAATCAAAACTAAAAACTAACTTTCATTTATGATCACCATTACATATATATTACAAGCTAATCAATCTCAAAAAGATCTAAGTACCAAAGTGATTAAACAAAGCAATTAAACAACAAAGATCTCTTAATCCAACAAAGATGTAAGAAGGAATAGTGTTGTTGTGTGTTTTGTTGACTTTGGGGCAAGGAGGGCCGGTTTTCATCACCAAGTGGGGGGCTTCTCTTAGCTTGCAAGGGAAGCTTCAAAAGATCTTCAAGAACCCCTTTTCACACGTCCCAAGTGTGATTCGCAACCCCAAGCATGGTTCGTCCAATTTGCACTTACGCTAAACAAAATAATTCCGGGTTTACAAAAACCGAAAATTACAAAAACGTTAATTAAACTAACTAGCTTAATTAACTTCCTTTCCTTCGTTGCTCAACATAATTAAACTAGTACTAATCTTTAAACCGTGAATCTCTCCCTTGTTGTGATTGAGAGTAGTACTTAGTAGAATTTCGGAATTAGCAACTGATTTCGTATCAGACGGACAATAGCTACCCATTTTAAGAAAAATATGTAAGATACAATATTAGTGGGTTTCGGATTAAACAAATTCTTGATACTTCGCGATTTGCAGTTGAGTTCTATGTTAGTTAGATAATGAAACAATCATCTATGTTATACAAGTGTGCGTGAGATAAAGATGGTGCTTTTCTCCTTGTGTTGCGTGAACAAATGAAATGGTATTAATCGACTTAAGCTCACCAAAACCAAATTGACATTTTCCTTCCAAACACTATAAATACCGGCCATCATACAATATTTTTGACAGGAGCCACGGAGTAAAAGAAAATAAAAGAGAGATAAGAGCCGTTAAAAGATTGTTGTTTAGGTACATTCTTGAATACCCCTTCTTAATGTTGTTTTGCTACAATGTGTTGTTATATTAACCTTTTCAGATAAACTATTAGTATTAAAAATAGTTTTGCCTTAATAGTAAAGGTGTATTGTGATTTGCAAATAATGTGTTTATAATGCAAATGGTATTGTTACGTTATGATTTATATGCAATGTGATTGTAAAATTACTATCATATGTGGTAACAATGATGTTATATAAAGATGTTACTATGATAAAGTGAAATGGAGGTTTATGGAAAGAATTATATATATGCGGAGTGACGTACTTCAATGTAGGGGTGTGCACACGGAAGTGTCAGGAGAGGCTAAAGACCTGAAAATATTATTATCCAGAGTGACATACGTCATTGTAGGGGTGTACACACGAGATTTGTCGGGATAAACTACAACAAAAGATTTTATATAATCATAAGTTCATAACTGATTATTTTATATAATTATCTACAAAGTGTTTTTACATGGTATTGATAATGTATTGGACCCCTTTGGGTTGACTGTTATAAAATGTTTTGTTTTCAGGTACCAGTAATGGGAATGGGCAGGAGTGAGGAACATATAAAATATTAGGATTAATATACTATATGTTGTTATCTCGTGTTTTATAATATTAGTATCATGTTTTATTTTGTCTTCGCCTAGTAATTCCGTTGTTGGGAATACGTCAATAATGTCCTGTAAACTCTATATTATCTTATAAGAAAAAATAAGACATAATATTTGGTTCGATCCTGATACTGGCATGTAATGTTTCATTATTAAAATTATATAAAATACAAGGAGTTACAGTTTGGTATCAGAGCCACTTCTAAAAATAATATAATATTATAAATAAAAGTAAATATAATAAAATATTAATAATTATATTAGTAACCTATTTGAGAGAACGGGTTGGGGTATTTGTAGTTTATTGCTTATTAATGTTATTTCATGATATTTATCGTGTGTTTTTATTATCTTAGAATGGCAGGGCCAATCAGTCTACGAGCACTAACTATGGATCCTGATTATAGCATCATGGATCACATCAATCGTTTAGCTAGAGCTATTGATGAGTTTAATACTCACTACCAGGAATGTCGAATGACTATACCCTATTTTACTTTTGCTTTAATAGAAACACTTCCAATGAATGCCCCATGGGACTCCTTTAAAAATAAGTATAGTGACCTACTTGTTAATGGATTTCCAAACTGAAGAAGTACTTAAGGTTTGTACTAGGTAGGGCACGATGGACTCCGACTTTTGAAGAACTATATGGATAATTGTTGGCTTATGAGAGAGACCATATGGTATTTGTGTCTGATGACGAGTCAGAATCATGTGCAAGTATCGATCTTAACAAGGACCATGGTGCACCGGGAGAAGATGACACTGACTAAGTAGAATATCGGGCTGAAAAGACTTATTTATATGTTAGGTGTCAACCATTTTTACCAGTATATACATGTTTACACTCGGCTTAAGGTGATGTAGGGTGCATGTTTTGTTTTTTCACTGGTTGAATAGAAATAGGTTTGGTTTGTATATGTAATGTACTAACTCTGCTATCTATAATTCTATGTATACATACATATACATATACATACATATACATATACATATATATACATATACATATACATATACATATACATATACATATATATACATATACATATACATATACATATACATATACATATACATATACATATACATATACATATACATATACATACACATACATATACATATACATATACATATACATATACATATACATATACATATACATATACATATACATACACATACATATACATATACATACACATACATATACATACATATACATACATATACATACATATATATACATACATATACATACATATACATATACATATACATACATATACATATACATATACATATACATATACATATACATATACATATACATATACATATACATATACATATACATATACATACATATACATATACATACACATACATATACATACACATACACATACACATACACATACACATACACATACACATACATATACATAGACATAGACATAGACATACACATACACATACACATACACATACACATACACATACACATACACATACACATACACATACACATACACATACACATACATTTACATACACTTACATACATATACATACATATACATACATATACATACACATACACATACACATACACATACACATACACATACACATACACATACACATACACATACACATACATATACATACACATACACATACACATACACATACACATACACATACACATACACATACACATACACATACACATACACATACACATACATATACATATACATATACATATACATATACATATACATATACATATACATACACATACATATACATATATATATATACATATATATATATATATATATATACACACACACACACATACACACACACACACACACACACACACACACACACACACAGTATATATATATATATATATATATATATATATATATATATATATATATATATATATATATATATATATATATATATATATATATACATACATATATATATATGTGTGTGTGTGTGTGTGTGTGCTTGTTTCTTTATTATGCTCCTATTTATTTCACAAATGCTATACTAACTTAACTGCAATTCTATTTTAACTTGAATCTTTAATATATTTAGGATAATGGAATATGCAATTAACCAATCTACACAAGATAACCAACCAGTCCCAAACCATGATAACGGAGAGGGAAATGTTAGGGAAGTCACATCACTTTTATTTGAAATGCTTAAAAACAACAAAAACATGAAGAAGAAGAAAGTGCAACGTATTTTAGAAAGATGGCTAGTTATAATTCTAAAACCTATGATGGAAAGCCTAACCCTATAGAGTTTGAGGATTGGCTGAGAAGTATGGATAAGTTGTTTGATGCTATAAATTGTCCTGAAAAATGGAAAGTAGGATTTGCTGTTTATTATCTAGTTGGGCAGGCAGACCTTTGGTGGGAAACTGTAAAGGAAAGAAGAAATAAATGATGCTTTTGGATAATGGACTATGTTGAAAGACCAAAATTTTACCCGTCACCCTTGAAAAGACAGAAAGAGGAAGAATTTAATCAATTAGAGCAAGGTAATAGGTCTGTTATGGAGTATGCAGCAAAGTTTATGGAATTGTCTCGATTTGCACCACACCTGGTAGCAATTGAGGAGTTAAGAATGAATAAGTTTGAGAGGGGTCTTGATTGGGAACTCCGTGACTGACTTTCCACCCATAGTTGCCATAGCTACCAAGAGATGTATGATAAGGCAGCAAACTTTAAGAGAATAATTAAAGAAAGAGAGGCAGAAAATGCAGTGCATAAAAGGAAGTGGGAAGGAACACACACTATAAATAGAAATTTTCAGAAGAGGCCTAACATCGAGAATACAAAACCCTTTGTACCTCCAAGCCACTATAAAAAACCCCCTTGTGCAAAATGTGGTTATCTCAACCATTCAACCGAAAAATGTAAGTTTGCAAATAATAGTTGCTACACTTGTGGGAGTCCATATCACTTAAGAAAGGATTGCCCTTTAAAGAGATGTAGAATGAAAAATATGAAAGTAACGACACCTAATCCCTATACCTCAAAACCTACGTCTAAACCCCAAGGTGGAGCTATTCAACGTTAAAATCCAACCTCTGGTCTTGTGTTTATGATAAATCCACAAGAGGTCGAAAGCTCAAGTGAAGTGGTTACGGGTAACATTTCTATATACTCTTCCCCGATACATGTTTTATTTCCCATTCCTTTATATCCATTAGCATGTCTAAAGTGAGTCAAATTTAGAATTTTGCATAAGCCTCCCTACAGGAAATATTATCCCATGTCAAACTATATATAAAAATTGTCCTTTAAGCATAGAGGGAAATATATTTCATGCTGAGCTAATTCAATTTGACCTTAAGGGATTTAATGTTATCTTAAGGATGGATTGGATGAATAAACATCGTGCTATAGTAGACTGTCAAAAGAAATCTGTAACCTTTGTAAATTCTGAAGAAAAGGTTCACATTTCAGAATAATAAGACATTATGAGTTTTTCTCGTTATGCCTTTTGGTCTTACCAATGCCCCAGCTGTATTTATGGACCTTATGATTCAAGTTTTCAAACCTTACATAGGGCATTTTGTTATTGAGTTTATTGATGATATTCTGGTGTATTCCAAAGATAAGAAGGAGCACGAGGAACATTTGGGAATAGTTCCGGAGACTCTGAGAAAAAACCAATTATTTGCAAAATTTAAAAAGTGTGAACAGTTTACATAAAATAGCATTTCTAGGGCAGGTTGTGTCTAGAGAGGGTGTGCAAGTAGACTCCTAGAAAATAGAAGCAATCACTAATTGGCCTCGACCCACCAATGTGTCAGAAGTACGAAGTTTCCTAGGTTTAGCAGGATATTATTGTCGATTTGTAGAAAACTTTTCTCGAATTGCTCAACCTATCACAAACCTCATAAGAAAAACTACAAAGTTTGAGTTGAGTTACAAGTGTAAAGTAGCATTCCAAGAACTGAAATTTCGTCTTACCACAACTCTAATTCTTACTCTTCCTAGTGGCACCGAAGGTTTAGAAATATATAGTGATGCCTCCAAACAAGGGTTGGGATGTGCATTGATGCAACATGGGAAAGTGATAGCTTATGAATCTCGTCAATTAAAACCTCACGAGCAGAATTATCCTACCCATGACCTTGAACTTGCCGCCATTATTTTTGCATTCAAAATTTGGAGACATTATCTATATGGGGTTAAGTGTAAAATTTACACAGATCATAAAAGCCTTAAATACATTTTCACCCAGAAAGATATAAACATGAGACAACGAAGGTGGTTAGAATTTATAAAGGATTATGAATTGGATATTCAATATCATGGTGGAAAGGCCAATGTGATAGCCGATGCTATTAGCCGAAAAAAATACGCTACCCTTAACTTAGTTACCATTCAGTTTGTTACCCAAAGAGAACTTTAGAGGTTAGAAATTGAGTTGATTGTAGGTGTTCTGGAAGGATATTTAGCAGCCTTAGAAATCAAACTGACCTTAAGCGAAGAAATTAAGGAGTTGCAGAAAATGGATCCACAATTAGAGAAGATTCGTGAAAGAGTATTGATTGGGAAAGAAACTGGTTTTGTGATACAAGAAGATGGGTCACTTCGTTTTCAAGGACGATTGTGTGTACCGAACCAGATAGATTTAAAAAGAAGAATCATGAATGAAGCACATAATACCCTTTACTCTGTACATCCAGGTAGAAATAAGATGTATAAAGATCTTTGTGATATGTTTTGGTGGAGTAACATGAAACAAGAAATTGTAGAATTCGTTGCCAAATGTCTGACTTGCCAACAAGTAAAAATAGAACATCAGCGCCCTTCAGGACTTTTGCACCCTTTTGGATATACCCACTTGGAAATAGGAGTCGATAGCAATGGATTTTATTCTGGGGTTACCAACAACTCCTCAAGGGATGAATTCTATATGGGTTAAAGTGGATATGCTTACAAAAAGTGCTCATTTCTTAGCAATTCATAATACTTGGGATCTTCAGTGATTGGCAAGAAAGTATATTGAAGAGATTATTAGACTTCATGGAGTACCTAGTTCTATTGTGTCTGATCGATATTCCCGGTATGTGGCTAAGGTTTGGCAAAAGTTACAAAAATCATTGGGTATACAATTGAACATTAGTACATCCTTTCACTCAGCTACAGATGGCCAGACTGAGAGAACAATTCAAACATTAGAAGACTTGTTACGAGCTTAATTGTGTTTTAGAGTTTATAAGGTTCATGGGAAAAACATTTGCCATTAATAGAATTCTCCTATAACAATAGTTACCATGCTAGCATTAATATGGCACCAGCTCTTTATGGACGAAAATGTAGAACCCCTTTATGTTGGAGCGACATAGATGAATCGAAGATAATCGGACCTGAAATGATACAAGAAACATCTGACAAGGTTCGAATCATTCAGGAGAAAATGAGAACTGCACAGAGTCGTCAGAAAAGTTTCGTTGACTTTAAAAGAAGACGTGTAGAATTTTCCGTTGGTGAGTCAGTATTTCTAAAGGTTTCCCCTACCAGAGGAGTAGTGAGTTTGGTAAAGCAAGAAAACTTTGTCCTAGGTACATTGGACCATTTGAGATTATCGAGAAAATTGGGAACGTAGCTTACCGATTAGCACTCCCTAGTAAATTTTCTCGAATTCATAATGTGTTCCGCGTTTCACTTTTACGTCGATATATACCAGACTCATCCCATGTCATTAATATACCCCCTGTTAGAGTTGAAGAAGATTTGACTTATGAAGAACAACCTGTTCAAATTCTAGATCATAAAGACAAGATACTACGCAACAAAGTAATTCCTTTAGTAAAGGTGTTATGGTCTAATCACTTCGAAATAAAAGCTGCATGGGAAGTCCAACAGGATATGCGAGACAAGTACCCCCACCTATTTTAAGGTAACTTTAAGTTTCGAGGACGAAACTTCTTTTAAAGAGGGGATAATGTAATAACCGGGAAAAAAGAGAATTTTTTTATGAGTATATTTGTGGCGGATTGAAGGTTAAAGTATGATTATAAGATAACCTAGTCCCTAAGATCTTATATGCGTTAGTTTGTCGTTTATATGATTATTTTAGGTAAAGTTATGTGTTTCCTTACTCAGGGCAAGTTATATGTGCATACATATATCATTTATAATAACATTATAGTTTATAAAGTACTTTAAGGTTCAAAGATTAATAAAATTAGTAATCACTAGTTTATAAGCTTATAAGTAAATCTAATAGGATTTTTAGTAAGTAACGCATAAACCTAGAATGCTCCTAACTAAAAAACGGTTAAGCTAATGACCAACGTAATTTAGTTTTTGGAATCGTCACTAATGATTTTACTTAAGGACGGACAATCGCTAACCATTTTAAGACAAATATGTAAGATACAATATTAGTGGGTTTCGGATTAAACAAATTCTTGACACTTGGCGATTTGTAGTTGAGTTCTATGTTAGTTAGATAATGAAACAATCATCTATGTTACGGAAGTGTGCGTGAGATAAAGATGGTGCTTTTCTCCTTGTGTTGCGTGAACAAATGAAATGGTATTAACTGACTTAAGCTCACCAAAACCAAATTGACTTTTTCCTTCCAAACACTATAAATACCGGCCATCATACAATATTTTTGACAGGAGCCACGGAGTAAGAGAAAATAAAAGAGAGAATAAAATGAGAGATAAGAGGAAGTTGATACGAGCCGTTTAAAGATTGTTGTTTAGGTACATTCTTGAATACCCCTTCTTAATGTTGTTTTGCTACAATG
Source organism: Beta corolliflora (assembly GCA_947648045.1). NCBI lineage: Eukaryota > Viridiplantae > Streptophyta > Magnoliopsida > Caryophyllales > Amaranthaceae > Beta > Beta corolliflora. The sequence goes on along the minus strand of CANSZD010003040.1, from coordinate 316,017 downwards.
TGTTGTTATATTAACCTTTTTAGATAAACTATTAGTATTAAAAATAGTTTTGCCTTAATAGTAAAGGTGTATTGTGATTTGCAAATAATGTGTTTATAATGCAAATGGTATTGTTACGTTATGATTTATATGCAATGTGATTCTAAAATTACTATCATATGTGGTAACAATGATGTTATATAAAGACGTTACTATGATAAAATGAAATGGAGGTTTGTGGAAAGAATTATATATATGCGGAGTGACGTACGTCAATGTAGTGGTGTGCACACGGAAGTGTCAGGAGAGGCTAAAGGCCTGAAAATATTATTATCCGGAGTGACGTACGTCATTGTAGGGGTGTGCACGCGAGATTTGTCGGGAGAAACTAAAACAAAAGATTATATATAATCATAAGTTCATAACTGATTATTTTATATAATTATCTACAAAGTGTTTTTACATGGTATTGGGAATGTTTTGGAAACCTGTGGGTTAACTGTTATAAAATATTTTGTTTTTAGGTACCAGTAATGGGAATGGGCATGGAGTGAGGATCATATAAAATATTAGGATTAATATACTATATGTTGTTATCTCGTGTTTTATAATATTAGTATCATGTTTATTTTGTCTTCACCTAGTATTTATGTTGTTAGGAATACGGCGATAATGTCGTGTAAACTCTATAATATCTTATAAGAATGAATAAGATATAATATTTGGTTTGATCCTGGTACTGGCATGTAAAGTTTCATTATTATAATTATATAAAATACAGGGCGTTAAATTTTGGTATCAGGGCCACTTTTAAAAATAATATAATATTATAAATAAAAGTAAATCTAATAAAATATTAATAATTGCATTAGTAACCTATTTGAGAGAAAGGGTTGGGGTATTTGTAGTTTATTGCTTATTAATGTTATTTCATGATATTTATCATGTGTTTTTATTATCTTAGAATGGCAGGGCCAATCAGTCCACGAGCACTAACTATGGATCCTGATTATAGCATCATGGATCACATCAATCGTTTAGCCAGAGCTATTAATGAGTTTAATACTCACTACCCAGAATGTTGAATGACTATACCCTATTTTACTTTTGCTTTAATAGAAACACTTCCAATGAATGCCCCATGGGACTCCTTTAAAATAAAGTATAGTGACCTACTAGTTAATGGATTTCCAAACTGGGAGAAGTACTTAAGGTTTGGACTAGGTAAGGCACGATGGACTCCGACTTTTGAAGAACTATATGGAGAATTACTGGCTTATGAGAGAGACCATATGGTATTTGTGTTTGATGACGGGTTAGAATCATGTGCAAGTATTGATCTTAACAAGGACCAGGGTGCACCGGGAGAAGATGGCACTGACTAAGCAGAATATCGGGCTTAAAAGACTTATTTATATGTTAGGTGTCAACCATTTTTTTCTATATATACATGTTGACACTGGCTTAAGGTGATGTAGGGTGCATGTTTTGTTGTTTTCACTGGTTGAATAGAAATAGGTTTTGTTTGTATATGTAATGTACTAACTCTGCTATCTATAATTCTATTCATATATATATATATATATATATATATATATATATATATATATATATATATATATATATATATATATATATATATATATATATATATATATATATATATATATAGTGTGTGTGTGTGTGTGTGTGCTGGTTTGTTTATTATGCTCTTATTCATTTCACAAATGATATACTAACTTAACTGTAATTCTGCAATTAATAACCAATCTACACAAGAGAACCAACCTATCCCAAACCATGATAACGGAGAGGGAAATTGTAATTCCCCACAATTTTATGAATTTTATAAATTTATTTTAATGTATATCTATATATATTTTAGTATTTAAATAATTAATTTCTTAAAGTGTTGACTATTTTAATGTCAAAGGGATTATTTAATGTTTTTCAATAATCAAATATTTTATTTAGTCATCCTTCGAAAGTTATTTAATAGTTTAATTATTTTTGAGTTGGAGTATAAAAGATTTTAAAGATGGGTTAGAGGAGTCCAATTCAACTCAAGCACCCAATCAACTAATTTTTTAAAGGCCAAACATAATTCCTTAAGCCCACAAGGGTTACTTATATAAACCCCATGATAACCCAAAAAATCCACACACTAAATTACTCACCCTAATTTTCCTCTCCTCTTTTTCTTTCTCTCTCCTCCACCGGTTTTCTCTCCCCTTCCCCTTCGATTTCTTTCTATCCCTCTCGGTCCTCACTCGGCGGCATCCGGCAGACGACTGCCACCATTCACCGGCAGCAGTAGCCGGCGGCAGCAGCGCCACCTCTCCTTTGTCGTGCCTTTCTCCTCCTTCCTCTCTTCTTGGTTTATTTCTTCCTCCTTTATAAAATTTTAATGTTAGGATTATGTTTAAAGTATTGTTTTAATATTTTCATAATTAAAGTTTGTAACTTTGATGATTTAACTATAGATTTCAGATTATATGTTTAGTATAGCAAAGTAATTAAATTTCAGATTTATTAAATATGTTCAAATTAGGGTTTTAAGCATCAAAGCATGGACTTTTAATGTTTTAAGAGTTGAAAATTATAGTACTATATTATTTATGAAAATTGAGTACTCTAATGTTTATGATTATGTTAGAGTGACTTTTAAAGGGTTTTAAACATGTTATAAGTTGCTGGAATTTTTATTAGTATGCTTATGATGGAGTTTTAAATATCAAAGTATGGATTTTTTGTGGTTTTTAATGACTAGTATGGTAGTACTATACTAAGAGACATTAATAGTTGAAGTTTTGATGTTTAAAAAGGTTTTTAAATACTTTTAAAGAGGGTTTAAAATATTTAAAGTTGCTGGACATTTATTTGAGTATTTATTATTGGTTGTGTTGGTATTTGGTAGGCGGAGAATATTCTCTAGGCGATTTCTAAGGTTGATAAAGTGGCCTCTCATATTGTCTAAATAAGGTACGTACATACCTATGTGTTAGTAGACTAGTATCATGTCCTAAGAGTAGAATTGATGTAGTAACATGTATAGGGAACATTTTTATAGTTCATGTATGGTTTATATTCAAGTGGACTTGCATGTTTTATGCCGTTGTGTGAAGCATGTTGCCGATGTTGGTTATAATAGGTTTGTATGGATGGTTGATGCAAGCATGTGGGATTGAGAACTTTATTTTATTAATTCACCTGAGGCATTAATATTTATATTGTTTATTGGATCATGAATTGGATCATGGTGTTCCCTTTGGATTATTTATTATATTTACTTTATGAGGACCGTGAGCGTTATTTGGTAAGTTGATCAACAAATAAATATTGGTGGGTTATCGAAATAAGTATTGGAATTATTCTTGGATTATTTAAGTAGTTGATCACCTTATCTAATCCTAAGATAAATATGGAAGTTTTGTGTATCCATGATATTTATGTTGGTTGTCTTACTTTGTGAGTCACACAAGTAAATAAATTATTAATAACTTAAAGTGGAAAGTGAATAGCAATAAGCTTTAGACTTGTGCACGTCTAAAGTGTTGGACTAGTATGAGTTGGAGTACATGGTGGTAGCCCATGGCTTTTCTTGGGACAGGATTGATCACCGTGTCTTATTTTATTTAAATTAGTACATGGATATCGTTGGTCGTGGGAGTACGGAGTCGCGCCCGTACTTCGTCTTCTAAGTTGAAGACTGGTTTGGTTTGGACAACTATTTCCATTGCTTATTCAATCTAATTCTAATTAACTTATTGGTTTTGGAGTCTAGTTCAGTATAGTCAATCTGTCGTGTTATTATATTATTATTATTTCTGCTGTAATGTTTATTAGTATCATGTTAGGTTTTATATTTTATTTATTATGTAGTACTCAGCTTTGCTGATTACGTGCTTTTGTGTATGTCGATCATGGCTGTGCCTTATTGATCCTGTGATGACCCATTTGGTGAGCAGTCTCTCAGGATCAATAGAGCATCGACCATTCCAGGTCTGATGATGATGCATCGTAGGTTCGGGTTTCGTAGAGAGCTTGTGTTTAGCTTTAATACTTATATAGTTTGATTTTAATTGTGGTTTGAGTAGTTGACTTTTGAGTTGGTTGACTTTTGGTTTGGTTTTTGGAGTTGACTTATGGTTGACTAAGTTATTAAGTTTTCAAAGTTATTTATTTATTTTCGCTGTAAAATTCTGAGTAAGCCGATACGTTATCACACGGGCGATAATACTTTGATAATTTTCTAAGTTTCATATGAAAAAGGTATTTTGGAAAATAGAGAATTGTCGGGGTGTTACAAAGTGGTATCTTGGAGCTTAGATTTTTATTGGCCTTTCGTGTCAATCTTATATTTTTTAGGCGCCTAGTTACTTAAAATGAATTTCATAGAAAACGAGCTCCTACTTATTCGTTGTGCTTAAATCGTTTTATAAAGTCTAAACATGTTTCAGAAAGGATTCTTCAAAAAGGATTCAATTTTTTTTAGGTTCGAAATTTTTAGTAGGTTCGATTTTTTTTTTAAAAAGTCCGAATTTTTCTTTATTATTCATTTTTTTCCGGTTCTTTCTTATATTTTTCAAAAATTATATATATAATTTATTAATTATTTATTTTAGTACTTCTAGTTTATTTTAGTTACTTTATAAATTTTGTGAGAGATGGGTAGTATAGGAAGGGCATATAGGATAGAAATATTATATGTCTGCATTTAAATATTTAGTTCAGCATGTTTATGTTTTCTGCCCTGCTTAACTGTTTAATGTTATTCCTAGATTTAAATTATTTGTTTATTCTTGCCTATTATTTATTGTTGGGAGTATACGCTAAGTGAGGGTATTATTTATTCTAGATGTCGTGTTCATCAGTTAACAGACCCCTAGATATGACTGATAGAGAAGCTACCCGAGTAGGAAGCTACTTCAACCCTATTGTACTGAGTGATGATGAGTATGATGTGGAGTCTAATAGTGATAGCTACACCAGCTTAGATGTTGTTATGCATCGTGTGTCGAAAGTAGACATCCCTTATAGCGACGATGAGGTCATTCAGGAGTTCGATCATGCTAAAGGGCAGACCCGAAAGGACATCTACAATGCTATTATGAGGACTGATCTGGTCGGTGATAGTGATTCAGAGTAGGATAAGGATGTACCTCAACCAAAAAGGGTTCGAAGATCTAGTAGAGTTAGAAATTCAGGTTATTATTATAATAGTGAAGACATTGAAAACTTTGAAGATGAGATGTTTACTCCAGAGAAGTATAAAGAAAATAAGGATAGGAATGATAATGTAACTCCATAGAGTATTTACTTATGTTCTAAGATTAGTATTTGAATAAGTAGCTAAGCTACGATGGTTTAAATTTCCTTCTTAAGCATCTTTATATTGTTGAGGAATAAGTTGGTTATTTTGGATTGGAAAAATATTCTTATTATTGTTGAGGATTAAGTTGGTTATTTTGGATTGGAAATATATTCTTATTATCGTTTGAGGAATAAAAGTTATTATTCATTTATTTGAGTTGAGTGAGAATATATTTTAGTACGCGAAAGGGAAATATTCTATTTAATTATTGTGATTGGTTTCACTTGATCCTTATGTGATTATTAATGTGAATATTTATTCATACGTGAATATATGATTGTTATGGTTCATATTGTGTGAACTTAGTGTTTTTGTAATTCCATAAGAATTGTATTTTGATGCGACCTTGTATGGTCAAATCGATTGATGCCTTCATAGAGAATGGCAAGTAAGTTGTGAATCGAAACCTAAAGTAGATTTACGTTAAATTTCAGGTCGCGAAGTAGAATGACAAACAACGATACTGCCTTAGCCTCTGCTATTCGCTTATTGGCAGAGGAATTGACTCAAGAAAGGGCTGAGCGTCCTGATCCGGCAGGGGATATGTTTGAAAGACTAGCTAAGATTAAGCCATGATACTTTAAGCGGCAAGTTGACCCTACATTCTTAGAGAGCTGGATTAGGGAGTTCGATAAAATTTTCGGGGCTGTGAATTGTCCTGAGGCTATGAAAGTAGGTAAGGTTGTGTTGTATCTGAAGGATGAGGCTGACTTATGGTGGAAGGAAAATATAGTTAGACTTAGTGTTGTGGAAGGGTTTAATTGGGATTCCTTTATTGCTGCTTCAAGGGGAAAATTTTACCCTACATTTATGAGAAAGCAAAAGGCTCAAGAGTTCATAAACCTTAGGATGGGGAGTATGACCATTTATGAGTACTATAGCAAGGTCATAGCATTATCTAGATTTGCACCTGAGGTTGTAGCTACTGAGGAGCTGAAAGCTCAGAGATTTGAGCAAGGTTTGACTGAGGAAATTCAATTGGGGCTAGGTGGTGAGACCTTTGCGTCCTTAGATGTTGTTTATGGGAGAGCTACCCATATTTATGGTCTTCAGTCGAGGCGTGATAAGAAGAATGTTGTAGTGGGTGAGGAAAGAAAAGATTTCAATGCTGGAGGAAGTCAGGGGAACTTTAAGAAGAATATGAATGGGAATTTCCAAGGAAGGAATGGCCAAGGTTTTAATGGTAAGGGCCAGTCTGAGAGAAGTTACAACTGTGAGAGGTGTAACAAGAACCACCCTGGTAGAGACTGTAAAGGAGACTTAGTGTCCTATCATTACTGCCAAAAGAAGGGGCATAGAGAGTTTGAGTGCTTCACCAAGCAGAAGAAAGAGCAGAATGGTAATGGGCATGGTAGTCAAGGAAGGTATGGGTTCAACCAATCGGGCAACCAAGGGTCGAAGCCCATAGGGTCGCAGAACAATCAAGGAAGCTACTGTAAGCCTGCTAGTGAGAACAATAACAACAACTAGAGCAAAGCTCAGGGGAAGCTGTTCCTGATGAGTCGCAATGAAGCTGAGAAATCTGCCGGCATAGTTTCTGGTACTTTTTCTATTAACTCCGTTCTCGTTAAAGCATTATTTGATTTTGGAGCGACCTATTCATTTATTTCGTCGTCCATTGTAAAAAGTTTGGGGTTAGTAGAATTTGTAGTAATTGAGTTGCCTATAAGTATACCTACTGGAGAAGTTATTAGGTGTACTAAGTTATATACAGACTTACCTTTGAAGATAGTAGACTGTGTTTTTCCTTCTAACCTGATAGAGTTCAATCTGGGAGACCTAGACGTTATTCTGGGGATGAATTGGTTAGGTTTCTATAAAGCCAAGATAGATTGTGAAGCTCAGAAGGTAGTGCTAAGAAGCCCTTTAGGGAAGTTAACTTCATACCGACGATTTAGGAAGCCTAAGAATTTTGGGGTCATTTCCGCAATGCAAGTGAAGAAGTTGGTAAAGAAGGGGTGCGAGTTATTCTTCTGTAGTGTACGAGGTGTGAGCAAAGAGGTTGAATTGAAGATTGAGGACGTACCAATTGTGAATGAGTTTATGGATGTGTTTCCAAGCGAGATTTCTGGTATGCCGCCTAAGAGAGCCGTTGAGTTCACCATAGACTTAGTTCCTGGTACTGCACCTATTTCTAAGGCACCGTATAGAATGGCACCTCCTGAGATGAGCGAGTTGAAGACGCAATTGGAAGAATTGTAGGAGAAAGGTTATATTAGGCCTAGTACGTCACCTTAGGGAGCTCCTGTGTTATTTGTGAAGAAGAAAGATGGGAGTATGAGATTGTGCATTGACTATAGGGAGTTGAACAATGTAACCATTAAGAATAAGTATTCTTTGCCTAGGATAGATGACCTGTTCGATCAGTTGAATGGAGCAAGTGTGTTTTCGAAGATTGATTTACGTTCGGGGTATCACCAATTGAAGGTAGCTGATAAGGATATACCTAAGAATGCGTTTAGGACGCGTTATGGTCATTATGAATTCACTGTGATGCCGTTTGGACTGACCAATGCTCCGGCCATATTTATGGACTTGATGAATAGGATATTCCATGAGTTCTTGGATAAGTTCGTTGTGGTGTTCATTGATGACATTTTGATCTATTCGAAGAGTGAAGAAGAGCATGATGAGCATTTGAGGATAGTTTTGGAGACACTTAGGCAGAACCAGTTGTATGCAAAGTTCTCTAAGTGTGAGTTTCGATTGGAGAAAGTAGACTTTTTGGGTCCTTATGTGTCAAAAGAAGGAGTGTCTGTGGATCCTGCGAAGATTCAAGCTGTTAGTGAGTGGCCTACACCGGAGAATGTGTCAGATATTAGGAGTTTTCTGGGATTAGATGACTATTATAGAAGATTTGTGAGAGATTTCTCGAAGATAGCGAGGCCGATGACCAATCTGATGAAGAAAGAATCAAAGTTCGAGTGGAGTGATAAGTGCGAGGAAGCTTTTCAGACTTTGAAGGAGCGTTTGACCTCCGCACCTGTTTTAACCCTACCCGACGGAAATGAAGGATTCGAGGTATATAGTGATGCTTCGAAGAATGGTTTGGGATGTGTTCTACAGTAGAATGGGAAGGTGATCGTGTATACGTCGCGTCAGTTGAAACCGTATGAGTCTAATTATCCTACCCATGACCTAGAGTTAGCTGCTATTGTATTTGCCTTGAAGATTTGGAGACATTATCTATATGGGGTGACTTACAAGATCTTTACTGATCATAAGAGTTTGAAGTAAATTTTCACCCAGAAGGATCTCAATATGAGGTAGATAAGATGGTTGGAATTGATTAAGGACTATGACCTAGATATCCAATATCATGAGGGGAAGGCGAATGTAGTCGCCGATGCTTTGAGTAGGAAGTCGAGCCATAGCGTGAATGCGTTGGTAGTTCCTGAGGAATTGTACCGAGATATGCAAAGGCTTAGCCTAGAAATTCTAAAACCTAGGGAGATCGAGGCAAGATTGAGTGCTTTGTCATTGGGATTGTCAGTTTTTTATGAGATCAAAGAGGGTCAAGTTGAAGACGAGCACCTAGATAAGATTAAGGAGAAGATGAAGCAAGGCAAAGAAGTTGACTTTATGATTCATGATGATGGAAGTTTGAGGTTCAAGGGAAGGTGGTGTCTACCACAAAAGTGTGAAGAGCTTAAGAGGAAGCTTATGGAAGAGGGGCATAATACTCCATATTTTGTGCACCCTGTGGGTGATAAGTTGTATAAGGATCTTAAGGAGATTTATTGGTGGCCGAATATGAAGCGTGAAGTCGCTGAGTTCGTGTCAAAGTGTCTGACCTGTCAGAAGGTAAAGATCGACCATAAGAGACCAATGGGAAAGGTTCAATCCTTAAAAGTTCTTGGATAGAAGTGGAATTCTATATCGATGGACTTTGTGACTGCTTTGCCAAAGACGAGAAATGGCAATGATACTATTTCGGTTATCGTGGACCGTTTGACGAAGTCTGCCGTGTTCGTTTCGATCAAAGATACATGGAAGAAGAAGCAACTTGCCAAGACGTATATCAAGCACGTGGTGAGACTGCATGGAGTCCCGACGGACATTATTTCAGATCGTGATTCGAGATTCCTCTCGAAATTTTGGCAAAAGGTCTAGTTGAATCTGGAACAACGTTGAAGATGAGTATTGCGTTTCATCCTGCGACCGATGGTCAGACTGAGAGGACCAATCAGACTATGGAAGATATGTTGAGAGCGTGCACAATTGATTTCCAAGGAAGTTGGGAAGATCACTTGGATTTGATTGAATTATCATACAACAATAGTTACCATGCGAGTATCAAGATGGCTCCATTTGAGGCATTGTATGGAAGGAAGTGTAGAAGTCCCATTTGCTGGAATGATTTTAGTGAGAATGTAGTGTTGGACACAGAATTTATTAAGGAGACTGTTAAGAATGTAAAGTTGATTCAAGTTAGATTTCAAGCTGCTCAAGACAGGCAGAAAAGTTATGCTGATTTGAAGCGAAGAGAAGATGAATTCGCGGTTGGTGATAAGGTGTTTTTGAAAGTATCACCGACCAAAGGAGTGATGAGATTTGGTAAGAAGGGAAAATTTAGTGCTAAGTATGCCGGCCCATATGAGATTTTGCAAAGAATTGGGAAGGTAGCCTATAAGTTGGCTTTGCCAATGGAATTTGAGAAGATGCATGATGTGTTTCACATTTCTAAACTTAAGAGATATATCCCTGATGAGAATCATGTTTTGGAGCCTGAAAGAATTCAAATCGATAGTAGCCTCACATATGAGGAAAGACTTGTGAAAATTTTGGATAGAAAGGTGCGTAGTACACGCAATCGTGAAAGTGCTTTGGTCTAACCATGAGTCTGAAGAGGCGACGTGGGAAGCCGAAGATGAAATGAAGAAGAAATATCCTGAGTTATTCATTGAGGTGAGTTACGAGGGCGTAACTCATTTTCTTTAAGGGTGGTAGAATGCGATAGAATTTCGCGCTTTTTACCTTATTTTATGGTATTTTTCGGCATTTTTATGCTTATTTTGGTGGTTTGCACATGTTGGTGCAAAATAAATTGGTTCTCCGCATAGAAAAATGTGTTCATGAATAACACAAGTGATTTTAAAGTTGGTAAAAGTGTGCACAGGTTGTGACACAAGTATTTCCAGATGGAAGTTTGAGTCAAAATTTTGAAACTGTGAGGGTTTTCGTGCCAAGTTTCGGGACGAAACTTCTTTTAAGAGGGGTAGACTGTAATCCCCCACAATTATTTTATGAATTTTATAAATATATTTTAATGTATATTTATATATATTTTAGTATTTATATAATTAATTTCTTAAACTGTTGACTATTTTAAAGTCAAAGGGATTATTTAATGTTTTTAAATAAATAAATATTTTATTTAGTCATACTTTGAAAGTTATATAATAGTTTAATTATTTTTGAGTTGGAGTATAAAAGATTTTAAAGATGGTTAGAGGAGCCCAATTCAACTCAAGCACCCAATCAACTAATTTAAAAAGTCCAAACACAATTCCCTAACCCCATAAGGGTTACCTATATAAACCCCATGAGAACCCAAAAAATATCCCACACTAAATTACTCACCCTAATTTTCCTCTCCTTTTTTTCTTTCTCTCTCCTCCACCGGTTTTCTCTCCCCCTCCCCTTCGGTTTCTTTCTTTCTCTCTCGGTCCTCACTCGGCAGCATCCGGCCGACCACCGCCACCGTTCACCGACAGCAGCAGCCGACGGCAGCAACGCCGCCTCTCCTTTGCCGTGTCTTTCTCCTCCTTCCTCTCTTCTTGGTTTATTTTTTCCTCCTCTATATTATTTTAATGTTAGGTTTATGTTTTAAGTATTGTTTTAATATTTTCATGATTAAAGTTTGTAACTTTGATGATTTAAATATAGATTTCAGATTATATGTTTAGTATAGCAAAATAATTAAATTTCAGATTTATTAAATATGTTTAAGTTAGGGTTTTAAGCATCAAAGCATGGATTTTTAATGTTTTAAGAGTTGGAAATTGTAGTACTATATTATAATTTATGAAAATTGAGTACTCTAATGTTTATGATTATGTTAGAGTGACTTTAAAGGGTTTTAAACATGTTATAAGTTGCTGGAATTTTTATTAGTATGGTTATGATGGAGTTTTAAATATCAAAGTATGGATTTTTGGGGGTTTTTAATGACTAGTATGTTAGTTCTATAATAGGAGACATTAATAGTTGAAGTTTTGATGTTCAAAAAGGTTTTTAAACACTTTTAAAGAGGGTTTAAAATATATTAAAGTTGCTGGAAATTTATTTGAGTATTGATTATTGGTTGTGTTGGTATTTGGTAGGCGGAGAATATTTTCTAGGTGATTTCTAAGGTTGATAAAGTGGCCTCTCATGTTGTCTAGTATCATGTCCTAAGAGTAGGATTGATGTAGTAACATGTATAGGGAACTTTTTATAGTTCATGTGTGGTTTATATTCAAGTGGAATTGCATGTTTTATGCTGTTGTGTGAAGCATGTTGCCGATGTTGGTTATAATATGTTTGTATGGATGGTTGATGCAAGCATGTGGGATTGGGAACTTTATTTTATTAATTCACCTGAGCGATTAATATTTATGTTGTTTATTGGATCATGAATTGGATCATGTTGTTCCCTTTGGATTATTTATTATATTTACTTTATGAGGACCGTGGGCCTTATTTGGTAAGTTAGATATTCACCTATGGAAAGGTTGGTTGATTGTTGACTTAGATCAACAAATAAATATTAGTTGGTTATCGAACTAAGTATTGGAATTATTCTTGGATTATTTGAGTTGTTGATCACCTTATCTAATCCTAAGATAAAAATGGAAGGTTTGTGTATCCATGATATTTTAGTTGGTTGTCTTACTTTGTGAGTCACACAAGTAAATAAATTATTAATGACTTAAAGTGGAAAGTGAATAGCAATAAACTTTAGACTTGTGCACGTCTGAAGTGTTGGACTAGTATGAATTGAAGTACATGGTGGTAGCCCATGGCTTTTCTTGGGACAGGATTGATCACCGTGTCCTATTTTATTTAAATTAGTACCTCGATATCGTTGGTCGTGGGAGTACGGAGTCGCGCCCGTATTTCGTCTTCTAAGTTGAAGACTGGTTTTGTTTGAACAACTCTTTCCATTACCTATTCAATCTAATTCTAATTAACCTATTGGTTTTGGAGTCTAGTTCAGTATAGTCAATCTGTCATGTTATTATATTATTATTATTTCTGCTTTAATGTTTATTAGTATCATGTTAGGTTTTATATTTTATTTATTATGTAGTACTCAGCTTTGCTGATTACGTGCTTTTGTGTATGTCGATCATGGATGTGCCTTATTGATCCTGTAATGACCCATTTGGTGAGCAGTCTCTTAGGATCAATAGAGCATCGCCCATTCCAGGTCTGAAGATGATGCATCGTGGGTTCGGGTTTCGTGGAGAGCTTGTGTTTAGCTTTAATACTTTTATAGTTTGATTTTAATTGTGGTTTGAGTAGTTGACTTTTGAGTTGGTTGACTTTTGGGTTGGTTTTTGGAGTTGACTTATGGTTGACTAAGTTATTAAGTTTTCAAAGTTATTTATTTATTTCCGTTGCAAAATTCAGAGTAAGCCGATACGTTATCACACGGGCGATAATACTTTGATAATTCTCTAAGTTTTATATGAAAAAAGTATTTTGGACAATAAAGAATTGTCGGGGTGTTACAGAAATGTTAGGGAAGTCACATCACTTTTATTTGAAATGCTTAAAAACAACAAAAACCATGAAGAAGAAGAAAGTGCAAGGTATTTTAGAAAGATGGATAGTTATAATCCTAAAACCTATGATGGAAAGCCTAACCCTGTAGAGTTTGAGGATTGGTTAAGAAGTATGGATAAGTTGTTTGATGCTATAAGTTGTCCTGAAAAATGAAAATTAGGATGCTGTTTATTATCTAGTTGGGCAGGCAGACCTTTGGTGGGAAACTATTATGATTGATTCTTGCGCCTAAACTAGCATTTTTGGATGAAGAAATAATGAAGATTTTGGATGGACTCAGTTGAAAGACCAAAATTTTACCCGTCAGCCTTGAAAAGACATAAAGAGGAAGAATTTAATCAATTAGAGCAAGGTAATAGGTCTGTTATAGAGTATGCAGCAAAGTTTATGGAATTGTCTCGATTTGCACCACACCTAGTAGCAACTGAGGAGTTAAGATTAAATAAGTTTGAGAGGGGTCTTGATTGGGAACTCCGTGACTGACTTTCCACCCGTAGTTGCCATAGCTACCAAGAGATGTATGATAAGGCAGCAAACGCTGAGAGAATAATTAAAGAAAGAGAGGCAGAAGATGCAGTGCATAAAAGGAAGTAGGAAGGAACACGCACTATAAATAGAAATTTTTCAGAAAAGGCCTAATATCGGGAATACAAAACCCTTTGTACCTCCAAGCCACTATAAAAACCCCCTTGTGTAAAATGTGGTTATCTCAACCATTCAATCGGAAAATGTAGGTTTGCAAATAATCGTTGCTACACTTGTGGGAGTCCATATCACTTAAGAAAGGATTGCCCTTTAGAGAGAGGTAGAATGACAAATATGAAAGTAATGACACCTAATCCCTATACCTCAAAACCTACCTCTAAACCCCAAGGTGGAGCTATTCAATGTCAAAATCCGACCTCTGGTCGTGTGTTTATGATAAATCCACAAGAGGTCGAAAACTCAAGTGAAGTAGTTACGGGTAACATTTCTATAAACTCTTCCCCGATACATGTTTTATTTCCCATTCGTTTATATCCATAACCATGTCTAAAGTGAGTCAAATTTAGAATTTTGCATTAGCCTCCCTACAAGAAATATTCCCGTGTCAAACTATATATAAAAATTGTCCTTTAAGCATAGAGGGAAATATATTTCATGCTGACCTAATTCAATTTGACCTTAAGGGATTTGATGTTATCTTAGTAATGGATTGGATTTATAAACATCGTGCTATAGTAGACTGTCAAAAGCAATATGTAACCTTGGTAAATTATGAAGAAAAGGTAGTCACATTTCAGAATAATAAGACAACACTAGAATCTAGAATCATTTCTTTTCTGCAAGCACAAAAGATGTTGAGACAAGGTTGTAGATACCTTTGTGATGTTGTTAGTACTGAAAAATCTGAACCTAAAATTTCTGACATCCCTGTTGTTAGAAAATTCTAAGATGTCTTCCCTGAGGAAATTGTAAATATGCCTCCACAAAGAGAAATTTATTTCACCATTGAGCTAGTACCTGGGGTAGCACCTATCTCAAAAGCACCATATAGAATGGCACCTGCAGAATTAAAGGAAGTGAAGATACAACTTGATGAGTCATTGGAAAAAGGATATATTAGACCGAGTATATCACCGTGGGGAGCACCTGTTTTATTTGTAAAGAAAAAAGATGGAACCCTAAGCTTATGTATATACTATAGAGAACTTAACAAGATAACCATTAAAAATAAATATCCTTTGCCTCGTATAGATGACCTTTTTGACAAATTAAAAGGTGCATCGGTATTTTCAAAGATACACTTACGATCTGGATACCATCAATTAAGAATCAGGCCTTTAGATGTTCCAAAAACTGCTTTTAGAACGAGGTACGAACATTATGAGTTTCTCGTTATGCCTTTTGGTTTTACCAATGCCCCAACTATATTTATGGACCTTATGAATCAAGTTTTCAAACCTTACCTAGATCATTTTGTTATTGTGTTTATTGATGATATTATGGTGTATTCCAAAGTTAAGAAGGAGCACGAGGAACATTTGGGAATAGTTCTGGAGACTCTGAGAAAAAACCAATTATTTGCAAAATATAAAAAGTGTGAACTGGTTACATAAAATAGCATTTCTAGGGCATGTTGTGTCTAGAGAGGGTGTGCAAGTAGACTCCCAGAAAATAGAAGCAATCACTAATTGGCCTCGACCCACCAATGTGTCAGAAGTACGAAGTTTCCTAGGTTTAGCAGGATATTATCGTCGATTTGTAGAAAACTTTTCTCGAATTGCTCAAACTATCACAAACCTCAAAAGAAAAACTACGAAGTTTGAGTGGAGTGACAAGTGTGAAGTAGCATTCCAAGAACTGAAATTTCGTCTTACCACAGCTCCAATTCTTACTCTTCCTAGTGGCATCGAAGGTTTAGAAATATATAGTGATGCCTCCAAACAAGGGTTGGGATGTGCGTTGATGCAACATGGGAAAGTGATAGCTTATGCATCTCGTCAATTAAAACCTCACGAGCAGAATTACCCTACCCATGACCTTGAACTTGCCGCCATTATTTTTGCATTCAAAATTTGGAGACATTATCTATATGGGGTTAAGTGTAAAATTTACACGGATCATAAAAGCCTTAAATACATTTTCACCCAGAAAGATATAAACATGAGACAATGAAGGTGGTTAGAATTTATAAAGGATTATGAATTGGATATTCAATATCACCCTGGAAAGGCCAATGTGGTAGCCGATGCTATGCCGGAAAAATTACGCTACCCTCAACTTACTTACCATTCAGCTTGTTACCCAAAGAGAACTTCAGAGGTTAGAAATTGAGTTGATTGTAGGTGATCTGGAAGGATATTTAGTAGCCTTAGAAATGAAACCGACCTTGAGTGAAGAAATTAAGGAGTTGCAGAAAACGGATCCACAATTAGAGAAGATTCGTGAAAGAGTGTTGATTGGGAAAGAAACTGGTTTTGTGATACAAGAAGATCGGTCACTTCGTTTTCAAGGATGATTGTGTGTGCCGAACCAGATAGATTTTAAAAGAAGAATCATGAATGAAGCACATAATACCCTTTACTCTGTACATCCAGGTGGAAATAAGATGTATAGAGATCTTTGTGATATGTTTTGGTGGAGTAACATGAAACAAGAAATTGCAGAATTCGTTGCCAAATGTCTGACTTGCCAACAAGTAAAAATAGAACATCAGCGCCCTTCAGAAGTTTTGCAGCCTTTGGATATACCCACTTGGAAATGGGAGTCGATAGCAATGGATTTTGTTGTGGGGTTACCAACAACTCCTCAAGGGATGAATTTTGTATGGGTTATAGTGGATAGGCTTACAAAAAGTGCTCATTTCTTAGCAATTCATAATACTTGGGATCTTGAGCAATTAGCAAGAAAGTATGTTGAAGAGATTATTAGACTTCATGGGGTACTTAGTTCTATTGTGTCTGATCGAGATTCCCGATATGTGTCTAAGGTTTGGCAAAAGTTACATAAAGCATTGGGTACACAATTGAACATTAGCACAACCTTTCACTCAGCTACAAATAGCCAGACTGAGAGAACAATTCAAACTTTAGAAGACTTGTTACGAGCTTAATTGTGTTTTAGAGTTTATAAGGTTCATGGGAAAAACATTTGCCATTAATAGAATTCTCCTATAACAATAGTTACCATGCTAGCATTAATATGGCACCATATGAAGCTCTATATGGACAAAACCCATTATGTTGGGGCGACATAGATGAATCGAAGATAATCGAACCTGAAATGATACAAGAAACATCTGACAAGGTTCGAATCATTCAGGAGAAAATGAGAACTGCACAGAGTCGTCAGAAAAGTTACGCTAACCTTAAAGGAAGACGTGTAGAATTTTCCTTTGGTGAGTCAGTATTTCTAAAGGTTTCCCCTACCAGAGGAGTAGTGAGTTTTGGTAAAGCAAGAAAACTTCGTCCAAGGTACATTGGACCATTTGAGATTATCGAGAAAATTGGAAATGTAGCTTACTGATTAGCACTCCGTAGTGAATTTTCTCGAATTCATAATGTGTTCCACATTTCACTTTTACGTCGATATATACCAGACTCATCCCATGTCATTAATATACCCCCTGTTCGAGTAGAAGAAGATTTGACTTATGAAGAGCAACCTGTTCAAATTCTAGATCATAAAGACAAGGTACTACGCAACAAAGTAATTCCGTTAGTAAATATGTTACGGTCTAATCACTTCGAAACAGAAGCTACATGGGAAGTCGAACAGGATATGCGAGATAAGTACCCCCACCTATTTTAAGGTAACTTTAAGTTTCGAGGACGAAACATCTTTTAAAGAGGGGATAATGTAATAACTAGGAAAAAAGAGAATTTTTTTTATGAGTATATTAGTGGCGGATTGATGGTTAAAGTATGATTATTTTAGGTAAAGTTATGTGTT
Source organism: Beta corolliflora (assembly GCA_947648045.1). Lineage (NCBI taxonomy): Eukaryota > Viridiplantae > Streptophyta > Magnoliopsida > Caryophyllales > Amaranthaceae > Beta > Beta corolliflora. The sequence goes on along the minus strand of CANSZD010003040.1, from coordinate 298,457 downwards.
TTCTTGGCTTTGTGCATTTGTTCAAGGCAAGTTATATGTGCATACATATATCATTTATACTAACATTATAGTTTATAAAGTACTTTAAGGGTCAAAGATTAATAAAATTATCAATCACTAGCTTATAAGCTTATAAATATATCTAGTAGGATTTTTAGTAAGTAACGCATAAACCTAGAATGCTCCTAACTTTTAAACGGTTAAGCTAATGACCAACGTAATTTAGTTTTTGGAATCGTCACTAATGATTTTACTTAAGGACGGATAATCGCTACCCATTTTAAGACAATATGTAAGATACAATATTAGTGGGTTTTAGATTAAACAAATTATTGACACTTGGCGATTTGTAGTTGAGTTCTATGTTAGTTAGAGGATGAAACAATCATCTTTGTTACAGAAGTGTGCGTGAGATAAAGATGGTGATTTTCTCCTTGTGTTGCGTGAACAAATGAAATGGTATTAACCGACTTAAGCTCACCAAAACGTAATTGACATTTTCCTTCCAAACACTATAAGTACCGGCCAGCATACAATATTTTTGACAGGAGCCACGGAGTAAAAGAAAATAAAAGAGAGAATAAAAAGAGAGATAAGAGGAAGTTGATACGAGTCGTTTATAGATTGTTGTTTAGGTACATTCTTGAATACTCCTTCTTAATGTTGTTTTGCTACAATGTGTTATTATATTAACCTTTTTAGATAAACTATTAGTATGAAAAATAGTTTTGCCTTAATAGTAAAGGTATATTGTGATTTGCAAATAATGTGTTTATAATGCAAATGGTATTGTTACGTTATGATTTATATACAAGGTGATTCTAAAATTACTATCATATGTGGTAACAATGATGTTATATAAAGATGTTACTATGATAAAATGAAATGGTGGTTTGTGGAAAGAATACTAGCCATATATGCACGATATGCGTGCGAAATCATTTTCAAAATTAAATTAATTAGCACTATGATTACATAATCTAGTATTAGGTTGAGGCTTTAAGCAAGAATGTGGATACTTGCTAGACTGATATCAGAAGTGGGAGAAGATCAGGGTAGTTTCCTATAGTGTTGTTGTTGCAGTTATTCATTTCCATATAATAAGAGATTTTTTTTTTAAAAAAAGAATCAGATGAGGATTGTAGAAACTGATAACTTGGGCTGTTTTTTTGTTATGCCTTTTTAAAATGAGGTATTTAGTTTCTTTTTTATTTTTTTCCTTTTTTTTTTTATTTTTCGGTGTCCTACCCCTATTGCCTTATAGAATAGAGATATATGCTGTTTTTTTGGGAGGGGGTCACTAGAGGAAAAAAGCCCAAGGGCTGCGGTCAAAAGGGGCCCAAGGGCTGCGTTTTTTGACCGCAGCCATTGGACTAGCAGCCCTTGGCATTTAGGAAGGGCTGCGGTTAAAAACCGCAGCCCTTGACGCGTTAAGGGCTGCGGTTTTTGCCAGAACCGCAGCCCTTGTGACCCAAAAAAAATAAAAAAAAAAAATTTTTTTTTTTTGCATTTTTTTGTCCTAAATGTTCCCAAACAGTTATATATATATATATATTAGTATCATAAATTATGCTTTTTTACACAAATATAGAGAAAACAATAACTGAATTACATTAGTTTGAGGTTGCCCTCAAGTGTTCGAATTGCAATACATGAGCAGGATCACAAAAACAAACTAGCATTACAACAACTCCACCAAGACTAGCATCCGGATACCTCGAAAGCAACTTCTCTGGAGCTGATAGAACCTGGGCAAATAAAACCAAAATCGATATAATTTGGAGGTGAACCGGGGGTGTCGGGGGGCAACAGGGGGTGCTTGGGGTGCTCGTTGGGTAGTGGGGGGCCGGGAGGTGTAGCAGGGGGTAGGGGTGCGGGGCAGGGGGTGTCTGGGTCAGGGGGGGTGTAGCAAGGGGGGCAAGCAGGGGGAGCAGGGGGGTGCTTGGGGTAGGGTGTCTTCTGGGCGGTGGGGGGTGTAGCGGGGGGGGCGGGTGCGGGGCGCGGGGGTGGTCTTGGGTCAAGTGGGGGTGTAGCAAGGGGGGGAGCTGGGGGGCAGGGCTTAAAACGATGACTAAATGCTAGAATTTTGTCTTAAAACGAATAGCGTGAATGTTGTAGCATGAAACTTTTGATACAAAAAAAGTACACAGAGAAAAAGAAAAGAAGAAAAAGAATAGACTAAAAATTTGACAATATCAGATAATAATTGTAATACTTTGGTATTCAACAAGTAAAGTGTAGCTAAAACTTTCACTCCGATCCTCTTTAATCAACTGACTTGTAACTATTGCGTGATCGGATTCCCTTTAATTAAGGTTATAAAGAAATATGAAGTACTTAAATGCTTATTTATTTGACTTTGTGTTTCCAAACTTTCTAAGACAGACATGAAAAAAAGAAAACAATTCAGAAATGGCAGGTTTAAAGACTGCAGGTTTTGGATTAGGTAAAATGCACTTATAAATGAATGTTACTCTGATTAAGAGTAGGTTCTATCTATTCCCCTAAAAAAAAATAAGTTTTTGATGTGATAAGTGCATATAAATGAATGTTACTCTGATTAAGAGTAGGTTCTATTCCCCTCAAAAAAACAAGACCAACAATAATGAATAATATATTAAAATTGCAATATCATGAAAGGACTATAGGAGTAATATATTCATGCGCAACTGAACTGAACCCATTCTCAAAACTCTTCCCTTGCTCAACCGATACATTTTATCAAGCATTATTTCTAGCCAGGTGACTTCTTTTCTTGATCTCTTTATTTTTCCTACTTCTTTTACCAATTAATTGATGATTATTTGCTTGCTGCTGTATTGCCTGTATATTTGAAGATGATATTGCTTTGTTTTGCTCCCGGTTACTAATTTAATTCCTGCTTGTAGTGTTATATTCCCACTGTTTTTTTTCCATGTTGACTGTAATAATAATTCATTTACTTTCTTGAAATCAAATAAAAGAAAAGAAAAAAAATGTTTATGCATGAAACAATCAATCAATGCCAAAACGATTCAATAAAACCAACACCATGATCCCAAAGGGGCTACAATGCCCATACTAATTCCTCGAACAATCATCTTCAACTAAGGGGAAAAGGGGGATAAATAAGGTTCATCCTCGAACAATCAACTTCGGATAGGATGGTTCTAATTTCTAAAACATAATCGGAAAAAGAATTCTCAGATAAGTTAATAGAAGGGGGATAAATAGAAGGATGAGATGGTCTGAGATTGAGTACCTGATCAGTCTTATCCTTGGCAATTACGTCAACAAATGCAGCATCTTTAAGCATCTGATAAAGATAAGTTACATGATTGTTAATATTATGAAATCATGACAACTACAAAGCAAAACGTAAAGAAAGAACATCCGATCTAAGCCAACAGGGGGGTGTGTGCAGGGGCTGTGGGAGGGGGGGTGTGCAGGGGCCGTGGGAGGGGGTGCGTGTGCAGCAGGGGGGTCTCGTGCACGGGGTGGTGTGCGGGGGCTGTTTAGGGGATGGGGGTGCTACGGCGGTAGGTGGGGGGCCGTGGAGCAGGGGGTCTCGTGCATGGTAGGGGTTGTGTACAAGGAATGTGGAAGGGGGGTGTTTATGCGGGGGGGGGAGGGGGGGGTGTCTTTGTGGGAGGGGTGTGTGTGCAGGGGCTCTGGGAGGGGGGGTGTTCTAGACATGTATTATATTGACGTTGGAAGGTGGGAATGTGTTCTTGATGTTAATTGCGGAGTGTATATATCTATATCTACCTCATGTAAACATACAAGACCCTAAATAAGATTCAGGAAAGTTCCGAAACATTTACAAAGTATTACCCCAAATGTATCGAAAGGCTTTAAGTGAAGCTATTTGCATATCACAACTAAATGCTCATAATACATTAATCCAAGAAAATTTAAGAACAGATGACGCGACAAAAAATGTAATTTCACCATAAAACTAAACCAAACAACATCATCCCAACACATGCCAACCAAATAACAAAACAACCCAATACTCAATATTACAAGAAGCATACTTTAACTTCAGAAGACCAATGATCAAGAGTTGTAAGCGCACACGGAATAATCAAAGCATTGTAACACCCTGTGCTCTGCCCGCTATCTTTCTGCATGATTATATAATTTGAAAAGGCAAAGTAATTTTTTTAGTAAGTTAATTTTTTGATAACAGGTCAACTTCTGAGCATGAACAGAACAAATAACAATGACTTGTTTTGGCAGCAAGTTTATGGGATTAATATGATGTGAAAAAACTTGGATGCACCAACTTACTGTCCAGTATGTGTATAGCCGAGTGAAGAAGGTTTGGTTTATAAGAGGGTTTACCTGCAAAAGTTTTGAAGTCTCATCTAAATAGTTAGACAAGGGAGGAAGGAACTTAATCCACCAATTACATCCTTCGTTTTTTAATAAGTGACACAGAGGGAATATCAAAGAGCTTAGAGAAAGAAAGTTGGAACCATTTATTTAACCAATTAAATTTGAGTATTAAATAAAGTAAGTAGGTGATGTAATTAGATATGACAAAGATGTAACAAATGAGAAGTATTTTTAACTACTTGAAAACGTATCTTATTAAAAAACGAAGGAAGTATATTGTTAACATATTATAGTGGTACTCAGTGGACAAATAAATAAAAGTCGAGTAAGTTAAAGTCTAGACCAGTAGCACTAGCACATACTAACCGCCCAACCTTGCCCAATTTTACGCCCAGGCTACTGCTCTCTCCATCATCTTCTGTTGTGCTGCTCCCTGATTTCTCTTGCCTAATAACCCCAGCCACCTGTTTGTTATAATGGGCCAAAAAAAGAATCGCTTGAATTCAGTATTTCAGAAGAAATTGCCACATACTTTTTGTCTTTGGTTTGTAGTTACTGTGATAAAAATTTCATGAAAAATTAATCAACCCAACTGCTAGTACTCAATCAGAAACTGCTAGGAGCAGAAATAAAGTTTGTAGTTAGGGAAAAATGTGTTGTACTTGTACATCAAAGAAATGAATATTCATCAATTATAACCTGCATAATCTAACACTAACTTATTTATATGTAGACATAAAGAAACTAAGTTATGAAAATTATTCTTGAGTAGCTAGAGTTAAAGAAATTTAAACTAAAATCCTCTCACATAACCTGTAATATACAGTTCAAATAAGTTGAAGTGTAGTACGCCACTGATCTACATCGATCAGCTTCGGAAATTCTGGCTAGAAGTTATTACCAGGCAAGCAAATATTAATTTATATCATGCTAAATTTTGGCAACTAAGCCATATTGAACTGCACTTATGGTTGTCTGCAGTATTCTGCTCCATCTAAGACAGACCAACTTTTAGAAAGAACTAACAAAATGACATGATTTCACGCAGTATATGTCGAGAATGGAACAGCAATTATATTTGAGTAAGCATACGTGCAAAAAGCGACCTGAGTGTGAATGTACATGCTTGCAATTTAAGCATTTTGAAACCTCATTTTAACAGACTTCATCATGTAACATTCGCAAACAAATAACCATTCGCAAACTCAAATTCATTGCATAATGAGGAACAATTGTTGTAATTCAAAGTAAGTTTTGTAAGATCCTAAAGAAGACCCAAACCCTAAGTTCGACAAAATCAATCAAACAAACAACAAAAAACGCAAGAATGGGAGTAACTTAAATCAATAACAAAAGAAACTCAAGCCATTGCAAGAAACAATTTCAAACCCTAGATCCACGAAAATCATCAAAAAAAAACAAGCAAAATCAGGTAAAAACTTAAAATTAAAAGAGAGGAGAGAGAATATACCTCAGCGGCGAGGTAGTCCAGAACGGCGTCGAGGTAAACCGGAGCTCCGGACGATAAGCAGTAGTAGTCGCGCGATAAACGAAAGGAGGAGGTGAGTTTGTGGACAGCGGCGAGCAGAGGAGATGACAATGGCGGCGGCGAGTAGAGGAGATGACAGCGGCGGCGGCGAAGCGCGAGGCTCCGGCGAACGTTAACTGGGAAAGAGAGAGAAGATAACTATGCGAGTTAGAGGGAGGGAGGGAATTTGTGCGAGTTATTAGAGGGGGGGAGGGAAGCAGTGTGTGAGTTATACTGGGAAAGTATAAGCGCGCAAAATATTAAAAAAAAAAAAAGAAAAAAAGAATGTGAAGGGCTGCGGTTTTCGGGCTAACCGCAGCCCTTCACTATCAAGGGCTGCGTTTTTCAATAAACCGCAGCCCTTGCATCGCAGCCCTTGCGTTTTTTTCCACTAGTGGGTTTTGGTTTGGGATATGAAAAACAATGTATTTTGAAAACCAACGACTCGTGTGATAATAATAGCTTCTGAGATTGATGAAAGGCAGTTGTCCTCCTATCACGCCTGACTCGACGTGTTGAATCCCTTGCCAGTTTTTGAGCAGTTGAGACATTACTCCTTCAGACTAGGCCTGGCAAAAGCTGAACTGACCCGAAAACCCGACCCGAAAATAGCGAGTTAGGGTTGAGGTTTTCGACCCGAAAAACTTAAATGGGTCGTCACTAACCCGACCCGAAATTAAATGGGTTAGGTTAAGGTTGAAATTTTTAACCCGGAAATGACCCACGTAACCCGAAACTCGTATACGTTTTGAAAAAAAAATCCTAATGAAACGGAAACCAGCCTTCAGAGTTCAGCCCAAGCCCAAACCAACCTCATAATAAAAGCTAAAACCCTAAAATCCTCATATTCTCTCAGCCGTTTCACTCTCTTTCTCTCTCATATTTCTTTTTTCTCTCATCTTTCTTCAACTCTGAATATCTCTGAAGAATTCAAATAATCAAACCTCCTTTGTGAATTGTGAGTCACTCTCCTCCATGCGTTCCTCTCCATCAATCTACAAGGTATTCTGCTTCATCGTTTTTTTACATGTTTTTGTTTTATTTTTTTTTTCTAAAAATTACGGTTTGTTCATCCGTATGCGAATATTCGGTTGTTAATGCTAATTTCTGTTGTTAATTTTTGTTGTTCATGTTTTGTTGTTGCTAATTTTTGTTTTTAATGTCTGTTTTTCGTGTTATTATACGATTTATTCTTGCTAATTTGAGTGATTTATGTTATTAATTTTTTGTTGTTGTTGTTAATGCCAATTTGTGTTGTTGTTCATGCTAATTTATGTTGTTGTTCGTATAATATTCTGTTGTTGTTCATGCTAATTTAGTAATTTATGTTGTTTTTTTGGTTCTTGTGACTGTTGTGAGCACGTTTTTCTGTTCTTGTGAGCATGATTTACATTTTTAATTACTTTATTACTGAACTCTTATGCATGTTTGTGTCTTGATGAGCATGTTTTTCATTTTTGTTCATATAATTTTGTTTTAATTGTTATAATTATTTGGCATTAAGTTAATGGTTGTGTTATTTTTTAATGGCAGCAAATTACGGCCACACAAATCCATCTTTCTTTTAGAGAGGAGGAGATTGATTCCACTATGGAGGACAAAACAAAGAGCATGGAAGATTGTATTTAAAAATCATTGTTGCTTTTGAAATCCAATTTGTAATTCATTAAGTAGACTTGTTTGTAATCTGTTAAGTAGTTTTGTTAGACAATTTTGTTTGGGATTAAATTGTTGTTTTGCTTAAGAATTTTAAGATGCACTTGTTTGAAAAATCAGGTTAAATGAACAAAATCAGGTTGGCCGGGTTGACCCATCTCTGAATATAACAACCTGATTTATACCCAAAAAAAAAGTTTCAGGTCAAATCAGGCCATTTTCGGGTTGACCCGAACCCGAAATTATCAGGTTCAGGTTGTGTTTTTCAACCTGAAAACTTAAATGGGTCAGGTTCGGGTTGGGGGCTGGCTGACCCAAAATCAGCTGACCCGAACACGAACCCGCCCCGACCGGATCAGTTTGACAACCCTACTTCAGACATCTTTTTCTGCAAATGCAAGCTCCCCCCAACTTATATATAGAAACAAGTAATAGTCTAAAGTAACAAAAAAAACTATCCTATAACATTGAAGACTTTGCCACTGCATTACCAGTAGCACAGGACCTTTTGCATGTGTTAATTTATGTTATATGTTCACATAATCACATTCAACTAGTGTGTAGCTCGGGGGATGCCCCAAGTTTTTATTTTGAATAATACTTTTAAGTTTTGAGCTTATATTTATTCCATATTAGTTTGATATATATTTTTATGTTCCAAGCTATATATATATATATATATATATATGTAAATGGAGTAAAGAGCACATCTAATAGTTGGTTGAGATGGTAAGACTTTTACTTTACAACGTATTGGTCGCATGTTTGAATCTTACTATACAAATTTTTGTAGTACGTATTCCTTGTTAAATATATGACATGGCATGTTTCTAGTGAATAGGGGGTTCCACATGGCAACATATACTTTCTTAGAAATACCTTTTAATATATTGGTATGGATATAATGCCAACATTATTGACTGATCGTACTACTAATATGATAAAGTCCCAAACCTGTTTATTTTACATAGTAGCCAATACTGTTACCATTTTTCCATTTATTTGATAAAATTTCATTTTCATGTCATGAGTTTAAGTGTTTGAATTAAACAAGTACTTAGTATGTGAATATGTTTTTTTGGAGCTATATGCATGTGCATATCAACATAAGTGATTTGCGAGTGCATACATGGATCGAACAATTATGCGTGTGTGTACATATGAAGTTATAAAATTGCCGTTTTAACATCTCTATTATATATGTCAAGTGGGGTAGGACACCAAAAAAATAGAAAAAAGGGTGCAAGTGCAACTACCTTATTATACTTCCTCTGTTCCAAAATAAGTGAAACACTTGTCTCAAAAATCTCTCACATAAATGAGAGAAGTGTTTCACTTATTTTGGAACGGAGGAAGTATAAAACAAAAAAAAGCACACCAACAATAGCCAATATAGCATGCAACTTATAGCAAAAAGGAAGAGACTCATAGAATGACAGAGGCAAATAGAGCTTTTGCATATTTTCGTTAATCCATCCAGCAGGAATCGAACCTACGAATTAGCTAGTAACTCCCCAAAGATTATCAAAATCAAATTTTTCAAAAAAATTAAAAATCTCTAATTTAGTGGGAGAAACTCCCATGAATAACTGCCATCTCTGATATTAGTTTCCATCTCCAATCCCAAAAACTGTGTTGCACAATTCTTGAGAGTTCTTCATCTTATCTTCTCCATAATCTCCAAACCAAAAAACACAACACTGTCACCTTCAATTTCCCTTTCCAAACACCAAGATTCTTATTTTAAATTCAGCGTCAAAAAACAAACCAAGCGGAGTAACAAGGGGAAAAAAAGATGTGCCAAAAGGTAATTCTTACTTCTTATTATGTTTTGTTGTTCATCTGATTCATATTGAAATAACCTTATAGTTACAATATACTAGCCTTATAAATTATATATTTAAGTGATATGGTTACTAATGATTGTTTATTGTTAAATAAATTAGAAATAAAGTTATTAATCTTAAAAAAAGTATTTTAGAACTCACTAATAATCCTATATGACTTCGCACGCATAGCATGCATATAAGGCTACTTATATATATGCGGAGTGACGTACGTCAATGTAGGGGTGTGCATACGGAAGTGTCAGGAGAGGCTAAAGGCCTGAAAATATTATTATCCGGAGTGACGTACGTCATTGTAAGGGTGTGCACACGAGATTTGTTGGGAGACACTACAACAAATGATTTTATATAATCATAAGTTCATAACTGATTATTTTATATAATTATCTGCAAAGTGTTTTTACATGGTATTGGGAATGTACTGGATCCCTTTGGGTTGACTGTTATAAAATATTTTGTTTTCAAGTACCAGTAATGGGAATGGGCAGGAGTGAGGAACACATATATTTGGATTAATATACTATATGTTGTAATCTTGTGTTTTATAATATATTAATATTTGTATCATGTTTTATTTTGTCTTCGCCTAGTATTTCTGTTGTTAGGAATACGGCGGTAATGTCCAGTAAACTCTATATTATCTTATAAGAACAAATAAGATATAATATTTGGTTCGATCCTGGTACTGGCATGTAATGTTTCATTATTAGAATTATATAAAATACAGGGCATTACAGTAACTCTCAACATTTATTCTCACAATTTTGTCGATACTCTCCCCTAATTATAAAGTTCTGATCCCCTCCCCCATCTCTCTCCTCTAGCTTACTTTCTTTTTTGTTTTTCAAGCTACTCCTAACGATAGTGCGATATCTACACGTAGGCCAGTTGGTTGCATAAAGCAAACCAAATTAAACGCAGTTGACCAGGCATTGACCAAAATTGTAAACTACCTAATTCCTTGCTCTCTCTTGCATCCTCTTTCTTTTATCTATTATAGTCTCAGCTGTTATTTTCAATGTTCGAGCAACTCTTTCTTAATGTTGTGTTGCTGAAACTGGCCTTCGTTTTCAGGTTCTTATGGATGACATCGATGCTAGATATGAGCGGCTTTCAGAATTGCAGGTGATGTGGAAATCTTTGTGTTTATGATTGTGGTCATGATCAAATGGTTTATCTGCTTTTCTTTATGCTGTTATCCAGGATGTTAGATTTAATTTTATTTTCTGTAAATTGTTTGATGTATTTTCTCTAAATGATCCAAAAACAGTTACATATATATATATGTATCACTTTTAATTGCAATTCATGTTATTCATACACATATAAAGAAAATATTAACAGAGTTACATTTTAGTATCAAAACTAGTGTAACAAAAGATAGAGAGTTCCTTCACTTGTAATCTTCAAATTGATACCACTCATTTATGTGCTTTGATGGCAATGTAGATGAGGAATCTGTTTTGGATTCAGCCGTGGTGAAGCAGAACCATGACTGAGATCAGAGGGTGATGCAGGACACAGCTCTGCCTCTTGCTCTTCACTAGTAACTGATAACAAGGAATGTGATGATACCAAGGCATTTTGAGCATTATGCTGTTCTTCTAAGATCTTCTGCAGGTAACGTTCGTGCAAAGATTAGCAGCCATTATGGAAAAGATGCAGACTACAAGCTACAAGCAGCAGATGACAAAATATTACTCCCTCCATCTCCTATTGTTTTCACAATAGGGTTAGGCAAACCAAAATAGATTGGCTATCTCATTTTGATTTTGACCAAAATGGGGGCCTGTGTTATTTTTAGGAAGAGAGAACAATAAAGCATCCATTGAGATTTGTGCCTTCTTACATTTTTCAGAGATGAAACAGATTTTTTAAAACAAAAGAGTGAAAAATAATTTAGAACATTCACATCAAAGAAGTATGAAAAGCATGATAAAACAGAGGCAGTAGCTTTCAAGCAATCTATTAAGCCCAAATTATGCTGTACATTATCATGCAGATTAGCTAACCACGTAGCAATGGACCAGTGAAAACAAACTTTATTCAAGAAAATGACTACATTGACTATATATTGGTTGGACCTTCAGATCTAGGATATCCCAAGTGCACCACAGAAACGAATAAAAATGGAAGAACAATCACAAAATTCATGATTACAAAATAGAAATTCAACATGAGGAGATCAGGACAGCTTATTTGCAAGTTGTAGCTGACTCTACTCAACTCACTACACACACAAATATGCGATAGTTGTAAGTTACTCAGCAAGCCTCAGAACCTATTGTCACCAAATATCACAATCATTGTGTTTTATTGAAGCTTAAAAAAACTCTTCTTCATATTCGAACCCAACTCCGGAAAATACTCCCCTTCAAGTAAAGAAACAAAAGCAGTGTATTTCACTAACACTTAACATTACCCCCGTTGTTTCATTCTCAATATCTAGGAGAAATTGAAAGTGAATATACAAAGGAAATGGTGCTTTAAGGTATTCACAGTGCCTCACATATGGAAATGCCTACTGAAATAGCATTTTGGGGACTTATCACACCATGAAGCATGAAGCAAGCAATAACGGCCAACAACAATTGAACAAAACCAGCACCATGATCCCAAAGGGGGCTACAATGCCTATACTAATTCCTCGAACAATCATCTTCAACTAAGGGGGAAAGGGGGATAAATAATGTTCAACCTCGAACAATCAACTTCGGGGTTAAAGGGTTCTGATTTCTAAAACATAACTCGAAAAAAAAGAGCACAAAAAAAGAGTAAAAAAACAAGGTAAGGGTATCGAAATTGCAATGAATGAGTAAAATGGATGACATATTATATTAATTAAGAATATAATTCGGAAAAAGAAAACTGACATGTCAAGCATCATGAAGATGGAACAGAAACAGAAACTCTTAGCAAAACTAATAGGATATCGAAGACTCACCACACTCAAGACTACATTACGATGACCCTCAGCTCCAGCAAATATCAAGATGCATATTCCAGTATGAACATTCCATAGACAAACTGATCATCCTATATAATTCTAACAATAATTAATAACCTCTAAGCTAGTCAAAATTACAAATTAAAATCTTTCGAAACTATAAAAATAAAATCTAATAACTAAAACATCACAAATATAGCAAAGTAGAGCAATTTCTGCATGTATACCACAAATACACCAAGAAAAAGAAATAATGCATTAAAATCAACACGAAAAAATGAGCAACATTACCAGCCCAGGCAGCACCATTGATGAAAACCACGCCAAAAAGCGTTGAACAACATGAAAAATTAACGAAAAAAACTTAGATCTGAAAACAAAATAGAAGAAACAAGAACGAAAAGAAGAAATAAGAACTAAATAGAAGAAACATGGAAGTAATTACCAAAAAATCGAACATTTGATGACCTCTTTTGAATGTCCAACAACCAGACCCTGAAATCCCAATAAATCAGAGCGATTATGATGATGAGTGAAGAAGACGAAGATGAAGAGAGGAGATGGGAGGAGGAAAGAGTTCGAACATCCATGTCACCACTGTCATGTCAATGAATGCAAGGACACACAATATGACACATACAACTCGTAAATGTAAGAATGAGCAAGCCAGCTGACAACGAAGACCAACTGGAGTTCAAAGGAAACCAAAACACCAGTGGAGATAGTCAACTACAAGATCAAACATGAAATAGAAGTGGAAGGATCAAGACGAACCTGAAGCATAGAGTTGTATGTGTCATTGTCTTGCTGTGAACACCAAAATGACATGCTGGTGGTGTTGTGGTTCATTTAAAGAATTTCTCAAATGAGCACCTTCGATGGAGGTTGGGTGTAACGAGAACTGCTGCTGACTCCGATACAGAAGCCATTACACAAGTAGCCCCACACTGAGGCAACAACTAAAGTCCTGCAACATAAGGTCAACAACGCTTGAATAATTCATAATTCACATCCATATCAAGCCACTCATCCACCTAGATTACCTATATACCAATTTCCGATTCGACAAACCTTTTCTACCTGTCATTCTTATGCAATCAGCAAAGTATATAATCCCATACTAAATAGTATAACATATAAATTCATCTTTTTCTAGCCTAAACTACATGAACTATGAATCTGTCAGTCCAACAATTTTTCTCCACGTTAATTATCCTCCTCCTCCAACTCTCATCTAAATCAAACCAATTATAGGTCAACTTAATACGAATTCTTCCTTCGAATTACCAATTATCTCCTCTCAATTAGCTTTAACACAAGTAAAAAATGAATAAAAAAATATATATAAGGCAAAATAACAACGAATTCACTAAATCGCGAAAACAACGAACTAAAATTGGAGGTAAATTTGTAAAGAAAATACGAGGACCACAAAAATTTGGGAAAATAAAAGAGGAGAGAGAAAAATAATTAGTTTACCTGATGAGTGAATAGCAGCGCAACACCGCCACAACACAGCAGCACAACCAATAGAGGAAAGAGAGAGATGAGCAGGAATAGTAGCACCGAGGCTCCGGCGAGCCGAGATTATACCAAAGATTTCCTCATTGATTAATTCACATAAACTATAAATTCTGGAGACATTCACAATCGTATTCAACCTTACAAAGAGTCAAAATCAAATCAAAATGTGAAATTCCAACTTCAATCACAAAAAAAAGAGAAGAGAGAGAGAGAGAGAGAAAGAAAGTACCGATTTCGTCCACTGATGAAGATACGAAAGTCAGGAGAAAGTGTCGAAGGAGCGACAGCAGTAGAACCGCCAACTCTACCAGTACCGCCTAAAATCAAAACCCTAGAATTCCGAAGTTTATCGTCGAAAATTGCAAAATCAATTTTCAGCTTTTTGAAATGTCTCTCTCCTTCACTGAGCTCGAAACCGCCATTAATGGCGGAGATTATGAGGTTTTGAAGTGAAGGAGCGAGAGAGGAAGAGAGGAGATGGGAGGAGGAAAGAGTTCGAACATCGATGTCAGTTTGAAGCTTAGGCCATTAGGGCTGAGTTGAGGAGAAGAGGAGAGAGAGAGAGAGGGGGAGAGAAACGGGCTAGGGTTAGAGATAGCGAGGGAAGTTCAATAGTGAATGGTTGAATACGCAAAAGATAAAAAAAGGGCTGCGGTTAGCCCAAAAACCACATCTCTTTATCAAAAAGGGATGCGGTTAGCCCAAAAATCGCATCCCTTTATCAAAAAGGGATGCGGTTAGCCCAAAAACCGCAGCCCTTTATCAAAATGGGCTGCGGTTTTCAGATAACCGCAACCCTTTATCACAAAGGGCTGTGTTTTTGGGCTAACCGCAACCCTTGCATATATAGCAGCCCTTGGCTTTTTTCCTCTAGTGCAGATCAGTTGAGTTCTCTCAACCGCTCCGCCTCTACCCACTCCGACCCATTTCCGGATCATTTAGACCCTTTTTGACCGGATCCGTTGACCTTTTTTCCGCTAGTGCTAGTTTAGGTCAAGCCCTTTTAGGTCCAATCTATTCCCTATACATTCCAAAGTCTAGTATATGTGCTACTCTAAGCCCATATAGGCCCAATTCAAATCCTAGGTCTAGTTTGCATCTCCATGTAAGCCCTAGTCAATAACAATTTCAAGCTCATATCGGACGAAGTCCAAAGTGTATAACCTCTCAAATTTTCGGTCTAGCCTACTTACCTTCCTTGTAGGTTCAAAATATGGCCCTCCATATCGCAATAATGACCCAATCTTCGAGTCTAGCTTGCTTATTCTAAATGTAAGTTCAAAGTCTAGTCTCCCCTGTCGTCTAGTCTCCCCTGTCGTCTTGTCTGCTTATTCTCCATATAAGTTTAAAGTCTAGTATTCCTTATTACCTAGCCTAATTACACTACCATGTCCTTCCAAAAAAAATTACTATACCATGCAAGTCTAACCTACTTATTCTAAATATAAGTTCAAAGTCTAGTCTTCCTTATTGCCTAACCATGTAAGTCTAGCCTGCTTATTTAAAATGTAAGTTCAAAGTCTAACCTTCCTTATTGTCTAGCTTGCTTACTCTACATGTAAGTTCAAAGTCTAGTCTCCCTAAGTCTAGCCTGCTTATTCTAAATATAAGTTTAAAGTCTACTCTTCCTTATTTCCTAGCCTGCTTACTCTAAATGTAATTTCAAAGTCCAGTCTCCCTAAGTCTAGCCTGCTTATTATAAATATAAGTTTAAATTCTAGTCTTCCTTATAGCCTAGCCTACTTACTTTAAATGTAAGTTCAAAGTCTAGTCTCCCTAAGTCTAGCCTGCTTATTCTAAATGTAAGTTCAAAGTCTAGTCTTCCTTATTGCCAAAATCTATTCTTCCTTATTGTTTAGCCTGCTTACTCTAAATGTAATTTCAAAGTCTAGTCTGCCTAAATCTAGCATGCTTATTCTAAATATAAGTCAAAGTCCAGTTTTCCTTATTGTCTACCCTGCTTACTCTAAATTTAAGTTTAAATTCTAGTCTCCCTAAGTCTAGCATGCTTATTCTAAATGTAAGTTCAAAGTATAGTCTTCCTCATTGTCTTAGTCGGCTTATTCTCTATATAAGTGCCAAGTCTAGTATTCCCTATTGCCTTGTCTGCTTTCTCCCTGTAAGTTTAACCCTTAAAGCTCTCAAAGCCGGGTACTACTGGTCGAGAATGCTGGCGGATGCACAAGCTTACGTTAAAAAGTGTGCAAGTGTCAGCCGTTCGCACCAGTAATTCATCAGACGGCAAATGACTTGCAGCCTATTTTGGAACCTAATCCCCATTACTCAGTGGGGGATGGACATAATGGGACCTTTTACACTAGCATCAGGTGGTAGGAAGTTCTTAATTATAAGGAACTACTACTTCACTAAGTGGATTAAGGATGAACCGACTGCTAAGATAACAACAAATCAGGTGAAGAAGTTCATATAGCAGAACAACATAACCATGTTTGGCATTCCTATGGGAATTATCATGGATCATGGCTTCCAATTTGATTATGGTCCCATCAAGATCTTCTTGATCCCATACGGCCCCAAGTTTGCATACTCATAGGTGTGTCATCCTCAGAGCAACGACCAAGCTGAAGCTGCCAACAGTACACTCAATGCTTTGAAAAAGAAGCTAGATGACTTGAAAGGGGGCTTGGTCGACATGGTCCCAGCCGTGCTATTGTCTAACAGGACCACGGAGAAGGAAGCAACAGGAAACCCATTTCAGGTTGGCATTTGGGGCAGAGGCAGTGTTATCGGTCGAAGTCGGATTACCCAACTGAAGAATCATGAACTTTGATCCCGAGCTAAACGCCAAATTACAGAAAGAGGATCTGTACCTATTACATGAAGTTAGGCTGGTAGCAGAGCTCATATCAGCCGCGTACAAGAAGCAAATCAGCAAAGCCTACAATAAAAGGGTCCATAGTCGCCCCATTGAAAAAGGTGATCTAGTGTTAAGGAAGACAACAACTACTAGTAAGGCCCATGCTGAGGGCAAGTTAACTGCCACTTAGGAAGGTTCGTATATGGTGAAGGAAGAAATCGTCCCTGGTTCTAAGACTGGCAATTCGTGTCACTGCGTCGTGTTCGTGTTTGGTTTCGTGTCGATTTCGGGTTGCCCCCCCAATGTATTAAAATTGATATAAAAAGTGGAATAGTTACATAATATACTAAATCTAACTAATCCGATTGATTTCGTGTCATTCGTGTTCGTGTTTGTGTCGGGTTCGTGTTTCTATCAGTAACCTCAGGTCGTGTTCGTGTCGTGTTATCAGGTCGTGTCAGGGATTGTCTGCCTTACCTGGTTCATACCGTCTAGAGGACATAGCCCAGAAGTTGCTCAAAAGCAGCTGGAATGCCAGCGTTCTCAAGAAGTATTATGTTTAATATGCTTTTTAATTATATTTTAAGTTAATAAAATAGCATTGTTGCCACCCCTAGTCTATTACTAATTGTTAATGTAATAAGTCTGGCAACGCTGGGAAGAGTCACTTGAACTAATAAGATGAGCATCTTCTAAATATTTCCAACATCTCTATTAGATTGTTTTTTAAATTATCTTTACTAGCGGTATGTGTATCAACAAATAACCGTAAGAGAGAAGCGAAAAATAATACAAGACAGTCATGACTATCTCTATTAACAGTTTACAGCTTAATGAATCCACCGTTTGAGAGAAGCAGGCTTCAAACTGATAATTTTATTGTGACTATGTCTATTAACGGTCTACGATGCATTAATTTGCCATTCGCTTCAAGCAACTGCATCGCTGGGAGGCTCCTTACCCTCTTTACTTATGGGCTCCTTGTCGACATTTGCAGCAACGATCTCCACATGAGTTGCATCATCAGTCTCATCCTTGGGTTCATCAAAATCGATGCGAGGACCAGCATTGGCGATGTCAGCTTTTGAGACACCGCCGTCAATAATTTCGCTGACAGCATGCGACTCATACACCTTGTCGACATGGGCATTCACAACCACCTCCTAGTCAACCTCATGAAAGATATGCTTGACGCATCTCATAGCGGACGGTTGCGGAGGTGGTCAACAAAGTTGACGGACCGACGATACTCATCCACGGCATACGCCGACAAGAAATCCTTACGCTCCTTAAGCGCCTGAAGCTCCTCCTGAGCACTTTTCAGACTAATTTCCCAGCCTCCAGCTTGTGCTCAAGTTCTTCCCGTTCCTTGAGCTTTGCCTTCAAGTTATCCGCCTCTTCCTTGACGGTGTCGTACTAACCAACCTTCTCCTTGAGTTTTTTGTTTTCGGTCTTCAGGGCTTTTCGTCCGTCCCCCTCAAGCTTTACTTCAATCAAGCACAACTCCCTGCTTCTGGAGTTGCGAATCCAGGCCGGTTTTGTCCTCCAATTGTGGTAAAATAACCTCCTTGGAAGAACCGGTAGAGATCACATAGCTCCTTGCCACTTGGCACACTACATAAGAAAAGGCACAAAGAAGCGTTAAAATGGATTGGTAACACAAAAATACGTGAAAGAAATAAAGGAAAAAACACTTACCAGAGCAAGGTGGTGGGCATGCACAACAGTAGCATCCATGATAGTTTCTATCAACATGTCATATTTCAGTTGCATAGCTTTTAATATCCGGTAGCCCAGGTTACCACCTTCCAAAGGTCGGTCTAAGTATAGTGAATCATCATCACCGATATTAGACTTGGACGAAAACTTACCACTCGAGCGAACCGGTGAGCGATCACACATTTTTTTCACCGGCTCAAGAATGGTAACCTTGGACTTCTCTAGGAAGTCGGGCTTCCGTGCCTTACTAATGGCATCCAGCTCACGAATCATGTCCCACAACAGCAATTGCCAGTATATCTTTTCAGGCAGAGAAGAGATCCCCACCACAACCATCTAGACGGGTGAGTTTTGAATCAGATGATCCGAGATGCTGGCTTGGTGAATACCAGCTACTTCCTTTTTCTTCTCTGCGGCTGGTCGGGTGTGTGGACGTTTGGGTCCTTTCTCCTTGGCATCCTTCTCTTCCTCCCTATTCCTTTTTTAGGGAACTGTAGAAGGTTCTTGGCAGCATCGACTTTGGGAGCCTTGTCGGGGATTTCGCCTTCATCAGCCCCATCACCGCGACCTCCCCAGCCACGGCCAACTCCCTTGCTTCCCATGTCGCCAGAAAGGGCAGGGATGGAAGTAAATTTCTTGGCTGGAACCTTAGGAATGTTTGTCATTGGGATCCAGTTATGATTCAATCCCAAATCTTCGCGGATTAAATGCTCCCGACCTGAAAATGGAAGAGAGTAAGAGTTAGACGAAGAAAAAAAAAAAGGTACTAAGCATTAATGGAATAGCGTGAGACTTGAAATTACACCATAAATTTCCTTACCATGAGGGTCAGTGTTGCAAAACCCTAGTGCTGACAAGGCAGGGTTGGTCAGTATATATTTGACATAAGGAAGCCAAGTCTTCGGCACCGGGTGGTCCTTTTTCCCTTTCGATGCAGGGATAAATTTGGCTGTGAAGTATGTATAAGCAATGAGCTCCGAGGGAGACAACTTCTTATCAGGGATATGTTCCATATGGGTCCAGGGGGCGAGTGAAATGCCGGTGTAGAAGGAAATCTTCCAGCACTCTCAACCAGATTAAACGGAATTGCCAATCTTTCAAAGAGGTTACCTTCGGATACACCATTAGTTTACCCGGATGAGTATACAATGACAACCAACCTCCACCTTGGCCGGTTTCCCTTTCGGTTTTCTTCTTCTTACCCTTACCCTTAGTCGACCCACCCCCTTTCAACCAATGCAACTGCTTGAAAAAGGTTAAGCGTCTCTCGGAATCTCTTGAAATGCATAACCCAGGCGAACGTTATCAAATTACACCAGGAAATGGGTGTCAGTTGGGCAAGACATATGTTGAAAGCTTTAAAGACCTTTACTATAAATTGGTCCAATGAAAATCTAAAGTCGAGCTGATGAGTGTAGACGACCACGTGCCCTGGATGACAATCAGTTACCCAACATCCTGATGACGTCAAGGCCAATCCGTATTCCTTCGGGATTCGAAACGCCTCAGGGCCTTTCCGACAAAAGTCGTGCTGGATGCAGGTATTCCACCAAGCATCATCTATTTGCACAAATGATAGGCTACCATATTCGCATACCGGCATGAAAAGATCATTCAGGCTTTCGTCATCATCCGACTTAATGATCTCAGGCGGATCCTCCGTAGCTTCGTAGACCTTGATGTCAGTCGCTTCATCGTCCATCATTATGTCAAGTTCGACACTTAGGACGTCATCTGAGTAGACGTCAGATTGGGCACCATCCTCCTTCTCCTCGTCGAGGATCTTGTCATTTATAAAGTCCTCATTGGCATTCGCCTCTACCAGCTTTGATGAAGAAGCCAAAGTAGGGGGAACGCTGGGGGTGATGCATTAACAATATTAGCCTCCATATTGGTGAACAATTTTGGTGAAGACTCTACCAGTCTTACCATGCTTCCATATTGGACAAATCTAACTTATTTTAAATCTTCGCCGGATTTCGATCACAACCGGGCAGCAAGGGGTGATGCATTAACAATATTAGCTTCCAATGTCGGATCTACAATGATTTTGGGAGAAAGAGCCATGGCGGCCTCGCGAATAGGTTTCTTAGCGGTCTCAGTGATTTGGGGCTCTACCCTACTAGACTATACACTACCAGAAGTAGAATAAGGCATATCCCGGTTAAATTTGGACCTGCGCTCTTGTCGTATGTTTACTACAGGGGAAACTGACTTTAAAGAAGCAGTAGATGAACTGCAGGAACTAGGTTCGCTATCGGCCATAAGAGAGGGAGATGCAGATATGTTTTGGCTATCAGAGGCCGAAGACATGACAATATTAACGATGTATATATATGTAAGAATAATTGTATATATATATCGGCCAAAACAGAGGGAGATGCAAATAATAATAAAATGCTAAATATAAATGTTATATAAGTATGGCCCCTAAAAATAAAAATATTATTCTTCTTACGCCTCCATCTTGAGCAACCGAATTACTCTTCGTGGGCATCCTTCTTGGGAAAGTGGATCTTCATCCTTGATTCTCCAATCACTTGCTTCCAAGGAATGTTAACTAAACAACTTTAAAGAAAATAAACTACAAAATTACTTAGCTATTATTCAATATTACAATAAAACAATAATGAAACGCAGATCGTATTTTGTATTGTATTTTGGGCAATATTAGTCACCGCATGCACTATCAAATACTCCCTCCGTCCCATAATACTCTTGACACTTATCAATGCACGTAGTTTTAGATGATAAGTTGTTGTCTGGTTATCAATTGTTATTTTATTGAAAAGTAGATGTGATAGGAGTTAGTAGTTAGTAAAAGCAGCATTATTTTATTTTAAGGAAAAAGAGAATGTGGGCCATGGTTAGAGTTGGTGGGTAGTAGGAGTGATATTATTTTATTTGGAGGAGAGAGAGTGTGGGCCAATGCTTAAAATGTAGAAGGATTAAAATAATAGTGGGTCATATCCAAAAAATAGAAGTGTAAAGAGTATACTGGAACAGATGAAAAAAGAAAGTGTAAAGAGTATTCTGGGACGGAGGGAGTATCATCAATGCATGCATAAAATTAAGATCAAATATTAACATCTATTCATTACTTCTAAAGTAAATGACCCAATCTCATATTTGATAAAATTAAGATCTTCATCCTTGATTCTCCAATCACTTGCTTCCAAGGAATGTTAACTAAACTACTTTAAAGAAAATAAACTACAAAATTACTTAGCTATTATTCAATATTACAATAAAACAATAATGAAACGCAGATCGTATTTTGTATTGTATTTTGGGCAATATTAGTCACCGCATGCACTATCAAATACTCCCTCCGTCCCATAATACTCTTGACACTTATCAATGCACGTAGTTTTAGATGATAAGTTGTTGTCTGGTTATCAATTGTTATTTTATTGAAAAGTAGATGTGATAGGAGTTAGTAGTTAGTAAAAGTAGTATTATTTTATTTTAAGGAAAAAGAGAGTGTGGGCCATGGTTAGAGTTGGTGGGTAGTAGGAGTGATATTATTTTATTTGGAGGAGAGAGAGTGTGGGCCATTGCTTAAAATGTAGAAGGATTAAAATAATAGTGGGTCATATCCAAAAATAGAAGTGTAAAGAGTATACTGGGACAGATGAAAAAGGAAAGTGTAAAGAGTATTCTGGGACGGAGGGAGTATCATCAATGCATGCATAAAATTAAGATCAAATATTAACATCTATTCATTACTTCTAAAGTAAATGACCCAATCTCATATTTGATAAAACAAGCTATTACATATAGTAAAAAAAATCATGCATCACATGCTATTAAGATTAATAAAGCACAAAACATGCTATAAAACATTAACATATATGTATATATAATGTATTCATAGAAATTAAACCATAATTATGCAAATATCAAAAAAAGTATTCATAGAAATTAAACCATAATTATGCAAAAATCATAAAATGTATTCATACAAATTAAACCATAATCAAAGAAGATAAGTAGAGAGGATAGATCTCACAATAAGAATTGAAGCTTCATGTTAATCTTCCTCAAGAATGGTTCAAGCTACAATCGACTTGGCGTAGACCAAACCCATGATAGAAATCTCTAAAAATAAAACTAGAAAATAATGACTAAAAGAGAAAATAAAATAAACAAAAGAGGAATGGAGTTTATGAGGCTCTATCTCCTCGTGTAACTGCTGCCTCCCTCGTCCAAAAACAAGGGTTTATATTTATATCTCAAGCCCAAAACAAAACCTCAGCCGATAAACTGCCTCAACCGACCTAGCAGGTCGCGAGGTACGAAGTAAGTAGCACCGTGCGATGAGAATCTGCCTCCATGAAATGCTGCAGAACTGGGCTAGAGAAGGGGTCGTGAAGTGCGACATGTTGCTCGCGACCTGCGAGGATGATCGCAAGGTGCGACTTGCCTAGGTTACTGCGCTGGCTGCTGTGCGTTGAGTCTCGATGTTGGAGGCTCGAGGCTGCTGGAAGCTCGAGGCAGTTGCTCGCTTGTGCTGGTGATTGGGCCTGCTATGGTGTGGCGTGGTTGTGGAAGAAACTGCTACTGTGCATGGTGAGGATGGTGAGGGGTTGTAGACGGACTTTTGATGAAATGGTGGCTCTCATGCCATCTCACCATCTTATTTCTCCTTAAGCATTTACAATACAGTTCCCATAATAAATTGCTCAAATATAATTGACATTAATTACTCACAAATTAGGACATTAACCTTGATTTACTAACAAAAGTCTGACTTCCGCTAAACGCTAAATAAAACGCAAACGTTAACAATAACGATCAAGCCCCTTAGTAAAAAGCACCCAAAATATCATAAAAACACCATATAACTTGAGCCTATCAGCTGTCCTCGAAATCATGTGTCACACGCAGACGATCTGCATTACTCGCTGGAGCGTTGCGTTCCGTGCCACCGACTTGCGTCAAACGTCGTCAGCCTGCACTAGGCGCACACAATTGCGTCTAACAAAATTATGTGCGAGGTTGTAGTCTTCAGTTTACAAGGTGCCCTGCACTTTTGAAACTCTAAAATTATTTATCTTTGAAAATTCGCCGGTTTTTCGAGTTGTGAGAAATTTCAAAATTAAATTTTCAGATTCGAAATACATGAATTTCAAAATTGTTAATAAAAAAACATGAAAATGAAAACTTTTAATATCATAAAATATTATTTTGGGCAAGTAATTATTTGAATTTGAATTCATCAAACATATCTAACTAACAACAATAATCAATATTATTTGAAGTTCATATTTATTTTATACAACAAATCTAATTTATTGCATAATATAATCATTTATATATAGAATTATCAAATATTCAGATTATTTAATAACATATAAGATTAAATTTTTTATTATTATGCAACACAATTTAGAGCAATCGCATTAATTTTTAATAATTCAAAAGATCAAGTAGATTTAAATTGAAACTAATAATCCATACTCCGTCTGTTTTTTTATCTTTCTCACTTGAAAACTTGATACTATTCATATTTAGAGAGAATCTTCTCATCTTTTCTCAATTCATAAGAAAAATTATAGTCATGTGTGGTCTGGTTTGATTTGTCTCAATTAGTACTTTATTAATATTTAATCGTTATAATCTTTACTAATATATAATGAAATATATTTAAGTTCAAAGACGTGCATTGGAAGACGCGCACAGGAAAGTGAGAAGGATAAAAAAACAGAGGGAGTATTATTTAAAGTTATGATTAAGTTTATACAATAAATCAACTTTGTTACATAAAATAATCACTTAGATTTAGAATTATAAAATCAAGCAATAAATAATTTATAATATTTGATAATTGAAATATGCAAATTTTATAAAATTTAAAGAAGATTTGCTATTTTTGGAAACATAAAAAAATTATATATTTTTCGGACATTCATATGAAGGCCACGAACAATAAATAATTTTTTTTTACTAATTAACAAAAACAAATCAATCGATTAAACAATTTTAATTATGCAATATTTAGCTCACATATTTAGTTAACTTTCCCTAATTGAATTAAACTAATCACATTATGCATACACACGTTCAAGAAATCATATCAATATAAATAAAATATGATTCGAAAATCTAAAACTTCTCAAAAAACACCTTTCCGATAATGTCGTTTAAACCCGAAAAACACTACTAAAAAGCGCAAATTAGAGACGCATTGGAATTTTCACATATTTTGCAAATTTCGTGAAGTGAGTTCGCAGATATAATTCAATTAAATAATCTACAAAAATTTAATACCATCAAACCAGGCTAATCAAATTAGGGTTTCCAGAACCATTGATCAAAAATAATATATGCAAGAGGCTAACTAATAACACTGTAGGAACTTTTATGCTATAAGAGTAATTTCACTAAACTATTTCGAACATCAAAGACTCAAGATCTCATGCATAGATTAATGTGAATCAATACCAGATAAAATTACCATTGAAGCGTGATTTCTACTAGCTCTTCAATGAGTACTTGTTCTCCATGTATGAAGATCAAAAACTTCAAATGTAGCCTCTCTACTTAGTCCACTAAGCAATGAACGAGATTGAAAGGTTGTCTACTAGAACAATGCAGAAACTATTTTTATTTCTCTCCTTTGGGTGGCTGATCCTCGTAGAATTAGGGTTTCTTTTCTTCTTAGGAAATAATATTGATGATCATCTTTTAAGAAAAGATGATCCTTTATATATAACAACTTTAGATATACATTATTAGGATAATTATGTCAAAGAAAATTACCTATACTAGCCTTATATTGGCCGAAAAATCCTATGCATATTCTAGATTATTTGCCTTCTCATCCAATTACTTGTTATGTGTGACCTTTTAGGATTTAGATATATTTAGTAGTAAGTCTAATCTAATTAGGACTCACAAGTTGTAGTTCGTTTCTAGGAAAATACTACAACTATCTAAAAATCTAAATAATTAATTTTGATAATTATCTAACTCTCGTATAGAATATTAGAATGAAAGATCCATCCAGTAATGAACTATTGGTTCTCAGCCCTCTTTAGCGATTAACAAACAATTCAACGTGCTTTTCTTGCGTATTCTTGATAAGTTAGCGTTGAAATAGAGATATAAGAGTATTTCTTTGGGGAGTAAGAAGCCCCTTTGATATCTCTTCATCTTCAAAGGATTCTCGATGTGAAAACACAAAAACAAATGGTTGATCTTTGAATAGAAAAAAGAGTGGATCTGTAGGGTCCAAATAAATTAGCTTATTCGAAAAAAACCCAGTTTTTTGGAAGATCTATCTGGTATCTAATACTGCATGGTTCCACTCGGCAAGAACTCCGAATCATCCTTTTGAAGCTCATCTATTCTATTACTAGTAATTGCTAAACTTGATCGAAGGACAAATTCCATCACACCTTTATATAGTCCTTTTGGCTTGCACACACCTATCTTTCACTAAAACCATATAGTAATGCTCAAACCGAAAATCATTATACGAAACCTTTTATGTTATGAAAAGAACTGTTAAGGCTTGAATATTGGATTACTATATTAGATAATTAGTGTTTTATCTATTTAGAGATTTAAATAAAAAAATTATTGTTGTCTATGATGATTCAGATGGGAAATAAAAAACAGCAAATCAAAATAAAATAATTCCTAAAGGTTTAATGGTTTGTTAACGTGTATCACCAAGTTTAGAAATGTTCTATGGGCATAACAAGAAAATATTTGATAGAACAATGCTAAAAATATTATCAAATAAGACGTAAAAATAATCTCCTATTTTGATTGAACAATATGAGTGTCAAATATAATTGGTTGTCATTATCATATCTCTTACGTTCTCCAATGATGCCATAATGACTGTATTATCTAAGCCCATCATTGACGAAGCTTATAATTAGACAATCTGCCTTTCAAGCTGCATTTCCCAACAAAAAATGTTTATTAGGATAAAAAAAGATACATAAAAAGTGATCGAATTAAGAGTGTGTTTTCTTCACCTGTTTAAAAAAATAATTTAAGTTCTAGTAAGTTATGATAAGTTTACGAAGAATACGAGTCTAGACACTAGAACCGTAAGTTATGATAAGTTTAGGTTAAGCCAAATAAGTTAAAAAAAGTTCCCATAAGTAGTTCAAATAATTTCCAACAAACTCAAAAAATTTAAATAAGTTCTAAACAATTTTAAAATTAATTTTCATAAGGTCCTATAAAGTCAAATAAATTAGGAAAAAAATTATGGAGGTAATTCATCGTCTAAAAAGGAAAATGCACCATAAATTATCTTCTAAAACAATAAATAGAATTATTTGACAAACTTCTAATATAATCCCAAATTTAAAATTTATCATGTGTATGAGCTAATGATAGACAAGGTCAGTTTTTCAATCCCTCTTTTTTCTTACTGAACTTTTTCAACCCCTCTTTAGAAAAAAAAAACCATGAAATTAAATTAAAAGGAGACGCGCAACATGAAAGAAACATAATATCTTCTTGTAATATCATCAATCTACCCATAGGACAACAAAAATAAATAGAATTTCTAAGGGATTTTGGTAAATTTAGGACCAATTTTTTTAATTCCCGAACTTGGAATCAGACCTCTAATATACTTCAGTTACATTCTACTACATAAGAAGATGAGTCATTGTCTTTTATAGGTCCCACCTATTGATTATTCTCTATAGGTACTAAGCATGGGTTGTTCTAATTTTAATTGAGCCAAATTGTAAATTGAAATCACAACAGCTCATATTTAGATCCTATGCAAACGATTATAAGTAAGTTAGGCCCTCTTAAGATTATAATAACCCATGCTTAGGTCATACAGAGAATAATCAATAGTTAGGACCTATAAAAGACAATGACCCGTATATAGTTCGGGCCCTTAATGTTAATTTTTCCTTCGTAAAAATCTATATTTCCCTGTGGCATCTACACTACATATTGTTGAGTTGTTACTTTGAAGTCGGGTACTATTATATTTCTCAAGTAAAGAGTTAGGTTGTTAGCATGCAATTGGCAAGTTGATAGAGAAGATGGACTTTTAATTGGCATGAATTATATATTATTTATGATAGGAAAGGATTTATTTACATTGTTAACGTTTTTTTACCCTATCACTCCAATTGGTAGAACCTAGTGCCCGATTTGCGGGAATAGTTGACTTGAATAAGAAATTAGCCGAAGACCCTACATCACATTAATTGAGATTTCTAAATTTCATAAAGTAAAGACATTAATATACAGATAATGACATTCTTAAGTCTTTTATTATCATGTAGCTCTGTGTATTTGTGATATAATGTAAGCTGAGTGGTCAATAAGATTTTAAATATGTTGAATAGCTTAAATATCATGCTTAAGAATAAAGATATAATTAGGACTGAGAAAAAGAACTTTGAAAAAGTGGATATTTGAATTTTTTATCTGAAATATGTGTTAACTATTAGAATTTTTTCAGATATCCAATCAAAAAAAGGAATCGGTTCTGATCCGGAATTTTATGGATTGATACGGATTGGATCCAGATCCATTTTCTTTGTAATCAGATACCCGGATTCGATCTAATCTTCACTATCTCCTTATGTTATCTTCAAGCTTATGAAATTATGTAATTAATTATTTAGTGTTAAATTAATTTTATAAGGGTGTAAGCTACACTAAAAAGTTCGCAAGTGCTACTTAATATGCTTTTTTCAAAGTTGATTATGTAAAGCACTATTTGTAATAATATATTTATTCTTATCATTATAATTATGAGTATAATTCTAGTTATTATTATAACTATGATGTATATTTTTTATTATTATATATTATTATAGGACAAAGAGTCGAAGATCATTTTGTATTAATAGCCAATACGCAAGTAAAAATTAGATTTGCATAATCCAATTTCCGATCCGATTATTCGTATATGTGATTAAACTGGATCGGGGTACGGATCACATTTTTTATCACCCGAAAAATCGAATATTCCATCAGATATTTGATTCTGCTCACCCCTAGATATAACAAAGCGATATTCTTATTTTAATATAGCATAGATTGATGGAGAGTACAAGTTTTCTTCATTATATGGATCAAGTTTATTCAACTATAAAAATTTCCCGTTTCTTTATGTTCTTTTGAGTTATTTTGCTGTTGAATCTTCTACCTATTCAGATCAACATTAGGTTATTTGGACAAAGAAAAGGTAAAAGTGAAGTACTTAAAAGTACGAGAGAAATGTTCGAATGTAAGAGAGAAGTTCCAAAAAAAATAAGAGAGATATTGCAAAAAGTTTCTTTTCTTGGTTTCTTCCCACATTCCCTATAGGTCAACATAAAAAAAGGTGGACAACTAATATGTATAATTTTATGAAATAATAGTAATATCTTTTTGTTTTAAAAAACTAATAGATAAA
The DNA here is from genome assembly GCA_947648045.1 of Beta corolliflora. Lineage (NCBI taxonomy): Eukaryota > Viridiplantae > Streptophyta > Magnoliopsida > Caryophyllales > Amaranthaceae > Beta > Beta corolliflora. Next base: position 269,699 of record CANSZD010003040.1, on the reverse strand, counting down.
GCTTAAATAATCTTGTTGACATAATACTTATTTTTGCCCGGACGATGTCCCAAGATGCTTTATAAGATTTTGTGATATAATTGTTTAGGTTAACTACTGACATTTAACCACAATTAAAAGTTATAGCTTGATAATTGAATAATCACTTGCACATTAAGGGACGAAGAGTTTGATACCTCTTACAGACATTTTAGGAATGTGGCCAACAAGTGGCTATGACTCATTTTTTTCCCTAATTGTATTAGCAAAAAAGGAATAAGTAACTTTATTTATATTATTGTTAAGTTATTCTCTTTTGTTATTTTATTTTATAATGTAAAAACTTGTTGTGAATACTTTAGCAAGTTTTCATAGGAGTAAAAGAGCATCATTCATATGTTATCTCATTGGTTGGAGCTTCATATTTATGCAAGGTAGTCACTACGAAAGTTATTTTTGAATACAAGGTAAGAGTTTTTACTTGAGAAAGAATAGACATGTTGCGGGCAAATCTGCTATGTTCCAGTTGACATGGTGCTATGTTAGGGCTTGAAACGGGGACGACATATGGCGGAGTATAATGCTCGCTCACATGTTTTGATAATATATATTGATAATGATATTGTGTAAGTTATATAGTGCTGCTGTTAGCAGCACAACAACAGCTCTTTCTTCTCCTTTGTTAGTTAGAGTAAGTTTTAGTTTCTTCAGTTGGTTAGAATAATTAGTTACAAGCGTATAAAGGAAGCTTGATAACTGTTAGCTAGTTTGTTAGAGGTAGTTCTATAATACTAATAAGCGCGTTTCTAACGCACTTTATGAACTCCTTTTATTTAGCTCGCTTTGATCTTCTTTCACCCCTTGATTCCCTCTTTCTTCTCCCTTTCTGCTTCTATCTCATTCACTTGATCATTCTTGATCATAGTGACATTTTACTAGATTTTCAGTCATTTTTTACCGAATTTCAAGTATTTTTGCTTTCACCCTGTTTTGCCATGTTCTTAATATAGGTGGGACTACTTAAGACAACTACAAGTTGTAGAGTCAACAAAGGAAGCAATGAAAATAGAGCATGTTGAACCCTAGTTTTGATGATGACAAAGGAACAAAGATACAAACTAAGTTTTGAACTAACAAGTTGTTAAGTGAATGGATTTTACAAGGTATCAATGAAAGGAGCAAAGAGAATACTAAGTTAAAGAAGAAATCAAGTTTAGATTTTGAAGACTAAGTGAAGATGCTCAAAGATTTGGTACTGGAGAAGCGTTGGAGCAAGAAGAACAAAGCGAGGCTTTTTGTTTCTAGTTCCAATGTAAAGGAACGAGTAAGAATGGTAAGAAACTGTGGCAATTAAAAATGAGAATGAGTGTTTGTTCCTTTGTAAGGAACAGACGAACTGGCACTGTCATATTAAGTTAAAGGAACTAATTATTAAGAGGAACTTAGACATAGGATGAAGCAGTACAACGGTTAATAATGTCGCCTGAGTGATTTATGCCTAGATTCTAGGAAACCATTTTATTTAAGTAAAAATCTGATTTTAAGGAAAATCTTTTTAAGGAAAAGATTTTATTTTTATAAGATAATAAATATCATTTTCGATTTTACGTAAAATATTTTCCAAAGATAATATTTTGGTAAAAGGATTTTATTTCAGTTTTATTAATTAAAATATTTGTAATTAAATCAGATTTATGATTTACTGCTTTAGTGGTTGCTAAAATTAAGGAAGAAGTAACATTTTCATCTCCCACGTTTAACAGAGATCATGGACATCATGGATGTAAAAAGGAACGTGTTCCTCTAGTTGAGGAACACTATGGGAAAATGTTTTTACCACTAACACATGATTTTATCCCACATTCTAAGTTATCACTGCTATAAATACTAATGTCTAATTAAGTTTCAATTTGTGACTGACCAAGTGAATTAGTGAGTTTAACTAAGTAAAGTGGTAGTGCCTTCATTCTCTCATAAAAGCCATATGATATTTGCCTTCTTATTCTATTCCACTAAGCTATCATTGATCATTGTAATTTTGGTTTTGGGATAAGGGGACTTTGAGTGAAGTTCTGTAAGAGAGAAGCTTTGAGTGAAGCGAGTTAAAGTGAGAAAACTTCAAAAGAAGTTGAGAGGAACAACTGTTAAGGGAACAGTTGTTCAGGAACTTGAGTTTAGGAACTCAAGGTGTGGCCCGTGAGTAGAATTAGGTTGTAATAAAGTTATTTGGTCTAATTAGTGAAAGTGTGGAGTTTAAAATCCCTAGTGGTCGAGGTTGTTTCTTCTTGTTGGGCCCAAGAAGTTTTTTCTCTTAAAATCTCTTGTGTTCCTTTAGCTTGTTTCTTTGTTTAAGTTTTATAATTCCGCAAAAAGTTACGTTTATTTCTATACATACAATTCACTCCCCATCTTGTATTGTTCCTAGTGAAATAACAATTGGTATCAGAGCTAGAACTTACGAAAAATAGGAAACCCTATTGAGAAAAAGATCCACGGAACAATGAATACTACCGAGAAACTTGAGGAAGGTTACTCCACGCAAAGGCCTCCTATGTTCAATGGGAAGTTCTATTCCTACTGGAAGAACAGAATGAAGATTTTCTTTAAGGCCGAAAACTACCAGGTGTGGAGAGTCATTGAAGTTGGTGATTTTGAGGTCACGACTACTAATGAGAAAAATGAGGTAATTCCTAAACCCTTCTTTGAATATGACAAAGCTGATTTTGAAAAAATGGAAGTGAATGCTATGGCTGTTAAACTATTGCATTGTGGACTTGGACCCCATGAACATAATAGGATCATGAGATGCAAATCCGCAAAGCAAATATGGGATTTACTTGAAGTAACCCATGAAGGAACTAATGAAGTCAAGAGATCTAAAATCGATTTACTAATGAATCAATATGAACTGTTCTCCATGAAGGCTAAGGAAAGCATACAAGAGATGTTTACTCGTTTTTACTAACATTATTAATAAGTTAGCTTCTCTTGGAAAGTTTATTTCATCAGAGGAACAGGTTCAAAAAGTTCTTAGGAGTCTTTCTAAGGATAGATGGATGGCTAAGGTCACTGCTTTGCAAGAAACAAAGGACTTCACTAAGTTCAACTTGAAACAGCTTGCTGGATCACTGATGACTCATGAGCTCCACCTTGATACTGAGTATGGTGAAAGCTCTAAGTCTAAGTCCATTGCCCTGAAAGCTGATGATGAAGATGACTCTGACTCAGAAGAAGAGGAAGCAGCTCTCATGGTTAGAAAATTTCGAAAGATATATAGGAACATGAAGAATGGAAACTTCAAAGGTAAAACTAAAAAGTTTTCTAACAAAGCTGCTTGTCATAAATGTGGTAGTACGGATCACTTCATCAAGGAATGTCCTCTTTGGGAAAATGACAAGACCAAAGAAAGGAACAAGGAACGTTTTGCTAAAAGGAACAACGAAACTAAAGCACTTTTCTCTAAAGCGAACGTTCGAAAAGCTATGATAGCAACTTGGGGAGATTCAGAGACTGAAGAGGAAGAGGAAAAACAAACTGAAGAAACTGTAAATCTTTGCCTCATGGCAAACACTGACATAAAGGAAGATGAAGAAAATGTTGAGGTAAACCAACATATACTTGAATCAGACTTAGATGGAAAAACTAGGACTGAAATTTATGATCTTCTTTATGATGCAATTCTTGAATGTAGAGATGAACGTGAAAAATGTGAACAAAGCGAACAAGCTGTTAAAGTTTGTAAAGAACATATAGAATGGCTTAAGAAAATGAGAACAGATGTTGAAAGTAGGTTCTTTGATTTATTTGATAAGAATTTAAAAATCAAGGAACTTTATGAGAGTGTGAAAAATGAAAATTATCTAATCAATTTAAAAATTTCACACCTAAAGGAATTTGTCCATGTTCTAAGTTCCTTTGATATAAGATCAACTCCTTTGAAAGGTTACAGATCTGAGATCGAGAATTTGAATAAAGAAAAAATTATTTTAAAGGAACAGATCTGTAATCTCAAGAAGGAACTTGTTGTTGCAAGGAACAGAGGCAAAGTGATGGTTGTTCCTAAGTGGATTGAGAGACCACAAACTAAAAGAAAAGAAGGTCTCGATTTTGAAAACCACAAGAAGAGGAACAACCTTAAGAAATATGTTGACCTACCTAGTGACAAAATTTGTATGTACTGTGGAAAGATAGGTCATTACATAACTCAATGTCAAATAAGAACTGGAATGATTGGCAAGAATGTGAAATTAAGCAACATGAAATGGGTTGCTTAAACAAATGCTAGTCAAGAACAGGAACCCACGAAACAAGGGGTTCCTACAATTAACAACTAGTTGATTTTTGCAGGTTGGAGTGAGGGGGAATAACACTTGATATCTTGATAGTGGTTGTTCTAAGCATATGACAAGAGACAAATCTAAGTTTCTCTCACTCTCAAACTATGAAGGTGGAAGTGTGACTTTTGGTGACAATAAGAAAGGTAACATAGTTGCCATGGGTAAGGTTAGTAAGTCACCATCACACTCCATTGATAATGTTTTTCTAGTTGAAGGATTAAAGCATAATCTCTTAAGTATTTTCCAATTTTGTGACAAGGAAAATGTTGTTAAATTTAACAGTCACTACAAGAAAATTGAGCTTTAGCAACGAAAGATGTTGTTGCGAAAAATATCTTTTGCAACGAGATAAGGTTTTTGGCAACGACATTGTTCCGTTATGGTAGATGCCGTTACCAAAAGTTTCTGCAACGACTTTATTTTGTTGCTGAAAATCCGTTTTCCACAACAGTCTCTTTGTTGCTGAATATGTTTCGTTGCCATATTTTCATGAGGTGATGAAACGAGAACTTTATTATTGGCTACAACATTAGTTGTTACGAAAAAGTTTGGTATTTAGCTACAAAATATTTTGTAGCCAAAAAGGTTTTTTCCCCAACAAAGCTTTTGTTGTGAAAAAGATAAATTGTTGTGATATGTTTCCACAGGAGTAAGAACATGAAACCTCAATTCGCAACATGTATTGTTGCAAATAACAACTATTTACAATAACAAAACAAGTTGTTGCCAAAAAAAATCCTATTTTCAGTTTAGGATACCTCACACGTTCTCGAAATTTCAAACGTATAGTATTAAAAAATGTAGCGTATTATAGACACGATATTTAAAGAAAAAGTGCTAATTGATTAATAGGAGCCAAAATAAACTGGATACGTGTACCAATTCTTACAGAATCCAACAATAATTACACAAAAGCTACATCCCATTGTCCAAAATATATGTTGATGCTCAAAGTTAGTTTGACAAAAAATGGTGAGACTAATTTATATATTATGTACTATACTTTAACCAAAAAATGTTGACCAAACTTGTTAGCTATTCCTGAAGATTTATCTCCATCATCTAGTCCCACTTCTCAATTAAAGAGATCAAAGTCATCATCATTATTGCCATTCCTGCACAATTGAAAGAACAAAAAGAAAGACTAGTTGTGAACAAACTGGATTAATAGAATGCTCCATGTATATTGTACATTGTGCTAATAGAATGCTCCAAGTATATAGTACATTGTGCTAATGTAGATAATAAAAATTAGAGAGGATGCTCCAGGCATGAAAGTAATTTGTGTCATTTTGTTTGATCTATATCAGGAAATGGAAATATAATTCATTCCCTAATAAGTATATGGTATACTTACGATTTTATATTATATGTTTTGTCAACTTGTATGATCATAGGTACTAATTATAGACATTTATGGGGTACTGGGCTGACGAGAGAGAGAATTCTCCTTGTATAAGGAGCTGATGGGCAAGTACTACCATGGAAAAAGTACTACATGCACCTATAGAATAAGTACCATGTTTAAAAAGCTAATCATAATAGGGACACATCGTACTTTATCCAATTTAAGGCAAATCAAACAAGAAAAACACATAAGATCACGCTTTTGTAGAAGATCAAATAATCATATGAAGAAGGAAGATACCAAGAAACTAACACAACAAACAATTAGCCCAGGGAGAATGAAGATAAATAAACAAGGCTAGGTGATGGGATTACCTACACATGTTGTTGTTTATCAGTTGCATAAATCTTTTCTCCATATCTGCCATAATGCGTTTTTGTTCTTCTTTGTATTCAACCATATCCTTCTTATTCGCCTCTAGCTCGTGTTGTAGATGAGTAATTTGGTCTTGTTGTTTGTGCATTATCTGTTGTTGTTCTTCTTGTATTCTCGCTTTAGCTGAGCCTCCATATCCATTTCCTTTGCCTCGAGTGTACCCAGACTTAGGGCCAAGTACATGAAGAAGCATTTCTTCTTGTGTTTGAGGGCGTGTTTGATCTCCTTCTGGTTCTTTGTCTTTATCTTGCACAAGTTGATGGAGTTGTGCCTACAAATATTAGGAATTTATAATTAAATGATACATAGAAGTTCAAAATGCAAATATTATGGCAATAGATATTTATAAGCCACTAAACTTGCTGTAATAAGATGTTAGAAACAACATAGTAGGAACTAAGACATTATTGTAGCATACTTTAACACAAGGGCAGAAAGCAGAAGCATTCTAGTCAGTATGTAAATGTGTTAGACAATATATAATTGATCTGTATTTTTTGTGCTTCTGAATCTAAAACTGATATAGATGCTCACATGTATTTCCTTGGAACGACTATCATTTGCCCACTGCAATACTCCTCCATCATCTGTTGTTGTGTGTTGAGCTAGCCAAACTACGTCGGCAGGAGGTAGAATCCCATCATTCTTTTTAGTCTACAATATGAATTTGCATTAACATCATTTTAAAAACTACCCTGTTATACTAGCTACATCGTATAACCATACATACCAGTATATGCTCTATCTCAGGGAAAGATAAGTTTCCCGTGGTGTGTTTAATCCAATTCCCAGATCTTCGATTCTTGCTATTTTGTTGACTTCTTTTCTGGATTTCAAGATTGAAGTAAATGGATGGAATATAATTGTTAACAAAACGAAACTACAAGCAAGATAATGGAAGAGATTTTACCTTAAACTTATCAGAATTAAATTTCTCACAACATGCTTTCCAGCTTGCTTGGGGAAAATCAGGAGGAGGGTTGGCTAAACGTTCCTCATAACTCTCTCCACATTCCTTGTAATATGCATGCAAACGAGCCTTCCAGAAACGGTACAAGCGTTGCATTGCATCAGTTGCAAAAGCTTGAAGTCGAGGTAGTTGTGTAGTGGAGTCTTTAATGTTGAACTTGTTCTGTATTTTTATTTTCCAAATAAAAGAGAATTACACACTTTACAAGACAAGTGTAGATGCATATTTGACAGCAATAAAAAAAAATGTACCTTCACTTGCAACCACATCGAAGCTCCGTGTTTGGCAAAAATAGCAGGCCAATCTCCACCATCCATGAAAGCCGTTGTTCTAACAACATAACCGCAAAAGTTCACCATTGAACGAGCATTTTCTCCAACCGCTTGGAGAACAAATGGCGGTATTTCGATATCCAACTTAAACTGACCACCCATAGTCTTCTTTTCAAGAGCTAAATTTCTATACTTGCCTCTTTGACCTCTTTTCTTAATAGCACTAGTAGCGGAGGCTAAAATATATCACAATCATAGATAGTTAGAGTATGCTACAGTCCCATAAACAAGAAAAATAGATGGCTGCATGATTTCTACTGTTCTTCTTATATACCTGAGGTAACAAAAAATTTCAAATACTGAGCAACTTTTCTTCCCTGTTAATAACTGGCATTATTATGTAGCCATTATTGAATTTATTGATTTACTCACTTTCTTATAGGAACTGGAAGAATCATAAATTATGTAGGAGGATATATGAAAATTTTAGCTGCAATTTTACATATAGTTTGCCACTTTTCTCCTTGTTAGCATCTGACATGATGTGGCTATTATGAAGCTATTTGTTTGCTTACTACTACCATTTAGGAATTAGAAGAACTACAAAAGATGGATGAGGATAGTAAAATTATTGAGTAACTACGATAGCATGTTGAATACTACAAAGCAACGATCTCAAATTGGACAGAGCCTAATACGTGTAAACTGATGCCAAAAATACAGAACTTTTCAACCTGCAAACTGCTCTTGGACAATACTATGCTGAAATTGAAGGTAAGGTATTTACTATCTAGAAAGTAGTGTTCAAAGCTTTCACAACTTCTGCAGGTATGTGTTTCCATATTGGTAGCCTTAAGTTTTTAGTTTCTTTGGTGTCTTTCAGTTCAGAATGCAAGAGTAGATAGCATTATGGTCTAATGATCGCAACACCCTAATTCAGACCCTAAGGTAACAAAATTGTTGTTGCTTGTTTCAAAACACCAGATTAGATACTTAGAACATATGAAAGTGAGTAATGTAATTACCTTGGCTGCTATTAGGATTGTTACGTTGGGTTCCATCCAACACTTGTCGATTTGCATGCATGTACTTGGTTCTAATCTTTTTTGGTGGATTTTCAGCTCCCTCGTTTCTTACCTTTGGAGTGGGATCCGCTGCCTCATTAACACTTAAAACAACTTCAACTCTGCTATCAAACTTGTTTGCATATATACGCTTGCTCCCCCCTACAAAACATATGATATATTCATTTCTAGATAATAAACTAATGTAGTACTATGAAACAAAAAAACAATAACATATAATTACCTATGTTTAAGGTAGTTTGTATTGGATCATCATTTGGATTTCCATGGGCAGGACTATGGGTATTGGATCCAATTTCATCCATTTCAAAGTCATCTCCAAATACATCTCGAAGGCGACGTTGTGACTCACCAATAAAGTTAATGGCTCTTCCATTTCCAATGCCACCATCACTCTTTTTCTTAGCTAGACCTCTCCCTACCATATCTGCATACGAGACAAGTGACAAACATATGTTATATAAGTGGCTAATATATCTCATAACCATTTAGATAACAAGAAAATATACATATAAAAAAATTAGCTAGCAAGAAAAATCCTTACCAATTAGAAGAGCTTAGTATGTGCAATATATTCAAGATTCAAAATCTGAACAGAATGTATATATAAAAGTTCACTAAAACTTCACTACTCTTGAATAGTTCACCCTTATAGAAGTAAGTAAAATGATCCCCTCCAAATCATAAGAACTGATTGTAAATGAGGTATTCTGCCTTACTTCATAATAACCTATCATTGACTTATAAATAGAATGAGTGATACCAAAAAAAAGAAGTAGCTTCACAGGAAAAGAAATTGAGCTCAAAATGTCATTATTCGAGTGCGCAAAAAGTAGATAAGCAATCATATCAAAACACCTTAAATGCAAGAGTATCTAAGAAAGCAAAAGTCACACAACAAAACGAACAAACACTCTTTATGCCTCAACATCATCATCAACAATGAAACCATCCAGATCATTGTTTTTCTTTTTTGGCTTCTTTTGTTTCCCATGCTTCAATTGCATAATCTTCTCCATTTCTTTTGCAACCCATTTGACGACTTCTGGTCCTTTTTCCACCATAAAATTATTAGTAGCCAAGCAAATATTCTCTGGATATCCATATCCTGATGGTGCTGTGTACATATTGGAAGCCTTAATTGATTCTTGTTGCATAGCTTCTGCATCATTAACTGGATCAAGTGCATTCTCATCAATGTCCATTTCAGGTACATTGTACAAGTCTCGAGGCTCTGTCTTTATCACTATAAGCCAATTATTATCTCTTGGTTCTGTCACATAAAACACTTGCTCCACTTGAGATTCTAATACAAACGGTTCATTTGTGGATAAAGATAATTTAGTGCATACACTAGTTATTCCAAATTCATCCACTTTATATCCTATGCTCTTGTGCTGAACATCATACCAATCGCACTTAAAGGCAAACACTTTATTTCCACCAGGGTATTCTAGCTCATAAATGTCTCTAAGAACACCAAAATACTCCTTATCTGACATATCATCTCCCCGAACCATAACACCACTATTTTGGCTTTTCCTATTTTCTTGACGATCAAGGGTGTGAAACCTAAACCCATTCACAATATAGCCACTGTAACGTCTTACAGTCCGTAAAGGACCACAAACTAAGTAATATAAGTCCTTTGGAACCAATCCTTCTGTATACAAATGCTCGACCTACAACATAAAATAAAAAAATGTAATACTATATATGAAACTAAGATAAATCATAATACTAATTTAGCATTTAAAAAGGGGCAAATGACATACATGACTACAAACCCAATCCGAGAACTCGGCTTTATGTCTCCTCTCAATATTCCTAGGAGCGGGATTTTCAGTAGCTAGTATCTCTTTGTGCTCCCTAATATTGGGAATAAAATAAGTATATTATAAATAAATTATATATATAAAATAAATTATGTAAAGTCATGTAGTAGTAATTGACTTACTTTGCAAGTTCTAAGAGATCATCACAGTTATGAAGAGCATATAAATGTACTTGTTCAAACTCCTCAGTAGTAAGATGATGAAGGGTAGGCTTTCCTAAAGGACGACCACTTTGAATAATGATGTCCAAATCACTTCTACTTGTCTCGTGATCATCACTATCATCATCATTTCGAGATTGGCGATTAAACTTTGTGGTCATGTTATCCATGTATCTAGAGCAGAATGTTAAACATTCATCGGCCAAGTAGCCTCTTGCAATTGAACCTTCTGGGCGTGCTTTGTTGCGAACATAGGATTTCAAAGTACGCAAGTACCTAATATGTGAAAAGTTACATATGGAAAAGGAACAAAAGACAACTAGTGATGACAAAAGGTGAGGTAGTAAGTTATGCATATACCTTTCTATTGGATACATCCAACGATATCTCACTGGACCTGCAATCTTTGCTTCTGCTACCAAGTGAATGACTAGATGTATCATCACAGTGAAGAAAGATGGTGGAAATATCATTTCCAATTTACACATTGTGTAAGGAATTTGCTTCTCGAGCCTATCAAGATCATCCATGGACAAACTCTTTGAGCACAGGTTCTTAAAATATGAGCTTAATTCAATTAAGGGCTCACATACATTCTTTGGAAGGAGTCCGCGAATAGCAATCGGAAGTAATTGTTCCAAGAAGACATGATGGTCATGGCTTTTCATACATGACATTTTCCGTCCACAATCCTTTACGCATCGAGAGATGTTCGAACAATATCCATCAGGAGTCTTCAAATTTTGAAATATTTCGCAAAATGAAGATTTCTCATTGCCTTTCAATGTATAACATGCCATAGGTATACGCACTTTATCTTCCTCAACGATGGGATGAAGTTCTTTCCTTATATCCATTTTCACCAAGTCCAATCGAGCTTTTATGGTGTCCTTAGTCTTACCCTTGATATTCATCAGTGTTCCTATGATGTTCTCAGAAACATTCTTTTCTATATGCATAACATCTAAGTTATGACGCAATCTTAGTTTGCTCCAGTAAGGTAACTGAAAAAATATGCTCTTTTTTCTCCATCCACACAAGCTATTTGTCTCATCCCATTTCCTCTTTGTGCCAGCCTTGCCAAATGGAACTTGTGTAAATTGGTTGCATTGCATCAATACATCATCACCAGACAACGGAATAGGGGCAATTCCTTTTTCCACTGTTCCATCAAAGGCCTTTCGTAATTTTCTCCACCTATGATTCAATGGGATTGAACGTCTGTGCCTCATGTAAGCTTTCTTATTTTTTATTGAATGAGATGGAGGGTCATTATGACAACAAGGACAAGCAAAAAACCCACTTGTACTCCACCCAGACAAGTCTGCATATGCTGGAAAATCACTTATAGTCCACAAGAGACTAGCACGCATTATAAAATTCTGTTTCGAGTATGCATCATAAGTTTCAGCACCAAACTCCCATAACTCGATCAACTCTTGAATCAAAGGTTGAAGGTAAACATCCAAATTCATCCCAGGAGAATGAGGACCATCAATAAGGAGAGACAACATCATATAAGGAGGTTTCATGCACATCCAAGGAGGCAAATTATAAGGAATAAGAACAACTGGCCAAATACTATGAGTGGATCCCCCAAAATTGTTGAAAGGTTGGAAGCCATCTGTAGCTAAACCAAGCCTGACATTTCTGGGATCTGCTGCAAATGATTCAAATTCCTTATCAAACGACTTCCACGCCATAGAATCCGAAGGATGTCTCATTATGTCATCCTTTTTCTCCTTTTTGTGCCAGCGCATTTCTTTCGCGGTCTTTGTTGACATAAACAACCTTTGCAATCTGGGTTTTATTGGAAAATAGCGTAAGACCTTATGAGGTACACTTTTCCCTTTTTCTTTCCATTTCCACCTGGAAGTTTGACATTTTGGACACTCTTGTGCATCACTATATTCGCGCCAATAGATTATACAATCATTTGGACAAGCATCAATTTTAACATAATCTAGTCCCAACTCACTAACAATTTTGCGACAAGCATCATAAGAATTCGGCAAGTTGGAACCTAGTGTCTCATTTTGAAATTTCAACAATTGAGTAAAGGAGGTGTCGGTCCAATGGTTCAAACACTTAAGATGTAACAATTTCATGATGTATTCTAGTTTTGAGACTTTTGTGCCATCTACGACCAAAGGCTCTTTGTAGTCTTCTAATAGGCGATAGAAACGAGCTGCTTCTTGTGAAGGTTCCTGAGCTTCTTCACTATTACCATCCTCTAGCAATCCCATTCCCGCCACCCCACATCCTACTTGTAACATATCAAGCATATCTTCATCACCATCAACAATAGCCTCACTTTCACGAGACAAAGCACTATGTTTCTCACCATGCTTATCCCATAATATGTAGCTTTGCAAAAAGCCAAACTTCAGTAAATCAAATTGAACTTCACTTCTGATCTTAAAATGTACATTAGCACATCGGCAACATGGACATCTAATTGTCCCACCATTGCTAGAACCATCATTTGTGTTGCAATTAGCATAAGCAAAATCTAGAAAACCATCGATCCCTTCCAAAAATGCCTTAGCACCTCGGTCTTTCATTTTCATCCATTCCTTATCCATAGACATATCCTAATAGATTACAAATGTACCTAATGTATACTTCAGTATAAAAAAATTAGCATATAAATAATCCATCATAAAGCTAAACACAAGTTATATTAATCAGCAAAAAAACAAATAATTATGACATGATAGGTATTTTCTTTTGATTTCCCTTTGTTAAGTAAGGGGACATGTAACCACAGGTTAGATTAGTTTAGTGTAAGTACAATTAATCAGGCCCTAAGAACTTCAAAGCCTCCATAAATTTCAATTCATGCAAAAAACTAAATCAACATAACTCACAGTTAGTATAAGTACAGTTATAAGATCTTATCTAAATTCCCATAAATAAGCCTCAAGCTATTAGCATAGGAAGCCACTTCAACGATATTCAAAATATAACTAAATTAGCTAAATAGAATGAAATGCTTCATAAGTAAACAACAATACCAAAATTTAGCATTGCCTTTACAAGAATCATGCTATAAGAGTACTTATAGGTTGACAATGCAACTGGACAAATCCCAAAAATAAGCCGAAAACGACATTGCACAGGAAGCATGAGAGGAATAGAAAAATGAGGTTGAGGGAATCTCTATAATATGACAATAGGCAATATTGGTAGTAAACCATTAAAAATTGTACCCCAAATATACCTTAATAAAAAATTGAAAAGAGAAGCAGGAGGGGATAATTTTATAAAAGACTAACAGTAACTAGAACTAATTTCCAACGTACTTCACAATACGCGTTGTCAAGAAATTAAACCAGGTAAATGATAGACACATTAGAGAGGAGCGTATTAACGAAGAATTATAAAACAAATCCCTCAAAAACCCTAACTCCAAATTAGAAGATTAAATTTTATGAAATAACAAAAGTAAATCCCAATTCCAAATTATCTTGCAAGAATTCAGCGAAAATACCGAGCAAGAAGGTAAAACCTAACTCCAAATTCGCTAATGAAAACAAATACTTCAAAAATAAAATTCGCCAATATAAAAATAAAATTAAGCTCAACTTATAGAAGAAATTCTATCTTCAACTTCAATGAAATCAATGACTAAGAGAGGAAGAGAGTCTGCAAATACTTCCTCCAATGTCTGCTGCCCAATTTGCCGGAAAGTGGAAACAATTTTGTGAGGAAATCGTCACTAGCTTCAATTGGCACGGTTAAATTCGCTGCCGGAATGAGGTCGTCGGATAATTCGAGGGAGGGAGAACATGGTAGTCGGGTTGTCGGCGAGTGAAATTCTTCAATGGAGCTTTTGTTCTTGGTAGTCTGCGAGAGTGAGAAGAGTAAATTGTAACGCTTTTGTGATGTGTGTGAGGTTTTGTTCTTTTAAATTTTAAAAGGAAATTTTTTATGTTAACTTTGGCAACGAAAAAACTTGTAGCCAAATATAATGTATTTTAACGCTACAAAAGAACTTTGTTGCCCTAAGTTCATTTATTTTTAGCAACGAAATGCTTGTAGTAAAAAATTATGTGCTTTCTTCCAAATTCCCGCTTCTCGAAAATTTTGGAGGGTAAGTAAATTTTTATTTACAGCAACCCTCTTTAGTTACAACAGAAACGAGTTTGTTGCTAATAATTATTTTTAGCAACAATATCTTAATTTTGTAGCTAAAACTTGTTGCAAAAGCTCAATTTTCTTGTAGTGAGTGAAAAATGCTTAATCGTTAACATTAACTCTAAGAATGTCATCTTGGAAGGAACAAGGAAAGTGAACACATATATTGTGGATCTTGATCTTGTTCCTAAAAATAACTTGACATGTCTTAGTGTTATTGAAGATGATCCACTCTTATGGCATAAGCATCTAGGACATGCTAGCTTGTTGAACCCTAGTTTTGATGATGACAAACGAACAAAGATGCAAACTAAGTATTGGACTAACAAGTTGTTTAAGTGAATGAATTTCAAGGTATCAATGCAAGGAACAAAGAGAATACTAAGTCAAGGAAGAAATCAAGTTTGGATTTTGAAGACTAAGTAAAGATGTTTCATAAATTGTTACTGGAGCAGCATTGGAGCAAGAGGACTAAAGCGAGGCTTTTTGTTTCTAGTTCCATTGTAAAGGAACGAGTAAGAATGGTAAGGAACTATGGCAATTTAGAATGAACATTTGTTCCTTGGTAAGGAACAGACGAACTGGCGCTTAACTAATAAGTTAAAGGAACTAACTATTAAAAGGAACTAGACTTAGGATGAAGCATTACAACGGTTTATTTATGTCAGTTGAGTACTTTATGCCTAGATTCTAGGTAACCGTTTTATTTAAGGAAAAATTTGATTTTAAGGAAAATCTTTTTAAAGAAAAGATTTTATTTTTATAAAAGATAAATATCCTTTTCGGTTTTTATGGAAAATATTTTAAAGATAATATTTTTGGTAAAAGGATTTTATTTTGGTTTTAATAATTAAAATGCTTTTTAATTAAATCAGATTTTCGAAATAATACTTTAAGTGGTTGCTAAAATTAAGGGAGCAATGACATAATTCTCTCCCACGTTTAACAGTGATCATGGAGATCATTGGTTGAATAAGGAACGTGTTCCTCCGGGTAAGGAACATCATGGGAAAATGATTTTACCACTAACACATGTTTTAATCCCACGTTCTAAGTTATTACCACTATAAATACGAATGTCTAATTAAGTTCCAATTTGTGTCTGACCAAGAGAATTAGTGAGTTTAACTAAGTAAAGTGTCAGTGCCTTCATTCTCTCATAAAAGCCATTTGTTCTTTGCCTTCTTACTCTAATTCCACTGAGTTTATTTGATCAATTGTATTTGACCAAGAGAAACTTAGATTTGTCTCATGTCATATGCTTAGAACAACCACTATCAAGATACCAAGTGTTGTTCCCCCTCACTCGAACGTGCAAAAATCAACTAGTTGTTAGTTGTAGGAACCCCTTGTTTCGTGGGTTCTTGTTCTTGACTAGCACTTGTTTTGGCAACCCATTTCATGTTGCACAATTTCACATTTTTGCCAATCATTCCAGTTCTTAGTTGACATTGAGTTATGTAATGACCTATCTTACCACAGTACATGCATATTTTTTCACTAGGTAGGTCAACATATTTCTTAGGCTTGTTCCTCTTCTTGTAGTTTTCAAAACCAAGGCCTTCTTTTCTTTTAGTCTGTGGTCTTTCAATCCACTTAGGAACAACCATCACTTTGCCTCTGTTTCTTGCAACAACCAGTTCCTTCTTGAGATTACAGATTTGTTCCTTTAAAACATTTTTCTCTAAATAATAATTGTCTTGGGCAATGACCTCAAATCATGTGACTATAACATATATGATGAGGGAATTATATGGTTAAGATGTGGGTTATTGATAACTTAATCCATGAGGTTTTAAGTGGTTTATATGATAAGATTGGATCGGGATAAAATGTTATATTTTTTTCCTTTTTCTTTTGCTTTCAAATGATTGAATTGAATGACTTTGATGACATGAAAGGTTCATTGATAAAAATGTTTATGTTAACAGCGGATTGGAATTGTAGTGGAATGTCACTGGTTTTTTGTGCGTGTTACTGCGGGGTTTAGGTAATTACTAAAGATAATTTGGTCATGACCTAACATGACCACTTTGCATGTTAGGTAATCACCTAATTAGCTTATGGTGTTACCAAACATTTTAGGTCATCACCTAACCATTTTGGGCATTACCTATAATAATAATTGACTTGGGAAATGGCCTCATATTATGTGACTATAATATATACGAAGTGTTAATGTATATATTTGAATTTGTTGCATGATGGTATTGTATTAACTTGTGTAGCTTTCTGTGCAGATGGAAGCAATGTGTGTTGAACGTTTACGCGCTTTTGCCAACATTTTTTTAAGCAAACATAACCAAACCGATATAGCTCGATATTGTCGCGCTAAGTTTGTTTGCATTGCGCTTAAATAGATCAATGCCTTGGTGGTATTGTTTTGTCGTTCGACTTGGTGTACGTATTTTTGTAGACATATGACAATCTAACTTAGTAGATCAAAGAATTCACTTCTAATATAAAAGTTTAGGTAATTACCTCACTTAAATATGGTCATTATCTAAACTTTTGATGGTCCACTCTGTCCATTTTTTGTGTAAATAGATCAATGTCCTTTAGTAGATCAAATTAAATAGTTTAAATGTAAAAGTTTTTGGTAATTACCAACTTTGACTATAGTCATTACCTAAACATTCTATGCTACAGTTTGTCCCTTTTTGTTTAATTAAAATTATGTGGCTTTTAGGTAATTACCAAACATGCTTTGGGCATTACTAAACATATTCAATCACAGTCCATTCCCATTACTCATCAAAGCAATCCTATGGGGATTGAACAATCATGCCACTGGGTCCATTAGGCCCAATACCTCACCAAACCCCATTGAATTGAGTTTTGGCCCCCATTGTCCAGCCTTGTACTAAAAAGCCCAAATTAACCCCATCTCATATACTTTTAGGTAATTACCAAAACTATTTAGGGCAGTACCAAACCTACTTTGGCTTATTTGGATTAACACATTTATATCATATTGATTAATTTGTACTTAAGATTGTTGATTTCAATTGTTTATTTTAATATACTTTGGAATTGACGGTTTTGAGACTTCTCTTAGTTTCTATTAAGCTTTGGTAATTACTGGAACCCCTTATAGTAATTACCTAAAGTTTCCGAAGTATTTGAAGGTTATTTTTTTGCTTATAAAATGTTTGCTTTAAATCATGAATACATTATCCACCACATGCATTATGCACACTAAAACATTCATATTATATACTAAACTAACATCCCATCAGTGTTAGGATATTACATTAAACATCATAGTCATAAACAAATTACATGGAAAAGTGAAATAATATCCAAACATATGTCTTGTAAATAAAAATTATCCAAACTAGAAACTGAAGTTCATAAATATTATCCAAACCACAACCACGAAAATAGTTTTTTAGGGAAATAATGCCTTGGCCACAACCTCATCTTTGAGAGTATTATGCTCCCAGCAAATGGCATCGACCAAGGTGTCGATGCGGTACCTGTCCATATCCTACATTAAGACAACAAAAACCAAGTTAATGAAACACCTTTTATGAAAAACAAATTGGTGCTAGGTAATGACTGAAAAACTATAGGTCATTACCTAAGACTGCAAGAAAACCAAATAAAAAGTTGTAGATGTTTTTGGTAGTAATTAAACATGTTATGGTAATTACCAAATAATCCCAGACCACTACCTTAAAATGCAGAGGGTTGTTCCAACCTCCAATTTCCTTTGTCTCCAGCAGCTGAATGACATACATCCCACAATCATATATGACAATGATTTAATAATTAATTAACATAATTTCTTAAACCCAATATCACTATGTTCACAGTAGCACACTAAGATAAGAATTTTTAAAGTTATAAATGACCTATATGTTATTGGAAAATTACCCATTTTCCTGAACTGGAATACGGACAGATTTCAGTGGCCAAGTAGGCATATCATCGATCTTCCTGCTGTATGCATCCTTCTTTCCAGTCGACAGAATTTCAAACAACTTCTTCACCTACGTTGGTCAAATTTTAAAAAATTTAAACGACTCAAAATATTAACCCTTCGTATAAAGTACTAATAAGATTTGTTTGGAAGTTAAACCTGTTTCCCGGCATACTTAAATCGCTTTTTAGAATTTGCCCCGGGATCCGAATCAAAGAAGTATGTACAACATTGCGGCAATGAGATAATAATTAGGAACCAATGATTTGGTTCCGGCAACCACAGAGGAACAAGAAACTACATCATAAATATCGGGACCCCATTAAATGAGAACTTAGGAAAATATCTTTTGTCTAAGGAGTGCATAGTGTATACCTGACGGCATCGAGAAAGTACTGTAGACAGGTAGGTCGTCTTAACAAGTGGATTATACGGCAATAGTCCTTGCTTCCCATCAGCCTGTTCTTTCTTATAAAAATTTGCCGGTTCCATGTACTTAACGAAAATTACACATAGTAAATAATTAAAAAGTGTAAGGTAAATAAAATAAACATACTACATAATTTAAAATAATAAGGAAAATAAAAGATGAAAACATTTTCTATATAAATAACGTACTCGGAATGTTGTTGGGATGTAGAACGAAGATGGGTTTTTCACACTCACTCTGACCCCAGCTACATTGATAGCCTGCATGTGTGCTTAATATCAATTAACTATTATGTTTATGTGTAATTAATGGAGTCACATATATAGATGCCCATACCGTTTCCGTGACAAGCGGTGTAGGATATAGAGTACGGAGGTCGGAACGTGTGGCCTGGATCCACTCAGAATCAACTAATAACTCACTGCTTGTCAAACAAACAAAATCACCTTACATTAAATAGTAATGACAAGCAAAGAAAGAAAACTGATAAAAGAATTATCACAAAAACGTACTCCATGTCCTTTGAGTCATCAAACACATACTCCACAATATCCTTCTGAGTCTTTTCTAATCCGCGCAATACGTGACGGATTGTGGCAATCCTGATCTTGAAATTCCACTTCACCTCATCCTAAATGCAATCATTGATGAAGAATTTTTTTTATTACTTGTAAACAAGAAACAATTATGTTTGGTTATTACCTAAACCTATTTGGTAATCACCAAACAGGAAAATAGTGAAAACTGTATTTCTGTCTATGTTAAGTTATTACCTAAATAATTTTGGGTAATGATCAAAGTTGAATCAGTCCTGTTTGAATATTACCTAAACCTCTTTAGGTAATCCCCAAACAGTAAGAAAGTTAAATCAGTCATGTATGGGAAGTACCAAAATGTTTTTAGGTAATCACCAAATTATATGAAAGTGAAAACTCAGCTCCTGTCATGTTAAGTCATCACCTAAACATCTTTAGGTTATAACCAAAATAGAATCACTAATTTTTACTTATTACCTTAACATTTTTAGGTTATTACGAAACAGTATTAAAGTGAAAAATGTACCTTAAGATTTTTGTTTTTCTTTCCCTTCACAGTAGGGTCTTTATCTTTGTCCTCTTTAGTTGGTGCTTTGGTAGTGTCATCTGGAGGATTAGGCTCACCCCCTTGCTCCATAGGAGGCTCCGAGCTTTCCTCGGCCTTATTCTCAGACGAAGTCCCACCTACACCATTGCCTTTTCCTGACCCATTGTCATCATCATTGTCTGGTTCATTTTTCTTGTCCTTCTTCCCATCTCCCTCTGCCTCAGTCTCCGTTTCTTCATCTTCCTCCTCCTCAACCTTCTTTTCCTCCTTCTCTTCCTTCTTCTCATCCTTCTCTTCCTTCTTCTTATCCTCCTTTTTCTTTTTTCTTGCCTCATGCTTCTTCTCTTCCTCCACCTTCTCTTGTTCCACCTTTTTCTTTTTTTCTGTCTTCTGCTCTTCCTTCTTTTCTTCCTCTTTCTTCTTATAAACCTGTTCTTTCTTTTTTAGTGCCTCTTTTTTTCCCTTCCCCTTCACATTACTTTCTTTCTCACTTCCTTCTTTCTCTTCAACACCCTTAATTGAGAGAATAGGGTTGCTTTTAACTAAGGACTCAACATCAACATCACCAATCTCCTCAGCACCAATTACATCCTCCTCTCCTTTTTGAGTTTTCTTAATCTTTTGTTGTGCCTTACCCTTTTCAGGTTCTTTAGGCAATTGAGGTATTTTTTTGGATTTAGGTGTAACCTTCCAATCACTCTTTGTTAGTTTCTTACCCTTTTTGGGTGTCTTACTCTCCTGAGGTAGATTGGCAAATGTCAACTTCTTTTTTAGTTGAGTCGGCTGCTGCAACTCCTCGTCATCGCTCTGAATAGCAGAATCCGTGCCAGCTTTCTCACTCTTAGACATAGGGCTGACATCACTGAATTCTTCATCATTATCTTCATCATCATCACCATCTGAGTTTTGGGCAACCTGTTTACTGGTTTGTTCTTCATAAACAATCAAATGATAAGATTAGAAATAATCAAATAACAAAGATCAAAGCTAAAACTTCTCTAATTTATAACATTTCATCCTCAGATACAATCTTTAAAAAACTTTTGTTTGGTCAGACTTTGTTTGGTAATCACCAACTCAGTTTTAGTAATTACCTAAACTTCATCACAAATGTATATGTTAGTCAGACTTTGTTTGGTAATCACCAAAACCTTTTTAGTAATTGCCTAAACCTTTTCATTACACAAACAAGTTCAACTGACATGGTTTGGTAATCATCAAAAGTGTTATAATAATTACCTAACACTCTTCAGAATACAAGTACATAAGGTAATTACTGAAACTAATTTGGTGATTACCAACAATGTCAGACAGTAAGTAGATGGAGTGCTAGGTAATCACCAGAATGAGTTTGGTGATTACCAAATATATGATAGGTAATCACCAAACATAGTTCAGCCTATATATTTATCATGATATCTCATGAACCAAACCATACTCTAAATTTGCATATCGTTTATATTTTCACATGATAATTACTTGCATTTTATTTTATGAATGACGACATCGAGACATAAACTTCGAATTTAAAAGGTTTAGAAGTTCAAAAACTACTTAATGTTTATCAAACAATACACTGGTAAACACCAACAAAAGTTTACGCAATCACTGAGAACTTTTATTATATCAACGTACACCATTATAACTACCATTATAATTCATCAACCAATCTACATAAGAAATTAGCATCTTAATTTAACCACCATAGAGCCCAAATTAATGCAAGTATAACATATTACATAAGAATTAAACTATTAGAGCACGAACCTTCAAGCATCCATTTGAACATTTGGTTGAAATTCTGCGAGTTGGTCAATTTTGTTCAATATGACAAACTGCATCTTCAAGCAATTTGCCGCGAAATCACTCGGCAAATTTCCCTTGATCAACTCCTTCTCATTTTCAATCTTGTTCATCAACTGAGATAAACAAAACAATAAACAATTACTTTCATAAATTGTGAGAAAACAATTTGAAAATGAAGGACTTAATGATCATTTACAAACTCACTTTCGGGGTTCTGTAAGCATCTTGCAAGTCAAGGACGGCGTCATTCAAGCGCTTGGTGTTGGCATCACTCCAGTCAACCATTCTTGGAGTCTTAAACCTCCAAATCTCGTCAAGGCCTGAAACCGAAGAGTACTCAGTGAAAATCAACTGTTACAGATATAACAATTCCAAAATAATTTTTTATTTACTCAAGGTAAATCATAGAATGGAAAATTTTATCATATACATTTTGCTTTAGACCTCACCTAAACATGTTGGTAAT
Organism: Beta corolliflora; assembly: GCA_947648045.1. Taxonomy (NCBI): domain Eukaryota; kingdom Viridiplantae; phylum Streptophyta; class Magnoliopsida; order Caryophyllales; family Amaranthaceae; genus Beta; species Beta corolliflora. Next base: position 247,427 of record CANSZD010003040.1, on the reverse strand, counting down.
GATCAAATATGTTAAGAAGACAAAATAATCAGATGATTATGTGAAGATATGCCCCAAATCATTTAGGCAATGACATAAACCATCAGGGGAAATTCCCAAACTCAACAAGAACACTATATTGTGTTCTGAAGAGGTTTCGACAATTACTAAAACTATTTTGGTGATTACCAAATAATATCAGACCAACTTATATACTTCTGTTCTGAAGAGTTTCAGGTAATTACTAAAACACGTTTACTGATTACCAAACAATGTCAGACCAACTTGTATGTGTTCAAAAGAGGTTTAGGTAATTACTAAAACCATTTTGGTTATTATCAAACAATGTTAGACCAACTATTATACATGTGGAGAGGCAAATAAGTAATGAATACTTACCATCCATAACAGGAAACAACCACCAACATTTGCACCGGTTGGCTTGGCTTGAAATTTAGCCACTTCACTGACCGAAGTGTCGAAGATAAACTTGGCGTAATTCCATTGCGGAATCATCTCCGCGTTAACCACAGCATGAAGCCATCCCTCCTTGGGTTTACGATCAGGAGTGGGTGAAAGTAGTGCAGTCATCATGAAGAGGGTGAACAACGCCTTGAACAACTTGTCATCATGATCAAGTTTGCGTAGATTGACAGCCATATTATCTAAATCCATATTAGCCAACCCCATAAACCTTTCCTCATAATCGTCGTCAAGCATTTTACTCTCAATATCAAATCCTACGCTTTTAAATCCCAACAACCATTCCACATGCGTCGGGGTTATTACAGTTTGTTTCCCATGAATATCTAAGATGTGTGTTTTAGGATCGAAGTGGTCAATCACCCACTTACACATCATTTTCCTTATTACCTTGCAACTTATGGAAAACAAGCAATCAAAACCAAGTTGGATCAAAACGTTCTTCTTGTCTCTCGGAAACTTTTTAATGACATCAACAAACAGCTCAACATCTCCTAAAGTTGACCATGTACTCTGTGTGGATATTATAAAGTATTAATTATTAATCAAATTATAGAGTTTCTAAAAAGGCAACAAAAGTCCTTAAAGAATTATAGTTGCGTCCATACCTTGCTTGTGGATGCACTCGGCATGTTGGTTTGCCGTTTAGCAAGAGGTATGACAGCTACCTCATCTGATTCGGGTTGCTTTCTCTTTGACATCGTGCCTAACAACATTAAAAGAATCTCAACATTTAACAAAAATCACAATTACGTACTTAACGGTTTTGATAATTACCAAAATAAGTTTGGTTATTACCAAACTTATTATAGGTATCACCAATCAGATTTAGGTAATCACCATATGTTGCATCTTATTGATAAACAAACCACATCTGAAGCATAAATAGCAACAAATTTTAACAAATATATTACCTTAAGAATTCAGTGTCACAAAACTTTTTTGACACAAGATATAATTTTCCATTAAACTTTGAAGAAAAAACAAAGAAGTCGACAAATGAAACAGCTCGAATAATATACATCATTCCCAAAAATTAAGGTAATTACCAAAATTCTCTTTGCAATCACCACATATTCAAAATTACATGCAAAAGTGGATTTACTAAATGTTCTTCATCAAGGACCATCCTAAAACCACAGTATAACCAAACCCATAAAATACTAAAATAGTTATTTTACAACACTCGCAACTTTTAGGGCAAAATTCAAAATAAGTCCTTATCATAACAAACCAACCCAATCATATAATTCAGTCACAAAATAAGTACATTCAAACATAGGAAAAAAACCATTCAACATAGAAAAAACAAAACAAAAACAAGGAACAACACTATACTTGCTCTAAAATAGAAACCAAAAATTGATGAAAATGTGGGAGGAAAATAAACCTCGTAAAGCGTTTTCCGGCGACTTGTGCAGGTTTTCACGCCGGTGGTTTTTCACGGTGGTTGTTAGGGAGGAGAGAGAAACGAAAAAAAACAGGGGATGATGTAGAGAGGAAAATGGCGGTTAGGGAGGAGAGAGAAAATGAGAGTGAGTAAAGAATGAGGAAGAGTGGGAAGAGAAAAGGGGGGAAGAATACTAAAAGGGGCGGTTTCCCCACAATGATAAAATATCAAACTTTTTTAACAAAAAAAAGGTAAAAGAAAATATAAATTTTTTTATGCCCTAACCTATATTTTCTGACTTTTGTAACACAAGCCATCAATTCAAGTCAATTCTAGGAAGTCAAGTTCAATCTCCTTTGGAGGAAACCTTCATCCAATAAGAAAAAGGTTAGATTTTTTATATCCTAAATTTATATTTTTGTTCTTAAACTATGAATTATTCATTAATGTTACAAAAAGACTCTTTACTTCCATTATATGAAATCACAATTTCCTCAAAATATTATCATGATAACATTCATAATCATCATCTAAAGCATTTATTGTTTTTTTATGGTTGTAACAACAATAAATGTAGTATTTGACTTTGAAAAAATCAATAAATGCTTAAGATTTAACTTTTATAATATTATAGTTCTACATAAATTAAAAGTAAAAAAAAAAAGTAAACCCTAGAAATTTTGAACTAAACAAAGCATTTCATTTTATTTTTGGGAACAAACCAACCAAAGTGAAGATTCTAAGTTTAAATAAAGTGGTGAAACTTAGCTTTCTCTTTCAATGGTATCTTTTCCATAAATAGTGGTATAAATGTTTCATTGTACTGTTCATGTTTAGTAATGACCTGCATATATTTAGGTAGTTACCAAAAGTATACAGAATTTCCTAACATAGTTAAGGGAATTCAAAAACATAGGACAAGTATAAACCTAGCATTATTATAGCCATCATTAACTATTCATAAACCAATCAATACTAGCGTAATCAGATGAAAATTTACAATTCATAACACCAAAACAACTTCTATAGTTTTTTGATAATCACCAAACATACATCAGGTAATTACCAAACACAAGTGAGGCAACACTAGCATATATTACCAAACACAGTTAAGGGAATTGAAAAGTCTAGAAATAGTACAAACCTAGTCTTATTATAGATATCATTAAATATTCATAAATTCTACAACACTAGGATGCATAGATTACATGAAAACTTTCAATTCATAAAATCACTACAATTTTTGGAATGTTTTGGTAATCACCAAACCTAATCAGGTAATAACCAAACACATGATTGCATTGACATTGCACTTAATTTTTATGATTGCATTGGCTTTAGCAATTGATAATGATGGATTTCTAATTACATTCAACATTTTGCATTCAGAGGTTATTGGAGTGCGTATGAACAGTACGTAAACTCATGGCGTCAACGGAGCACAATGAACATGGCTTGGATGACTTGGAGTTTACTCAAAAACATGATGTAGAAGACGGAGCTATTCATTCACCAAGGTCCGTAAAGGGTGACGATACTCAACATATTGATGACTTGGATGACTTGGAGAATACTCGCAAATTTCACGAAGAAGACAAAGCTCGGGATACACCTAACTCCCCGATGGATGAGGATATTGACGCCACTGATACTTTCTTTGATATGGAGATTTGGGAGAAATTTGACAAAGATCTAGAAGATTTCGATGAGGAAGATATGAAGCGATTATACTTTGACACTCTTGAAAACTGTGTTCGGTTTTATATGTTGTATGCCAAGGTTAAAGGATTTGGGATCCGACACAAGACATCAAATAAGAGTAGAAGTGGTGATCACTTAACCTCAAAAACCATATGGTGCAATAAGCAAGGTTTTCGGGATAACCAATATTTGGAAAATCCAAATAGAAAGGCTTCCGAAAGACCACTTACAAGATGCGGTTGTCAGGCGATTGTTAAGTTCAAATGGGATAAAGTTCAGAAAAAATACTTTATCAATGAATTCAACGATGTCCACAATCATGATCTTGTTCCCCCACACCAAGTGTCATTCTTAAGGTATTTTCACTATGAGTTCATTACATTTACTTCTTTCAACATGATGTTTCCTAAGGTATTATCTTCATTGTTAGGTAATTACCACAACTTGCTGGGTAATGACCTAAACTTATGGTAATGATTTGGATAAGCAACTTGTTTGGAGTTTGGTGTGGTTGATAAAATATAATGATAAATAGGAAGTGGTAGAACTATATTTGGTGATTACCTATCCTGTAGTTAGTAACTACGTACCTAACCTATCCAGAAAATGAAAATGTTTGGAGTCTCTAGTTTTTTCTACATTTGGTAATTATCAAACAATGTTTGGTGATAACCTATCACTCCATGTATTTGTTTCAGTGATTATCTGAGTTGCTTTTGAATACTACCAAATATGGTCAGTAGGTGGAGATATATGATCAGTAAACATGATTTATATCATAAAATGTGCCATTGTGTGGTTCACATTGACAATTAAAATATTAACAAGTTATGATAATTATTTTTTTACAGCCACCATCGTAATGTTTTCGAGGCTGACAAGAGTCGTATTAAAGCTATGATCAATTCGGGAGTTTCTCCTTATGTAACAATGCGAAATTTCATTCAAGAAGCAGGAGGTCCAGACAAAGTTTCTTTCCTAACAAATTATATTTAAGGCAATTGCCAAAGATAGGTGAATTAGAAACCCAACCTTATTATAGCCATCATTATATATTCATGAACCCAACCATACTAGCATAGATTACATGAAAACATACAATTCATAACATCACCATAATTTATATAATATTTTGGTAATCACCAAACAAATTTAGGTAATTATTAAATAAAGGTGACAAAATACTAGCATAGATTACCAAACACAATTAAGGGAATCGAAAAAGGTAGGATAAGTATAACCCTAGCATTATTATATATACCATTTAATATTCATGAATCAAACAATATAAGCATAGATTACAAGAAAACTCACAATTCATAACATCACCACAATTTCAACAAAGTTTTGGTAGTAACCTAGCCTTATTATAGCCATCTTTACAAATTCAAAAACCAAACAATACTAGCATAGATTATAAATAAACACAAATCCCTATTCCCGAAGCGTTTAGAGAACCACCCAACAAAGTTTAAAACATCACCACAATATCTTTCTAATTTATCAATGAAACCATGGTCCAAACTTCGATCTTTTGTAAAACTAACATGATAATTACATTCTTACAAATTTCTTCTATTGTCAATTTCTAAACAAAACTTGCAACAAAACCCTAACTTTCAATCTTCAAATACTTAAATCAATGGACAACAACAAATCGCCATAAATCAAAACCCTAAATTTCAATATTCATATCCTTAAATCATATGTTTCAGAATTTTGGTAAGCACCAAATTGATGTGTTAGAAACGCACAACTCATATGATTCAAACACAATCCTTCCTCTTCCCCCGGCCCCAAAATATCAAAACAAGTCCTTTAGTCAATTCAGAACAACATAATCAAGTGCTAACAACAAATAATTTAATATCACAATTCCAACAAAAATCGAAATTGCCATAATCAAGACAAAACATTAACTTTCACTATTCAATTACTTAAATCATATATTTCACAATTCAAATCACGGATGGGTTGTATGGTACCACTATTCAAAACTTCCAAATTGAAATAAAAAATTAAACCCTAGATTGAAACTCACCTTCAACAAAATTTAATGCTGAAAGTGTTGCCGGATTTGATGCGTAAAAAAAATCGTGCGTTTGTCAGATAACCGCTGTGTTTTTTTTGGGAGAACAAAGTGGTGGTTGATGAGAGAGAATGTGGAGGAAGTTGAGAATTATGGAAGGTTTAGGAGAGAGAATGAGGGAAGTTTTAGGAGAGAGAGAATGAGGGAAGTTTTAGGAGAGAGAAATTGAGGGAAGAAGTTGGCGGTTCTTTGAAATAGAGGTCGACAAAAGTACAATAATGCCCTTAGTATTTTGGATTTATAAATTATTTAAAACAATTCAATTTTAAATTTTCGTATTTTACCCCCAAAACAAATAATTTAGGTAATTACTAAAACATATTTGGTGATTACCAAACAAAGTCAGAATCTAATTTTTACATAAAAACTACTCAACCATCAATCCTTACATAACCAAACTCTGCAGACTGTTAAGACCTAGCCACCAATGTCAATCAAATTTAATTTAATTTTCAAAGATTTCAATAGTACTTTTAATAACAATGAAAATTCTAAGTTTGGGCATTACCAATCCTATCCAATCATAGTCCATTCCCATTGCTCATCAAAGCCATCCTATGGGAACTGGACAATCATGCTCCTTGGTCCATTAGGCTCAATGCCTCACTAAAGCCCATGGACTTGACTTTTGGGCCCCCATAGTCCCTCATTGTACTAAAAAACCCAAATTAACCCCAATCATATACTTTAAGGTAACTACCAAACATGTTCAGGTGATTACTAAACCCATTTAGTGGAGGATGTTCTCCCAATCTCAATCCTTTATCATTACTCATCAAAGCTATCCTATGGGGATTGGACAAGCATGCCACTTGGTCCAATAGGCCTAATACCTCACACCACCCTATTGACTTGAATTTTGGACCCCCAGTGTCCCTCCAAAAAATAAAAAGCCCAAATTAACCCCAATCATATGCTTTAAGATAACTACCAAACATGTTCAGGTGATTACCAAACCCACTAAGTGGAGGATGTTCTCCCAATCTAAATTCTTAATCATTACTCATCAAAGCTATCCTATGGGGATTGGACAAGCATGCCACTAGGTCCATTAGGCTCAATACCTCACACAACCCTATTGACTTGAGTTTTGGGCCCCCATTGTCCCTCCTTGTACTAAAAAGCCCAAATTAACCCCAGATCATATGCTTTTAGGTAATTACCAACCATGGTTTGGGCATTACCAAATGTATCCAATCACAATCCTTTATCATTACACATCAAACCCATCCTATGGGGATTGGATAATCATGACCCTGGTTCCTTTAGGCCCAATACCTCACCAAAGCCCATGGACTTGAGTTTTGGGTCCCCCATTGTCACTCCTTGTACTAAAAAGCCCAAATTAACCCCAGATAATATGATTTTAGGTAATTACCAAACATAGTTTGGGCATTACCAACTGTATCCAATCACAATCCATTTCCATTACACATCAAACCCATCCTATGGGGATTGGACAATCATGACCTTGGGTCCATTAGGCCCAATACCTCACTATAGCCCATGGACTTGAGTTTTGGGCCCCCATTATCCCTCCTTGTACTAAAAAGCTAAAATTAACCCCAATCATATGCTTTAAGGTAACTACCAAACATGTTTAGGGGATTACCAAACCCACTAAGTGGAGGATGTTCTCCCAATCTCAATCCTTTATCATTACTCATCAAAGCTATCCTATGGGGATTGGACAAGCATGCCACTAGGTCCATTAGGTCCAGTACCTCACACAATCCTATTGACTTGAGTTTTGGGCCTCCATTGTCCCTCCTTGTACTAAAAAGCCCAAATTAACCCTAGATCATATGCTTTTAGGTAATTACCAAACATGGTTTGGGCATCACCAAACTTATCCAATCACAATTCATTCCCATTACACATCAAACCCATCCTATGAGGATTGGACAATCATAACCCTGGGTCCATTAGGCCCAATACCTCACCAAAGCCCATGGACTTCAGTTTTGGGCCCCCATTATCCCTCTTTGTACTAAAAATCCCAAATTAACCCCAGATCATATGCTTTTAGGTAATTACCAAACATGGTTTGGGCATTACCAAATGTATCCAATAACAATCCATTTCCATTGCACATCAAATCCATCCTATGGGAATTGGACAATCATGCCCCTAGGTCCATTAGGCTCAATACCTCACAAAAGCCCATGTACATGACTTTTGGGCCCCCATTGTCCATCATTGTACTAAAAAGCCCAAATTAACCCCAATCATATGCTTTAAGGTAACTACCAAACATGTTCAAGTGATTACCAAACCCACTTAGTGGAGGATGTTCTCCCAATCTCAATCCTTTATCATTACTCATCAAAGCTATCCTATGGGGATTGGACAAGCATGCCACTGGGTCCAATAGGCCCAATACCTCACACAACCCTATTGACTTGAGTTTTGGGCCCCCCTTGTCCCTCCTTGTACTAAAAAGCCCAAATTAACCCCAGATCATATGCTTTTGTGTAATTAACAAACATTATTTAGGCATTACCAAACTTATCCAATCACAATCCATTCCCATTACACATCAAACCCATCCTATGGGGATTGGACAATCATAACCATGGGTCCATTAGGCCCAATACCTCACCAAAGCCCATGGACTTCAGTTTTGGACCCCATTGTCCCTCATTGTACTAAAAAGCCCAAATTAACCCCAAATCATTTGCTTTTAGGTAATTACCAAACATTGTTTGGGCATGACCAAACTTATCCAATCACAATCCATTCCCATTACACATCGAACCCATCCTATGGGGATTGGACAATCATGACCTTGGGTCCATTAGGCCCAATACCTCACTATAGCCCATGGACTTGAGTTTTGGGCCCCCATTATCCCTCCTTGTACTAAAAAGCTAAAATTAACCCCAATCATATGCTTTAAGGTAACTACCAAACATGTTTAGGGGATTACCAAACCCACTAAGTGGAGGATGTTCTCCCAATCTCAATCCTTTATCATTACTCATCAAAGCTATCCTATGGGGATTGGACAAGCATGCCACTAGGTCCATTAGGTCCAGTACCTCACACAATCCTATTGACTTGAGTTTTGGGCCTCCATTGTCCCTCCTTGTACTAAAAAGCCCAAATTAACCCTAGATCATATGCTTTTAGGTAATTACCAAACATGGTTTGGGCATCACCAAACTTATCCAATCACAATTCATTCCCATTACACATCAAACCCATCCTATGAGGATTGGACAATCATAACCCTGGGTCCATTAGGCCCAATACCTCACCAAAGCCCATGGACTTCAGTTTTGGGCCCCCATTATCCCTCTTTGTACTAAAAATCCCATATTAACCCCAGATCATATGCTTTTAGGTAATTACCAAACATGGTTTGGGCATTACCAAATGTATCCAATAACAATCCATTTCCATTGCACATCAAATCCATCCTATGGGAATTGGACAATCATGCCCCTAGGTCCATTAGGCTCAATACCTCACAAAAGCCCATGTACATGACTTTTGGGCCCCCATTGTCCATCATTGTACTAAAAAGCCCAAATTAACCCCAATCATATGCTTTAAGGTAACTACCAAACATGTTCAAGTGATTACCAAACCCACTTAGTGGAGGATGTTCTCCCAATCTCAATCCTTTATCATTACTCATCAAAGCTATCCTATGGGGATTGGACAAGCATGCCACTGGGTCCAATAGGCCCAATACCTCACACAACCCTATTGACTTGAGTTTTGGGCCCCCCTTGTCCCTCCTTGTACTAAAAAGCCCAAATTAACCCCAGATCATATGCTTTTGTGTAATTAACAAACATTATTTAAGCATTACCAAACTTATCCAATCACAATCCATTCCCATTACACATCAAACCCATCCTATGGGGATTGGACAATCATAACCATGGGTCCATTAGGCCCAATACCTCACCAAAGCCCATGGACTTCAGTTTTGGACCCCATTGTCCCTCATTGTACTAAAAAGCCCAAATTAACCCCAAATCATTTGCTTTTAGGTAATTACCAAACATTGTTTGGGCATGACCAAACTTATCCAATCACAATCCATTCCCATTACACATCGAACCCATCCTATGGGGATTGGACAATCATGACCCTGGGTCCATTAGGCCCAATACCTCACCAAAGTCCATGGACTTGAGTTTTGGGCCCCCATTGTCCCTCCTTGTACTAAAAAGCCCTAATTAACCCTAGATAATATGCTTTTAGGTAATTACCAAACATGGTTTGGGCATTACCAAATGTATCCAATAACAATCCATTTCCATTGCTCATCAAATCCATCCTATGGGAATTGGACAATCATGCCCCTGGGTCCATTAGGCCCAATACCTCACCAAAGCCCATGTACATGACTTTTGGGCCCCCATTGTCCCTCTTTGTTCTAATAAGCCCAAATTAACCCCAATCATATGCTTTAAGGTAACTACCAAACATGTTTAGGTGATTACCAAGCCCACTAAGTGGAGGATGTTCTCCCAATCTTAATCCTTTATCATTACTCATCAAAGCTATCCTATGGGGATTGGACAAGCATGCCACTGGGTCCATTAGGCCCAATACCTCACACAACCCTATTGACTTGAGTTTTGGTCCCCCATTGTCCCTCCTTGTACTAAAAAGCTCAATTTAACCCCAGATCATATGCTTTTAGGTAATTACCAAACATGGTTTGGGCATTACCAAATGTATCAAATCACAATCCTTTATCATTACACATCAAACCCATCCTATGGGTATTGGACAATCATGACCCTGGGTCCATTAGGCCCAATACCTCACCACAACCCTATTGACTTGAGTTTTGGGCCCCCATTGTCCCTCCTTGTACTAAAAAGCCCAAATTAACCCCAGATCATATGCTTTTAGGTAATTACCAAACATGGTATGGGCATTATCAAATGTATCCAATCACAATCTATTTCCATTGCTCATCAAAGCCATCCTGTGGGAATTTCACAATCATGCCTTTGGGTCCATTAGGCCCAATACCTCACCAAAGCCTATGTACATGAGTTTTGGGCCCCCATTGTCCCTCCTTGTACTAAAAAGCCCAAATTAACCCCAGATCAAATGCTTTTAGGTAATTACCAAATATGGTTTGGGCATTACCAAATGTATCCAATCACAATTCTTTATCATTACACATCAAACACATCCTATGGGGATTGGACAATCATGACCCTGGTGCCATTAGGCCCAATACCTCACCAAAGCCCATGGACTTGAGTTTTGGGCCCCCATTGTCACTCCTTGTACTAAAAAGCCCAAATTAACCCCAGATATTATGCTTTTAGGTAATAACCAAACATAGTTTCGGCATTACCAACAGTATCCAATCACAATCCATTTCCATTACACATCAAACCCATCCTATGGGGATTAGACAATCATGACCTTGGGTCCATTAGGCCAAATACCTCACTAAAGCCCATGGACTTGAGTTTTGGGCCCCCATTGTCCCTCGTACTAAAAAGCCCAAATTAACCCCAATCATATGCTTTAAGGTAACTACCAAACATGTTCAGGGGATTACCAAACCCACTAAGTGGAGGATGTTCTCTCAATCTCAATCCTTTATCATTACTCATCAAAGCTATCCTATGGGGATTGGACAAGCATGCCACTGGGTCCATTAGGTCCAATACCTCACACAACCCTATTGACTTGAGTTTTGGGCCCCCATTGTCACTCCTTGTTCTAAAAAGTCCAAATTAACCCCAGATCATATGCTTTTAGGTAATTACCAAACATGGTTTGGGCATTTCCAAACCTATCGAATCATAATCCATACCCATTACTCATCAAATCCATTCTATGGGGATTGGACAATCATGCCACTAGGTCCATTAGGCCCAATACCTCACCAAACCCCATGGACTTGAGTTTTAGGCCCCCATTGTCCCTCGTTGTACTAAAAATCCCAAATTAACTCAGATCATATGATTTTAGGTAATTACCAAACGTGGTTTGGTTATTACCAAAAGTATTTTGGCTATTACCAAACCTATTAAGACATTGTTATCTCTTACATGTTCTGACTTTATATTTTAATTTGGCTTTTTTGGATTAACACATTTATATAATATTGATTAATTTGTACTTAGTATTATTTAGTTCAATTGGTTATTTTTCAATACACTTTGAAATTGGTGGTTTTGATACTTCTCTTAGTTTCTGTCACGTTTTTGGTAATTACCAGAACTCTATTTAGTAATTACCTAAAGTGTCTGTTCAGTCATCTTCTCCCAACTTCATCTTCAACCTTCGATTTTTTCTCTCTCCTCTGAAATTCTTCATCTAGTTTGACAATGGTAATCAATACTCAAAAAACGCACAAATCAATCCCAAATCGGCGGTTTCCCAACATCTTACAACAATCCAAACCATGTTTTTGTTAAATTCATTATGACCTAGAATTTTGATTTTGAGTTTCTTCATTTTGAAACTCAAACCTTAATTTCCATGGATATTCGGGCGTTTATGGTGTATATACGATCATCAACTTTATGTTTCTTCATCTATTTAATGGATTTGCAAATATGAAAGAGAGGAAAGTGAAAAAAAAATTCCCCAAAATTTTTCCCCATATTTTTCCCCGAAAATCGGAAATTAAAACTTCGATTTCACAACTTCTCCATCACAAATTCATGATTTCTTCATGAATTCTTATCATTTCATGGAAAGAGAAGGTCCAAGTAACAAATCTACTGCAAATTCGAGAAGAATCGAAGATCCATGGAAGATTTGAGGGAGGAAGGGGTAGATGAGAGGAGAGAGAAAATCTGGGTAAAAAAAAACAAATTTCCCAAATTTTTTTTTGGCCAAAAATAATTTTTCGGATTTTTCAGAATTTTTTCATATTTTTTTTATTTTTCAAAATAATTAAAAATATTTTCAGAAATTAGAATAAATGATTTTGGTATTTTCTAAAATCATTTCAAAGCAAAAAAGAAAAGGTAAAAGAAAGCATATGTGGGTGGCTCACATTCATTGTGGCCCCACATTCTCCATGGTCTGAAAAAAATCAGACCATCTTAGAATTCTCATATGTAATAAATGTACCACGACCTTACGTCCATGCCCTCGACAATTTTCTCTAGTGGTAAGTTTAGTATGATACTGTATAATTGCAAATGTTAAGTGTCTTTTGTGCTTTATATTAAAGCCTTCATCTTCTCAAGTTGTCCTAAAATTTTGTTTTGTGTTATGTATTCATACTGTTGGCCATCAAAAAAAAAATTGTATTCATACTGTTTGCAAAAGAAGAACAAACTAATTAAAGAGATAATCTCATTCTATTTTTGTCCTCTGCATTATTGAAGAACCAGTTTATTTTAATACCATAAATATTTTATTGCCTTTTTTTGCTTCGATCTTATATGCTAGATTTTTTACATTGTTATAGAAACTGCGATATCCTACATAATTATCTCTATTATATAAGTGAAGGGGGAGGCATGGTGTCCCACTATTAAATGACTATAATACTCTTATTTTTTTAATTATATCAATTTTGTTTAAATTTTTAAAACAATAATGGGTAATCAATCAATCAAAATATTTGCCATTTTTAAAAACTAAAATTAGAATAACTTAAAATTTTAAGTTAAAAAAAAGGAAAGACTAAAAAAGTTTACAAAAAAAACAAAGATAACAAATTCATTTAAGAATATCTAAATCTTCCATCAAAAGGAAAAATCGACAAAATTAAAAAATCAGCAATATACTTCCACAACATTATAGTCATGTAAGAAATGATCATTTTAATGTGTTTATATAATTTCAATTTGTGTAAGTCAATTACATAGAGGATAATAAAGTCAGATCAAAAACTGATCTGAACTTATTTTTGCTGAAAATAACTTCTAATAAGTTGAATAAAACAGAGTCTTTATTGAAAAAATTGTCAACTTAAACTATTATAATGAGTTGTCACTGCATGTATTGCGTGCATGTAAAACTAGCTACTCGACATTACGAAATATCATAATGAAAAAATTATCGTCGCACGCATCGCGTGCTTATAAAGCTAGTTAAATCTCAATGTCAAGTGAATGTTTTGATTTAAAATATTTATTACATCTAGCATTATTTATTTGTTATAGAAAATCAGCTAACACTTTATACTTATATGTGAAAATGTTAAAAGTATATATATTTTCTATCATTATGATCTTGATCTTTTGTTTTTATTCTATTTTATTTAATTATGTAGTTCATCTTGTTTATGGTATTCAACTAGTTTGTGGACCCGTGCACAATGCACGGGATAATTTTTGCTTAAATAAATTGCTTGTGCGATATAAGTATCATTAGAAAACTAAATAAAATGACATATTGTATATAGATAAACGATTATTCCACTAGTAGAAAAAAATGCTTTTGCTACCTATCAAGTGCTCCGATTAATTGAAAAACGGAGCATTTGGTACAACATTTTTTTAAAAATAAAAATAAAATTACAACTGCTCGGGTGGAATTCTATTAACCGTAGCGCTTGAGAGTTGGGATTCATAAAATCCCCACAATTCCTTATAACTTCCACTTACCCACGAACAGCCGAACACTACTTCCTCCCCCCTCCCCCTCTCTCTAGCTCTTCCCTCCTCTTCCTTCTCTCTCTAATTTCATCAAGAAATCGAAACCCTAACCCTAGTTCTTATTCGTGACTCGCACCACCACCATGGATGAGAACTCGAAGGTCCTCAATGGTGGCGTTTCTGCTCTCTCTCTCTTCCCCAACCTTCTCTCTCCTCCGGTGCTCCCCAATTTCAGATCTGCTTCATGCGGTCTAGCCTCCGGCCTCCCTGGTTACTCCATCGATGGCGACACTCCTTGACTCCAATCTCCCAAAATACAGTAAGTTAATTCCATGCTTTTTCTCTCTCCCTCTCTCTCTTTTGTTTTACTCCGAATTCATAATTATAGGATAAATTGTTCAAATAAATCACCAATTCTTACTCTATTCACACTTTTACAGATTGTAATTGTTTTTAAGTGTTTATAGTTTTTATGCTATATTTGACGATTTTCCCCAAAATTTAGGGTTCCCTTATCCTGTCGCATCGCACTTGAATCAGCCTCTTTTATGGGGTTTATGTTACTGAATTATATGCTATGGTGCTTAGTGAATAAATGAATAAAGATAATCGTAACATGATTAATTTTGCCTGAGAATTGTAGTTCTTCTTGGTAATCCATGCTCAACCGTGCTAGCTCTTTTTTGTTTTCTTTAATACATTTAATTGTCCAAAGACAAGACAGAACAGTACATATTTGATTAGCTAGTTTTATTAACAGCTTTTTGAACTCACTAATTAATGGCAAAAAGAACAGGATAGGAGAAACAAAGAGGTTGCACCTCGAAATTGAATAATTAACTTAAAATTATTCACTTATGTGATGGATTTCTGTATTTATTACATGATATTCACAAAATCTTTTGTCATTTTTCTAGGCATAGTATTTGCGAAGCTGTGAAAGATACTGAGAGGTGGAAGGAAAGGATATAGACTTTTGCTCTCTTCTATCATGTTTATGTGTTGGTGTAGTTGACTGAATTCTGTGTGTTTTTAAGTTTGTTTCTTGTTTTTTGGACGATACTTGTATCCGTACAAAAGTCGAATAACAATCAAACAACTTGTCATGCGTTTTATGGAAATTGTTTAGTGTTGAACATAAAAAAAAAGGTGCGGTTTTTTGTGATTAATCTTGTAATTGATACTTCAAATTTTGATATTTTTAGTTATGCATGGTCTAGTTGATTTCTTATATATATAGATGGAAGAGACTCACCTTCATCTATTTAGCAACCATTATAAAGTTTTTGTATACTTATAATGCTTTTTTATGTCAACATATGATATGATTTCTTCAAACTGAATAAGAAGGTAATGGTTTTTTAATCAAATGTTATCCGTTCCGGTCTAGACGTCAAGTTGTGCATTCTATCCTTGTTTTGTCATAGAGCTGCATGTTCTGTGTTGTTGACCTGCTTGTTACTAAACTCTGATTGCTGCCACTGTTGGAGTATAACTAAATACATAATACTTATTATTGTTCACTTATTTTAATAATACAACTTTGTTACGTTTACCTTTCAGATTAAAGTGTTAGAAATGGAGAAATTATCAAGTGAACAGAACTTTAAGCAGAATACGAGGAGGTAACTATGATTCAGTTGCCTTTTCAGTTTTATCACGATTTATGATTACTTTCTTGCATTTGAGAAATTTGTATTTGCTATATATGAATATAAGTATCAAGAGCCTCATAGTTTGATCGTGTTGTGCATGCATTCATATTCTCTTCCCCACTTATATCCCCATAATTTTGGTTAAGAATCTTTTCTATCTAAAATTTCAAACTTTTTTGTACCATATACGTGTATTCTCAGGCAAGCTGTTGAGCTTTTCGAAAGCATTAACGTGTACTACAAAGCTGCAGATTGCTTCTATAAATTGAAAGAATATGACAGAGCAGGTATGCCATTGTGCTTTGTATATTACTTTCTGCCATTTATATTATAGAAGTATGATAGAGCAGGTATGCCTAATTCAGATTTTTTTTTTTTTAACTTAGGATAGAGTTATTTCTTAAAAATGCTTCTATATTGCAACTCACATGTCTTTTCTCTTTTGTTGTTGCTGATGTGAGTTGTGAGAGAGAGTGCGAATGAATAAAGGGACCAGAAGTGACTTTTGGCAACACCAAGATCATGTGCCATTGACTTTGCTCTTGCAGGGAGACAGACGAAGAAGATTCTAAAAAAGTTGATCATTCGGTGATGGCTTTCTTTGCTCTTAAAGAGAAGGTCCTGGAACTCTACACTTTTGCTAAGGTGACTGCCTATATTTCGTTAGATGTTTATGATTTGTTACCCACATAAACAACCTTGCGTTTTGCTATTAAAACACGTTCTAGTCCTCTTTACGGAACCTACTTCTCTGAAAGCTACTGATTCTCTTCAATTGTAGAATAATGGGAATCAGTCATAGCAATTTAGAACACGTTCTAGTCCTCTTTATGGAACCTACTTCTCTGAAACACGTTCTAGAATAATGGGAATCAGTCAGATTTTTAAGCCCTACGAGTCCGCTTATGCAATTGTCAAGGTTTTTCGCTATTTTTTCTTTGTTATTTCGCTGATTACTTCACTTTTCTTGTTGATTTTGCTCTTCTTGTTGTTGATTTGGTTTGGTTTGGTTTCTGTTGTTGGTCCAGATATTAAGGGATGAAAAATCAAAGGTTGATACTAATTGAGATTTCCATTCATTTCGTATATATCATTTTCTCTCTAAGTTTGTGTTTTTCTTGCTAATTGAAACTGTGATATTCTTGCTATCATGTTTTTTTGATTTCAAAGCAGTACTGAATTGTTTATAGTGCATAATCATAGAATTTCCTCTGTTTTCTTATTTTGTTATCTTTTTTAAAAAAATTCGAAGTTGATATAGCTCTGGAGTTCTTTTTTTAATCACTTAAGTGTGGTGAAGCTAAAATGATGCCATATATTTATTGAATAGGAAATTAAAATGTCCATAATTGAATGCAGCTTTTGGAAAATTTAGCAGAGAAGTTTAACCAGGTTGTTCGCCGCCCCGGCAGCAGTCGTCTACAGCAAGTTGCTACCTCCACCGCTCATCTGCTCGTGTCTTGTGGTACATTTTTCTCTCTCCAACTTTTTCTGTTTTAGGGTTCATTTCTTATCAAATTTCCCCCTTAATTTCATTGAATTTTTGTCTTACTTCCATAAAAAGTATTCCTATCAAACAAATAAGCCTTTTCTCTGTTCCAGTTTTGTAACTTAGGGCGAATTATTTGAGTTAGTATCATCTCTGCAATGCTTAAATTCGACAATTAGGTTATTATGCTTAAATGATACTTTATCGTAAGCAATCTGGTCGTAGGTTAACATAACTGCATTGTGTTTCTGTAGTTATGGCGTGTGACTAGGGTTTTACTTTATTTGGAATCTTTAGTTGTTGTCGCTGAGCATAAGATTTGATGCTAAATGAGATCACATCACTGATAATATATTCGTTGTTGTCGCTGTTTTTGCAATTATTCCATCTTTAGATAATAAATTTACTTTTAGGGAGCAATTGTCCTCATCAATACGCATGCCAGGTTTTCGTAGTATGCCAACAAAACCGTCTTTGTCGTTCAATGAGAATCTTGGTTCTATTGATATCACACCTTTCTTCTGTTTTGTGTGATATCCATCTAATTATGCACCTTTATGTTATGTTTGGCATAGAATTAATTGTGTTGTCTCACTTTTTTTGTTGCTGTGTCCTTAAGCAATATCAGTGACTTAGACAGGATAGCTAAACAAATCACCTTTGAGTTTTGGTGACTAATATTTCTTGTTTGGTGCATTCCTGCCATGTTTGAATGGATTCAATTGAACTTATAATTGTTGTATGTTCTGGTTGAATGGTATCGTGAGTTTAGATTGGCAAAGTGACAAGAAAAAAGAATGTGCTCAAACTCTTAATTGACCCAAATGTAGGCCCTCCCCCCTGCCTTCCAGTTTCTGGTTTGATCTCTGCTTCTTATACATATATCTTGCTAGATTATGTATCTCTTAGCCCATTTCTTCTTGACCTGTACTGGTGGTTTTTTGGTATGGGTAGTAGTTGGTCTTTTCTTTACTTGCTATGTGCTGTCCTGTGGTGCAGCTTACTGTGTTGTTGCGTTGAGTCTGCGGGTAGGCAGATTCTAATTGCTTTTGTAACAACCCATAATTTTGCTCCTAGTTTTTCCGCAAAAGTTTTCCCTAAAACTATTATTTTCTCTAGATTAATGATTTTTTTTTATACTTTGGGAGCCGAATTATTATTTTATTATATGGTGTGTTAATGTGTGCATTATATTTATATTTATAATATAATTTATTAGAATTATTTTCATTATTAAGTATTTTCAAAGTTTAGGCGCGATTTAGGAATTTATCGATTTATCGCGTGACGGACTTTTGATGCGTGGACCTTTGATGACTTGGGCCGAAATCATCTTGGTGTACTTGGGCTTGGACAGCCGGCTATGGGGAGGGAGAAGGAAGAAGCTTCTCTTCTTTCATTTCTTTTCTTTTAATTGATGACTCTTGGTAGTTTGTAACCCCCATAACCCCCCAATCATTTCTCCTAAACCCTTCATTTTTTTCCTTGCCATAAAATTCTGATTTTTATTAAAAGAAGTTCAGCATCATTCTCATTTAACCCTCACCGTTTTCAAGAAAAGAAAGAGAGAACTGGAAGAGGAAAAGAATAGAAAGGTTCAACCCGGTTTTTCCTGTCATACCTTCACGAAAATAATCGTAGTCGGAGATCTAACCGTTGGATCGTCTTCAAATTTGGACAAAACGTTTACAACATCTTGTTCTTAACTTTGACCGCAGCGATTTAGAATCCGAGCTTTTGATCACCGGGAATCATGGTCGGAACAGAGCAGTGCGAAACAAGAGTTTTCAACGTTCAACAAGAAAATGCCTAGTGACTTATTGCTACAATTTTCGTTCGTGGAGGACTTGGATTGCACATATTTTTTTCATATCTCTTTAGACTCGCTCTCCTCCCGACGTTCCAGGTAACTAGTAGTTATCTTAGAACCATAGTGATTAGAGTATTATTCGGTATTAGATTATTACGCTAGGAATTGTTTAAAATACTTTTTGAATGAAATTATTGACTAAATTTGACATGAATATACTTGATGCATGCTGTGTGAATATTGTATAAAGAAAAATAATTTTCGTCTGATTTTTAGTATTTATTTGATTTAATTGGTATTTTGTGCGTTTTTGGCTTATTTGCATAATAATTATTAAACGAATGTTAAAATTACTGAAATTATTTTTCGTGGATCATGTTATATGTGTAGTATGTATTACATGCCTTAGAATAATTTTTTCCTACTGTTTATCTGTTTTTTTAATTGATATATCTGTTTTTGCATTATCGTTTCTGTCAGTATATAAATCATGAAAATTATTTCTGGAAGCCTAAAAATTTATTTATTTGTAGATTATGTATTTCCGTGAGTTTATTCATGTTAAGTAAATTTTTGGTAATTTCTGGGCGTTTATTTTTATTTTTAATTATTATTTTGGCTTTATTGAGTAATCTGTAAATTAACGTTTAAAAATACTTTTAGAGTCCGAAAATTATAAATAAAAATTATACCATGTTATTAGAGCCATTAGGGTCGTATTATAATTTTTGTGTGATTTTACTGCTCGAACTTATTTGTTTAGTAATTATTATTGGGTTTTTGTTATGAAATTGAGGATACTCTTTTAAATTATTTAAGAGCTTGGTAATCAGAAATAATTTGTAATATTTTATATTCTTGGATGCTGGTGTTTAGTAGGTTGCTGTAAGTATTATTGGGTATCATTATGTTTATGTTTGATTTATGTAAAAATGATTAATTGTGTACTATTCATTTATTTAATAAGCCTTGGAGTTAATTGGTGATGCATTTTTTATTGAACTGTTAGTGCTGTAAAAACTAATTTAATATCATTGTTGATGCTTAGAGATGTTCAAGGTGTTTATTGTTGGAGACATTTGTTGTAAGTTTGTGGTTATTATTTTTGAGGAATTATGAAGAGTTGTTTTTGATGAATTATGGGTATAAGGCCGGGTGGCATCCCTTTTGACGAATGTTTTTGAGATGAATGATACTTTGATGATATTTATGATTTTATTTTGAGATAAGAATATCCGGTGGGATAGATGTAGTCCCCAGTGAAGAACATGCCAGCCACCTGGTTTGCGAACTAGGGGTACACCTTGGTTAATTGTTGTCGTCCGAGAGGTCAGGGAGTTCTGCGTGTTCTACCCTGCATCGGGAGTTTGGCCATTCTTAGACACAGGCAGTGGGGAATGTAAGCCCATAGACTGACCTGGAGATTACGATCTGACAAACCTTAGGAAGTGAATTGCGATTCACTGACGTTCGGTTTCTGACTCAATAACTTGTTTTACCTATACTTTTATTTTTACAAAAGTACTCTTGAGATGATTTATTTATTTTTATCCAACTCACTTGCTATTTATTATTCATTTGCGTTATTTGTGAGTTATATGGAAGTGGATGCATATTGTAGTTGACTTGCCATTAATATATCCTTTCTTATTAATCTATGTCTGAATCATGCTTTGATTTCTTTTGTTCTGGGAGAACTGCTAGTTACTCCCCACTGATTGTGGATTGTTGTTATATATTTTGCAGGTTATGTTGATGGGAATCTTCTTTGGTTTTGGGCTCGGGTTGAGTTGTGAGCATTAAAATGTTAGATGTTTTAGGCTTAGACTTTTAGTTAGTTGAAGAGTTAGTTTTATGTTTTGGATATTACTCTAATTAATTTAAATTATTTATACTATTTATTTATGTTGGTTTTATCACTTAGTTATTTAAACGCATTTCTTGTAGTAGTGACATTCCCAAAAGACGATGTTTCCGCCATCGTCCTATTAATACTATTATTATTTCTTTCTTTTCCGCTTTGAAATTCTGGGGTGTTACAGTTGGTATCAGAGCAAAACGCTCCTAAACTCTGAAACGAGTTGCTAATGATTCTTTAGAATTATTAGGTAGCCATAGGAGATAAAATTTGTTTAGAATTAAGTTTAGTTGTTTCACTATAATGAGAGTGTTATGGGTAGAGTAAGTAAAGGGAAGCCTTATGGGAATGTGGTGTGCTCTCATGCTTATGGAGCATATGTTATATGTATAGTTACTTGTATTATTGGTGGAATTAGTCTACCAAGTTTGCTAATCTTATTTGCAGGGCCTCTTACATGTAATTTATTTTCTCTTTTATCAGAGTGCGCAGCGAAAGCGAAGTAATTTATAGCCTTCTCGGTTTAGTTGTGTGTTTAATTTATTTTGTGTTTTGCAATTTAAAGATAAACTTTAATTTTATTTTAATACAGTCTTGTGTGTTGCATTGCATTTATTTTATTTGCTAGTTGCTTGATAGTATATGTTATTATGTGAGACAGTATATATTTTCTGTTCTTTTTCATTTAAGTGTTGTTTTTATGTGAGCACTATGTATCTGTTTTATTATTTACAAAACTTTCTGGTTTGAATTCATATTCCAAATTATATTTTAGATCTTTGATCTTAATAAATTTCATACTTATATAAGAGTTATATTTTGGTATTTAAATTTTGTTATTGTTAATATTTTGATATACTCTTTTGAAAAATGTTTAATTTCAATTATTTTATAATGGCTTGGAAAAAAAAAGGGGTTTTGAAATTGTCTTTCAAGATATTTTTCAAATTTCTCTTACCGTCTTTGACCATCTATATTTATAAATATTTTCCTTTTAATATTTTTATTTTTCATGCTAATCCTTGTTTAGCCTTTAATTATGGTGATAAGTTTTGTAGTCTTTGAAAATAAAAGGACTTTAATGAGTTGTTTTGGTGTTAGATTGAAATATAGACGCAAGCTATTTTGTTTTAAAGGTTAGCATTCAACAACTTTTACTTTACTTACTTTTCTTATTAGCATTATTTTTCAAACTCAAATGCGTGAAAGGATCTCGTTTACTATTTGTTGTTTCTTGTTTAAATATTTAGTGCTTTCTCATTTCATAGCAAAATTTTGGTTGTTTTCTTTACTTCTTATTTAATTATCTGACTTTAACTATTTTGTTTTATATTCTTTGGAAAGGAAATTTATATACTCAGTCGAAATTTTAAACTTGTTTGAGTTGATATTGAGTCATAATGGGTGATTCCTTTGACTTGTATGTCAATTTGATAAGTTGACACATTTTATCTATTTTGATTTAATTTCCTTTTTTCAGTTGATATTAAGTTTATATTGGGTGATTCCAGTAAACTCTAATGTCGATTTGATAAGTTGGCTTTCAAATATTGTTTTGTTGATACTAGATTGCAGTGGGTGGTTCCATGCACATTTGTGTCGACTTAGCAAATTTTATAATTGTTGTTTATAATTTATTACTTATCGCCTATCTATTAATAGTGTTTCGTCGTTGTAAAATTTATTTTAAAATTATCAATTTCTTTTGTGAACTTTAAATTTCATATATATGTTTAGGAGGACGTACGCTCTTATAACATATGTCATGACTTGTGTTCGTAAGTGTTACTTTAATAAAGCAGCTAGCTACTCTTTATTAAAGTGTTCTTATCTCTTTAAGTGGAGTATAAGCCGTGTGGTTATCTCTATTTAAATTAGTTTGGCTATCTATTTACGAACTTTTTCTTCTTCGTTTCTTTTCTCAAAATATTTATGTATGGTCGGATTTATTCTTTTATAATTTTACGTAAATATTTATTCCTGCTTCTTTTACAAAATTACCTATAGTTTATTGTGCAAAGGTTTTTACCTTAAACTTTCTAATACTTGTCTTTGGTTCTTTCACATTTTATAAAATGATTGTTGTTACCGTGCTTCTTTACTATACAACTCTTTTGGTCTTCCAAAATAAAATATATATATTATTTGAGTTATCAAATTTTTATACCTAGTTGTTTAATTCTTAACTAAAATCCATCGATTTTTGTTTTCTTAATGTTCTTTATCTAGAGTACTTTCTTTTGTCTCTTGGTCGTTTTGAAGTTTCGAGGACGAAACTCTTTTAAGGAGGGGAGATTGTAACAACCTATAATTTTGCTCCTAGTTTTTCCGCAAAAGTTTTCCCTAAAACTATTATTTTCTCTAGATTAATGATTTTTTTTTTATACTTTGGGAGCCGAATTATTATTTTATTATATGGTGTGTTAATGTGTGCATTATATTTATATTTATAATATAATTTATTAGAATTATTTTCATTATTAAGTATTTTCAAAGTTTAGGCACGATTTAGGAATTTATCGATTTATCGCGTGACGAACTTTTGATGCGTGGACCTTTCATGACTTGGGCCGAAATCATCTTGGTGTACTTGGGCTTGGACGGCCGGCTATGGGGAGGGAGAAGGAAGAAGCTTCTCTTCTTTCATTTCTTTTCTTTTAATTGATGACTCTTGGTAGTTTGTAACCCCCATAATCCCCCCTAATCATTTCTCCTAAACCCTTCATTTTTTTCCTTGCCATAAAATTCTGATTTTTATTAAAAGAAGTTCAGCATCATTCTCATTTAACCCTCACCATTTTCAAGAAAAGAAAGAGAGAAATGGAAGAGGAAAAGAATAGAAAGGTTCAACCCGGTTTTTCCTGTCATACCTTCACGAAAATAACCGTAGCCGGAGATCTAACCGTTGGATCGTCTTCAATTTGGACAGAATGTTTACAACATCTTGTTCTTAACTTTGAGCGGAGCGATTTAGAATCCGAGCTTTTGATCACCGGGAATCATGGTCGGAACAGAGCAGTGCGAAACAAGAGTTTTCAACGTTCAAGAAGAAAATGCCTAGTGACTTATTGCTACAATTTTCGTTCGTGGAGGACTTGGATTGCACATATTTTTTTCATATCTCTTTAGACTCGCTCTCCTCCCGACGTTCCAGGTAACTAGTAGTTATCTTAGAACCATAGTGATTAGAGTATTATTCGGTATTAGATTATTACGCTAGGAATTGTTTAAAATACTTTTTGAATGAAATTATTGACTAAATTTGACATGAATATACTTGAAGCATGCTGTGTGAATATTGTATAAAGAAAAATAATTTTCGTCTGATTTATAGTATTTATTTGATTTAATTGGTATTTTGTGCGTTTTTGGCTTATTTGCATAATAATTATTAAACGAATGTTAAAATTACTGAAATTATTTTTCGTGGATCATGTTATATGTGTAGTATGTATTCCATGCCTTAGAATAAGTTTTTCCTACTGTTTATCTGTTTGTTTAATTGATATATCTGTTTTTGCATTATCGTTTCTGTCAGTATATAAATCTTGAAAATTATTTCTGGAAGCCTAAAAATTTATTTATTTGTAGATTATGTATTTCCGTGAGTTTATTCATGTTAAATAAATTTTTAGTAATTTCTGGGCGTTTATTTTTATTTTTAATTATTATTTTGGCTTTATTGAGTAATCTGTAAATTAACGTTTAAAAATACTTTTAGAGTCCGAAAATTATAAATAAAAATTATACCATGTCAGTAGAGCCATTAGGGTCGTATTATAATTTTTGTGTGATTTTACTGCTCGAACTTATTTGTTTAGTAATTATTATTGGGTTTTTGTTATGAAATTGAGGATACTCTTTTAAATTATTTAAGAGCTTGGTAATCAGAAATAATTTGTAATATTTTATATTCTTGGATGCTGGTGTTTAGTAGGTTGCTGTAAGTATTATTGGGTATCATTATGTTTATGTTTGATTTATGTAAAAATGATTAATTGTGTACTATTCATTTATTTAATAAGCCTTGGAGTTAATTGGTGATGCATTTTTTATTGAACTGTTAGTGCTGTAAAAACTAATTTAATATCATTGTTGATGCTTAGAGATGTTCAAGGTGTTTATTGTTGGAGACATTTGTTGTAAGTTTGTGGTTATTATTTTTGAGGAATTATGAAGAGTTGTTTTTGATGAATTATGGGTATAAGGCCGGGTGGCATCCCTTTTGACGAATGTTTTTGAGATGAATGATACTTTGATGATATTTATGATTTTATTTTGAGATAAGAATATCCGGTGGGATAGATGTAGTCCCCAGTGAAGAACATGCCAGCCACCTGGTTTGCGAACTAAGGGTACACCTTGGTTAATTGTTGTCGTCCGAGAGGTCAGGGAGTTCTGCGTGTTCTACCCTGCATCGGGAGTTTGGCCATTCTTAGACACAGGCAGTGGGGAATGTAAGCCCATAGACTGACCTGGAGATTACGATCTGACAAACCTTAGGAAGTGAATTGCGATTCACTGACGTTCGGTTTCTGACTCAATAACTTGTTTTACCTATACTTTTATTTTTACAAAAGTACTCTTGAGATGATTTATTTATTTTTATCCAACTCACTTGCTATTTATTATTCATTTGCGTTATTTGTGAGTTATATGGAAGTGGATGCATATTGTAGTTGACTTGGCATTAATATATCCTTTCTTATTAATCTATGTCTGAATCATGCTTTGATTTCTTTTGTTCTGGGAGAACTGCTAGTTACTCCCCACTGATTGTGGATTGTTGTTATATATTTTGCAGGTTATGTTGATGGGAATCTTCATTGGTTTTGGGCTCGGGTTGAGTTGTGAGCATTAAAATGTTAGATGTTTTAGGCTTAGACTTTTAGTTAGTTGAAGAGTTAGTTTTATGTTTTGGATATTACTCTAATTAATTTAAATTATTTATACTATTTATTTATGTTGGTTTTATCACTTAGTTATTTAAACGCATTTCTTGTAGTAGTGACATTCCCAAAAGACGATGTTTCCGCCATCGTCCTATTAATACTATTATTATTTCTTTCTTTTCCGCTTTGAAATTCTGGGGTGTTACAGTTGGTATCAGAGCAAAAAGCTCCTAAACTCTGAAAAGAGTTGCTAATGAATCTTTAG
This sequence comes from Beta corolliflora, assembly GCA_947648045.1. Taxonomy (NCBI): domain Eukaryota; kingdom Viridiplantae; phylum Streptophyta; class Magnoliopsida; order Caryophyllales; family Amaranthaceae; genus Beta; species Beta corolliflora. The sequence goes on along the minus strand of CANSZD010003040.1, from coordinate 221,264 downwards.
AATTATTAGGTAGCCATAGGAGATAAAATTTGTTTAGAATTAAGTTTAGTTGTTTCACTATAATGAGAGTGTTATGGGTAGAGTAAGTAAAGGGAAGCCTTATGGAAATGTGGTGTGCTCTCATGCTTATGGAGCATATGTTATATGTATAGTTACTTGTATTATTGGTGGAATTAGTCTACCAAGTTTGCTAATCTTATTTGCAGGGCCTCTTACATGTAATTTATTTTCTCTTTTATCAGAGTGCGCAGCGAAAGCGAAGTAATTTATAGCCTTCTCGGTTTAGTTGTGTGTTTAATTTATTTTGTGTTTTGCAATTTAAAGATAAACTTTAATTTTATTTTAATACAGTCTTGTGTGTTGCATTGCATTTATTTTATTTGCTAGTTGCTTGATAGTATATGTTATTATGTGAGACAGTATATATTTTCTGTTCTTTTTCATTTAAGTGTTGTTTTTATGTGAGCACTATGTATCTGTTTTATTATTTACAAAACTTTCTGGTTTGAATTCATATTCCAAATTATATTTTAGATCTTTGATCTTAATAAATTTCATACTTATATAAGAGTTATATTTTGGTATTTAAATTTTGTTATTGTTAATATTTTGATATACTCTTTTGAAAAATGTTTAATTTCAATTATTTTATAATGGCTTGGAAAAAAAAAGGGGTTTTGAAATTGTCTTTCAAGATATTTTTCAAATTTCTCTTACCGTCTTTGACCATCTATATTTATAAATATTTTCCTTTTAATATTTTTATTTTTCATGCTAATCCTTGTTTAGCCTTTAATTATGGTGATAAGTTTTGTAGTCTTTGAAAATAAAAGGACTTTAATGAGTTGTTTTGGTGTTAGATTGAAATATAGACGCAAGCTATTTTGTTTTAAAGGTTAGCATTCAACAACTTTTACTTTACTTACTTTTCTTATTAGCATTATTTTTCAAACTCAAATGCGTGAAAGGATCTCGTTTACTATTTGTTGTTTCTTGTTTAAATATTTAGTGCTTTCTCATTTCATAGCAAAATTTTGGTTGTTTTCTTTACTTCTTATTTAATTATCTGACTTTAACTATTTTGTTTTATATTCTTTGGAAAGGAAATTTATATACTCAGTCGAAATTTTAAACTTGTTTGAGTTGATATTGAGTCATAATGGGTGATTCCTTTGACTTGTATGTCAATTTGATAAGTTGACACATTTTATCTATTTTGATTTAATTTCCTTTTTTCAGTTGATATTAAGTTTATATTGGGTGATTCCAGTAAACTCTAATGTCGATTTGATAAGTTGGCTTTCAAATATTGTTTTGTTGATACTAGATTGCAGTGGGTGGTTCCATGCACATTTGTGTCGACTTAGCAAATTTTATAATTGTTGTTTATAATTTATTACTTATCGCCTATCTATTAATAGTGTTTCGTCGTTGTAAAATTTATTTTAAAATTATCAATTTCTTTTGTGAACTTTAAATTTCATATATATGTTTAGGAGGACGTACGCTCTTATAACATATGTCATGACTTGTGTTCGTAAGTGTTACTTTAATAAAGCAGCTAGCTACTCTTTATTAAAGTGTTCTTATCTCTTTAAGTGGAGTATAAGCCTGTGTGGTTATCTCTATTTAAATTAGTTTGGCTATCTATTTACGAACTTTTTCTTCTTCGTTTCTTTTCTCAAAATATTTATGTATGGTCGGATTTATTCTTTTATAATTTTACGTAAATATTTATTCCTGCTTCTTTTACAAAATTACCTATAGTTTATTGTGCAAAGGTTTTTACCTTAAACTTTCTAATACTTGTCTTTGGTTCTTTCACATTTTATAAAATGATTGTTGTTACCGTGCTTCTTTACTATACAACTCTTTTGGTCTTCCAAAATAAAATATATATATTATTTGAGTTATCAAATTTTTATACCTAGTTGTTTAATTCTTAACTAAAATCCATCGATTTTTGTTTTCTTAATGTTCTTTATCTAGAGTACTTTCTTTTGTCTCTTGGTCGTTTTGAAGTTTCGAGGACGAAACTCTTTTAAGGAGGGGAGATTGTAACAACCTATAATTTTGCTCCTAGTTTTTCCGCAAAAGTTTTCCCTAAAACTATTATTTTCTCTAGATTAATGATTTTTTTTTTATACTTTGGGAGCCGAATTATTATTTTATTATATGGTGTGTTAATGTGTGCATTATATTTATATTTATAATATAATTTATTAGAATTATTTTCATTATTAAGTATTTTCAAAGTTTAGGCGCGATTTAGGAATTTATCGATTTATCGCGTGACGAACTTTTGATGCGTGGACCTTTCATGACTTGGGCCGAAATCATCTTGGTGTACTTGGGCTTGGACGGCCGGCTATGGGGAGGGAGAAGGAAGAAGCTTCTCTTCTTTCATTTCTTTTCTTTTAATTGATGACTCTTGGTAGTTTGTAACCCCCATAATCCCCCCTAATCATTTCTCCTAAACCCTTCATTTTTTTCCTTGCCATAAAATTCTGATTTTTATTAAAAGAAGTTCAGCATCATTCTCATTTAACCCTCACCGTTTTCAAGAAAAGAAAGAGAGAAATGGAAGAGGAAAAGAATAGAAAGGTTCAACCCGGTTTTTCCTGTCATACCTTCACGAAAATAACCGTATCCGGAGATCTAACAATTGGATCGTCTTCAAATTTGGACAGAAAGTTTACAACATCTTGTTCTTAACTTTGAGCGGAGCGATTTAGAATCCGAGCTTTTGATCACCGGGAATCATGGTCGGAACAGAGCAGTGCGAAACAAGAGTTTTCAGCGTTCAAGAAGAAAATGCCTAGTGACTTATTGCTACAATTTTCGTTCGTGGAGGACTTGGATTGCACCTATTTTTTCATATCTCTTTAGACTCGCTCTCCTCCCGACGTTCCAGGTAACTAGTAGTTATCTTAGAACCATAGTGATTAGAGTATTATTCGGTATTAGATTATTACGCTAGGAATTGTTTAAAATACTTTTTGAATGAAATTATTGACTAAATTTGACATGAATATACTTGATGCATGCTGTGTGAATATTATTTAAAGAAAAATAATTTTCGTCTGATTTATAGTATTTATTTGATTTAATTGGTATTTTGTGCGTTTTTGGCTTATTTGCATAATAATTATTAAACGAATGTTAAAATTACTGAAATTATTTTTCGTGGATCATGTTATATGTGTAGTATGTATTCCATGCCTTAGAATAATTTTTTCCTACTGTTTATCTGTTTGTTTAATTGATATATCTGTTTTTGCATTATCGTTTCTGTCAGTATATAAATCATGAAAATTATTTCTGGAAGCCTAAAAATTTATTTATTTGTAGATTATGTATTTCCGTGAGTTTATTCATGTTAAGTAAATTTTTGGTAATTTCTGGGCGTTTATTTTTATTTTTAATTATTATTTTGGCTTTATTGAGTAATCTGTAAATTAACGTTTAAAAATACTTTTAGAGTCCGAAAATTATAAATAAAAATTATACCATGTTAGTAGAGCCATTAGGGTCGCATTATAATTTTTGTGTGATTTTACTGCTCGAACTTATTTGTTTAGTAATTATTATTGGGTTTTTGTTATGAAATTGATGATACTCTTTTAAATTATTTAAGAGCTTGGTAATCAGAAATAATTTGTAATATTTTATATTCTTGGATGCTGGTGTTTAGTAGGTTGCTGTAAGTATTATTGGGTATCATTATGTTTATGTTTGATTTATGTAAAAATGATTAATTGTGT